>CM061914.1:189519671-189808549 GCA_031002005.1 Vandiemenella viatica | reverse complement strand
CTAAATATGTACCAGAAAGTGGATCTTGTCAATGAATACATAGTTTCAAAACTATTATACTTAGGCAGCATATTCCCAATTCCAGCTTCAATCGCCAAGAGAATAACTTCGTGCCTTTTAACTTCATACTAAGAGGAAACATCTTTAAAATAAAAATACAACAGTGACTCTTCCCTAAAATGAAAGGAGGTTTAGGACTAATCGACATAGAGCTGAAGTGCAGAGCATTATTTATTACAACAATGCTGAAGATCTTAAACAACCTACCACAAAGTATAACCAGCGTACTGGCAAATGAACTACAACCAATCAGCAAAACACCACCGGTGAATGTAGGAGGAATCCACCACAAATTGAGTCATATAAAGCAATACCATCTAGAAATCAGCTACCTATCACAGAAACAAAGCCCCAAGATCAAAACAAGACACCTCCTAGAAGAAATGAATTGTCAAAACCAAAGGAACAGACAAGAAGATACAAATACAAACATTGCAGCTGGCAGCAAATTTGGAAAAATGTCAACAATAAACGTTAAATCTGGGGGTTAAATCCACGTGGTACAAAGTGGTTAATGATATGATAAGCACTAAAGAGAAACTACATTCAATACATCTCAGCAATACAACAAGTGCAGCCAATGCCAACAAATCGATACCCTAGTCCACAGATTTGAGTGTGAAGAAATGAAAGAAATATGGGGATGGACTAAGGAAAAAGTCGCGATAATAAACAGGACCGCAAAAAATCAGATCAGAACCGAAGATTTAATAAGACCACAGAGGAGAGCGTATCCCGATACAAAACATAATGCCACAATGTGGCTACTAGGACACGCCATCTACTACACATTCTCAAATAAGGGCAAAACAAGAATACTGGTTTTACCTAACAGAAGAATACAACAAATTGACACCCCGCTCAAAATAAAAGCTCCTTTGCAAATTTCTTAATTGTTATAAACGAATAAAGTAAGAAAACACCAAAACTAGAAAAAAATGAATGATAAACACATTATGGAAAAGGGGGAACAGAACACCCCATGAATTAATAAACAAAGGCATAGAGCCAGGCAAAGAGCCGACTTAATGGTGAGCGAAAGGTAGGGCTGAAGGGGAGGAAGGAGGCCCAAAAAAAAAAAAAAAAAAAAAAAAAAAAAAAAAAAAAAAAAAAAAAAAAAAAAAAAGTGGTAACGTGCTTGCTTATTTATGGAAACTCCCGTGTGGCTTCGGTTCAAACCCCACAGACAGCAAAACTTTTTATGAATTGTTTTTCATAGTTTGAGCCAAGCCTAGGATTTTATAGTGAGGATACCATGTTGTGGCGATAGAATAGTGCGCTAAGTGTTTACTTTATTCATGGTATACTGGTTCCACAGGCAGTTTGTATGTGATCTAAACTAATAATATTATATATGCGAAAGTAAGCCTCCGTCTTTTTTTTTTTACCTTTTGACGACTATATGTGTATACCGATGTACCGAAATACTTTGTATCATTAGGAACGAAATAGGATACTTTTTTCCGATATGAATAAATGAGACAGGTTCGACGGTAGAATGGTATATCGATGGCGTTCCCGTCATATTATGTCGACATATCTTAGGTAACTTTCAGCTTTGTGTATCCAATTCTAGCAATCAAATACTAAATCCACGCGTACGAAGTCGCGGGTAACAGTTAGTATAATATATATACATATATAAGACTAACTAAATCAATGAATTTTCAAGAAATTGGTATTTCAGTTAAGGGCTTACTCATATCTTTAATGAGTCATACTGATAAATGTAGCCTGGGTGCATCACGCAGAATTCACTACATGCAACAAAGAAAACTGTTGATTACTGGTAGAAGAGAAATGTAAAGAGTCGATAATATAGCTTATGGAAGTAAGCAGCCACGACATCAAGTAAAAACGCTGCAAACCTCCTAGCGGCTCGTGACTACCAAAGTCTGGCGGCGGGGATAGATACAAATTAATGTAATTGCTATAGAGCGCACGCTCCTGTGGCGATTTTCCTACGCACCCATTTTTACCCTTTCCTGCACCCATCTACTTTTTCCTCTTTACTAATTTCAACTTTAGATTCCTTTGGCATTTCTGGAAAATTATTCATAAATTCCCTTCCTAACTTATTCCAATACCTGACCCCCTAACCAACGAAAGAAAATCTTTCCACACCCTTGTGCCTTAAATCGAGTGCCGATTTGTCGTCATGGTCATCTTTTCTCTACCATGCACTACTTTTCATACCTACACCAATATCTTTCCACGTGTCGTCACCAATATACGCCTTGTATATTCCCACGACCCACTTCCCTCTCCTTCTGACTTGCAATGAATCCCATTCCAGCTCCTTTGTCATATCCGTCACTGATTGCATTCTGCGATAATTTCCAGAAACAAACCAAGCAGCCCTTCATTGCACCCTCTCCAACTCCTGCATTTGATACTCAAAATGTGGGCCTCATACTACACTACCATATTCGAGCAATGTTCTGACCATAGCTTTGTAACCCAATTCCTTTACTTCTCTCGTACATCCCCTCATCACTCTCTCCAACAAATGCAGAACTTTGAAACCTTTTCCTATTACCTGTCCAATGTGTCCAGTCCAGTTAAGCTTATTATCAAATGTAATGCCAAGATACTTACATTTCAATAAGCAATTTATTCCCTACATTTAGTTTATTATTTGTATATCTAATTAGCTGACTCTTCTTTGCATTTACCTTCATCCCATGTTTACCAACCCAACTACATATCCTGTCTAGATCACCCTGCAACTGTTTACAATCCTGTACCGTTTTTATCCTTTTATATATCATTATGTCATCTGCAAACATTCTAATTTCTTGTAGTAAACTGTCAACACAAGTATTATTCATTAGAATAATGAATAGCAATGGTCCCAATACGCTGCCCTATGGCACTCCCATATTTACTTCCACTTGTTTTGATACTGTATTTCCTAGCCTAACTTTCTGTTTTCTACCTTTTAAAAATTGTTCCATCCAGAAAATCACTTTCTCATCCAATCTAATAGTTCTTAGGTTATTTACTAGCATTTTATGGCTCACTCTGTCAAAACCCTTGACCCTTTCATGATTTCCCTGTCGAACGCTTTCAACGCGGTTCACCTTCATTCAGTAGGATTTGAGTACTACATTTCTGGAACTGGACATTTTCCGCGTTGTTCCTGTCTATGGGACATTACTCCAAGTGACTACAAAAGACAGAGATAAAAACAAAATACAATTCCGAAAACTTGAACTACCGATTACCGATGTGAAAAGAAATTCCAGAATTTGAAGACTCAGTTTTACATAGAACAGGAAAAGTAAATCAGGAGGAGAAAATCGTTTGGGGTTGACTGCATGAAATTATGGTATGCAATGGCATCTTCCAATCTCAGTTTGTCCAAGAGAGTTTTACCGAATGCGTATCCTTTGATAAAATCTGTCATGTCCATCAGCGTCTTCTTTTTCTGCGTTTAGTGTAAAAAATAATGACCTAATGCCACCCAATACCAAACTTCAGTCTTACGTCATCAACGCCACCACGCAAGTATATCAATAGAAATTGGAACATGTAGCAACTAACCCTTTGTCAAATACAAATGATAACAATTATAACAGAAACCAGTTGATGAATAACACCATTTACTTCCCGTTTATGTGAAATTTTCGAGTAAAAATATATCGAACGTTAAACATGTTTTTGCCATGAAAATTGCAGATCAATTACTCCATATCATATTTTATTTTAAAAAATGATTTTATTCGTTAGCTGTTTTTATGAAAATTGATAACGACTACACAGATTCCTACTGTATTTGATTAGACAACAGCGATGTGGTTTTTTTTTTTTTTTTTTTTTTTTTTTTTTTTTTTATTTCATTCCTCCCAGCTGAAGGCTGGGAGGCGGGCTGCTGGAGAGTCACCGAGACTCGAACAGCGATGAACACGTGCTGCTATTTGTGTGCTGTGCGACAGGTTCCAGCTGCGAGAAGCACCTTGCCCTTGTGACGCTACTCCACCAGCGGCAGTCAACCTTTGTGATTCTGAGCTACCGCCATCTTTTGTATCTCTGTTAGTGGTAAAATTTTATGGCCGCTCAACGGTTCCAAATAAAGGCGATTAATAAAGAAAGGAATTAACTTTCCTTTCTAAGTGTGAAGAAGTAGAAAAGGAAATGGTCGTAGGTAAAGTAGATGTTGCCTACAGAAAGAAATCAGAGTTATCGCACCATTGACTGATGCATCGAGAAATGTTTGTGGCTATTTTAGAAGCGTGAAGGGAATTGAGGGTGTTGAAATTCTTGTAGATAAGGATGGAGAAAAAGTTACTGAGGATTTGTAAGTTAGTGGTATAGTGAGAGCATTAGGAGTAATGAAGCAGAAACGGGAGGGTCTAAATTGGAGGACGAGCTTAACAACACAATTAGAAATGAGCATACCAGAAAACAAACATTTTGAGTATCAAATACAGGAGTTGGAGAGGTTTACAAAGAAGGGCTTTGTTTCTGAAAATTACTGCAGAACACTATCAGTAACAGGTATGTCAAAAGAGCGGAAATGCATCATACTTAATTTTTGGTATACTTTATACCTTTTCCTATTAATAATGTATGAAAAGTATAGTATGTAAAATAGAGTAAACGACTCAGAAGATGTTTTTAATACTCTTTGTTGTAATGAGATTGCTTTAGGAGAGGGGGTTATTATAAATTTTAATTATTTAAAAAAATATTTTATTTTGGCTTGGCAAGAATCTTAACACCGCCAGATCGCAAGGAAACCTGACATTGATATTTATTTATTTTTTCATTTGGCTTTTTTAACATAAAATAACTGGAATATCAAACAAGCCTAGACGTTACAATTGGCCGATTTATCCAAGCAAACAATTGAATGAATTTACTTTAATCGGAAATTATCTAATGAAGTTAGATTATTAAAAGATGACAAATATGCACAATATAAAACGATAGTAAATGTCAGTAATTAAGACATATGTATATGAATATTAATCTCGGACGCCGTTAAGTTAAAGAAAATATGGAACTTGTGATTTGCAAGGCCTCCACAACACATAATGTTCGATAAAAATGCCAGCTAGCTCAGAATTAGGTCTGCTTGGTGAGCATAATTCTGTCTCAAATCGCTTACGGGTCATTCGCAGTCTCAAAGAACACAATGATTCAGACCTGGTGAGTGTATATTAATACAGGGGTGGCCAATCTGTGGCTCGCGAGCCACATGCGGCTCTTTGAAGGATTATTTGTGGCTCTCGATAAATGTACCCGAGTTACCTTTTCATTTTTGTGTTGTTATTTTTTTTTTAAAATTATAATCGTTCCGTATGTGTTTCAAAATGTCTTTTAAATTACTGTTAACAAATATGAAAGATTAAGTGCAACGTTGTAACAAATTTCATTTCCGTCCAAGTTAAGAATGATATGACTCATCGAAAACTGCGCGAACGAACATAAACAGTGGCATAATCGTCCGTAATCGACCTACTCCAGACCGATTTTGAATTTGTAAACTTTCATTGCAACGAACAGTTGACATTGTGCTCTGGAGCAAACAATTTGTATCACTCTTGCTGCGGGTATAATTTGTAATCTAGAATATTTGGTAAGTTAACTATAATTTGTTTCGAGGTATATAACACGTGTTGTTATTGTTTTAACAACACAAATTTGTGTTTTATAAATTTCTTTATTTATTTCCAGTTCTTTTAAAAATATGACTACAGGGAACGAAAATAAAAGAAGAAAATACGACCAAGAAAATAGAAGTTTTAATAATGAGTGGGAGGAGAATTTCTTTTTTTATTGACAATAACTGAAAAGCATTATGTGTTAGTTGTAATTCTACGGTCAAAAATTATAAAGCTAGCAATTTACGTCGACATTATGAAACCAATCATCCTCAGTTTTCTAATCAGTATCCACCAAATTCCAGATTAAGATCAGATAAACTTGCTTCTTTAAAATCAAATTCAAATAAATAACAGTCAATTTTGATGACCTTTAGCAATGAAGCTAATAATTTGGCTGAAGCCAGTTTTGTTATTGCCTGGAATATTGCTCGTGAAAAAAGCCCGTATGGAGAGGGAGTGTTTATTAAAAAAAAAACTTGGAAGATGTACTTATAGTTTTAGATCCAAATAATCCAGCATTGTTTCGCGAATTTCCGTCTCGAGACACACAACCGAACGACGCATAACTGCAATTAATACATCTCTTGAATATAATTTAAAAAATGATTTTAAGAACTGTATTGTATTCAGCTTAGCCCTTGACGAATCGGCAGATATCACAGATCTTCCGCAATTGGCAGTTTTCATACGTTTTGTTTCACCTGACTTCGTTGTTAAAGAAGAGTTATTAGATATAGTAGCACTTCAAGAGTCAACCCGCGGTGTCAATATTAAAAATGCATTAGATTTCATAATGGAAACCTTTAATGTGCCTCTTAATAAACTGGAGCTCCGGCAATGCTGGATAAAAACATCGGTTTTTATTGGGCTTTTAAGAGATGATTCTCAAATTCCACAATTCATACCGATTCACTGCATAATTCACCGAAAACATCTCGTTACAAAATATTTAAAAAATCCTGATGTTATGAAAACACATTGTAAATTACATTCGCACCAATGCAAAAAATCATCGACAATTCAAAAATTTCCTTGAAGAATTAAAGGACGAAGAACTTACAAATGACATTAATTTCTTTTGCATTGTTACATGGTTATCTAGCTACAACGTATAAAATCGATTAGTAGATTTGTTTGATCCGATAACTGCATTTCTAAAAGAAAAGGAAATAACCTATTCAAAATTAGACGATGACGAGGCGTTACAAGACTTAATATTTTTGACTGATGTTATGGAACATTTGCAAACACTGAATTTACAATTGCAGGGGAATGATAGAATAATATCTGACCTCTCACAGTGTATATTTAGTTTTCAAACTAAATTACAACTTTTTTAAAAGGACATTAAAAATAAAACATTTTGTCATTTTCCTCGAATAAAAAAATTGTTGCAATATTAAATAAGAAAAACTCAACGAGTATATAAAATACCTAGAAGGAGTATTGATGGAAATCCAAAATAGATTTCAAGACTTGAAATATTTTAAATCATCTTTTGAATTTTTCTAAACCCATTTGAAATTAACATAATTCAAGATGAGTTTTCCATTTTCAATATAATTATGATCCAAAAAGTATCTGGAGAATTAGAATTAATAGAGATGCAAGAAGACCAAGCTCTGCAATTAAAATATAAGTCGACGGCGATTACTGAATTTTAGAAATTTGTACCAGTATCGAAGTACCCTGAATTAAGAAAGGTTGCTTGTCGAATTATTTCAATATTCGGAACAACATACTTATGTGAATCATTTTATTCCACTTTAAAATTCGTGAAATCCAAACACCGATCAGTATTAACTAATCAGCATCTCGAAGAATTACTGAGAAGTGCTGTTACCAATTATTCACCAAATTTTAAAGAATTATCAAGAGACGTAAAATAAATGTGTTTAATTTTTAATATCTAAATTCAATACACATATTTCGTACTTTTATTAATATGTTTTCAATAAATATAATTTCTGTATTTTTTTAATACCTTTAAAATACGTATTTAATTGCGGCTCGCGAAACATTTCAAATTTTGAAAAATGGCTCGAACTATCAAGGAGCTTGGCCACCCCTGTATTAATATATCAAAGACAGCGTCTCTGGTGGAGGTCGAACAGCCCGTCTCAGTGTGATCTCGATGCAGCGACCAGACGAGGATCACCAGCCTGTGACCATAGGATGGTTACTGTCCGATGCACCCAGAGTCGAACCGTCTCGGACCGTTGCCAAGCCATAAGTGCCTCTCGCTCTTGGGAAAGATAGCCTCCTTCCTCTCGGCGAAGAAAACATGTCGGGGCAGAAAGAATAAGCCCTCATTTAACTTATGAATACCCTGAGGATACTTTTCATTGGCACGTTAGGCTTTCTAGGAATCACGTGCTGTCGCGGCACACTCAGATTCGCTGCAATCTTGTCAGCGTTCTCCCGCGCGTCTGTCTTTGGTGGGGCGGAGGAGAGCTGACCTTCATAGCTCCGCTATACAAGCCAAGGGACGAGGGATGACTAGATGGCATTGACCGGCGACAGTCTGCCTGTCCATTGTCCCTTCACTGTGGTGGGCTAACAGCACTTCTTCCACCCCTTGGTCGAGCTCTGCAGCCCTTGCTTTAAACAGAAATCTTACACTCGCATATTTGCGCTGAGTCCTCTCACATAAATACACTTGCATATTAATTTGATCATATACAATTTATGCTGCCCGAGATGAGTTTAATTAATATAATCTGAATAAAATTAATATTAAAATAATTTGAAATATATAAATTGTAGTGTGGCGTAATAACGACCTGCTACAATGTGTGGAGCACAGCACTTTATGGCAGCGGAGCATGGATTTAAGGAATACTAGAAAGAAGGAAAATTGAAGCATTTGAAATGTGGTGTTATAGAAGGATGCTGAAAATTAACTGGACAGAGAAAGTGTGAAACGAACGAGTTTTTTAAATGATGGGCAAGGAAAGAAGTTTCTAGAAGAGTCTTACAGAAAGAAGAGACAGATTGGTAGGTCATATTTTGAGACGTGCTGGATTGGTTAATTTGTTAGTGGAGGGAACAGTCGAGGGTAAGAACTGCAGAGGAAGACAGAGATTAGAATATATGAAGCAGATATATGAGGACGTGGGATGCAAGCGGTATGCTGAGATGAAAAGGAAAGCGCAAGATAGGCAGGGATGGAGGATTGCATCAAACCAGTGGAGAGACTGACAACAGCAAATAAAAAAAATGTATGCGAAGATAATTTATTTCGGGTAAAGTGTACAATACATGGAACGGAACTTTATTATGATAGTTTTACAACTTCGTGAAAGAAAAGTGCCTACCGGCCAGGGTTTTTTTTTTTTTTTTTTTTTTTTTTTTTTTTTTTTTTTTTTTTGACTCGCGTCCTTTGATCTGTGTACTTAACCGGTTTGGAATCGAGGCAACAATGGCGGAGCATCCACATTGTTGTATCCGTGTCGACTCGTGTCCGCTTGCTGTTATTTCTCAACGGGGTAGTGGACATCTAGAATACCTTGCGACTGCTAAAAGAGACCTGACACCTGACGAAGACAGCAGAGGCAGGTGCCGAAACGTCGTGTTTATACAATACTTTCCGGCTGGACACCAGAGAGGATTACATTGCATCGGTACTCCTGGGAAGTCTCCGCTCACCTCAGACATATTGTGGACTTTAGTTGTAATAAAGTATTTTCGCGTAATTTATTGGTAGGAAAAAGTATAAAGTTTAACGATCATAGATAAAGTATGATACTTTATTTTAAAACTAGCTCGTACCCGCGACTTCGTACGCGTGGATTACATTTTTTTCCGCAGAATTGAATATAGAAAGTTTTTGGTAACGAAGGATTGGACCCAAACAACACCGAGTCGGCATAATATGACAGGAAAGCTATCACTATATCATTCTACCGTCGAATCAGTCTCTTGAAGACAATCAGTTTCCAACATATTTCTGTCACCATTCGATAAGGTCTCAAAATTTTGTGACTACAACTATTAAACATACTGGAGAAAATGTCCTGTGCCCTTCATACAGATTTTCTTTTCAAATTCTGTCAACATCGATATAGCCATTTGGCCGTCAAAAAGTAACAAAAAGACAGAGACTTACTTCCGTATTTATAGTATTATTACTGCGGTTCACACACACACACACACACACACACACACACACTGTCTGTCTCTCTCTGACTGCGAACAACCCCTGAGGGATCATTATGACGTAAAAAAGTGTACACCTACAGCATTGCAAGACTACCTACGATTTGCCTCGCATTGCACCCCTAACTTTGTGATATCTACAGTTTAACATTCAATCCTAATAACCTACGGCTCAGGTGTGACTCCTACGATCAAATTTTTTTAAAAAAATCTTAGACTCAATGGAGATTTGAACCGGAGACAACGACCCAATTATAAGTAAGCAAGCGCTCTAACCACTCTGCTACTTGGCCGCTATTCAGAAAAACAGTATAGAGACCTCCACATTCAACACATCTGTCTATCGCCATTCAGTAGTATTTCGAAATTATAAGACAACATGTATTATTTATACAGATAATTTTTCAACCAAATGTAGACAGTATTTTTCTCCTTGTTTCAAAGGATAAGTGTGCAAAGTTTAATCGAGATCGGATGAAAACAGTGGATTTGTATGAAGAACAAACAAACAAACAAACATGTATACATACATTCATCTTTATAGATATGGTTGGCAACCCTGTATACAGTGTGTCACTGAATGTCACTACGCCGCGACCAGCAGTGGGGTGTTGCATCAACTGGCCTCAATGGAGAGCCCTGTCGGTGACGCCCGTGACAAATGAACGCGCTGAGCACTGTCACTCGACGCACCCACGTGACTGCCACGTGTGATACCGAGTGTACTGGGTGAGCTGTGTCACATTCTCACTTCCCATCCGACGGACAAATCAACAGTGTCGTATGCGGAGAGGTTTTAACCCGACAGCGCTGTTGCCGCACTTCAGAACATTCTCGCGTAGCGCTCTCCGTGTCTAACAGTAGAAAATGGCAACGCTGAGCGTCGTGTGTTTCCTAGTACGAGCGTCAACGCACAAAGTATTAATACAGGCTAACATGTGATTTGAACCGTCAAGTACACGGTTTGGTATTCATAGCAGCCAGCCAATACGCCTTAGCACTACTATTCTTATGAATTTATTCTTATTGCTTGTGTTTCGAGTCTCTATGTTTGGGCCGATGGGGACTGCACCACTTTTCCCACCTATCCGAAACTGCTAGCATATTTTGGCATTTATAATCAAATTTAAGGCGACTTTTCCGAAAAAAGGAGAGTGTAAAATGTGAAGAGAACTTTATAACGAAGCAGTTAATCCAATTTTCAAAAGATTAGTAGCAATTTCGGACCGGTGCCACAGTGGTCCGGAATTGGAATATAGTGGACATTCGAATTTAAAAAAATTGCTTTAGATAGCATTTGCTATGCTGATAAAAAATTGATATGTTCAATTTTTGATAGAAATGAGTGCTTCACACTTAAAAAAAAATAAAAAAAAATAAAAAATAAATGTATGGGTGGATCACGGCCCTATATCAAAGTGTCAAAGTCAAACCTTATACAATCATAAGTACCTATCCTACTTAATATTACAACACAAAAGTTTCTTGCGTATCCTTGCCGCTTTGACTAATTTCATGGTTAAAAAATAGTGGACATTCTTACAAAAGTCATAATACGGATTCAAAAACAAATTGAACATAGTAATTTTTTATCAGCACAGCAAATACTACCTAAAGGTTTTTTTTTGTATTGATATTATTCGAATGTGCGTTATATTTTATCCCCGAAATTGACCTGCGCCCTGTAGTCAAAGGGGCAAGGATACACAAGTAATTTTTATGTTGTAATATTAAGTAGGATAGGTACTTACTGTATGATTGCATAGGGTTTGATTTTGACACTTAGATATAGGGCCGTGGAAAAAAAAATAAAGCAGATTTCCACCCATACATTTTTTATTTTAAGTATGAAGGACTCATTTTTATCAAAATTTAAACATAACAATTTTTGATCAGCATAACAAATGCTATCAAAAGTTTTTTTTTTTTTCCAATTTCGGACCACTGTGCGGTGGAGAAAGATGCAGCCGCCCCCCTCCCCCTTTTTACTCTTATTGCTTGTTTCGTGAGCCGCATCCAGTTTCCATAATTACTCAAGTTTTCTGTCTGCGTAGCTTAGGTGTCAGCTCACATGTGTCGAGATGTGAGGTGTGTATGTGTGCGTGTGTGTATGTGGGTACAAACACTCTGGAGATGCAATCTATCACGCCACAGCCCTCGACAACACAACACCCAGTTTGACACGCCATTACGCTGCCGAGAACTTTCGTCCGACAACCCGAAGAATTGCTAAATGTTGCAGAAACGAACAAGTTGGGCATTTCCTCGTCGCAAACTCGGCAAAATCACCTGACAGATGTGTGCGATAAACAACGCACGCAGCGAAAGGGGTCCACAGGTATCGATTTAGACATATGTCAATGTTCCCCATTGGCGATCAAGTTTTCTCGGCCGAAATAATTCCGGTAAAATGTTATTCCACAAAAACAACTATCTAAGGAGAAAGGGATTTCGAGTACGCAAGTTGTAAATACTCGGAAAATCATCAATTTGAGACTTTTCTTATGAGATAGGGCTAAAACTTTATCAGTGTACAAACTTTCAGGTGCAACAAAATCTTCTCGGGTGTCCAGCCGGACACTGGTGTAAAAACACGACGTTTCGACAGCTGACTCTGCTGTCTTCATCAGGTATCTCCTGCCATATCCCTTATAACCCTTCCAAACCATAACCCTTTTCGATAGGTGCAATGCACCCTCCGCCACACACTTTTAGTGAATCGCGGAGTAATAATAATAATAATAATAATAATACCTGATGAAGACAACAGAGTCAGCTGTCGAAACGTCGTTTTTTTACACCACCGTCCGGCTGGACACCGGAGAAGATTTTGTTGCATCGATACGCCGGGAAAGTCTCCACACACACAAACTTTCAGGTGTCTAAGACTGCAGGAAGTAACTTTAACTTTAGAGTTGTGATGATCATCAGTAAGTCAGTAAATTAGAGAGTAGGTGATAAAATCGGAGCAATTGGCTTTTTTTTTTTTTACTTATTGCTTTACGCCTCGTCGACGTCGAGGTCATTAGAGGCGGGCTGGAACTGTGGACAAGGAACAGGAAGGAATTCAGCCCTGGGTATCTAGAAGGAAGCCTCCCAGCATTCGCCTGGAGTGAGTTGGGGTAACCATGGTAAACCCAAATCTGGATGCCCGGACGGGGATTCGAACCCACGTCCTCCCGAATGTGAGACCAGAGCGTTAACCACTCACCACCCACGCTCGATGGGAATTAGCATAGGAATAGGTTCGAAACTAAGAATAGGATCGAAATAAAATTTAGTGTGTTTGTTAAGCTTTCTGATGTCCAAGCTTCATAGAAATTTTGAGCATATAGTGTCATCCAGATCGAAGACATTATATTAAAAAATGGCCCAAACCTTTTTTATTTTTTAATTAGAAATGTGTAGGCAGTGCCGCCGTTGATTCCACAAAACGAAAATTATAACTGTAAAATTAGAATTTTCATTGTAGTTTCAGGAAAATTTGTTATTTCCATATAGAATCCCATTGCGTTGCTTAAGGCTGTTATTTCCTTTATTTACGCTGATGATGTGGCCCTAACTCCTCAACATGAAACTGTTGAACACGTTGAGGGTAGAGTTACGTAATACAGCACTTGTATCCCTTGGGACTTACTACAAGCAGAATGACGCCAAGCCAAACCCAAAGAAAACTGAAGTTCTTGCGTCTCACTTGCGAAATAATTTAGAAGGCTGAATTTGACCCAGAATTCCAGGAATCTTCAAGAGCCCAGCACTATTTTAGAAGATATTTTTTAATCCACGTCATGTCTTCTGCGTACGGTATAAATCTACAGTACATTTCTATATCAGATTATAACTAAATAACCATCTGTGAGACATGGTGATCAAATCAAACTTTATGCTATTACTACACCAAGATTGCCTTTCTACACAACAACAATCAAACAGACAAATTGACCAATGGTGTTAAAATCTTACGATTTGCGAAATATTCGTATCCAAGCCTTAATCATTGCTTTATTGACCTATCTGATTGAGGTTTTAAGCGAGTTTTTCCCCGTCATCTTGTCAAAACCTTTGACTTCCCTAACTTTCAATTTCACAAGTACATGCTACACTAGAGGTTTTTCTAACTACGCCCTCCCCCCTCCCTGCCATCTAAAGAAAATTCCCTCTCCTCCCACCCAATCTGTAGCCACAGTTTTACTAATAAGGTTAATGCCTACGTTACCGTATTAAAAATATCATCTCACTGGAAACTCATTCCAGGTGAAAACATCGTCTCTTAACAACTGTTAATTATTTCTCGTAGCCGTAGACGCGTTTCGACCTCATGGAATGGGGAATCATCAGTGACAATTTCGGTAGAGACATTTGCATATATATATTTTTTTTTTTTTTTTTTTTTTTTTTTTTTTTTTTGTAGAATCCGACCTGTTGCTGTAGTTTAACATTGCTCCTTTCATTTTGTCAATGTCATTATTTCACTGTCTTTTTTTTTCTAATTGGTCTAAGTTTTAATCTCGTTTGATTTAAGCACAGCTAGTAGCCAGTCGGGTTTCGAAAAAGTACAAATAGAGCTTTCCGCGACGGAACCGTAGCTTTTCCCGACCAACCCGTAGCTGTTTCTACCACAATTCTCGCTGATAATGCCTCACTCCATAAGGGCGAAACGCATCTGAACTTACATGAATTAAATAACAGTTATTAATAGGAGGTGTTTCCACGGAAATGTGGGGAGGGAATTCGTATAAGTTTGAGCGTGCTCAGTAATTCATCGAGCGTAGTGGGTGAGTGGTGACGCTACGGCCCCGCCTTCGGGAGGTCATAGGTTCGAATCTCAGGCCAGCCATAGACATTTCAGATTTCCTGGGGTTTCCCAAACCCGTGTGAATTACGGGTTGATTCCTTCAAAAGGCCATGCCCGAATTCTTGTCGTTTTCTTGCTCTCGGTTCTGTCTCGCCCTTAATGACCTCGACGTCGATGAGGTGTAAAGTCAATCAAAGGAGAATGGATTGTAAATAAGGTAAGGGAAGAAATTGTGAAAGGTTATTCTGAAGGTACCGTCTGGCAAACGACTGCAGTGTTTTTAGAACAGCACCAGTGCTAGAAATTCGTTTTAAAAATCCAGTAGTATTTGTTACTCCTAACTTTCAGACTCAGGCGTAAAATGAATATGTTCAGGCCTAATTATATTATAATTATGAAAATAGAGATTTTATAGTTTACAAGCTACTCCAACACAATTTAAAATCGGAAAAATCGGAAATAGGTCGAAAAAAAGTATGTTATGCTAATATATTATATACTAAAATTGTGAAATAGGTTAACACGATTATTAAAGTTTTACACACCGATCTCCATCTTCAGAGGTAATTTGTTCGATTCCTAAATAAATTTTCTCCACTTCATCCTCAGAGGATTATTTCTTTTTAGATACAAATAAATCAACACGTAAACTAAAAATTGGAAAATATTTTCCTTGAGGTTCTAAGAATAAGTTTATTTCACAGTTTTGCAGCACAATTTATCAGCATGATCGCTGAAACAAAAACATTCATTTCATCTAATGTACCGTAGTTACTTGTCTTCATAACTGGTATAAGTCAGTAATTTTATGAGACATCTTCACTTCCTTTGTTAAACCAATAATGCTCGCACTAGAATTGTTTTTTACTTCGCGGTACCTCCCCTACACTGTTCTAAACCTCATAAACGTATTATAGATCAACAGTACGACAGGAATTATAATTGAAATTAATTATTACAATTAAACCTTGAATATACAAAACCGAAAACGAAGTTCTCAAACGCAATTTTTTAATTTAAGTTCTGATGTCTATGCATATTTTCTGCGTCTTTGACGGAGAGTGCAGGCGTAAAATGAAACACTTCAGGCGTAATTACGCCTAACGCCCGGTCAATTTCGAGCACTGAACAGCACGGAAAACTGAAATCCGTTTGGCCGGACGGGTATTGGAACTCGTGACTGCTGCGAGAGAGGCCGTGATGAGTGGACAACGTTTTTTGGCAGGAATCGAGCGCATTGCGTTGAAGCCATTGTCTCTGGACGGAGCGACAGATAGGTTCGTACGTAGAGCCCCAGGCGCGCCTGCCCGCACGGGCATAGGCTACCCGCAGTGACAATCAGACAGCCCGGTACACCACGGGGACACACACATTCGAAAATTTCTGTCGCCGCGATAGAAAAATTAAAATCGATCCCTCGAATCGATTTTGTGGAGAAATATTAAGTTGTGGCTCTGTTGTTACATAGAAAAAAAATCGATTAGCAGTCATTGGGAACTGCCGAAAGAAGTGGAAACTTAAAACTATTAATAAAAATCCGTCTTCTAACAACTGTTTTTATTATTAACTTTCATCTACCAGACGCGCTTCGCACTTCTGGAGTGGGGCATGGTCAGTGGTAAAATTGTGGCGGCTAGCACATGTCAGTCCGGAACAGCACCTTCCTCGTTTTTCTAGACCGCTGTTTCTTCCTACAGCTTCGCATTATTTCCCTTTATATTGCTCATTTCACTCTATTTATATAATTTGCTGTTAAATTGCAGTTTTAACTACACCGAACTAGTTATAGTGTCTACAGCGATGTAACAACAGCGGAATATGGCCAAACAACAAAGTTATTGTAAACTATTAATGTCATACGCACAACACGCCATACTTACAGCTACAGATATAATATACTAAATAATAATAATTCCGTGCGGTCGTAATTTTGCTGCGCATTCCGCTCCTGTCTTAGCCTTCTTAACCTAACCCGGTAGTGCTTCCAGGTACAGGGGACCTACAGTTTAACGTGGAATCCGAACAACGGAAGCGTTCTGACGTACTTCACATTACACAGTAAGCTGTGCCAGAGGTGAAGGTTGGGTTAAGGGTCTTCCAAACTCACCGCCGAGACGGGGATTGGAACCTTTCGATTCCCAGTCAGACACCTTAACCAATGAGTCAGGAGATGGCCACAAATACACTGTTAACATTAGCATGTCGATGACGCGATATCATAAGATTTTACCCAAACAAAAATCGCCCAACGCGCATGAAGTAGTTTTCACTTCAAAAACTAAAAATCTAACTTGGTCCACAACTCGAAGGTTGGTCGAATCTTTCCAAAGGAGATGTTCTCAGCTATTGAGTCAGAGGCAGGAACGCCAATTCCTTACCTCAGAGCAGTAGCACAATTCAACGTGGAATAAGATCTCGGCGTACTTGATATAATCAAATATAACTCCCATATTCAAGCAGATATATGAGGACGTGGGTTGTAAGGGGTATGTAGAAACGAAAAGGTTAGCACAGGATAGAAAGGGATGGAGGATTGCATCAAACCAGTCTAAAGACTGACGACAGCAAAAAAAAAAAAAAAAACTCCCAATGATTTCAGCTGACCAAGCGATTTGAACTCACATCAGGGGAGAGAAACTGTCTGTGCCTCAAACGCCTTGTTTTGAAGTATACATGTCATAAATACTAACAGAATCGAATAAAAACTGTGGGTTTGTATGAACAACAGTAACAGAAATTAAGGTGAGGGGGGAATGGAGGAGAGGGTTAGGTTTCTGTAAATAAAACGTAAGCAGTGTCTTTCTGATAAGAGAAAACAGTAAAAAATATCTTCTGGAATTAATATTGAAAAAGCTAAGCTATGTGACACACGGGGAGGAAAGGGGGGGGGGGTAGAAGCAAAACCCACATCAGCCTATGTTGGGAGGAGAGCAGGAATTCAAAGGAGGCCAAAATGGAACCACGTATTTTGTGGACGCTCCCTTAAAGCAAAGTTTCATAAAATTTCTGGTCGCTTTCAATAGTTACCCTAAAAAATTGTTCCAATTCTTTGAACCAGTGTTACGACTTGATGAATCAGGTAAAAATGTTAATATAAATGCTTACGGGATTATCGTTGCGTTGCTATACTCCTCCTTCTTGTTTTTCCGACGTTTCAACCTAGTCTTAGGTCTTCTTCAGGGGTCGTGTGCGGAATCTGCTACAGATTGTGATCTGCTGGAGACCGGCGTGGCTAGTTGTTTACTTATTTGTACTGTCGATTGTCTGATTCGTGGAGGAAAGAAATATATGGAGACGACGCAAGGGACCTTCACCACGCATTGAAGTGACGCAGCGGGGAGAGGAGTGAGAGGCGTGGCCGCCATATTACCTATCCATACAGACACGGGGAATATGAGCAAAAACCTCAAGGGGACTCTACGATAATCGTGACGCCGCAATCTGGTGATGGATTATTATGTAACTCGATGAGACAAATAAAAAATGAAGAATACATTTTTTTGATATTCTGCTTAGTTTTCGAGATATTCTGTCTCAAATGTGAAATGTTTTTGGTTGAAATTCAGAAGAAAAAATTGGTCAAAGTCAAATTTGCTGACGGATTCTTATTTAAAAAGACGAGACAAATAAAAAATAAAGAATAAAATTTTTCGATATCTCGCCTAGTTCTCGAGATATACTGTATCAAAAGTAAGATGTCTTGAGTTGAAATGCAGAAATTTTTTTTTCGCAAAAGCCAAATTTAATGATCGATTATTATGTAACATGACGAGACAAATCGAAAATAAAGGATAAATTTCTTCGATATCGTGCTTCGTTTTAGGGATATACTGTCTCCAAATTGAGGGGATTGGGCTGATATGCGGCCTGGACCAAAAATTAATTCTGCCAAAGCCACAATGAATTACATGGTGGACATGCACTATGGATATTTCAGTTTTATTACTACCAGTTGTGGTTAGGTTGAAATGCGGCCTAGACCAGAATAAAAATAGTTATCTTGTTACCATACATCGTAAGCTTAATTGAGAATAGCTGGAAGTAGTTTTACATCGCGATACACGTTTTGTCACTAACATGATTCTCATGAAATTACTAACAATAATAGATACATTGTTTGTCCCTTATATATGCAACAGCAAAACCATTCTGGTACAGACTGCATTTAGGCCTAACCACAATCTCCAGTAAATTGCCGCTACAGAATCAAACTATGTAGACACATCCACACACGCGTATTTGAATCGCAAACTGCATTTGGGGTAACAACATCGTTTTCTTCATCAAGATTCCTAGATGGCACAAGATGGTATTATAAAATACTTAGACACATTAGAAAATGAAATAATCACAGCATCAAACACAATGTGAACTTTGCATTTGTATGGATTCGCAATATGGCCGTTGCCGCCACCGCGCATGCGCAGTAGGAGCCGAGAGTTTAGAGGCGGCGTCACAGATTTAACATCATTTCTCCTCCATATATTTCCTTCCTCCACGGTCTGATTATCCAGAGATGTTGTTTGCGATGTAATATCTGTGGGTCCAGAGTTAATTATTTATCCAGCACATATTTCCATCTCTGGCTAAGACCGTAACCACCATCTTTGTTGAGGTTGTTTGGATCTTTGAATATTTCAGTAGGTTCTCTCACTTTTCTTTGGAGATAACCTTCGGTTTTAGCTCAGTGTCCGTTTAAGATGTTCTTGTTCGTTTATTAAATGTTCCTCGTCCGCGATTCTTTGTTCCCTGCAGAACAGCGTTTTAATCAAGGCTCGTTTTTGTGATGGGTGATGGTGTGATATAGCGTGGAGGTACCTGTCTGTATGTGTTGGTTTTCTGAATACCGTCTGTCCAAGCCTGTCTCCTCACTGCTTTTTCACTAAACGAAGAAGGACAACGCAGCGATAATCACGTAAGCACTTATATTAATATGACGCCTGCGAAAACAACTAAATCCTTTATAGGTCAAAATGTTGGTTCTAGCGTCGCGTACAGAAATACAATACGCAGAGAATGTATAGGGTGTAACAAAAACTATCGAAATAAATTTGGAGTTGATAGTATGCATCAAAACTAGATATAAAGATCTAACAAACATTGAATAGCAAACACATACTTTTGGGCAGTGCTGTATGTCCCGTTAGGCTGTATAGGCTCCAGCCTAGGGGCGGCAGCGTTTTAGGGGCGGCAAATTTCCTAGGGTGCCAGCTTTAGTAAGCCGTCAAATTTGTGTGTGATTATGAACATAATAGAAAAACGTCTACTATAAATTTTCATTAGTGGTGACATCTAGTACTGAAGTGACAAACTTGGAACAATTAAATAGAAAAGAAAAATATGTTTATTATCAATTTTCATTTAGTTAAGTGGTGACAATGAACAATTAGCTAAATGATTAATTTAATTCTTCACTAGTTTCCTGACTTTCTATCTTGTTCAACGCAGTCTGTAGCCCGTCGTATATTTCCGAAGGAAGACTCTACAGACAGAGGTAGTCTAAGTTTCTGCTGACAGACTTACATTTCATTATTTCTATAATAAAAATACTTAAGTATGATCTAAGATTTCATTAATTGAGTATCTGGATGTTGAAAGTCCCCGAGCGCTCGAAAGTCCTAATTTTATTGAAAAAGTCATTGAAATGTCAATGATTTTTGAATCTTAACTCGTCATTTCTTCAGCTAATAATGAATTAAATTCTTTGAAATTTTTAAGGAACACGCATAGAACTATGCCGAAACCGGTATTCTGATAGAAATTAATATAAATTATAATCGTTTGATAATAATAGATTAGAAATCAGAGCGTACGTTTCATCTAATAAGATTGCAGAGAAACCTCAGTCAAATTCGTCACTTGATCTCTCCAGATTTTTGAGGAAGCAATCTCTGTTGTAACATTTACCCGAACTTGGATATTGCTCTCCGCACTCCAGCCACAAATTGTTCTGGAGAAAGGAGCTTTTCCTGCTTAAAACGAGTGAAGAATTACCAGTGGTCTTCATTATCTCAAGCAAAACTTAACCCTTTGGCTCTTCTGTATATAAAAGCAGAGTTAATGAACACCATAAACTATGATGATCTTATAGATGACTTCGCCAATCAAAAATACCGTAGCAAACTGTAATTATGTATTACATTTTTTATGTTTGTTTTCTTGTTTCATAGTAAAAAAATCATTTTTCTTGTTTCTATTTTATGACTAAATCTGAATACTTTCAAGTAACGAAGTCACTCTTAATCTATATCCATTCACATATACATATAATCGTTTGCTACCTAATAAAGGTAATACAAATTAGTGATTAGTTTATGTATGAAGGAGAAAAGGGAGGCACAAAATGAACAGCCTACACTAAAAAAACGTTTAAATCCGGCCCTGCTTTTGGGGATGATAGCAGCTTGACCGTCCATTACAGTGTTGACGTCAGGCCTTCGGCGTAGGGAATGACGTAGTCTTTGAAATTGTCTTAACCTGATGACATGCATGCAACTTTCCACCTCTCAAACAAGGCACAACAGGCGCAACTTCTGGGAAGGAGCTCGCGCTGTTGGCGGACAGTTGGCAGCACTTACTCTGGTAGTTTCCCTGGAACTGTCCCCCGGCCCGACTTAGGCTGCTGTCATGCGATTCTCGGGTCTCCTACAACACAAACAAATCAGAGATTGTGTTAATTTCAAGGTCCAGAGAAAAGCATTCTTGCAGATTCTAAGAAGGGAAGCTCATGGGTTACTTGTTGCCACATATTGATCCCAATTTTATAAAGTTCTGTAATCGTGACTGAACTGATATAGAGTGTGTTACTTATCATAAAACCTTTATTCTTCTTTTTTTTTTTAATTAAAAGAAACATACAAAATTTCAAATTAATGTTTTAAAAGTTCATATTTAACCCTTATCTAACAACCCTTGCGATTCCTCATTTATTCCGAATGCGTGATATTACAAGAAATGGATTTCAATTCAGGATGACCTCGCATTCGGGAGGACGGCGGTTCGAATCCCCGTCCTGGCATCCAGATTTGGTTTTTCCATGGTTTCCCGAATCACTCCAGACAAATGCCGTGATGCTTCCTTCAAAAGGCCATGACTGAATTCCTTCCCATTCCTTGCCCCCTATCCTTTCCCGTCGCTAAAGATCTCGCTGTTAAGAGACGTTAAGCAGTTTTAAAAAAAAATCTGGTCTGCCGTATGCTTCCCATTTACCTTAAATCTTGGAGTAAGAATGTATGGAAGGCTAAACACACTTTGGCATGAAAAATGGACATAGGGCTGAAACGATATATCGGTAAACCGTTAATATCCGACCAAAAATATCGGTCGATTGGATAATATCGATAGGATGCCGGGAAATATCGAAAACTACACACCGCTTAGCCCTCAAAAAACCTTGAAAATAAATGTAAGTGTGGCATGCGCCAAGCTTGACTATTCTAAACACTGATTTAGGTCGATAACGTCCTTTCCTACTCCGTGGTTCCACTCCGTTTCCTCATTCATGTACGTTCACCGTTATCTGTTGCGTTTTGTTCGCATTCGTTAGTTCTTGTTTCTCTCTATGACGTATTACAATATTCTAAACGGGGGAAACATATGACAGTCTAACTGATACAATCGCTTATTTTATCAGTGTTGATATTAGATCTTGTAATGCAGCTGAAGCGAAAGGTTTTTAATCTTTAATAAAACACTTACCAAAATTATACAAAGTCCCTTTTCGATCAAAACAAAAATTGATAAAAATTTTTAAAAGTTGTGAAGGAAAAGTTGAAAAGGGTGAAGCATTTTTCTATTATTACGAGTAAGACAGGCTATTTGGAGCTTACGGTACATTTTTTACTGCAAAATGAATTAAAATCAGTCACAATTGGCATATGAGTTGGAGTAAGATATGTTCAAAATTGCAATTAGTCGTTTAGCCAAAGCAGCCTCATCGGTACCATCTGAACACCTCTTTTCAAAGGTAGGAGCAAAGTAGAAATAGTCTTAACGGGAAAAGTTTAAGCAAAACACAGTTTTCAGTTTCTGTTGATAGGTAGATCTGTTTTTTTTTTTCAATAAACTATCTCAAATTTATTACTTGATTTTCATTAACATAATTATTTCTAATAAAATATATACAAAAATCGGAAAATATCGATATTATCGGCTTGATGCGGCCGCCGATGTTATCGATATCTGCCTTAAGTCGATATAAATATCGCTAGATTTATCGATATTGATATGAATTCCTAATCGGAAAGCGCATAGTATTAATTAATACCAAACAAAATAGGTCATAAATTTAATTTAAAAAAAGTGGACTAAATTCGTTTTAACCGTTATCCGTTAGTGTAAAGATTGTGAAAAAAGAAGCAACAGGATGCAACCCGGTCACTGAGCAGAGATAATTCACATACAGATTTTTTTTTTTTTTTTTTTTTTTTTTTTTTTTTTTTTACATTTCATTCCTCCCAGCAGAAGGCTGGGAGGCGGGCTGCTGGAGAGTCATAGGGGACTCTTTTCAGCCAATCTACTACTACGGGGAGGGAAGGGGGATGGAAGGTCGGCCGTGGCCTTGAAGGGAACCATCCCAGCATTCGCCTAAGTGTCTGAGGGAAACCACGGAAAACCTCAGACAGGATGGCCGAACCGAATTTAACCCCGGTCCTCCCGAATGATAGGTAGGAGGCCAATATTGGCCTCCTCCCATCTCGGTGACATACAGATTAGCAGTGCGGGCTATTTGTGTGCTAACTCACAGCTTTCAGCTGCGAGAAGTAGCACGTGTTAGTGACAGCTACTATACTAGCGTAAGTCAACATTTTAACCTAGCGCCCTCTTTTGTATCTCAGTAATAAAATTTTCTAGCCGCCCAGCGGTTCCACAGTAATGGCGATTAATAAACAGGGAAGTAACTTTATAATATTTATAACGCATAGTTAAAGAAAATAATAATAATTGCTTACCAAATACTTTATGTTGGACTTTCGCTAAATTTGGCAGAATAAAACAACTTACTGCATTTAAATCCGTCTTTTTACTTACACTTTACAAACATTGATGTATTAAGAAAGAATGTTGGCTTTTTCGGCGAATAATTGTATAAAATCTTCTCGAGCTTTCCACCGGGACAGCGGAGTAAAGAGCGACGTTTCGGAGCCTGACTCTGGCTCCATCTTCAGACGAAGTGTCCGGGGCCGGAAGAGTCCACGCTTATAAGGCCTCTACTTGCCACGTAACTTCGTCTGAAGATGGAGCCAGAGTCACGCTCCGAAACGTCGCCTCTTACTGACGCTCGAGAAAATTTCATACAACAGAAGTACGAAGCCTGGTGAAATTACTTTTAATTATTTAAAGTATTTATGAAATCCCATAGGCTGATTCTGCGAAAGCAAATACTAGATGTCTGGCACAATTTTTGAAAGGAACGAAAGAAGGACTCCTCTTTCCGAAATATTCCGGCGGTTTCTTTCTTTGGCCATAACATGATCAACAACACTAAAGACTGTCATTAAGGAAGATCTTTGGCCCAGTTTGTACCGAAGGAATATGGATGAAAAGGAACTATATCAGCATTCGGGAAAAAAATATCAGACACATTCAGGAAAAGACGAATTAAATTCTACGGCCATATTATCAGAATGAGTAACAACGGATTAAAAAAAAAGAATTCTAAACCTGGCTATCTCAATGAAAAAAAAAAAAAACTGGTTAATTGAAATCGAAAAGGATCTGCAGGAAGTCGGTATCACAGACGATATCATACGGGAGAGAAGGCGATTTAGTAGCATGGTCAATAACCACCAGTTTGCCAACAGCCAGTATATCAGAAGAAGGAACACTTGGACGGAAGAACGAAGGAAAGAGCTCAGCGAAAGGATGAAGAGATTTTTAGTAAAGAGGAAAGACACGTCTGCTAGATAAGTTTTCATTTTTTTAAATTTTTTTATGGCATTTGGCAACGGAGGCCATACAGCCAGCTGGATGTAATTATATTAGCTTTCAGTGTATATGTCGTCATCCAGTATGTATATTGTATTTTTCCAATGTATAGACGCCACATGACGGACAGGACATTCACACAGACACACAACACTTAAACATCCATGCCCGCGGCCGGATTCGAACCGGCGGCCTTCGGCACGCAGAGCTAGCACTCCAGCCCCTACGCTACCGAGGCCGGCTGCTAGATAAGTTCACTCGCGCTCCCGAGTTGGGCTAAACGAAGGAAGAAGAAGAAAGACTGTCATAAATCTCTCGACTACTTTGATGCAATCCCATCAAAGGTGTTAGTTGTAACTGAGAGCATTTTGAAGAGGATAAGGTTGTTATGTAAAGAATTTGAAAATAAACAGCTTTTGAAAAATTGTTCCGTTTTTTTGGGTACGCCCTCGTATTTGAGTTGGCGGTGGGATTGTGTGGAGCCGGAATCACGGTTCGCTTGCTATCGGGAGGATGTTCCGCTGAGCATATCGGCAGGTTGGCTCGCTGACAGAGAGGCGCCAAAAACTGGGTCACTCTACTGTACCACTGCATATGGCGAACTCTTTCGCGCGGGGATGCATTTCACCAAAAAGAGACCCATCCTACCAGGACAGCTGAACGTACTGGGAAGGAACATAGAATGCGTAAATGAACGTCGGTACTCGGGCATAACAATCGACAAGAAGTTGCTCTTCAAATAACACTATAATGTACAGGAGAAGAAAAGGACTGGCAGTAGTACACAACCTGGCCCCAGTACTCGGTAGCAACGACCTCGGAACAAGCACCAAGATACGGATATACAGATCAGTAATACAACCGTTCATATTGTATGGATGCCAAACATGGGGGACGGCAAGCCCAACAAACATAATGAACACTCAGAGGATCCAGAACCGATGCCTCAGAATGATTCTAAATCAACCACAATATACTTCAATTTACCGCCTTCATCGAGAAGCAAACATCTATACTAATGTTATAAATACGAAAGTAACTCTGTCTGTCTGTCTGTTTGTGTGCTATGTTGCTTGGGCTAAACGGCTACTACAATCGTGATGAAATTTGTCTAGGAGATGCTATTTGACATTATGATGGACATGGGATACCATATTCTGTATAGATAAGAACATATTGTCATTACATTATGAAAACTATCTGAACTGTAAAAGACAATCGCATACTATCTATATGTCTTTGTAATGCGTAACGTTACACAGCTATGGCAGCGTAGCGCAGTGGTAACGTGCTTGCTTCTTAAGAAAACTCCCGTGTGGCTTCGGGTTCAAACCCCACTGGGAGCGAAATTGTTTATAAATAGTTTTTTATAGTTTTAGTGAAGCCTAGGATTGTTAGGTAAGGATACCATGCTCTGGCAAATCTTTGATGATAGAATGGTGCCCTAAGCGTTTTTGTGTGATCTAAACTAATAACATTATATATGCGAAAGTAAAGTCTCCGTCTTTTTTTTTTTGACGACTATGTGTGTATACCCATATACCGAAATACTTTGTATCATTAGGAACGAAATAGGATAATTTTTTTCCGATATGAATAAATGAGACAGTTTCGACGGTAGAGTGGTATATCGATGGCGTTCCTGTCGTATTATGCCGACATATCTTAGGTAACTTTCAGCTTTGTGTGTCCAATTCTAGCAATCAAATTCTAAATCCACGCGTAGGAAGTCGCGGGTAACAGCTAGTAGAGAATACAAATACAGAAATATTCAGTCAAACCACTAAATACTTAGAAAATATAGAAGCAAAAGGACGACAAAATACAGAAAGACTGGCAACCCTGGGTACAGTAATACCAAGAACATGGCACAAACATAAGATACCACTTAGCATTGTGTACGACCCAGTATAATTTGGTACGCGAAAAATAGAGGGGTTGTTTTCACCTCTTACTCGGGGCGCACATTGAGCTGCGTGGCGCAGTAGGGCAGGGCAGCACAGACTGGCAGTTACTCGCGCATATTAGAGCGCAGTTTACAAAGCATTGTTGTGTTGTGCGATAAACCGACAAAAAAGCGTAACCAAAAACACGTCAATGCAAAAACTCGATTTTTCATTTCTGAATCAGATTGGGATGCCGAGCTTGGAATATTGTTATTACTTTAACAGAAGCTTAGTTAGATAAAACTATGCAAAAGTGAGTATATGAAAAGAAGAAACTCTCATCTGGCTTTCGCAGTGACAAGAGAATTCTCAGAAGATAATTTCCGGATGACTCGAGCGGAGATTCACGGCATAATGTAACCTGTTATTTTCTCGACAAAGCTCAAATATCTATTAGAACTGAAGAAAATCTCGCTGTATTTTCGTGGTTATTTATTTAATTATTTAGCGTTTGCCGGTACATGACATTTATAAGAATGTTACTCTCTTTTATTTCATATTATATTTTTAAGAAAACTATATAACAGAACATAAACACTTGAAACTAAAAAAGCAGTGTCGACAAATTAAGTGTTTCTCGGGGACACTATTGAATGATGTAGTACAAATAATAAGAAAACAAATAATGTGATAATAGCCTATTATTATCAATCTTTTTCGAAGTTTTATTAAAAATGAATTCAAAAAAGAAAAGTGAAAATTGTAAGTGGACAGTTGTATGATAAATAAATGCTGAATTTACTCGCCACTTGTTGGGCTCAATGTCCAAATCTCTTGTTTATATTTAATTTTTACGTATTTTTAATGACTGATATTGTGAATCGCAGGTTGGTTACGCACCAGATTAATCAATTTTTCTTATTCCATAGTTGAAAATGATTACAAGTAAAGCAAGATTATAAATAACGTGTGAAGTGTTACGTTGTAAACAGGCACGAGTGAGCTGCGTGGCACAGTTTCTGTGTTGTGATCACAACGTGGCGCAGTACTGCGCTGCCCTGCTCTGCGTCTCAATACGCGCTGTTCCGCCCCAAAACATAGAGACACAGAAACTGTGCTGCGCTGCGCTGCGTCGACTGCGCGTCAATGTGCGCCCGGCCTAGATGACCATAACCCTGGTTCTTCCCTTAAAAGAGCATAATAAATAGTGTCACCAAAACAACCCTAACCCTTACACTAAATACCAAAGCCACCGAAGCTAGCGGGGATATATACACAGCCGCTGAGGCAACGAAAAAAAGAAAGAAAGAAAAAAAACTTTCTCGCTGCAGTGAGGATACTACTGTAGCCGTACGTGCGACGTAGCGCTGCGACTCCGTGATTGGTCAATACTGTCGGCAGCTCAACAGAAGTCGAGTTACATAAACACCCGTCTCTTTATCTGCTTCGGTTCAGTGGGACAACAATCCATCAAACGGGATAATACAACATCAGACAGACGTGAATTATATGCTTGTGTTAATCCCGACGCAAACAGAAGATTCGGCGAGTCTTGCGATGCACAAAGTGCGACACTCCGTTCCGAGTCTTTATTTTCTGACGACCCCTATTCCTTACTCAGCCACTCAAGCAGTTTTGCCTTTCCAGCGCATTCTGTCCTTCCACATCTGTTCTTCTTATGCCACTCTTCCATTCGAATCTGCGCGCACTAATCTTTGGCGAAACTATGAGGAAATTGACCGAGCGTGATGGGTGAGCGGTTAACGCTCTGGCCTCGCATTTGGTAGCATGACGGTTCGAATCCCCGTCCGGGCATCCATATTTGGGTTTCCCATGGTTTCCCCAAATCACTCCAGCCCAATGCCGGGATGCTTACTGCTTTGGACAAGTTTTATAAACCTCCAAATGAGAAACAACAGTGCAGAAAGTGATTTGAATGTTTCTGTTTTTTTAATTATATGTAGCAGAAATGATACCAATAGATTAAATATAAAAATAGGATCGAATGCAATAGGAGAAGTGAGTTCTGTTACTTGGGAAGCAAAATTACAACCGATGGCCGAATCAGGAATGATGTTAAAAGCAGAATAACACTAGCAAAAAGAGCATTCATGAAAAAGAGAAATCTTTTAGTTTCAAATATTGATCTAGGAATTAGAAAGAACTCTCTAAAATTTTTCTAAAATTTTATGGTAGCGAAGCATGGACTTTAGGAATACCAGAAGGAAGGAAAACTGAAGCATTTGAAATGTGGAGGTACAGAAGAATGCTGAAAATTAAGTGGACAGACAAAGTAAGAAATGAACGAATTTTGGAAATGATGGGTGAGTAAAGAAGTTTGTGGAAGAAACTTACAGAAAGAAGAGACAGGCTGGTAGGTCATATTTTGAGACATGCTGGATTGGTTAATTTGTTAGTGGAGGGAACAGTCGAAGGTAAGAACTGTAGAGGAAGACAGAGATTAGAATATATGAAGCAGATAATTGAGGACGTGGGCTGTAAGGAGTATGTAGAAATGAAGAGGTTAGCACAAGATAGGAAGGGATGGAGGATTTCATCAAACCAGTCGAAAGACTGACGACAGCAAAAAAATAAAAAAAATCAGGATCTGTATGTGTGTGTACGTATGTTATTCTAATTGCTAATTTATATATATATATAATAAAAAAGAAACTAACACCCATCAAATACATTCTTTCCCACTACTAATTTAATTAAATTACTAACATTCATGAACCTGGAAAGTTTATGTATCATTATGTTATTGTACTGACCAATATTCAGCGGTTATTGTCAAACAAGAATTTTATCTTGCATACTTCTTGTAGTATATTGGAAATATGGGCCCAGAGTATATGCTAGGTGCTGGGCTATTATGTATCAGGATATAAAAATTTACAAAAATGTTCTCTTCAAAAGGCCATGGCCGAATTCCTTCCTCATCTTGTGCCCATTCCCATCCCACCCGTAATGACGTCGACGAGGAAAAAAGCCATAAGTAAGTAAAAAGAAGCCATTTGTAATGGAAGACAGCATAGCCTGTTTTAAAAACACAAATAAACTAACGTGAATTTTCATTCTTTGGAAGCAATTTAATTTATTCGTCTACATCGATGCTGTCCTCTTCCAAAGAGTCCCCATTAGATAATACACACTTAGGCCACCGCTTCTTGCAATCCCCAAAACACTTCTGTCACTCGATCTTTGGCATAGCTTCGAGCTCCTTCAGTGTTGCAGTTTTAATTTCATGAATGCTTGCAAAACGACGGTCCCCGAAGAGTATTTGCTTTTGAAATATTTCCAGATATTGGATAGAAAGATAAGGTGATAAAACAATTAAACAGGAAACAGCTGAAGATTAAAGAACTGATAAATGAACTAGAGGCAGCTTACAGAGAAGTGAGCCTTAAAATAAATCTGCCCAAAAGCAAAATCATGGAAAACAAATGGATATGAAAGGACAAAGACAAGGCAGACACGAAAGAAGCTGGTACTGAATCCATAGAACAGTACAACAGTTGTCGAACTGATCAACATGAATGGCGACTCAAAGCCTGAGATCTGCAGACCCATAAAGCTGGGCTGGAGAGCATACAGAAGAAATTCCTTAGTTTTTAAATCTAACATGACAGTACACCTTAAAAAACAGGTATTTGAACAATGTGTATTACAGGTCCTCACATATGCCTGCCAGACTTGGACCCTAAACAGGCACACGAAGCAAAAACTGAGAATTGCCCAGCGAAGTATGGAAAAAGCAGAGACAGAAAAAGGGCCGTGCACATTTGCTCGATAACCAAAGTGACAGACATCTTAGAAAGAGTCATGGCCCAAAAATGGCAACGGGCTGGTCGTACTGCTCGAAAAAGAGACGACAGGGGATTGGATACCAAGGAACCTGAAAAGAGCAAGGGGAAGACCCCCGGATCGCTGGGATTGATAATTTTTTAACTCCTCGTCGACGACTAGTGTCATTAGAGGCAGGATGGGACTGGGGACAAGGAACGGGAAGGTATTCGGCCATATCCTTTTTGAAGGAAGCATCCCGGCATTCGCCTGGAGTGATTTGGGGAGACTATAGAAAACCCAAATCTGGATGCACGGACGGGGATTCGAATCGACGTCCTGCCGAATGCGAGTGGGATAGAGACATACGTCGAGTTACAGGCGTGAACTGGAAGAGAGTTGCTCAAGATCGATCAACCTGGAAGGAACTAGAATCAAATTGTGAAACATTAAATTGTAAAATTATCTCATCTGGCTTAAAGAGGTTTAGACCTGAAACAAGGATTGATAAAGTTGTAAAAATAAATAAATAAACATCGAGCTTGGTGAGTGAGCGGTGATGCCTTGTCTTGGCATTCGGGAGGACACGGATTCGAATCCCCGTTCAGCCCTACTGATCTATTGATTTCGGTTTTCCGTGGTTTCCCCAAATCACTCCATGTGATTGGCATAATGGTTCCATCAAAAGGCTATGGCCGAATTCGTTCCCCTTCCTTGCACCAAGTTTTTTCTCGCCTCTAATGATCTCGACGTTGACGAGGCGTAAAGCCATAAGCAAAAATAAAAATAAATAAATAAATAAATAAAATAATTACAGATCTCAACAACACACTTCTAACTAGTGTGCCTGAACTATTCCAGATTGGTGCATTTACTACATGTCGTGCAACGCCCATAATTAACCGAATCACAAACGACTAGCAAATATTACTTCCTATCTTCCCGAATAATTTTTTAAAAAAACCAACAGAGACAGAATGAAAAAAAAGTATAGCAATATATTATCATCTATCTAAGGGTGAATTATTTCATATAAACTGCTACGCAGGAAAATTTAGCTCAGCATGTGTTGACAGTTTCGAGCTTTTCATGCCCAAATAGCAAAACTCAAACGATTTCAAATTAATCTACATTACAGGATTTCAGAGTAGTCGCTTTCTGTTCATATCGGAACTGACGCCATGTTTTCAATTGGTAAAGGAAAATGTTATAAGCCGATGTTGACGAAATGGTTGATTTTAACATTGCTGCACTTTTGTTTCCAGAAAAGATATTCAGAATTAACGATCTGGCGACAAATTCGTAAATTAGTGTTGGTAATATTTCTAATATGTCTGAAGACATGTGATAATAGGAATTCTACTGTTCATTGTTTTGTTTAGCAGAGCGCACTTATCAAATGCAACAACTACTTTCTCGCAGTCACGTTATCAAAACGATTTTACATATAAATGCCGAGTCACTGTAATCAGTTTGAACTAGATTATTAATTCCTTCCAGGGTACAGCTAGTTTCATTAGACTGAAATCGTTTGACTCTTTGTGTATAATTTTCAGCTAATTACGAGGATAACACATTCATTTCCAACTTCACAGTTTGTTCGTAAATTTTAACTTACACGCCATGCTGAACTAGGGCTGTTGATATTTTTAAAATTGTATTTTCGATATATCTATATTTTAAAGGGTATCAATATCGGCCGTCGACATATCGAAAAAAAGTATTGATGTATCGATAATTTTATGAATGCATATCATAAAATCAAATCTTGTAAATGTATGGCTGTCTACTGATAAATAGATATTGTTCTTAACCAAGGTTTCTCTTGGTGTTGATGATTGTTGATTTTTTAAAAAAAAATTTGAACATTATGCGTGCTAAAATTTTAATAAAAATTAATAAAATTTATAAAAATCGAAAGGGGTTAAAGGAAAATATTTTTTGTGTATTTTTAAAAATGATAAGCAATACTGTTTAGGCATTTATTTGGATAAAGTTAAGCCATCATGGCCAAGTTACATAACTTTTTTTCATGAGATATTTTTTGTAGTATTTCATTTAGTATAGTATGTTGATACTTATTCTGAGTTGTCATGTTTATTGCTATCTAATTAGCAACTATTTGCTATTTATACTTCCCACTCAGTGGCGTAGCTAGGTCAACACGGGCTCCGGTGCAAAAAAATTATTTTGGGCCCTCAGGTCAGATGGGCGAGACCTTTCTTGCTTTGTGTTGCTGGTAAGGGCCCCCTGAGCTGAGGATGGGGCCCTTGAGTTGTGCTTAGGGGCCCCCTGAGCAGTGGTTGGGGGCCCCCTGAGCGGTGAGAAGGCCCTTAGTGAGGTACTTCCTATGTCTCAGGGGCCGCCTTAGACGACTGTAGAGCTAAAAAAAAAAGGGTAGCCAGTTTGCCATGAATGCTCGTGGCCCTCTGAACTGCGCTCGGAGGGCCCAAGAGGTGCGCTTTGGGGCCCCCCAGAGGTATCCTTGCGGGTTCCCTGAGCGTAGGGGCCCCGGTGCACTGCACCGCCTAGCCCCATAGTAGCTACGCCCCTGAGTCTGAGGATCCTGTTGGCCAGAAGGGACGTTCCTGGAACCCGCCAGGAAGAGCTCCGACGACCCTTCCTGGAGCGGTGCGCAGTAGTTTGTGCGAATAAGCCATGCGTTACTCGTTACGCTAGGATACGCGACGCTAGGATACGCCGTCTTTTATTTTCGTAGAGTAGAGCAGACATGAATAAATCATCACATACTAACATCAGCCAACATGATAATCCGTACCATTTGATAAAACAAGAGAACAGAAACAATTACAAACGTTGTTTATAGTAACCAGCGGGACTAGTGTTGTAAAAAAACGTTTTTTTTCTGGCTTGATAAAAAAAAACATGAAAAAAAACGTTTTTTTTTGGATGTTTTTTTTCATAACTACTAATTCTCAAATTTGTTAGGCACTTATTGTTTAATATGACTGTTTTAGAGTTTATCCTAAGTAATTATCTTAATTTTTAACTCTAATATATTTTTCTGGCTCAGAAGGGGGAAAAAAATACGAAAATATTGGCAACATTGATTGAAATTTTCTTTTATGAACGGGGACTTCCCGAAGAGGCTAGGTTGCGCGAGTAGGAATCCCCGTTCCCCGTTGTTTGGATTGATACTCGCTATTTGAACTAGTGCTGCCAGCCCTACGAATTTACCTGTAGACCTTCGGATCTTTTCTAAAAATTAGGAATTTTAAATTTATCTACAGTTTTTTGCCTCTTTTAATTATTGTGCTATCCTTATATTCGTATACTTCTTAAACTCTCAGCGTATAGTGTTACTGATTCATTAAATTGTAAGTAATTATGAATCGTTTCCTTGCAACTGTTGGCGTAAACCAACGATTGAAAAGAAATAAAGCTCCTATTTTGTATGATAATAGATTTAAATTCAAACTTAAAAGACAGAACTATCGGTGCAGTCTTTATTCATAGTGTTTACTTTGTTCACAATTTAAAATTGCAATCTCAAAATCTTTTGCGTACAATACAAGAACAATCAGTAAAAGAAAATGTAACTACTACTGAAGATATGGAAATAGAGGAGACAGAAGAAGAAACAGAAAATTCCGACACCTACCGAACTAGTGTTGATAGTGCTGATACTAGTGAATGTGGTACTGACAGAGGATGAATAAAATTATATTAAATATATGGATACATTTATGAATTATTATGTAAAACATAATATGATTCAGTAAGATTCAAAACACACTTGTAAAATGTAAGTTCCGTAAATGAAACTATAATTTAAGAAATATATTGTTTTCTGAAAAAAAAAAACAAACCAAATTTAGAAAAAAAAACAACGGTGCTAGGTTTTTTTTCATGTTTTTTTTACAAAGCTGAAAAAAAATTTTTTTTTTTCTATTTGCAATACTAGGCGGGACTAACTTTGCCTGCTGTCACGTGCTCGCAGTATTCAGTATCTAATAGTATTTTAACAGTTATTACAGAAGTATACTTTCGGTATTAAAGTATACGGGATGTGTGTATGGTATGTGCAGTTGTTTGTGTGTTTTGATAAGGGCACAAATGCCACGTCGAATAAATTTATATAAATAAATAAAACCTATAGATTAGTTGGTGCTAATAAAACAAAATTCAGACGGAAGTAGCAGTGCGTAGATGACTATAGCAGTCTGGATCATTGCGATGAAGGAAGGTAGCCATATGCATTTTAGGATATGTTTTTGAAATACTAAAAACTAGATGAAATTTTCTCTGGAAACTAGTGAATATGTTTCTATGACATGACGTTTCGGCGGTGATATCGTCTGCCACCATCCTCTAGTGACGTCACAAACTATCTCACTCGACTAGTTTCCACAGAAAATTTCACCGAGAGTGGTGGGCGAACAGATAAAGTTCCGGCCTCGCATTCGGGAGGACGCCGGCTTGAATCCCCGTCTGGGCATCCAGATTTGGGTTTTCCATGGTTTCCCCAAATCACTCCAGGCGAATGCCGCGATGGTTCCTTCAAAAGGCCATGGCCGAATTCCTTCCCGTTCGTTGTCCCCAGTCCCTTCCCGCTTCTAATGACCTCGACGTCGATGAGGCGCAAAGCCTTAAGTAAAAAAAAGAGAGAAAAATTTCGTCTATTTACAACGCCCAGACAGCCTCCACTCTTACTAGAAACTATTTTACTACAGTGATATAATATAATACAATATAATATATTACCCATCAACTGTAAAGATCAATTAAAAATGGACTAATTACATCAGACAATATACAGAAATTATATATATATATTTCTAATGAGAGACCGTAGTGACCCCAGTCGAGGTTGAGACAGTCAGCTGACAAAAACCACAAGATACCTGATGAAGACGGCAGAGTCAGCTGTAGAAACGTCGTGTTTTTACACCACCATCCGGCTGGACACCCGAGAAGATTTTGTTGCAACGATAGGCCGGGAAAGTCTCCATTCCCAGTTTTACGTATGTTGTTATAATCTCATCTCTTTACGTTGTTCCTCTCCCTGGCTCCTTTATCTGTCCTCGCCGTTTCATGTTTTCTATTGAATACTTATTTCGTACAAAACTTCTCTGGTAGGCAGCGCCTTAATTCATAATAAAGATTGCTGTTTAGGAGGAAAAAAGTTTGATAAGTAATTTGAATGATTTCTCGTGTACTCCCGGGAAAACGGATTCTTTTTGTTGTTTGTGCCCCTTGACCGAATTCCTTCCCGTTCTCGCCTGTAATGACTTCAGAATCGAACAGGTAGCGTCCATAAATCACGTGGCCTACTGTCAACCCCCCCCCCCCCCCCACGTAGCCTGACGTGGCTTTTGCCTCTACCCCCTCTCCCCCCACGGTGTAGCACGTAGCTTTTTTCCCTTTTGATTCCAGAAGACATTTTATACTGTTTTCTCTTGTCAGATTATCGTAAATTACATGAGGAGATAATTAAATGACAGAAATAAATATTCACATGCTGTTGTGAGTTCTCTACCTCATTTTAATTGTGAAAAATAATATGAATGGAAAGCTAAGTGACGTGGCTTCGTACCTCTCCCCCCCCCCTTTTCCCCATGTAGCGCAGCGTAGCCTTCCAGCGAACCCCTCGTCGATGTCATGGCCTTGTGAAGGAAGCATCCGAGCATTCGTCTGGAGTGATTTAGGCAGGGGCAGATCCAGTATCTTGCTTTGGGGAGGGGCTTGACCGGACTTTGGTTTGGGGGGGGGGGGCTTGGCTTGAGTGGATTTTGGTTGGGGGGGGCTTGCCTTCAGTGGATTTTGGCTTTGGGGGGGGGGGCTTGATTCAGGCAAAAGGTAGTATTCATAGTCACCTCGAGTCTCGAATCCGTAGAGTTAAAAAAAGTAAAAAAGTCTCCAAAATTATGATTTCGGAGGTGCCCTAGATACTTTTGGGGGAGGCTTGAGCCCTCTAGTCCCCCTCCCCCCTGGATCCGCCCCTGGATTTAGGGAAACCATTGAAATAACAAACTTAGATGCCCGGACGGGGATTCGTACCTGCGTCCTCTCGAATGCGAGGACAGAGCGTTAACCAGTCACCCACCACACTCGGGGAAGGAGGAATGACACACGGCACAAGAACATACTCTAGGATGTAGCTGAGATTTTATAGCGTGAAAAAGAATTTATGTGAAAGAACAATGATAGTTAAATATGGATTGTAATCTGAAACTTCCTTCGCAGTATTATTCAAATGGTGGTCTACGATCTGTCAGAAACAAAATAGAAGAGCCCTACATGAAGAATTAGGCCAGGGTACTCTGGAGAAAAGATATTGCTACTTGCTTCAAAAGAAAAAAAGAAAAAAAAAAAAAAAAAACAATTACAGTATTATTCAAACGCTGATCTACGGTTCCTCTGAAACAAACAGAACAGTCCCTCTACAAAGAATTTAAAGATCAGATTAGTGGAGATAACGGGAGACAATATCAATACGAGCAAGCAATTTAAAATAGACCTTGGATTTGACTTCGAAACATTAGGTTCATTCACAATTAATATTAAGTTGTGCTCATTCATTATTCCCCCCCCCCCAAAAAAATTTTTTTTTTTTTTTAACTGCTTTACGTCTCTTAACAACGAGGTCTTTAGAGACGGGAAAGGATGGGGGGCAAGGATGGGACAAGGAATGGGAAGGAATTCGGCCATGGCCTTTTGAAGGAAGCATCCTGGCATTTGCCTGGAGTCATTTGGGAAACCATGGAAAACCCAAATCTGGATGCCCGGACGGGGATTCGAAACGCCGTCCTCCCGAATGCAAGGCGAGCACGCCAAAAAAAAAAAAAAAAAAAAAAAAATCGTTTTTGTGAATATTTAAGGTATTTACCCTACACAATACCCATAAAAGTATCAGAATAGCGTGTGGTGCAAGCAAGAACTGTTTTATAATGGGATTTGTTTACTTTATGACAGTAAAGTATTGTGTAGATACAGCAGCGAATCACTTTAGCTGTCCTGCTGTTTGCGCTAACGGAAAATTTTGTAATTGTAGTTACAGTTATTGCCACCAGTCAGCGCTGCCGTCGCGTGCAAACCTATTATATTGTGTCTGGTGCATCCTGCCATTGTGTTTCTGTTCGAGTTGGTGGTTAGAGGTTGTGTTTGCGATAGCTTCAGTTAAGAGGATACTCCCAGAGAAAACTTCTTAATTTACATCTAATATTTGCTGCAGAGGCGAATACGTCACTTCAGCTGGCGGTCACTTTCTGGTGAGTGTCTTTGTGATGTTTTGTTAGCTGCATCAGGCGCTGTCCCATTTCACGTTGTTAGGTTGTAAGCAGTTACAATTATGCATTACGCTGGTTCATGTCATATTCTGTTATTCTTTATGACTCGAGTCGTCAGGAGCGGTATTTCTTATTTGTACGCTAATGATCCCGATGTCGACGCGCCCTAAAGCAACACCAACAATCTTATTTGTGGTTTGCCATTATTTTGGTTGATGTTGTTGCTGTATTATACCTCAGTTGCTCTGATCTTTTGCTCTCACTGATTGTCATTTGACGCCACTTCTAGTATAAACCACTCACTATTTGCCGCGTGGATTTTTCTCCAACCTTTTCGTGTGTCCGCTACAGTTCGTTTTTAACTTCTTTGTGTATTAACTCTTATAATATGGAGAAATGTACAGTTATTTAAATCGTTGTTTTTCGGACTTTAAAGTTTGCTTCAATTTGCACAATGGATATTGGGGTCTACTAGAGATCGCGATTCCGCTACAACAACATTCAGCAATATCGTTGGAAAACTGCTGTAGTAAATCGCAAGACGTATTGTTTTCAAGCACTAATTACGATATAATACAGCCTGGACCATTATTTTGAAGCAGAAATTAGGTTGTAATACAGCCTGGACCAGCATGAAACCGTTAAATGTACTTGGGAAAGAATTTCTAGTGGAGTCTTGCGTTTGACCACTGCAGTATTTTGATGTCAACTTCTGGCGGAATCGCGATCTCCAGTAATCCCGGATATTGTTATGAGGATACAACATTTTGACATATTTTTTTTTTTTTGATTTACTATAAATTGCGATTCCGCTGTAACTACATTCCTCCGCGCGGAGTAATATTGCGGTGGCCAATCGCAAGACTAATAGGAACACAACCTAGACGAGAATGACATAAAGTATTAATTAGTTTGTTTTCCATTATGGATTATTCTAGTGCTCCAGGGACTATTAAAACCAAAATACGAGTTCAGAGTAATGCTTCTGGCCGCAGTATTATTCCGCGCGGAGGAATCGCGTAATTTGGTACGCACATTATTTTAGAAATTGTCAGGTAAATCTTTCAAATGTATCAAATATGCTTAAAGTTTTTCGAAATGTGGGTACATTGTTAGACGTTCCTACGCAACAAATACATATTTCTCATTTGCTTTTATTGCATGTGTATCTTAAAATTCATTTTCGGAGAGAAAACTGCATTCGACATCCATATGGACTGTACAGAACATGTAATCGCACACGTAATGATAAAAACAATTCAGTTATTATGGCAGACATATTGCGCTGAGAGATTTACATTCGTATAAGTCGTGTTGGACAGAGAGATTAGCACGAGATTTTAATATTCACATAATACTTCATTAGAACGGAAAGAATTCCTGTGTGAGTAGGAACTCTGGACCAAGTAGTGAAAAGATGGACAAAGGCGTAGAAATACGTTGTAAGAAAGGCTTTAAATAAAATTTCTGGCCGATTTTAGCGGCTGTGATATATCTACTAGCTCTTATCGAAAGGCAAGCCATTGCTGTAATGGTAACTTCAGTGTCGAATTATTCATACACCACGTGGTTTTTCACTTTACCTGGAGTATCTTCTGATGACTCCTCCCTGAGCAGTCCCCACCCGGAGAACCGATTGGGGGACTATTTTACCTCCGGAATATTTTACCCAGGAAGAAGCCATCATGATATATGTAATTCGAGAGGATTACATGTCCTCGGGATACCCTTTGGGTCCTTAATGCAGTGGTTTCCCGTTGCCATCTGTATCCCCATGCCGTTGATCATTTCTGATTCATCCACCTTTAGGGGCCGTTTCCAACCCCAAGGGCAAGAGGGTGCCCTGAGCCACTCTTCGCTCTTCCGCCCTCCTTTCGAAGGCCGTTGGCAAGCAGTGGGTGACTCCTTATACCGGGAATCTTTCAGTCGCCAGAGCCTCGTCCGTGCAAACAGGGTGCACCACGTGAAGGAGAGGTTGACATTTGGTTGGAAAAGACTAGTATAGTCTCTCCCAAACCCTTACACCCCTTTTATGATTTACAAGACGCAAAATATAACTAAAAAAATTTGGAGGAAATAGGAAACTAGTTAAAGCAACCAGGTATAATGTCATGTTTCGTATTTTATCTTTTTGTTTATTTTACGTGTATTATAATTTTCTACCACTTTCTTTGAATTCCGCTTGTAAAGCTTCGTATTACCAATAACCTAATTCTTTAAAAATATTTTGTGAAATTATTCCAAATCTTAATGATTTCTGATTTAACCTAGAAACTTGTGTAAGTCAAGTATTGAAATTTCTTTGTTATTTTCGTTCTTACCTTCTGCAACCCAATTTCAAATATCGTTAATCATAAAGGTTATGAATGCAGCACGTGGCTAGTATTACTTTATTTATCTTATTAGGTAACACCGACATTCTTCTTTCACAGATTTGAAACCTTCTACTTATAACACCAAAGCAGTTATCGATCACCCTCCATAGTTTATTGAGCCTGTAATTGAAAGTTCGTTTCTCTTCATTTAATTTTATCTGATATTCTGGAATACGCCTCATCTCGAAAGGTGAATAGCTTCATCCACTACTATTACATACTGCATTTTATCTCAGTTGTCAAAGAGCAAATTCAGTTTTCCTGCAGCCATTGCCTCACCTAAATTGTTGTGGCTAAATGTTTTGCCATCTTAATTTTTTTCCCAATCCTCCGACGACCAAAACGGTATTTAGCAACTGCAAGGGCTATTAAAACCATGAAAAACATTCATTTTTATGCATTAAAAATAAAGAGAACCTCAATTCTGTAGAACTGTTGTAACATGTTTGCCATCTAATGTACCTAAGAAATGCGGAAAAATCCTTTTTAAATTAAACCCATTGCCTTTTGTGCTTAATTTTCTTCTTCTTCAATGAATATATATAAATAAGAGCCCTTTGTCTGATGTGTCCATTTGCAATGCAGAAGCGGCTGAGTAATCGTCGAGAACCGAAGGCGGTGACAATAAAAGAAATGAGACTCGCTGCGTCCAGATGTGCGTTGCAGCATTTTCGCTCAATGCGATGCGAAGCGGCCCGCCCTAGTGAGCGCGTACCTTTAGTCCGCACAGAGGAATGTAGTTGGGGAGCGTGCACAAACTACGTTGCTCGGTCCAGGGCGGGGGGGGGGGGGTTGGCTGGAAGGCTACGCTGGGCTACGTGGGGGGAGGGGGGTTCACAGGAGGCCAAAATGGAGCTACGTGGTTTATGGACGCTCCCTTACAGGGGAATCAAGTAATTTGTTACGCACGTTATTTGAGAAAATGTCAAGTAAAGCTTTCAAATGTATCAGAAATGCATAAAGTTGTTCGAAATGTAGGTACATTGTTAGACGTTACTACGCAACAAATACATATTATTTCTCATTGCATGTGTTCGTTTTTGGAGAGAAAACTGCATTCGACATCCATATGGACTGTACAGAACATGCAACGGCTCTTAACGATACAAGTCATTCAGTTATTATGGCAGACATGTTGCGCTGAGTCATGAAGGGCAGAGATATTAGCACGAGATGTTAATATTTTCCTAGTTCTTCGTTAGAATTCCTTTTTACATGGACAGGAACCCTGGACCAAGTAGTAAAAAGATGCACAAAGGCGTAGAAATAAGTTGTAAGAAACGCTGATACAAAATTTCTGGCCGATCTTAACGGCTGTGATAAATCAACTATCTTTTACAATTTACCTGAAAAATCTTCTCGAATAATACTTCCTCCGAAACGTGTATACCAAATTTCAGATCGATAGTACATTTTCTTGTTGGGACCCTGGCGTTGTGTCCGAACCGTATTTTTCTTTCTGTATCGTGGTTTCGTTCTTGGCGCCATTTTTCTTTACTTCGTGTTGCTTGCCTGTCGCGCGGCAGACATTTTACCATTCACGCTGCAGTTTAGTAGTTGTGGGTATGTGACGAGTACTCACTATCTTGGGCACTACTTTCAGCAGTAAGGCTAGTTTGACACGAAACAATTTTAAACGTACGATGGAAAGTTTGTAGTATCTACAATGGGCTACTTTAAAGCGGTGTTTGATGGAAATTTTGATAGACTGCGTGTTTTATTTAATGCTTCGCAGGTTTCAATGATAATTTGACTCTCAAAGATGTGCAATGCATGACCGAAATTTTAAATCTTCAAAACCAGCCTCACTAGCCAAGTATCTCAAGGTTATTAATAATCTTTGAATAGCTAGTACAGAATACGATAACCATTGCGCCGCAATTTTATGACGGATTCTTATATAACTAGACGAGACAAAATGAAAGTAAAGAATAATTGTTTTTGATATCTTGCTTAGTTCTCGAGATATGGTATCTCAAATTTGTAATTAGGTTGAAATGCGGCCTGGACCAGAAGAAATCTGTCGCCGTAGCCAAATTTGATGGCGAATTTGTACGTAACTTGACGAGACAAATCAAAAATGAAGAATACATTTTTTTTATATCTCGCTTAGTTCTCGACATATTGTATCTCAAAAGAGAGGAGACCTGGACCAGAAAAAAGTTCATGAAAGCCATTATACACGGTAGAAATGCACAATAGGTATTTTATTTTCTTCATTGTGGTTGTTGTTAGGTTGAAATACATTCCGGACCAGAAGAAACTTCACCTAAAGCACAAGGAACTATACCTATAACTGATTTTTGACATTCTATATCCCGAAAACCAAGCGAGATATCAAAAGAAATTTTCGATTTGTTTCGCCGACTTCTCTAAGAATTCATCAGATTATGGCGCCACGGTAATGATAGAATTTCCGATTTGCGCATAACGGTGTCCTTTTTCTTTCAGTTCGAGGACGTAGGGAATTGTAATAATTTTCGGAACGTTTTGTGGTCGATGCGCAAGAAGTTAAGGTAATCAACTGATTCTGTGCGTAATATTTCTCGTAATAAATTTTCTTGGGTATATTTTTATCTTAATTTCATCCATTCTCTACCTCTAGACCAATGTTTATGCTTTACACTAGACCAGTGTTTGCATCGACGCCAAAAATTCTTTATCTTTATTCCTTATCGCGGCACGCGTCACTTCCCGATAAGGAAGCCGCAGGCAAGTTTCACAAATTTGTTTGATCTTTGGACTGAGCGTTTGCCCTATTCTTTGATTAAAACGTGAAGTTTGAGCAACAAATTCGTCAGATAAATTTGATCGTCTACACAGGGGTACCCAAAGTGGTCGATACCGATCCCTTTGGGTCGATAAGAGATCTCCCGGGGTCAATTAATACAGGGGGGTCGAAAGGGGTCGATTAATACTAAAGAGGATCAATTAAACTGTACAGGAAAAAATAGGAATGTTCTACTAACAATCAGGTCAATAACTTAAAGTGAAACTCATCCTCTCAATTCTCGTCTGTTTGCGAAGTCATGTGAAGTAAATGATGAAACATGTGACAAGTTAAAACAGTACAACAACCATCTGTTCTTTATGGCAGGTCTTTATTTGAAATTTATTCCATCTATCCATAGTTTTGTCCCTATTTTTGAGATTATGATAATAGTGGAAAGTATCTCGTTTTTCTGTTAATTTTATCTGGGTGGATTTTAAAAATTATTTCGTTGAGTTGTTATGTAAGACTCCTTATTGATTAGCATCAGGAATGCCAAAAATGATTTAATGTTTTTATTAAATACTTGTGGGGGTCGATAAGAAGGCAAATATAGTATCAAGGGATCGACGGGGTAAAAAGTTTGGGGACCGCCGGTCTACAGGCAACGATTTTTAGTCGCAGGGTACGTGTCATTGTTTGTGCGCAGGTTTTTTTCCCTTTGTCGGCATCATTCACAGAGTGTTGCTGCGACTAATGGGAAAAATAATGCGTTATTTCAATTAACTGATGTAGAAAAACGCAATCGACACCTTTGGGTGGATCGGAATAGTTAGAAGAGAGAGGAAGTTGACTTCTTTTATACTCGTCTGATGACGGAAATTCATTTTACAATTATTTTTGAATGTTGGTTGCTACCTTGTGTAATTTGAGGCTCCAAGGACATTCTACGACGACAAAATACAAAATTAAAATTTGCATTCAATCTGTTTAATGTTCGTTGTGACGCTAACAAATTAAAACAAAAAGTTTCTACATGGATATCAGTTTCATTTAACTTTGTGTATGTAAATTTACAAACGATCATGAAAAGTTATTACAATGAAGTAAAGTCCACAGTCAGAGCTGTCACTAATAACGCGACCTTTCTTTTTTTTTTTTTCTTTTCGACGAAGTGGCATGTCTGAGGAATTTTTTTCGCCAGGGCGGAACGCCTTAGGGATTTTGTAAATTACGTATATATTACTTGTCCATATTTTATTTATTAGAGAAAAAAATCTTTCGTCAGGTGCGTTATTTCCAGGCAGACACAACATATTCGATTAATTGCGTGAGGTTTTTTTCCGGAATTCCTTTTAAGCTCTTTCAGTTTTTATATTTTTTTTTAGCTCTGATGTCCTTCAAGAATTTGTAAAGCTCACGTGAGACTTCCGTCGATCCCCGCACCCCCACCCCCCTAAGTGAGATTTCGCTGGACTCCTCCCCCCTCTCTCTCAGCCCACGTGATTAATGTACGTCCCCTTACAAGGTAGTTCGTACAGTTGAGAGTGTTAACACGGAAGTGTCGGGATAATTCCACCCAACCGTCTGCAGCAGCCACAAGCTGTGTTCCAGCTGGTGATTTTTTGATCTGTTACGTCTCTGCTACTGCTAATATACCCTCGCGTAGTGTTGCAAACTGAAAAAAAAAACATGAAAAAAACTTAGCACCCTCGTTTTTTTTTCTAAATTTTTTTTTTTTCTTTCCCAGAAAACAATATATTTGATAAATTATAGTTTTATTTACGGAACTTACATTTTACATGTATGTTTTAAATCTTACTAAATCATATAATGTCTTACATAATGATTCATAAATGTATCTATATAGGTAACATAATTTTATTCATCCTCTGTCAGTACCACATTCACTAGTATCAGCACTACCAACACTAGTTCGGTCGGTGTCGGAATTTTCTGTTTCTTCTTCTGTCTCCTCTAGATCTATAACTTCAGAAATAGTTACATTTTCTTTTACTGGTTGTTCTTGTATTGCACGCAAAAGATTTTGAGATTGCAATTTTAAATTGTGAGCAAAGTACACACTGTGCATAAAGACTGCGCCGATAGTTCTGTATTAGGTCTTTTAAGTTTGAATTTAAATCTATTATCAGACAAAATAGGAGCTTTATTTCTTTCTCAATCGTTGGTTTACGCCAAAAGTTTCAAGCAAATCATTCATGATTACTGACAATTTAATGACTCAGTATCACTATACACTGAGAGTTTAACAAGTGTACGAATATAAAAGGAGAGCACAATAAGTAATTGTTTTTAAAAAAGGCAAAAAAGTAGATAAATTTAAAATTCCTAATTTTTTGAAAAGATCCGTAGGTCTACAGATAAATTCCGTTGGGCTGGCAGCACTAGTTCAAATAGCGAGTATCAATCCAAACAACGGGGAACGGGGATTCCTTCTCGCGCAACCTAGCCTCTTCGGGAAATTCCAGTTCGTAAAAGAAAATTTCAGTCACCGTCGCGAATATATTCGTATTTTTTTTTTTTTCAACTGAACCAGAAAAATCAGTGCAGACACTAATGACATAATTTCTGTTTTTACAGTCTGATTTGTGCTGACGCCACTTTGTTCTCTGTTGGTCCAGGTTTGCAATGGACGAGATGGCTGATGTGGTGTTGAGCGCTTTCGCGATGAAGGCAGTGGTCTCCAGACCTGTCCGGCAGTTTCCTGATGTCCTGGAGAGGCTGCTGGAGGCAGGTGCCGTCAGTCACAGCGAGCTGGAGGTTATAAAGCGCGAGCTGGAGGCTCCAGAGACAGCTCGCCCTGTGATGCACGCGCTGTGCCGGGCGGGACACCTGCACCTGCTGCGGATGGCGCTGCGGCACCGGCCAGCACTGGCCAGCGAGCCAGTCGACGACGCGTCGTCGACGCCCCTACACGTGGCCTCGAGGCACGGCCAGCCCGCCGCCGTGCGGATGCTGCTGGACGCGGGGGCAGACCTGGAGGCGGCGAGAGAGAGTGACGGGTGGACTGCGCTGCACGAGGCGGCGGCGTGCGGAGGCGGCGGCGGGAGTGCTGCTGAGGGCCGGGGCCCAGGCGGAGTGCAGGGACAAGGCCGGCAGGACGCCGCTACAGCTGGCGGCGGCGGCGGGACACGCGGCCACAGCGCAGCTACTGTGCTCGGCGGGGGCGGACACCACTGCGGGGGAGCGGGACTGGGCCAAGAGGCCGCTGCTGCTGGCGGCGGACACGGGCAGCGTGCGCACCGTCAGGGCGCTGCTGGGGGCGGGCGCCGGGGGGCGGCACAGACCAGCGGGGTGGACTGCGCTGCTGTGGGCGGCGAGAGAGGGCAGGAGCAGAGCCGTCACCACGCTGGCGGCGGCGGGGGCGGGCGTCAACGAGAGAGACAGGAATACAAGAGGACGCCGCTGCACTGCGCGGCAGCGCGCGGTGACGAGGAGGCGGTGAGAGCGCTGCTGGCGGCCGGCGCGCACTCCACTGCCAGAGACGACACGGGGAGCACTGCGCTGCACCTGGCGGCCTGGCGAGGCCGTGTGGAGGTGGCGCGGCTGCTGCTGCACAGTGGCGCAGACGTCAACGCGAGGGACGAGGATGGCTGGACGCCGCTGCACTGGGCAGCCCTGACTGGCCACTCCGCCGTGGGGAGAGCGCTGCTGGAGGCCGGGGCGGACAGGACGGCGAGGAACAAAGAGGGACGGACGGCGCACGACCTGAGCAGCGGAGAGCTGAGGAAGCTGCTCAGGTAGAAACAGCTCATCTCCAGCACATTTAACGAAATATTCGAGTTATCAAATATGCAGTAAAGTTTTTAGACCTGATAGATTCATTTATGTGTAGAACATCCGCTTATCCAACACCAAGCAACTGAAAAATCTGTACTCTCCAAACACTGTGTATATTTATTTCCTTACATGGCAAAATTAATAAATAAACGATGCAGCAGAATTGATACTCCGTGGACGCTTTTCCATCCCGTTCCCATCACCTCAACGACGAACACATTCAAATCTCAATAATAAAACAAATCTACATACAGGGTTGTTCTGGAATTAATGCAACCAACTATTCGCTACAGCTGTGTGCAGGGGCGTAGCTACTATGGGGCTATGCGGTGCAGTGCACCGGGGCCCTCACGCTCAGGGGGCCCCCAAGCATACCTCAAGGGGCCCTCAAGTGCAGTTTATAAGGGGCCCCTGCTGAGAACACAGGAGCCCCTCACTAAGGGCCCTCGCTGCTCAGGGGGGCCCCAACCACTGCTCAGGGGCCCCTAAACAACAATTCAAGGGCCCCCATCCTCAATTCAGGGGGCCCTACCAGCACACAGAGAAAAAAAATTTGAGTGAAATGATGGTTAGCCGCATTGGCGAAGCTAGGTCAACAAGGGCCCCGGTGCAAAAAAATTATTTTGGGCCCTCAGGCCAGATGGGCGACCTTTTTTTTGCTTTGTGAGCTCGTAGGGGCCCCCTGAACTGAGGATGGGGGCCCTTGAATTGTTCTTTAGGGGACCCTATAATTTACATATGTTTATTAACTTTTACTTAACATTTTGTCTTTCCTTCTTAAAAATAAATTGCTCCCTTTTTTTTCCTCTCTTGTATTCCTGGCACCGACACCTTTGGCGTCCTGGCTAGAGCTTTAATAGATCTTGTTGTTTTCTCCATTTTTCACCTTAAGGGGAAAATTTGGCCTCCTGAGAGGTCTTTGTAGAAACCCCTTTGATGTGTTGGTAATTCAAATTGGTGGGTGAATAATTGATAGTGGCACTTTGTACCTGTGCCACCGTTTAGGGACTGTTATTCCAATGTTTTGCAGTCTGTCTTCTGTTTGGCGCAATGTATCGAGTCTTTGATGGAAGGATTCGGTTAGTCTTTTTACCACTCTGTCTATTGTTTCCATTTGACACTTCGTGCATTTCAGTAATTCTTGTTCTTCTGTCAGCATTTAGCATTAGGCGGAGGCACCTGTTTTGTAATATTTGTAAATGCGATAGGTTTGTTTTGCACGTTGTTCCCCAAATTTGACATCCATAAGTTATTGCTGGTAATATTGATGATGTGTACAGATGGAGTTTTGTTTTTAGATTCATTGAATGACTAATAAGTATAGGAAATAGGTTTCTGATAATACCTAGGACGTTTAGCCGTTTTTCAGCTATATGTTGACGAAAAGTGAGTTCTGTCGATAGTAACTCCTAGGTACTTGTGATGGTTCTTCCACGGTATCCGCTTTCCAAATATAGTCAGGTGACGGTTTAGTTCCGGTCTTTTATGTGTAAAATATATTGCTGCGGATTTTCCGGAATTTATCGTTATTTTATTTCGTTTACTCCATAGCTCTATTTTTTGTAGTTCATTTTGCATTCTGGTGATGTTCTCCATATGTTTTGTTCCCGTGGTATAAATCGTCGTGTCATCAGAAAATTGGCCGACATGAACATTATTTATGGTCGGAATATCGTTCACGTATATATTAACAAGTGTAGGTGCTAATACTGATCCCTGTGGGAGTCCTGTCCTCATCTTATGTATTGAAGATCGCATACCTTGAATTTCTACGTAGAAAGTCCTTTTTTCCAAAAAGCTATTTATCAAGTGAATGATTGCTCTATCAACTATAGTTTGGGTAATTAGCTTATATATGAGAGTTTGGTGCCATACCTTGTCATAGGCCTTTTGGACATCAATAAAAGCTGCTACTGTGGATTTGCCAAGATTGAACCCTTTGCTTATATACTCAACCAGGTATAGAAGCTGTACTATACGTGTACATTGCTGAAAGCCTGAGATTTCTGGCAAAACTTCCTAGCCCTGCATCGTACCTTCGTCACTTTGGTGATATAACCCTAGGACATTCCTCCTGCTGCAGAAGGACTTTTATAGAAAGTTTTAAATATTTGTGTGCATTTTTATGTATTTATTTTTGTCTCGCTGCACCTTGTGCTAAAATAAGAATTTACTTTTTACTTGGTGGATTACTGGATTTGCCTCCTCCTAAGACTTTTTATGAGCATCATTATAATTTATTTATTTTCAGAGAATGAGCCAAATGGGTTGTTACATCAACACAAGTGAAGCAGTGATATTCCGACTACTTGGAGACAAGGATCATCCAAAGTTTGCAGATACAAGATCACTGATTAAAACCACTTCACCACCGACTGGCCTTATCAATTATTCTAAAATATAAGTGCTGCTGTGTTTTTTGTCTGTCTGTTAGTAATTTCTAAAAGGAAAGAATTTAGTGCATTTGTGGTATTTTTATTGTGCATTTGCAGTAATTGTTTTGTTTGTATTTCATTGCTTAGTCAGAACAGAGTTAAGCTTGATAGCTTAGGAAGAAGTTTGGTTGCACTGTGTGATCTCCTGAAAATCATTTGCAACATCAGTTTCACCAAACAGAATAATATCAAATATGCTCCAGGAAGATTTAAGAAATATGCAAGAGTTTCACTTGATAGTCCTGCAGTATTTTTATAGAATGTAAAATAATTTTATGGCTCAAAAAATATAAGTATAATTTGTTATTATGTGTACAATGGAGTGTCATCTACAGTTTAATAAACAAAAAGCTTAATTTTCGTTGTTGTATATACTGAGTATAGGAAATTAATCTTTTGCTCGCCACTATGACAAATTTGTGTAATAACAATGATTAAGTAAGAACGGAGACTTTTCCGGTATATGCTTGAAATGAAGTTTTCACGAGTGTACCGCCGGATAGTGTTTTGAAAACACGATATTTCGACGACTAGCTCCATCGTCTTCATCAGGTTTCGAGACATATGCACACAAATATTTTATTAATAATGGTATGGAAACGCAGTTTCCTTCCAGCAGTACACTGTTGCATAATAATTCAAAATAATCTTCTTAGTTAACACAACATAGTTGTGGGGCACCAGTATACTGGTGTATAAGTAATTCAGTATATTCGATGTGTATTGCCTAATTCAGGAAATTATACAATGAGAATGGGCATGCAGCCTGAAAAATGTCTCAAATTGTAGCACACTTAGTGCTTTTGGTGCATAGAAGCACAAAGAAATCCTCAACATGTGGGATATAATGACAAAATTCACTTATATAATATATATACATTGAAAGTTAAAATTCACAATGAAGTGTTACAAAATTATTATTACAAAATTCAATAATGCAAAAAAAACTTTTGGAATGTAGAACTGTCAAAGTGTGAAGGACAAACGCAAAAGAAAATGTAAAAATATGTATTTATTGTCCTTATCATAGCACTTTGCTTCCTTCAAAATTAGTGATGCCCCTCCATGAGTGCATTGTTTCCACAAATCCAATTCTATGGTATCTTCTAAAAACATCTGAGATACAACAAAACTTTAAATCAGTTATCCATATCCACTTCAATGACATCAATCTCTCTTGATCGAAGCTTCCTTCTTCAATCTCAAAGCATCCATATCTTCAATCAACTTTCAATGTAGCTGTTGCAGTCTCCATAGACTGTGGGTCACTAATGTTTTCCTATTTTGTTTTATTATAATATTGATACCCCGCAAGTCCACACGATGCTAATATAATGCTAACCCAGTCTTTGCTGCTTTGGTTGCTTATGTCGCAGGCGCCGTCTGTTGCTAGCTGTCCCTGGACTAAAATAATTTTGACTAACTGCTCTTTTGGCTAGTTTTCTTTAATATGCTATCGTGGGCTGCTGGTGGTAGTTAGAGTAATATTTTATAAATAATACAGAGGGTTATATAAATATACATAAATAATTCACAGGCGCTTTCTCTTGCTAGCTGTCCCTGGAGTATAAGTAGTAAATTATGGTGGGTATTAAATGTCACTTCAATATATATAAAAATAATAAAGTACCCCCATATAATATACCCTCTCTTTCTGTTTCTTCTCTTCCTTCTCTCTTCTGCTGTTTTGGAAAAATAGGAATAACAATTAGCATCTCACTCCTATTTCAAAACTGACATTTACACTGTCCATTGTATAAAGTACTTCAATTCCTTGAAATCTGAAGTCATCTTCAATAAGTTTGACCTTTGTCAAATCCTTGGTGAGGGGCTCCTATGTTCTCAGGGGCCCCTTAGACGACGGTAGAGCTTAAAAAAAAAGTTGCCGTGAAGGCTCGTGGGCCCTCTAAATTGCGCTTGAGGGCCCTAGAGGTGCGCTTAGGGGTCCCTTGAGGTATGCTTGGGGGCCCCCTGAGCGTAAGGGCCCCGGTGCACTGCACCGCCTAGCCCCATGGTAGCTACACCCCTGTTCCCACTATTCCTGTTAACACACTAGTTTCAAGTTGGACTACCCTAGTAGGGGGAGAACATGTTTTCTGGGAACAGCCAATCGGCGTTCAGGGATCGCATGACGTCACGAAGTGAGCAGCCAATCAGCGTTCAAGGTCGTATGACGTCACACGTTAGTTCCTCAACCGGCCGCACAGATGGCGGCACCACATACGTTAGTTCACCCATCGGCCGCACAGATGGCAGCATCTCCCAAGGGCTTAATTTCTTTGGGCGCAGACATTCTACTCCCCCAGCTAGCGGGGAAATTCCGTCGCCTGCAACTATTTCCTCATCCCTGTTCTGGAATGCGGACGTCAGACAAGTTGTAACGCGGCGACAAAACTATGGATTGGTCTATCACTTTATTTCCTAGTGGTCATCGTGTGTTGCGTATACCAATTCCACCTTTACCGAGGAACTTAAATATAATCAAAGTCTTATCTTCGAGGAGTTTAAATGGACCCATTGGTTTAAGTAGACAATGGACGATTAGTTCATCCATTAATCGGGAAATCGAGTATGATGGTCTCCATGATGTCACGAATCCACTTCCTCTCAGATGTATACTGTTTGAAACAGAAGTGGGTGTTGACGTCACTGCCGGAGTATAAAGGCCATCACACCAGCCAGCTAGCCCTCAGTTCCCGAAAAAAAAAAGCATAAATGTTTCCTTTTAACGTTCGATATGGGAAAAAAACCGTCATAAACTCCAGATATAAAACCGAGTAAGAATTCTATGTGTACCTGTTTTCATGAAATTATTTAGCATTCTGGCCTTGCATTCGGGAGGACGGCGGTTCCGGGGCATCCATGGTTCCCCCCAGGTGAATGCCGGGGGATGCTACCTTCAAAAGGCCATTCCTTGCCACCCATCATTTCCCGTCTCTAAAGACCACCTTGTTAGAGAGACGTTAAAACAAATCGACTGCCGAGGTGCAAAGTATCCCGGTTTCCGATAGATGGCTGGCATGCAGGGTGACTGCCGCGTTCTTGCCTCGCATTCGGGAGGACGGAGGTTCGAATCCTCATCCAGGCATCCATGGTTTCCCCAAAGCACTCCAAGTGAATGCCGGAGATGCTACCCTCAAAAGGTCATGACCGAATTCATTCCCATTCCTTTCCCCGTCTCTAAAGAACACGTTGTTAGAGAGACATTAAAAAAAAAAATCGACTGCCGAGATGCAAAGTACCCCGGTTTCCGATAGATGGCTGGCACACATCATTTCACCAAGCTTTTACGAGAAATATTTCAGGTATTCCTGCCTGCTGTCTGTCTGCTATTATCGGTATATCAATGTGACAAGTATTTCGAAACTAAGGAGTTATTCTCGGCGTTCCGTTTGCCCAGGTTGCGAAACTCTGTACACAGCAAGGTGCAAATATTTCAGCACAGTAAAATATTTTCTTCGGTTCTGTGTCGTGAAATATACTTGCGTTTGATTAAGCGTGAACCATTACTATTTTTTACTAAAAACAAAAGAAGTCCACATTAGCGTATATTACCTACAAAACATTTCTGTTCCCATGTCTCCTTGTTATTACAGAGCAAAGCACATACTATTAATCAGTCACATTGCTATACAGTACAGCAATATTTCATATATGTTATTCCTCCCAAACTTAGTGGCCAAGAATTAAAGAATATTTCACACATCTCCAATGTTACCTGATAAAGTGAAGTTACAGTGAGTTTATTCCTTGACAGCCTTTTCAGTCCCTGGTTTTACCCTATAATGTCTGATCATAGTCCTCTATCCCCCCCCCTTTTTCTATATAGTGTTCATAATTAAAAATTCATTCATATACCGAAAACATACTTTTGCACATCATATCGGATTCGTTATGAACCAATATAATAGCTAACAGCATTAATGATAGCTCACGAATTTTGGCTAGATTTCCACATTTTAAAGGATGTATTAAATTAGGTGCAATGAAACAGAGCGAGAACCAACCCAATTTTTAAACTCAGAGGCATTGAAGGGGTTTACTGATGTATGTAAGTATAACCTCGATGAATCTAAAGCAAAGTTGTCTATTTGAAAACCAGTTTCTTTCCCTACAGACATTTATGAAGTGATTACATGTTAATCTCTCGACTGATATCAAACCAATCAGCCAGTAATTTTTTCCCGCCTGTCTTTGGACAAGAGCCCACTTGAAAATATTTGTGACAAAGCCTTTCCCACACCAAGGCTATAAAAATCAAAGTTTCTAATTTGACCATGGAATGGAACGAGGGGAGAAAGAATTCGTATAAGCACCAGTACAGCACATTATTTCTCTAATCTCTGCTGTCACTGGTATAAAAATTTTTTTTCATCACACTCGTAATTTTTTGCCAACAAGCTCAAACCTATATTGTCTGTCTATCCAGACCAATCTATGTATCAATTCTGTAATGTTTTCGTAAGCAATCACAAATTGAGTGCCCTTAGCAATCCCTTGTGACACATCAGTGATTGACTAGAAACAGAGAGATATACGCTGTGCCATGTACTTACCCACCTTTAACTGTATTTTACAGCACAGCAAGTATGTTCCAGGAACAAAACATCGTTTGTTAATCTTACTAATTTCACCCCTGCCCTTTGTGATAAAAATCGAGTCAGTGTAAGGCAGTGCTAAGCACAGAACATGCTGATTTGTCATAAAATGCCTGTGGCCAAGGTGGAGATATAGAAAATTTACCCACTTACTTGTAGAAGAAATCCAGTGCACTATTCCTAATTCTTTCACCAAGATCTACCCTAGCCTCATCGCCAACATACGCCCAGCACTTCCCCAAACTTCATTCTGTTTCCAATGATTCCCAATCCAACCTCTGAACAGTTACTGACAGGGTTACCTTTTGTTCGTGTGTTAAAGTAAACCAAAAATTCGCAAAGTCTTCTCCTAATCATTAACAGGGATTCCAGCTACCAAAATGTTCACTTAAGGTGGTTCTACTGCAGTTTTCCAAGAAAATTCTCCAGGAAAATATTTTTCAACCAATCAGGTGTCAGCAGAGTTCTCCATTCGGTTTAAATGTTCCCATCTGACGCCAAACTTCGGATTCAGGACCAAGTTGACATTTGACTGTAATTGCATGCTTTGTTCAAGTAACCACGATAAAGTTACCATAATGCTCTTAGCTAACTGATAGTTTCATGGTCATCAAACAGGCATCGTAACCCACATTTTCATAGAAGATCCCCACACATCGACAAGTATCCAAAGGTGCAGACACTAGTTCTATTGCGCCGAAGATAGCACCCACGCTTGAACTGTCGTAAATTGTTAGGTCAAAGTGGGTGTTTGGATATTTTATCCATTCAGGCCTCATCATCTAAAGTCTAATGCCAGATTGTGGTCATTGCCAACTTAGGCTCCATACACCACTCAGAATTATTTCGCCAATATCCATTTCTAACAGCATTATACACCACATACAGCCCCTGACACTCTTCCAATGACATCCAGTCCAGTTCCTTTATTAAGGCACTTGTTGAATATTTTCCACTAATATATCTAGCTGCTATATTTTGCACCTTGCATTTGATGTACTAAAAATGTGGACTCCATACTACACTATTTAAAAACAATGGTCTGATTGTGGGTTTGTATCCAAGTCCTTCGCTTCTCTGGTACATTCCCTCATCACCCTCTCTGCTAAATGATTTTTATGTAGTGAGAAACACAATTCGTATGCCAACACAAACGGCAGTAAACTGTAAAGAGTACAGTGAAATGGGAGATTGCCTAAGCCCTGAAGCAATGGTTAGAAGCACACGTTGATGGTAAGCATAATTCTATAACCATATATTTTAGACTCAAATTAACAGAGGAAGTAGACACACGCACACACTTGTACATGCATACAGTGAGGTCGACAGAACTAACAGCAAGCATCATGGAAATTATGAAGTGGGGGGGGGGCCAGAATTGTCATTACCACTGATTAATTGGGCAGAACTATCGTTAAAAATCATCAGACAGCCTGAACAATAAAATATTTAATTGATGTTTCGTTCATGGCTGAATTTTTTGATCTTGACAGTATCGGAATAATAGATAGTATATTAATTTCTAAAAGTCAGGTATCACAATACTTACACTTACATGCACAAAGAGAGACGCAGATATACATGTACAGTCGGGGACAGAATTCGAGAGACCCCTCGCCTTTCGATTATGCTTCGTTCTAGACACGAATACCGCATGGGACAGCATAACTGGTAGGTGGTACACTAAATTCATGATAAAATAGACCTCTCATACCCAGCACTTTACTCAAGACTAAAAAAAGGAGCCCGCGCAGCAAGAAACTCGCAGACCCTCAGAGGGAAAGTTCGGAGTTCTGCAGTAAAAATAATCACGAATATCACCATTTTAGTCATAATAATTATTTAAATAACCAAATTGATTAATTTTAGAGAGATGGTAACACTTTTTTAGTAATTTTTATAACCGTTGCGTATTTTTTTTTTCCTCGAATAAACAGTTAACATTCGCTAGCAAACGCAATTATATGGCGAATATAGAAAAGAATCGCTAAATTACGCACGGAAAACCAAAAAGAGAGTTTCAATGGACTTAGTTACACTTTCTAACGCTGCAGCGTTATAGAACTGTGCGTGTGACAAATACACACAAAGGTTAAGGGTAAGCAGAACGAGCATTCACGAAAGAACTCTAATGGTAAACTAAGTCACGAAATATAAATAAACTATTTCCAGAAAATTAAATGGTGCGGAATATTAACACCTTAATTTTGTTTTCATCATACCATATTTAAAAGGTAAGCTAAACTTGAACGCAGTAGCAACAGTTTTAGTAGTAATAATCATTAAGAACAGTAAATAAATAAAAAAAATCCGTCTGCAATGTGAATTAGCGGTTCCACATTTTAAATTTGGAAGATGGACGTAGTAAAACTATCATCTCTCTCTTTGTTTCTAACACTGATACTTCTATAAAATTTTCTGTCAAGCTTTATTTCCTGCCGTCCAAGCCCGATGGGTTATAGGTAACACTGTTGTCTGGCATTCGGGAGGCCGCGAATTCAAACCCCGTCGGGGATCCAGTTTCAGTATTCCATGATTTTCGTAAATCTATCCAGCTGAACTCCAGAAAAGTTCCTTCAAAAAGCGGTGGCTGAAATTCTTACCCAATCCTAGTTTCCAATACTATCAGGATTCATATCACATTGCCGCCGAAGATATGACCAAGACAAAAAAAAAAAATAACGTGGTGGGTATGTGGTATCCGGCTTTCGGGAGGTCGTGGGTTCGAATACCCATCTAGCCATCCAGGTAAACGTTTTAGATGGTTTCCCCAAATCACTCCAGGCGAATGCCGGGATTGTTCCTTCAAAAGGCCATGGATGAATTCCTCCCCATTACTTGTCCCCAGTCCTTTCCTGCCTCTAATGACCTCGATTAGATGTAAGGCTAGAAGCAAAACACAATTGCTCAAATAAAAATAATTACATCTCTGTGGTGTGTTTTAGACCTTTTCCTTGTTGGATTTATCTTATTCCAACGGCCGAACATGGTAGCGAAGGGACTAGAGTGCTATTTCCACATGTGGAGAGTCTCTAGTTCGGTTGTTGTTTTAGGGCTGGTCGACGTCGAAATCATTATAGAGAGAAAAGGACTTGGGGCATGTTTGGGAAGGAATTCAGCCTTGGCCATACCAGAGAATCATCCCAGCACTCACGGAGTGATTTCGATTAATCATGCAATACCGAAATATGGATGGATACAGGAAGATTTCAACCCCTGTCCTTCCGGATGGGATGGCTTGAGCGTTACCGGGACTCTCGGTCACTGGTGCGATTCCGGCCAGAGGCATGGGTGTTAAAGTAGGTATTGTGGTATGTCTTGTATCGTCTTTCAATCGTATGACCAAAAAGCATTTGGAAATACATCAGTAAACAGGATAAACACACAAAACGGTTTAGCTGGATGAATGGCTATCGGGAGGAATGCCATTAAAAATTTAAAGACATTTTTATTGAATCAAAAGGCGATTGGCCTCCTTCAAAAATATCTCGCTGGTCCACCTCATCTCACAAAAAATATTCCTTGTTTGGTGCCAACTAGTAACATGGCTGAGTTCTATAACACGTTATTAGGATAAAAAATTGGAAAGTAGGCGTACTATAGTGAAGCTCTTTAGTGCACACGGGAGGGGTATTTAATTTTCAGTTGAGTGTATAGGATTTAATCTCTTAACATTATGCGTGGTTATTTCGTAAGAAGAAGATCTTCCTGCTGGCTCAGTTCAGACGCAAAGAGGAAGTAGACGTCCCACAAACGTTTCGAGGAAGTGTTTATTTACCAGTGGCTCTGAGGAAGTGAAGAACACTTGTTCAGTAGAATTAGCTCTAATAAAATTTAGGAATATGACCATCCGTACACGAAATATGCCCATTTTCGAATTCGAGCACCTACAAATACAGTGACAGTCATTTGCCGAAAGTAACAGAAACAACTTCATATAACATATTAAAGTTACTTCATCATAATTAGAAGACCGATGAAAATGTTGAAAAATAACATTGAACTATATGTATAGGTCATTAAAAATTTCTGAAAATTACTTCTCGAGGATTTTAACTTCAGCATACCCTCATTGCGTCTTCTAATGTTCTACTTGCACTATTTGATTACAAAATTAATTAATCAATATTCCGTGATAATGGAGCTATTTAAAAGAAGAAGGAAAAAAAAAAACTGGAAGTGCACGTGTGCACGTTATTGAAAATTGACATGCCTCCATCTGCTGATGTAAATATTTTATGACCTTCCGTGCCTTTGACCAGTTAACCTGCTGACTATTGTGTCAGCCTTTGTTCAGGTAATGTGGAACTCTATTGTGAAGTCAACACAAGACGAACACTACACTCATTCAAAAGCAACCATATAAGCAGAACTCGAATCAGTGACCTTTATTATTATTAATAAATTTCTCTCGGGCTTCCAGCCGTGTTAAGATGTTACATTTGTGGGACGTTTCGAAGGCGTCCAACTCTACCTTCATTCTCAACCAAATATCAATCATTAAGGCAGAGTTGGACGCCTTCGAAAACGTCCCACAAATGTAACATCTTAACACGGCTGGAAGCCCGAGAGAAATGTATTAATATACAACGCCGTGAAAGATTACGATCTTACTTTATTATTATTACTCCGCGATTCACTAAAAGTGTGTGGTGGAGGGTGTATTGCTCCTATCCGAAAGGGTAATGGTTTGGAAGGGATATACGGGATATGGCAGGAGGCCTTTACAATGCGATGACAGTGTTCTAGCCCCTACACTGCTAGCGCCAGCTTAAGTATCTTGGTCGGGACTCTTGCGAAGGAATTTGTGAATGTGTCTGCGGTCGTGGTTTGCCAACACGGAAGACAATTCCGTAGGCCCACAGAACAAGGAAATTATCAGACATTTCAGGCATGAGATTTTCCTCATCCTCGTTCAACTAACTTGCTTATATTGCTACCTGAGGCTCACACAGATAACAGACGAAAGAATTATACAGGTTTAGAACCGTATATCCTCGAGGAACTTTCTGAACTTTTTTAAATTTGTTTCCAGCTTGACATCTCGACTTTGAGGTCATGGGAGACGGGAATATGGACTTTTTGGTGAACTATACCGACGTTCGCTTACAGTGATTTGGAAAAACTGCAGAAAATCCAAATCTGGATGGCCAGAAGCGGATTTGAACCCGCATCCTCTCGAATGCCAGGCCAGAACATTATCGCTCGTCCACTACGCTCAGATTTTTTAATTGACCGTAACATATAGAACAATATAATAGACTGACTCGGCCATGAATCATTTTAATATATCTATTTTTGCAGCCTAGTAGTAGACGAAAAAATATTAGATCAACTAAAGATGCCAGATCTTAATCACTTCGTTTCTCACGAACCCGGAAACAACCATAATACACCCTTTTATAACCACATATGTAACGTTTCAATTAGTTTTTCGAAGATAACATCATTTTACTTTTACATATCCAGCGTATTCCAGTTTGAAAAGCAATCATCCTTTTCCTTCAGAATGCAGGCATAAGAATTTTAAAAGCTCCACTGCATATGGAATTAGCCAACGTCATTAACTGTAAGACTGACAGCAGTCTTTTTCCAAGACCATTCTTGCTTGTAGAAAATGCCATGGTGGCTCCCGAAGTGAGAAGATTATTGCGCCGGTTCAAATTCCTGTCGGCTATCAAATTTCGTTTTTTCCATGTTTTCTCAAAACCTTTGCAGATTAATGCCAGGATGATTCCTCTGGAAGGCATTGATCAACTTGTTTCATGTTCTTTGTTCACAGTTCTCTCCTATATTTATTTACCTCGACAGTAACGAGGCGTTTAGCCCTAATTATTAAAAATGTTTAATGTATATAAAAAGAACTGATGTGCAGTTTTCAGACGTGAAATTTTAATTCCAAAATACTGTAAAATAGAAATTTCAATATACACAAGTTATATCTGTATTGACAGGTATTTGACGCATATATTATCACAGCAATATCTGAAAACTTATTTCGGATATTTTTTAAAATATTATCTTTTCTTAGGCAGGATTAGGGGTAGTAAATGATTCTTGTTTAATTTTTCTGCAGCGCGTCACAGCGCCTAGTATTTAAAAGTTATTCACACATCGATACGAGATAATTCTTTGCAGTTATCATTTTGTAAACGAATCTAATCCAGCAGTATTCTTGTCAAACTTTTACAATTACAAAATTTTATTTTGATACTGCTTTGTCTAGGCTCTAATGAAGGAAAATGTAGTTTTATCTCGATGGCAGATGATTCCGAAGTCACAATACAAGGAAATATGCATCGTTTCCTGCCAGAAGACTTCCTCATCGAATGTGCGAGTTATATTCAAACATTAGTATGCTTCAGTGCCAATCGCTACACCGCCACATCTAGCAATTTGAGTGATCCGTCTACTGATTGTTAAATATTCTTTTTTTGGAATAATATTTATAGTCCGACCAGTAAGCTTTGTGAGGGGGAGGGGAGGTAAAGTAAAACTGGAAATGGATAAGAAGATAAATACAGGAATGAGATGGCAGAATAGTGCAACATCTGTGTGGCTCACTGTTGGGAAGAAGCAAAAGAACACAGTGTTAAAAGTTCCAATAATTCATAGGGCAAATTACGCGTAAATGATTGATTTTAGAAAGTCGTCGACATATATTCCGTCTTTCTTAGAATGTAGACCATTTCAGCCTATGCACTTTCTACTGGGTTCATGTCAACGTTTATGATTGGATGATCAGTTTCCTGCGTCCTTGGCTCCTCGAGAAACCATCAGGTGGACGAAATATTTGTCCTGCTGCGACATGATATGGGAGACGTAATTCACACCCTTATAGAAGTTAACATCGTGTTATACGGAACAGACACCCAATTTTCAAAAATACGTCGGTCACAGATGACTATCCTGCAATCCCAACCTTTACAAATGACAATAATTCACCTCATCGCTGAATTATTTGTGACGCCTCGTAGACGAATATTCTATTGCAAACATCAATCCTTAATGTATCTTTAAACTGTAATGATCTATAAAAAAAGGAAGGTGCTGCCAGGCCTATCCTGGCCAGAAGTTGTTTTGCGTGGAGTATTTGTGTAGGACTGTTCAATTAAATGACATTCCTTTCGATAACCAAATATACGGCATACCACGGTTTATTTGTTTATATTTCCAGAAACAAATCTAGCAGTTTTTTGCACCCTCTCCTACTCCTGTATTTGATTCGTAAAATGAGGGTCCCATACTACACTACCATATTCGAGCAATGGTCTGACCAAAGTTTTGTAACCCAATTCTTTACTTCTCTCGTACATCCCCTCATCACTCCCTCCAACAAGTGCAGAACTTTGAAACCATTTCATACCACCTGTCCAATGTGTCCTGCCCAGTGAAGCTTGTTATCAAAAGTAATGCCAAGATATTATCGCTGAATGCAATCAGTGACGGATATGATAAAGGAGCTGGAATCGGATTTCTTGTAAGACATGAGGAGGATGCGGAGGGTCATGGGAGTGTACAGGGCATATACTGGCGATGAGGCAAGGTTGATCAATGCCTTCCAGAGGAATCATCCAGGCATTAATCTCCAAAGGTTTTGAGAAAACATGGAAAAAACGAAATTTGATAGCCGACAGGAATTTGAACCGGCGCAATAATACTTCTCACTTTGGGAGCCACCATGGCATTTTCTACAAGCAAGAATGGTCTTGGAAAAAGACTGCTGTCAGTCTTACAGTTAATGACGTTGGCTAATTCCATATGCAGTGCAGCTTATAAAATTCTTATGCCTGCCTTCTGAAGGAAAAGGAGGAATAGATATATTAAAAAGATTAATGGCCGAGTCAGTCTATATTTATTGTTCCTATGTATCTATATGTTACGGTCAATTAAATAATCTGAGCGTAGTGGATGACCGATAATGTTCTTGCCTTGCATTCGAGAGGAAAATCTCATGCCTGAAATGTCTGATAATTTCCTTGTTCTGTGGGCCTACGGAATTGTCTTCCGTGTTGGCAAACCACGACCGCAGACACATTCACAAATTCCTTCGCAAGAGTCCCGACCAAGATACTTAAGCTGGCGCTAGCAGTGTAGGGGCTAGAACACTGTCATCGCATTGTAAAGGCCTCCTGCCATATCCCGTATATCCCTTCCAAACCATTACCCTTTCGGATAGGAGCAATACACCCTCCACCACACACTTTTAGTGAATCGCGGAGTAATAATAATAAAGTAAGATCGTAATCTTTCACGGCGTTGTATATTAATAAATTTCTCTCGGGCTTCCAGCCGTGTTAAGATGTTACATTTTGGGACGTTTCGAAGGCGTCCAACTCTGCCTTAATGATTGATATTTGGTTGAGAATGAAGGCAGAGTTGGACGCCTTCGAAACGTCCCACAAATGTAACATCTTAACACGGCTGGAAGCCCGAGAGAAATTTATTAATAATAAAGGTCACTGATTCGAGTTCTTCTGCGCATATGGTTGCTTTTGAATGAGTGTAGTGTTCGTCTTGTGTTGACTTCACAATAGAGTTCCACATTACCTCAACAAAGGCTGACACAATAGTCAGCAGGTTAAATGGTCAAAGGCACGGAAGGTCATAAAATATTTACATCAGTAGATGGAGGCATGTCAATTTTCAATAACGTGCACACGTGCACTTCCAGTTTTTTTTTTCTTCTTTTAAATAGCTCCATTATCACGGAATATTGATCAATTAATTTTGTAATCAAATAGTGCAAGTAGAACATTACAAGACGCAATGAGGGTATGCTGAAGTTAAAATCCTCGAGAAGTAATTTTCAGAAATTTTTAATGACCTATACATATTAGTTCAATGTTATTTTTCAACATTTTCATCGGTCTTCTAATTATGATGAAGTAACTTTAATATGTTATTTGAAGTTGTTTCTGTTACTTTCGGCAAATGACTGTCACTGTATTTGTAGGTGCTCGTAATTCGAAAATGGGCATATTTCGTGTACGGATGGTCATATTCACAAATTTTATTAGAGCTAATTCTACTGAACAAGTGTTCTTCACTTCCTCAGAGCCACTGGTAAATAAACACTTCCTCGAAACGTTTGTCGGACGGTTACTTCCTCCTTGCGTCTGAACTGAGCCAGCAGGAAGATCTTCTTCTTACGAAATAACCACGCATAATGTTAAAGAGATTAAATCCTATACACTCAACTGAAATTAAATACCCCTCCCGTGTGCACTAAACAGAGCTTCACTATAGTACGCCTACTTTCCAAATTTTTTATCCTAATACGTGTTTAGAACTCAGCCATGTTACTAGTTGGCACCAAACAAGGAATATTTTTTTGTGAGATGAGGTGGACCAGCGAGATATTTTTGAAGGAGCCAATTGCCTTTTGGTTCAATAAAATTCTTTAAATTTTTAATGGCATTCCTCCCGATAGCCATTCATCCAGCTAAACCGTTTTGTGTGTTTATCCTGTGTACTGATTTATTTCCAAATGCTTTTTGGCTCATACGATTGAAAGACGATACAAGACATACCACAATACCTACTTTAACACCCATGCCTCTGGCCGGAATCGCACCAGTGACCGAGAGTCCCGGTAACGCTCAAGCCATCCCATCCGGAAGGACAGGGGTTGAATCTTCGTGTATCCATCCAGTATTTCGGTATTGCATGATTAATCGAAATCACTCCGTGAGTGCTGGGATGATTCTCTGGTATGGCCAAGGCTGAATTCCTTCCCAAAACATGCCCCAAGTCCTTTCTCTCTCTATAATGATTTCGACGTCGACCAGCCCTAAACAACACCGAACTAGAGACTCTCCACATGTGGAAATAGCACTCTAGTCCTTCGCTACCATGTTCGGCCGTTGAATAAGATAAATCCAACAAGGAAAAGGTCTAAAACACAACCACAGAGATGTAATTATTTTTATTTGAGCAATTGTGTTTTGCTTCTAGCTTACATCTAATCGAGGTCATTAGAGGCAGGAAAGGACTGGGGACAAGTAATGGGGAGGAATTCATCCATGGCCTTTTGAAGGAACAATCCCGGCATTCGCCTGGAGTGATTTGGGGGAAACCATCTAAAACGTTTACCTGGATGGCTAGATGGGTATTCGAACCACGACCTCCCGAAAGCCGGATACCACATACCCACCACGTTATTTTTTTTTTTTGTCTTCGGTCATATCTTCCGGCGGCAATGTGATATGAATCCTGATAGTATTGGAAACTAGGGATCGGGTAAGAATTTTCAGCCACCGCTTTTTGAAGGAACTTTTCTGGAGTTCAGCTGGATAGATTTACGAAAATCATGGAATACTGAAACTGGATCCCCGACGGGGTTTGAATTCGCGGCCTCCCGAATGCCAGTACAACAGTGTTACCTATAACCCCATCGGGCTTGGACGGCAGGAAATAAAGCTTGACAGAAAATTTTATAGAAGTATCAGTGTTAGTAAAACAAGAGAGAGATGATAGTTTTACTACGTCCATCTTCCAAATTTAAAATGTGGAACCGCTAATTCACATTGCAGACGGATTTTTTTATTATTTACTGTTCTTAATGATTATTATTACTACTAAAACTGTTGCTACTGCGTTCAAGTTTAGCTTACCTTTTAAATATGGTATGATGAAAACAAAATTAAGGTGTTAATATTCCGCACCATTTAATTTTCTGGAAATAGTTTATTTATATTTCGTGACTTAGTTTACCATTAGAGTTCTTTCGTGAATGCTCGTTCTGCTTACCCTTAACCTTTGTTGTGTATTTGTCACACGGCACAGTTCTATAACGCTGCAGCGTTAGAAAGTGTAACTAAGTCCATTGAAACTCTCTTTTTGGTTTTCCGTGCGTAATTTAGCGATTCTTTTCTGTATTCGCCATATAATTGCGTTTGCTAGCGAATGTTAACTGTTTATTCGAGGAAAAAAAAAATACGCAACGGTTATAAAAAAAAGTGTTACCATCTCTCTAAAATTAATCAATTTGGTTATTTAAATAATTATTATGACTAAAATGGTGATATTCCGTGATTATTTTTACTGCAGAACTCCGAACTTTCCCTCTGAGGGTCTGCGAGTTTCTTGCTGCGCGGGCTCCATTTTTTTTTCAGTCTTGAGTAAAGTGCTGGGTATGAGAGGTCTATTTTATCATGAATTTAGTGTACCACCTACCAGTTATGCTGTCCCATGCGGTATTCGTGTCTAGAACGAAGCATAATCGAAAGGCGAGGGGTCTCTCGAATTCTGTCCCCGACTGTACAAGTCTACAGAAAGTTCAGCACAACTACCTGCACCAGTCATGGAAACATAAAAGTGGGGTAGTACTTTCTTGCCCATGACTGGCTGAAAAACAGAACTCTCCTTACATATCATCTGCCTGGCGAGATAGAGGGTGTGCAAAAAATGGCATGTTTTCACCATACACCTAAGTATTTACATCATAAATAGTGTTCATCACACACAATTGATTACATTTACCATCAATACGTTTCTCCCACATTGCAACCCTATCTGCCATTCATTAAGAGTGCCCCAGGTACCATGAGTTACAATAGACATTTGACTATCAGCAGATACCAGAACCCCTCATATTCATACTAGGTCTCAAACACAAATCCATACGTATCCACGCACAAGCTCAAAGAAACAGGAACAGCAAATCATACATCCAGACAGAAGAGTTTAATTAATGTATCACCACATTTACAGAGACGCACAAACACTCACATTTCCATGCCTACAGCGAGCTAGACACAACAACCACCCAAATCATGACGACGAAAAAGTGGGTAGAACCCCCATGGCTCATAACTGGCCAAAAAAATCATGAGTAACATATGTGCCAGGTACCATACTCTTCACATCAATATCATCTAATTTATCTCACACAACAGACCTCACTACCATCCAGTATCATGTGTGCTAGGTACAAAACTGTTCACATTAGCACCACCACATCTATCCCACACCTAAGCCTTTACTGCCATTCAGTAACAGTTACCCCAGGTACCACGAGTAGCAGTAGACATCTGGTCATCAGACAGATATCATAACTCCCATATTCATACTAGGTCTCAACCAAAAATCTGTACGTCACCTCACACAAGCAAGGTATCACCACATTTACGAAAAAACACACAGAGATAGAGACGCATACACACGTTCATTTCCAGGCCTACAGCGACCTCGACTCAACAACTAGCCCAATCATGGCACGAAAAAGTGGAACAGAACACCCATGACTGGCCAAAAATCATAGAAAGACACACATACATACACACTAACATGTCAATGCATTCAAACAGTTCCATTCATCACCACACATAACTGGAGGAAAAACTGAAGAGTTACAGGATGTGTGAAGTTTGAAATCACAGCCACATCTCTCGCCACACCGCAACCCTTTCTGTCATTTAGTAACATGTGACCCAGGTACCATGAGTTACAATAGACACTTGTCTATCAGACAGATATCATAACCTCCATATTCATACCAGGTCTCACCCACAAACCCATACGTTTCCACACAAGCACAAAACATATGGGAGGAACAGCAATTCATACGTCCAGATAAATGAGTTTAAGGAAGGTATCACCATACTTACGCACACAGACCCATATATCCATGCCTACAGCGAGCTCAACACAACAACCAGCCCAATCATGGAAAAGAAAAAGTGGGACAGACCCCCATGGCTCAAGACTGACGAAAAAAAATCATCATTAACATGTGTTCCAAGTAACAAACTCCTCACATCAAAATCATATCATTTAACTCACACTACAGACCTCTCTGCCATTCAGTATCGTTGGTAATATTTACAAATCTGTTCACATGATCAGCACCACCTCTATCCCACGCCACAAGCCTTTTCTGCTATTCAGTAATATTTGCCCCTCGTACCACGAGTATCAGTAGTCACATGGTCATCAGACAAATATCATAACTCCCATACTCATACTAGACCTCACACACAAACATAACTGACCAAAAAAACCATCAGACAGACGTTAGAGTGTGTGCAAAGGATGACATGTTTTTGCCATACACCTCAGTACTTATCACATTATCAATTAATTACATCAACACATAGGTAGCCAGTCATTGTGAAATCTCAAAGTCGAATATAATCCTATCGTGATAGACACACAGCCACATAGAAAGACACACACTCACATGTCCATTCATACACACAGATGACTGAACACCCTAGGTCGAGACTGAATAGTTACAGGATGTGCGAATGTTTCATTTCTTTGCCACAAACCTCGGTGCTCATCATACCCAAATGATTACATCTACATAGGTGGCCACTGATAGAAAAATCTCAAGTAGACTCCTACCACCATAATTACACACAGGAACACGCTCACACACATATGTCCATGCATATACCACAATTTCATAAGTACAAGTAACTGCAGGAAAGGGACCCGACACACACGACGTCCACACTGGGGTGTTACATGATAGGCAGACCATAGTATGTCTTTCCAATACACCTCAGTGCTCACCACACATACTTGATTTTTTAATGTGCCATCAGTATACCTTGTGGCTGGAACTAAGCTCTTGGCAATATTTGGCCAAAAGTCATTTGTTAATACCAGCTCATCAATAACAAATTTTGGGTCAACCTGCCCGGGCGATTAATGGATGAACTAATCGTCCATTGTCTACTTAAACCAATGGGTCCATTTAAACTCCTCGAAGATAAGACTTTAATTATATTTAAGTTACTCGGTAAAGGTGGAATTGGTATACGCAACACACGATGACCACTAGGAAATAAAGTGATAGACGAATCCATAGTTTTGTCGCCGCGTTACAACTTGTCTGACGTCCGCATTCCAGAACAGGGATGAGGAAATAGTTGCAGGCGAGCACACCTGTGTAAACACGCCCCGGGCGGCGGAATTTCCCCGCTAGCTGGGGGAGTAGAATGTCTGCACCCAAAGAAATTAAGCCCTTGGGAGATGCTGCCATCTGTGCGGCCGATCGGTGAACTAACGTATGCGGTGCCGCCATCTGTGCGGCCAGTTGAGGAACTAACGTGTGACGTCATACGACCTTGAACGCTGATTGGCTGTTAACTTCGTGACGTCATGCGATCCCTGAACGCTGATTGGCTGTTCCCAGAAAACATGTTCTCCCCCTACTCACCCTGGACAAGTAACACGCTCATTTCAAGCAATGGGCTCGCGTTCTATTCGTACTAGGCGAGCGATGCCTTGCCTACAATGTTGTCATCATCTGAGTAGTATTACTTTCTAATTAATTATAGAAACGTAGTAAGATTTACTTAAGCTTCTTGATCTCTATGTGTAACAGAAAGTTGACGGATATAGTGCCATTCAGAGCAAACGAAAAATGATAATTTATTTTAAAAAATATCGAAGCCGATATCCAGATTTCAGTATCGATATATCGTCCTAAAAATATCACTCATAAATATCGATATTTTCAAAATAATAATATCGATATTTCGATATATTATCAACAGTCTTACGGTGAACAGGGAAGCAGCATATGGCATCGTATATACGTCGTCGAAACGAGACGGAAGTATTTGAAATGTTAAATTGTGTTCTACAAACACACAGTTCAAGATAAACCTCTGAAAGCTGGGGGAAGTAAGGAAATGTGTAACACCTAAGGACAAGTGGAAGTCAAACTCCGTATCCCTGCGTCCCATAGTTAACGAAAGAAATGTCGGTTAGGTCCCTTCTTAAGTTTTTGTTCCAAAATGTAATCGATCACATCTGGACGTATGATATACATAATCTGAACAACTATTAGTTCTGAGACCTTTCTATCAAGTCGTCAGTCTTTCGACTGGTTTGATGCAATCGTCCATCCCTTCCCATCTTCCGCTAACCTCTTCATCTCAAATTTGTAAGGCACTTATCGTTTAATATGACTGTTTTAGAGTTTATTCTAAGTACTTATCTTAATTTTTAAATCTAATATATTTTTATGGTTCAGTAAAAAAAAAAAAAAAAAAAAAAAAAAAAAAAAAAAAAAAAAAAAAAAAAAAAAAAAAAAAAAAAAAAAACTAAAATCTTGTCAATATTGACTGAAATTTTCTTTTATGAACGGGGACTTCCCGAAGAGGCTGGGTTGCACGAGAAGGAATCCCCGTTCCCCGTTGTTTGGATTGATACTCGCTATTTGAACTAGTGCTGCCAGCCCTACGGATTTATCTGTAAACCTACGCATCTTTTCAAAAAATTAGGAACTTAAAATTTATCTACGGTTTTTTGCCTCCTTTTAGTACTTATTGGGCTTTCCTTATATTCGTATACTTGTTAAACTCTCATCGTATAGTGATACTGAGTCATTAAATTGTCAGTAATTATGAATCATTTCCTTACATCCGTTGCCATAAACCAACGATTGAAAAGAAATAAAGCTCTTATTTTGTTTGATAATAGGTTTAAATTCAAACTTAAAAGACCGTAATACAGAACTATCGGCGCAGTCTTTATGTACAGTGTGTACTTTGCTCATAATTTAAAACTGCAATCTCAAAATCTTTTGCGTACAATACAAGGACAACCAGTAAAAGAAAATTTAACTATTTCTGAAGTTATGGATCTAGAGGGGACAGAAGAAGAAACAGAAAATTCCGACACCGACCGAACTAGTGTTTGTGGTGCTGATACTAGTGAATGTGGTACCGACATAGAAGATGAATAAAAAATTATGTTACCTATATAGATACATTTATGAATCATTATGTAAGATATTATATGCTTTAGTAAGGTTTAAAACACACATGAAAAATGTAAGTTCCATAAATAAAACTATAATTTATCAAATATACAGTTTCTAAAAAAAAAAAAAAAAAAAATAGAAAAAAAACAAGGGTGCTAGGTTTTTTGTTTTTTTTTCACAAATCTGAATTTTTTTTTCAATTTTCAACACTAGTTCTGCCCCACACTGACTAGCCGTATTAGGATCTTTTAAATAATGCCTTCTTGCGAGGTTATCTTTGGTCCTGCCCACTCCACTTCTCAGCCGATTTAGCGCTCCCCAGGTCTTCCAGTTGAGGTTGCCACCTGGTGGTAGCGCCTCTACAGTAGTTACCAATTGACTCACACGAGTCATACTCGCTCGCCATTGATTGAGCCGGGCAACTTCCGGCGGTACATCTAAAGCAGCTGTCGTCCTAAGGAAGCTTTTTCTAGATCTGAGCCTTTGCCTGGGCAGTTGATGCCCGAATAAGGGATGAGCGGCGTTTTGATTAGCCTTGTTTCTTTCTGACATTGCAGCTACGTTCCGTCTTGTATCAGGGGGAACGATTCCTGCCAGACCATGTAGCTTTTAAATCGGCGTGGCTCTGAGGCAACGAGTTAGACTCACTCACTCGCACTGGGCCGCAATGGCTACTCGCACAGCCACTCACTCGCTACTCTCGCTACTCTCTCTCGCACGATAGAAATGCCTCGTGAGTTTAAAAATATTCATCTAACCCTCGAAGCACGCTACAAGGAGGGGCCTAAATGGGTTGTCCTAACCATGAAGGCAGAAGACTTCGTCGCAGATTTCACCGAGGAGTCCCGCCAACTGTGGAAGCGCCGACTGTCTTCAAACAACCCATAAGAGTGGACTCTTTCTGTGCTCGTACATCTTGATTACGACAAGAACTTCGTGTACGTTCTGCCAAACACCTACAAGAGCCTCATGAAGTGCCTCACAAGAAGAGAATGCAGCCATCTCGCCAAGCAGCGCATCATCAAGGGCCACGCAAGATGGCCAGAAGAATGGCCCGAGGCGCTGGTTTTTCCGACATTGTGGGCCAAAGACTTCAATTTGCAAGAATACATTGAAGTTCTTAAGCAACGATTTCTTCTCATGCCCTATCCGCGGGACGATCTGCAAGCTAATCGGACAATAGAAGAAGAGGCTGCTGAAGAAGACAGCACAGGGGAAGAAGAGCAGCTGCTGGAGGGGGGACCGGAACAGGGCCCTGTTCTCCCAATAACGGCGACGTACGACGGTGGCTTCATAGAGCTAATCACAGAGCTCTATGCCTTTACTTCAGATGTCATCCTAGCCATCCCCATCAAGGGTGGTCTGAAGTTCTACCCACAGCACCCGCAGCAGTTGAAACTTCTTTGCAAGTTCCTCGAGGCTTACAGGATTGAGCACACCTTACAACTGCCCAGGAGACCCGCCAAACTGGTGGTCCGTGGGCTACCTGGCATCACCACAGAGGACGAGGTAGCTGCGGGACTTAACAGCTGCGGGATAGCTACCCTTGCCGTCCACCAGATGCGGCGTCCGGGGACGGACGAGCGCATCCGTTGTACACCATCCAACCAGTCGCAAACATTCCGCGGGACCAACGACCTTCCAACCTGCTTGGATACAAGGTGCGGCTGGAACCCAAGAAAAAGCCGCCACTTCCATTGACACAATGTTTCAGGTGCAATTACTTCGGGCATCTGGCCCGAAACTGCACCAGGGAACAGAGATGTCTATGATGCGGCGAAAATCATAGGGTGGTGGACTGCCCGCAGCCAAGGGATGCAACAAAGTGCTGCAACTGCGGTGCCACTACCCACGCAGCGAACTGGAGTGGGTGCCCGGCCCGCCTTAACCTCCGCCAGAACAAGAAGAAGCGGAGTTGCGAACAGCAGCAGCAGCACAAGACTCAGCAGCATTCGCAGCCCGCACCAAGGCGGGAAGGGAGCAGAGTATGCCAGCAGAAGACCAGTTGCGAACAGCAGCAGCAGCACAAAACTCGGCAGCATCGGAGCCAACGGCTCCATACGCAGCCCGCACCAAGGCGGGAAAAACAACAGAAGACCAGTCGAGAGCAAACCAGCGGTGGCAGCAGCGAAGAATGCGAACGTACTTGCACCAGACACCAAACCGATCAACGTGAAAGAAGATTGGACGAGCTCATCGTCCTCCTCACGAAGCTGACAGCTCACCTGGCTGCAAAAGAAGACCTGTCTGCCTCCCCGAGGCAGCATTAACGTCAGCACATATAATGCGACGTGCCATTTCTGAAAAACAACGATGGCCGCGGCGGCAACCATCTAGTGAAGAAGACATTACAGCCAAAAGAGAAGACACAACGACAGTGAAGATCTGTCCCGTCCAAATATCTTGGAGGCAATGCCTTAGGGCAATATACTCCACCTTACTCCAGCTCAATAGGAACGAGCTGTGACTAGGCTATGGCGCGTGGCGCAACGAGTTAGAATTATGCAGGTCTACGCTACGTCTACTTGTTTGGCACAAGCAGAGTTGTACCAAACGGGACAGGCATATTCTGCAGCAGAATAAGTCATTGCAAGAGCTGATGTTCGGAGCACTACGGGATGTACACCCCATACGTTTCCTGTGAGTTTCCGTAGGATATTGTTGTGGGCTGATCAAACTCGGATAAACACTGCGTGTTCCAAAAAGCGCCCAAAGAGCTTATGATGCTTGCAACACGTCGATGACGCGAATCCACAGATTTGTTTCCCCCTAGCCTACAGCCAACCGACAGAAGTTTTCACTTGAAAAATCTGCGTCTTCTCTTTTAATAATTCTGTGTATGTGTTTCTCGTGCTAAGTCAACAGTTAATTAAAACCAACCGTGCCTACGGTCGGACTCGAACGGAAGATCAGGGTTTTCCATGGTTTTCCCAGATCATTCCGCGCGATTGCTGTGATGGTTCCTCACAATAGTCCATGGGCGCCTCCTACCATATCCCTTCCAAACTATTACCCTTTCGGATAGGTGCAATGCACCCTCTGCCACACACTTTTAGTGAATCGCAGAGTAATAGTGAGACCCTCGGCTATTGAGGATCTGCGGTTCCTCCTCTTGTTGCTCATGGAAATCAGATATCGGCCGGCAGACGTCAGCACTGTCGCAGATACGGCACACGATGCGAGCCACGGATTATACCGTCCGCCGAAAATCCATTACGCGCATCACCGAATAGAGAGATCGAGTTCGCCAATATACCACAGCGAATAATTTCCCCGTGGACAATCTGAAGAGCTTCTCATACAGAATAAGCCAAGATACTGTTGCAACAGACGCTATTATGGGAAGAGGACCTGGAAAGTTTCCGTAGACACGTATTTCGTACCTTTTCTTTATCTGCTCAACGTCTCTCTAACAGCGAGGTCTTTAGAGACGGGAAAGGATTTGGGGGGGGGGCAAGGAATGGGAAGGAATTCGGCGATGGCCTTTTGAAGGAAGCATTCCGACATTTGCCTGGAGTGATTTGGGGAAGCCATGGAAAACCCAAATCTGGATGCCCGGACGGGGATTCGAACCGCCGTCCTCCCGAATGCGAGGCCAGAACGCTAACCGTTACACCACCACGCTCGGTTATTTCGTACCAACGCAGTATTGTTAGTACAGAGGCTGCGCCACCACAGTGATAGGGGATACACTGCTCAACGATTCCAGGTTCCAGTCCTGGGTCCAGTGTACCGGCTACGGTTCCAACGATACATCGGTCAACCGATAATATCGGACCGCAAATATCGATATTTACATCGATATTAATATTGATATTCATATCGATATCTATATCTATTGTTTTATACGGTCGACACGATAATATCGATATGTTGCAGCGGAATTTCGATAACTACAAACTACAAAGCACTAAAAAAATCCTGTAAATAAATGTGTGTGTGTGGCAGGAACCAAATTTGACTGTGTCAAACACTGATTTAGCTCTATAACATAATCGACAACGTCCATGCTTACTGTGTGGTTCATCTCCGTTTTGGGCGCGTTATTCCTTCGTTATTCATTTACTTTCACAGTTTTACACTGAAGAGCCAAAGAAACTAGTACACCTGCCTAATATCGTGTAGGGCACCGCCAGCACCCAGAAGTGCTGCAACACGACGTGGCAGGGACTCGACTAATGGCTGCAGTAGTGCTGGAGGGAATTGACACCATGCATCCAGCAGGACTGTCAATAAATCCGTAAGAGTACGAGGGGTGGAGATCTCTTCTGAACGGCACGTTGCAAGGAATCAAAGATAAGTTCATGTATGCGGAATTTGGTGGCCAACGGAGGTGTTTAAACTCAGAAAAGTGTTTCTGGAGCCACTCTGTAGCAATTATCCTGCTGGAATTGCCCAAGACGGTAGGAAAGCACAACGGACATGAATGGATGCAGGTGATCAGCCAGGATGCGTACGTACGTGTCACCTGTCAGAGTCGTATCTAGACGTATCAGGGGTTCCATGTCACTCCAACTGCACACGCCCCACACCATTACAGAGCCTCCACCAGCTTGAACAGTCCCCTGCTGACATGCAGGGTCCATGAATTCATGAGGTTGTCTCCTTCACGTCCATCCACTCGATTCAATTGGAAACGAGATTCGTCAGACCAGGGAACATCTTTCCAATCATCAACAGCCCAATGTCGGTGTTGACTGGCCAAGACGAGGCGTATAGCTTTGTGTCGTGCACTCAGCAAGGGTACACGAGTGGGCCTTCGGCTCCGAAAGCCCATATCGATGATGTTTCGCTGACACATGTTGATGGCCTAGCATTTAAATTCTGTCACGCTGAACGATTCTCTTCAGTCGTCGTTGGTCTCGTTCTTGCAGGATCTCATTCAGGCCGCAGCGATTTCGGATATTTGATGTTTTACCGGATTCCCGATATTGACGGTACGCTCGTGAAATGGTCGTACGGGAAAATCCCCACCTCATCGCTACCTCGGAGATGCTGTGTCCCATCTCTCGTGCGCCGACTGTAACACCACGTTCAAACTCACTTAAATCGCGATAACCCGTCATTATAGCAACCGTAACAGATCTAACGCCTGCCCCGGACACCTGTTGTCTTATATAGGAGTTGCCGACCGCTGGGCCGTACTCTGAGTATTTACATAACTCAGTGTTTGCATACACATGCCTATACTAGTTTCGTTGGTTCTTCAGTGTATTATGCAATCTGCTGCGCTACGTTCGCGTTCTTGGGCTCTTGTGCGTATTACAGTACTATAGAGAGGGTAAAAAAGATGACCGCACATCTGACTCAATTTGATCAGTGCTGATAATAACATTTTAATGCAGTCGAAGGCAAATGTTTGAAGTATTTAACGAAGTACTCAACATCCTTATACAAGTTCCTTTCTCTTGGAACCATCAAGACAAAACCGATAAAAATATGTAAAGTTTCAGAAGTTGTGAAGGAGAGCTTGCAAAGTGTGAAACCATTTTTTTTTTAATTATTATTACATATATCTGCTTTAGAGTAACAATAGTCATTTAGAGACTACGGTACATTTTTAGCTGCTAAATGAATTAAAATCGATCATGATTGGATCGTATTTAGATTAAGATATGTTCAAACTGTAAATAGTCATTTACTCAAAGTAGCCTCGTCGGCACCTTCTGAACGGCTTTTCTCACAGGCAGGAACCACTGTCACTCAAACTAGGAATGGACCTCATGGGAAAAAATGATGCAAACTACTATTCTCAAGATATGTTGGTACTGAACATCTGCAGACCTGGTTTTTTTTCCATAAACTACATCAAATTCATTAGTGCGCATATTTCTAATTTAATATATACAAATATCGGAATATATCGATATTATCGGCTTTATGTGGTTGATATTATCGATATCTGCCTGGCGTCGATATAAATATCGATATAAACTTGAATTTCTGGCACCGGGCTACCGGCCGTCATCAAGCTAAACTCGATTTATTTGTTGGCTGTTATTGCGGAGAAGAGAGAAACCTTTATTTTTTACTTACTGCTTTACGCCTCGTCGACGGCTGAGGTCATTAGAGGCGGGATTTGACTGGGGGCAAGGAACGAGAAGGAATTTGGGCATGGTCTTTTTGAAGGAAGCATCTCGGCATTCGCCTGGTGTGGTTTGGGGAAACCATGGAAAACCCAAATCACGATGCTCGGACGGGGATTCGAAGTTCGAACCTGCGTTGGCGTCCTCATAGATGAAGAGAGAAACACGACGAAGATTAAAGAAATATCAAACGATGTAATAGCACTCAGACAACAGCCTTAAACAGCTGCGGCTATTTGTATGCTGAGAGACAACTTCCAGCTGCGAGAGGAGCGGCTACTCCACAGCCGCAGTCGACCTTTTTAACCTGCCGCCCTCTTTTGTATCTCTGTTGGTAGTAAAATGTCCTATCCGCCCACTGGTCCTACAGTAATGATGTTCCTTACAGTAGGGAAGTAACTTTACTTTATAATATTTATATAGCAGATTTACAGCAAGTTAGAGCATACAATAATAATTACCAAACACTTACAGCGGTTTTGTGGCTAAGTGGTTAAGGCGTCTGACTGGACATCTAAATGTCCTCGGTTCGAATTCCTGTCGCAGCGGGTATTTTCATAGACCCTTAACCCTACCTTCACCTCTGTCACAACTTGCTGTTAAATGCGAAGTTCGCCAGAACCCTTACTTACGTGGTTCGGATTCCACTTTAAACCGTACCGGTCTAGCTTAAGGCGGCTAAGACAGGGGTGGAATGCGCAGCCAATAGAAACCCTGTCACCAGGTCATTACAACCACACGGAATTATTATTTTACACAAAATACTTCGTTTCTGAATTTAGCCAAGTTTCGCAGAATAATTTTTTATAAAACAACTTACTGTAGTTAAATGTAATTTTTTATTTATACTTTGCGTACATAGAAGCATGAAGAGTGGTGAAATATTACATTTAATTATTTAAATTACTAATAAGCTCCCTAAGGCAATTGCTGTGAAATTAAATACTGCATATATGGCTCAATGTCCCAGTGGAGTGATGAATAATTTGCAAAAAACGGCGAATAAGTTTAAGATTAAAATTTGTAAATCGCAAAAATAGGTGGGGGAGAAATTTAATGCTTTAAGTATATGAGATAATGAGAAAATTAAAAAGGGGCAATTAGATGACCAATGGAATTACCACCGAAGCGTGTGCTCCATAGCAATTAAATTAATAATATTAATTTTTGAATGGAACAAATGAAGATTTCCTCTTTTGAAGATATTTAGACTATTTCTTTCTCTGGTCATATGATAAAAAGCACTAAAGATAGGTAAAGACAGATATCAATAAATTCAGTATAGTTTTACACATATTTAGGTATAAGACATGCTTTCTTTTTTTGTCAGAGATTTTCGTATCCACCAATATTTGCGGGAAAATAAATTTTCATCCACTCATACACCACCAATTGCAAAATATTTTCGAATCGTTTTTCCAAGTACATTTTGATTTAGTTGAGGCGGTTACAAAATCTTGCAATATCCGCTGGAGATATTTTCTATAGATGATAATTCAGGAAACAGTTGAAATTCTCATTTCAGTAGATTATAGCGAAGCAGTTCAAGTTTTTCAGTGAATAATGACAATACTTTAACAATCTGTATGAGTTTTATTATCTCCTTGAAGCGGAAATTTGACATCATTAAATCTCTTGTAATTTTTTTTTAAAAATCAATTAAATTTTAAAAAATATATAGCAATATTAATAGCTGATTAAAAACGACAATAATTACACAATTTTTGACTCGTACAAATATATCTTTGACAACATTTATAGATACAGAAATCGCAAACACTGTTAGTATTATTGTCATTTGGAATATAAAAAAAAACTATTAAATCATTGCAGTTGTTATACAATTCTTTTTGGGGTTTAGGTTTTTGTTAATCAAACGCAAACGGTATTTTTTTGTTTGTTTTGAACCATAATCGGACAATATCTGTGTGTTCCAAATAGCTTGGAACGCGCATGTCATACGCGCAGCAGGTGGCAAAGCGCAACAGGTGGGCAGGTATGTGACGTGACGTCACAAACTCACAGATTTACCCCCGTCCCGAAGATCGTATAATGCACCGATAGTAGTTTTCATTTAAAAAACAAAAGTGTTTCATTATCAGGGAAAGCCCCTAGCGACCACCATGAAAGCTGGATCGCCGAGCAGTGGTCGAATACCACTGGTCTAGAGTCTAGGCGAATGCTCCAACGATCTCCAATCCCCACCACATTTCACAAACAGAAAATACTTATATCATAAAGGATGCAAGTTACACAATTCACACCAACGTTATTTGGTGACTGGTAACGCTGCGGCCTGGCATACAGGAAGACGCGGGTTCCAATCCCCTTCCAGTCTTCTAGATTTCGGTGTTCCCTGGTAACGAGAGAAAGATGAAAAGTAATGTAATAAATAAATGGCAAAGTCCATTTAATTACTAAACTGTGGTTACACCATTGTTTGGATATTATAGTGTAGTATGTGACCCACATTTTGAGTGTCAAATGCAGGAGTTGGAGAGGGTGCAAAAGAAAAGGGCTGCTAGATTTGTTTCTGGAAATTATCGCAGAATGCAATCAGTTACAAATATGATAAAACAGCTGGAATGGGATTCATTGCAAGACAGGACGAGGATGAGGAGGGTCATGGGAGTGTACAAGGCGTATATTGGTGACGTGGCGCGGTAAGATATTGGTGTAAGAATTAAATTAAACGCATGGAAGGGAAAAGATGACCATGACCACAAGCTGGCACTCGATTTCAGGCAAAAGGGTGTGGGAATATTCTCTTTTATAGGTAAGGGGATCAGGAATTGGAATAAGTTACCTAGGGAAATGATGAATAATTTACCAAAAACGTTGAAAGAATTTACAGTTGAAATTTATAGAGGGGAAATGTAGGTGGGTGCAGGAAAGGGAGAAGATGTATGTGTAGGGAAATTGCCACCGGAGCCTGTGCTCCATTGCAATTAAAATTAAAATTAAATCGAGGAGCGCCCTTTGAGTAAGAACTACGTGGTTGGTGATTGGTTAACGCTCTGGCCTCGCATTCGGGAGGACGCCGGTTCGAATCCCCGTCCGGGCATCCAGATTTGGGTTTTCGCAAATCACTCCAGGCGAATGCCGGGATGTTTCCTTCAAAAAATGCCATGTCCGAATTCCTTCCCGTTCGTTGTCCCAAATCCCATCCCGCCTCTAATTACCTTGACGTCGACGAGGCGTAAAGCCATAAGTAAATAAAAAAAGAAGTACGCCGGACCATTCTGAGACGTTTTCAGTGCTACAACTTCCTTCACAGCGTGGCTGCAACAACTGAACATAGATTTATGAATATCACCAACGTTCTTGTAATTGTATATATTTATATGCATTACGTTATTAATAAATAAATACAGCCTAAACAACTGAATATCTGTTCGTTTATTTACTTTCAGAACGCGTTTCGCTTCTTGACTGAAGCATCTTCAGCGGTTTTCCTACTGTTTGTGTATACATGTTACACTATTGTTATGTCTTACATTTTTCATATTATAATTTAATTATAATTTATGATACATTTCTCTATTTTTTACCCATTCTCAGTAACAGTGATTTCTGTAGCTTTTTGCATTGCAGGTCATTTTCTGCTTGTAACTCCACACGTAAACTAGCTCTGTACTGTGTTTTTAGTATCATTGGCTGTTCTGTTATGTTATCTTTCTGACTGTGTCGCGCTATGTGATGCTGTTTTGTTTTCCTTGTTTGTCTTCCGTTCCTTTAGTGTGTGGTGCGTTTTTTTTTTAATGTATACGTTTGCGACTATGTTAAAAATGTAAGTAGATTATTATTTGTATAAAAACTTCAATATTGAAAATGTAAAACGTAACAATATTGTAACATGTATACACAATCAAGAAGAAAACCGCTGAAAATGCTTCAGTCAAAAAGCGAAACCCCTTTGGAAAATAAATAAACGAACAGATATTCAGTTGTTTAGGGCTGTATTTATTTATTGATATTATCAGCAATTGAGAGAAAATCACGTACTACGTCCAAATAATTATATATTACATTAGTTGCCTTTTTTATTTTTGGCTTTACGCGTCGTCGACGTCGAGGTCATTAGAGGCGGAATGGGATTGGGGACAAGGAACGGGAAGGAATTCGGCCATGGCGTTTTGATGGAAACATCCCGGCATTCGTCTGGAGTGATTTGGGGAAACCATGGAAAACCCAAATCTGGATGTCTGGACGGGGATTCGAACCCGCGTCCTCCGAATGCAAGGCCATACCGTTTTTCAAGTTGTATATATGAAAGCAACCAGAAAGGGAAAGAAATATTTGAACGTGGCGTAAGTGTTATAAATCAAATTAACACAGAATTCGCGAAATGTATAAAAATAGGCTCGAACGCAATAGATGAAGATAGTTGTGTCATCCAAAGAGTAAAATATGCGCCAGACGATGGCAAATAGGTATAGAAAAAAACCGCGTTCTTAAAGAACAGGAATAGTTTCGTTGACTGCAGACTAGTTGCGAGCTGTATGTATGACTGTATGTTACACAGCTTTCCTTGACATCTTGCGCGTAAACGGATTTCGGGCTACCAACAGATTTCCCGCGTCTTTTATTGTACTTGTAGCTGTTGCCTTCAACATTCAGTATTTTCCACATCTATCTTTTCTCCTCCACCTAGTAACCAACAATTTTCTTCGATGCATGTATAAAATTCCGTGTAATGAAATAGCGCTAAATTTGCAATACGGCTCGAAAATATGATAAAACAGTAAAACGAATAGATATTACTTTAAAATTCCTTGATTTAGAGTAATTTTATATAATGGTAGGATTACAGATCTTCCAAATATCTGAAATAATTAATGAAAGACAAATTACACTGAGAAAAAGTCTGTTTAAATAAAATAACATTTATAGATATGCCTGCGAGAGAAACACTCTGTGCCAAGGTGATGCGACAGTTTCTCGTATAATTTTATGCAGTCCTCCACATTCTGCCTATTATGAACTATGCACTTTCAGCATATCCTTTGCAAACTACGTCCTCGGTCACATACTTCATATATCACCAATTTCGTCTTCCTCCCACACTTCGTCGTTTCATCTGTCCCCTCTGCTAACAAATTAACCAATCCCGTCCGCGTGTCATAAAATGTGACCCAACATCCTGCCTCGTCTTTCGGCGAGACTCTTGCCCACAATACTTTTCTCTAGTGTTCGACCGAAGGTCGTTTTTTTGGCCGAAGCCGAATGTTCGGCTCTTGGGATAACCTTTGGCTGAAGCCGAAGCCGAAGGTTCGAAAATAATTATATATCTTAGAACACTGACACGAAGTATATATGACATGCAAATACTGAACAGTTATTTTGTTTTAGATGTAGTATTGTTGATATAAATTACATCTTTACAATAATTATATGCACAGTTTTTAATATTTATTTATTAGAATAAAATAAAATAGTAATATAAATACCAAACCAGGTTCTGAACAATGCAATTTACCATAAATAAATGCATTTATTTTATTTAGCAATAATAAAAATAAACTATAAAATCTAACAGTAACAGCCCGACTTAAATCAGAATAATTTGCCTGGTGCATTAAATTAATAATTAATTTTTGGAGTTTTAGCTTTGGTAAATCAAATACATGTTAGCTTAAGTATAATAATACTGTCGTTTCCTTTTTAAAATCTTGGGGCGCATACAAGATCTCTGATTTTTTAAAAAAAAGTTAATCAAGCGTTGGTATTTAACACTGGCTTCACATTAGAATTCCAACTGATTTTAATGGTGGTTTTCCATATGGTTCTTTAGATTTGCTATCGTGTGTTGGCGCGCTAACGTTGACGGTATTCGTACAAGTTGGTTCATTTTCGGCGGCTGGATGTAAAACTTCGGCTTCGGCCAAACATTCGGCAGAATTTGGCCGAAGCCGAATGAGTGGCCGAAGGTGCTTTTTTTCGGCCGAAGGTGGCCGAATCCGAACCTTCGGTCGGACTCTACTTTTCTCGTGCATCGTTCCTAGTGCATATTTAATTAGCATGTGGGCGGTAACGCTCTGCCGTCGTATTCGGGAGGACAAGGGTTCGAATCCCCGTCCAGCCGTCCGGATTGCGATGGGCAATTTTGTTTACGTTCTTTGCCCCCAGTGCTTTACCGTCTCTAATGACCTAGACGTAAAAAAAAAAAAAAAAAAAAAATCCTGTCATTGGTGACTGCTCTCTATGCTCTTCTGTCTTCTGCCCTTTTCTTCATGTCCATGTAGTTTCCATTTACTTTGATGTTATCTTCTAGCTCTTTCTTCCTCTCACTCACCCAGTCCTTCCAAGGCGTCTTTTAGCAAACACTCCCCTCTCAGCAAGTGTCCCATACAATCCTTCTTTCTCTCTTTTATGACTTGGAGTAGTTTTTCCTCCTTTCACCAACCCCTTCCAAGCACTTCAACATTACTTACTTTATCCCTCCATCTTATCTTTTCTACTCTCCCCCACGGCCACATCTCAAACGCTTCAAACCGTTTTTCATCCTCTCGTCTCACTGTCCGCGTCTATGCGAGTCTTTCCCTGAGCGCTTTGTCTACTTTCCCAGTTAATAGTCGGCTTTTGCTATTAAACGTGTCCATCGCTACAGCAATGCGAGTTTTTAACGTCTTGGGTGGCATCTCAAGTCTTCAGTGATTGTACTTCCAGGATATCTGAAGGATCTTACTTGGCCTTCGCGTAGAACTGTGCCGTGTTTACATTCACCTGGTGAATGGTATCTTTCGGTGCAGTAGGCATTAATCGCCTCCGCCCCGCAAAACAACTTTAGTCTGACAGAGTGCGGATTAAAACAAAACAAAATTAATTACACCCAGGACTTTGGATCATTTGTCTTGTGGGAACGATAAAGAAAGATTTAAAAAAATAATAATCAAAAACAGCAATATTTTCATATGAACCCATAACTTGAAAATGGCGTACGTTCAGTTTAATGCAGGGTGAGTCAAATAGATATTTTTTTTTCCCCCTGCTTAACGTCTCTCTAACAGCGAGGTCTTTAGAGACGGGAAAGGATGGGGGCAAGGAATGGGAAGGAATTCGGCCATGACCTTTTGAAGGAAGCATCCCGGAATTTGCCTGCAGTGATTTGGGAAACCATGGAAAACCCAAATCTGGATGCCCGGATGGGATTCGAGCCGCCGTCCTCCCGAATGCGAGGCCAGAATGCTAACCGTTACACCACTACGCTCGGTGGTCAAATAGACTTTACAGCTTTTGAATGATATAGAATTTACTGAGAGAACTTATAGAATCTGTAGATGTAGCATTTTATAGCAAACAACCTCAAGTTTCACATAAAACTGTCAAGTGTCATTTGTTTCGATGTGACTACCATTTGTCATGCGGCAAACATTCCACCGGTAATCAATTTCTCCCCACACTCGTTGCAGCAAATCGAGCGTAACTTGTGCAACGGCAGCGTAATTCGATTTTTTCAGGTCGGCCAAGTAGTTTGGTAGGGGAGGAACATACACACGATCTTTAATGAAACCCAGAGAAAGAAATCCAGGGGTGTCAAGTCTGGGGAGCGAGGTGGCCATGTGATTGGTCAATCCACCGACCTGAGAGGCGATTATAGAGAAAATCTCGAATTTCCGTGAGGAAATGAGGTGGTACAACGTCTTGCTGGTAGTAAAACATCCCATCTCTGTCATCTTAATCAATTCGTGGAATTAAAAAGTTTTCAATCACATCTAGAACACAATACCAGTGACAGCTTTCTCCAAGATGAAGAAAGGGCCGTACGCTTACAATTTGCTAGGGGCTTTGGAGCTTTGGGGCTTTGAGGTTCTTTAGCGTATTCGGTGCGAAATTTTCGCCGAACAACTGTCGCAGAGTTCGTTTCTTGAAACCAAAACACACAGCGAGCACGCTCCGCTCCAGTGAAAGCAGCCATTTTAACTGAGCACTACGCTAGCGCTCCTGGTGGCGGAATAGTGTACTGGTGCACTACATGCATCAAATTTGAGGTTGTTTGCTACAAAATGATACGTCTACCGATTCTGTAAAGACCTTTTAAACACACCCTGTGTAAAATCTTTCATCTATTCGCGATTCACTTTATACCATACATTTGAATGAACCTAAGATATGAATACGTGGCTGGGATAAGCAAGAAGATCGCAGTCACTGTTTCGTTTATACGCTGAAGTCCTAAATTAAAGCAGCAAAAGAAAATTTTGCCAGGTTGCGTTTCTTTTACCACAAAACAGTATCAACAGGTGATACTGAAGAAGAAACAATGTAAACAATACAGAACGTAAACAACTGCAACATGCATAACGGTAGGTGCGCAGACTTCTGCGGTCGTTGTCGGTGTAATCTTGGTTGTCCGGGTTGAACCGCGTCAATTTGTCGAAACCTAACGTTTCGGCCATCATTTTGTGGCCCTCTTCAGAGTACTGTCACGGCTGGAACTGCTGCCGCCTACATATAGAAGGCCACAAAATAATGGCCCGAAACGTTAGGTTTCGACATATTGACGCGGTTCAACCCGGACAACAAAGATTACACCATGCATAATGGTAGATAAAAATGTTCTTATTTTTTTTGCAACTTAACGGTTAGCGTTCTCGCCTCGCATTCGGGAGGACGGCGGTTCGAATCCCCGTCCGGGCATCCAGATTTGGATTTTCCATGGTTTCCCCAAATCACTCCAGGCAAATGCCGGGATGCTTCCTTCAAAAAGGCCATGGCCGAATTCCTTCCCATTCCTTGCCCCCATCCTTGCCCCCCATCCTTTCCCGTCTCTAAAGACCTCGATGTTAAAAAGAGACGTAAAGCAGTTAAAAAAAAAAACAATTGCAACTTAACGGATTTGCAGACACCTTCCGACAACTGGTTACTGTGCTCAGTATGGGGTGTGGCAACCTCCGCCAGCAATACAGGTCTGACAACGGCGGGGCATGCTGGAACTGACGTCATCAATCTCTTGTTGAGGCAATAACGCCCATTCACCCTGCCCACACCATTAGGGATCTTCCTTGATATCCTTCTCTTTCCCCAATTTCTAGGTTACATAATTGTGTTCCACATTCCCTGCAGACGCGAATCTGTCTAGAATCACTCCCCAGATCAAACTGTGATTCATTTGTGAAAAAAACTGTGGCCCACTGTTCGACCGTCCAGTTGGCATGTTGACGACTCCACTGTAGTCGTTTCCCTTCTGTGAAGACGCGTCAGGGGTGCCCAAACAGCAGGTCTCCGACGGTGAAGGCCACTCTGCCGAAGCCTTCTGTACACTGTTTGCCTCGATACACCTGTTGCAGTGGATGCTGCGAGGTCAGATGCTAGTTGCCGTGCAGTACATATGCGGTACCGTCGCGCCCTCACAGCCAAATAAAGGTCTTCTGTTTCTGACGTCACACGTGTTGGCCTGCCCTGGTCCTCAGGATTCAGTTTCGGTCTCAACAGGGCGATTCAAAAATAACGTGGACAAAATAACATGGTAGATCTGTCATACAATAAGGATCAAAAATCGCATAGGGACAGAGGGTCGCAAACACCTGTAGAGGGCGCTAGAGCCACGAGAGGCATGGCCACCACGATCACCAGACCTGTCTCGCTTGGATTTTTTCTTGTGGTGGTTTTTAAAAGGACTTGTGTATGAAACACCTGTTGGAACGCCGGAAGACTTGGTAGGAATAATCGTAGCGGCAGCCGGATGTGTTCGAGATACACCTGGTATCTTTGAGAAGGTGCGCCGTTCCATGCAACGGAGATGCCGGGTTTCTCTCGATGCATCTGGCAAACACTTCGAGCATCTGCTGTAAGCTCAACATTTGGCTTGCATTAGTCGCATGTGAGTGAGTAATTATCAATAAAATGATCTGTAATGGTCTTGTTTCTTCTCTTTGTGTCAGTATTATTTTAGACGCCCTGTAGCGGCTCCGGATCGCAGTTGCGACCCTCTGTTCCTGTGCGATTTTTGATTCTTATTGTGTGACTGATCTACCATGTCATTTTGTCCACGTCATTTTGAATCACCCTGTGTAAACTATCGCCACATCCTAGAAACAACAGAACGATTTACATGAAGCCATTGGGTACATCAGTTTGAGACTGTCTGCTTCCATTCTTCCTATACCTCTCCACGGCAGAGTGTCTGGTACACGTCTTCTCCGTGCCATACTGCACGGTCTGTGAATGTGTACACAGCGATTGTGGATGTGGGACTACGCAGCAAACACTACTTCATTTCATAGGAGCCTGACGTCATCGCTGGCATGGTTGTACGATAACGAGAAAGCCATAATCCGTGCAGAACATGAATGTTGGCAATTTGTGGTTTGGGCATGTGAAGAGAGTGGCTGTACAAGACTGCCAAAAACTTATTTGGAAAAAAGGATAGTGGGCAAAAGACCAGTGGGAAGACCAAGAAGAGATGGACAGACCAACTGAAGGAGGACGTAGAGAGAAGAGGCTGGAATGGGAGTACATCACAGACAGAGAAACTTTTCTGGACAGGAAAAGGTGGAAAACAATCGTCTACAACAACCAAGGCTCGTAAACCACACCCGGGAAACTGGAGATTGTCCCCAACGATAATGATGATATCGTAAATTAGATACAGGATGTAGAAATAGCTGTTTGTTGCTTTAATTTTGGACACTGGTGTAGTTTGATTCTCTTATTCGCAGTTCAGTAAAATTGGGGGGGGGGGGAAGAAATTCTCGTAAATCATTTTTTTTTTTTACTTATGACTTTACGCCTCGTCGACGTCGAGGTCATTAGAGGCGGGATGGGATTAGGGACAAGGAACGGAAAGGAATTCGGCCATGGCCTTTTGAGGGAAGCATCCAGACATTCGCCTGGGGTGATTAGGGGAAACAGTGGAAAACCCAAATCTGGATGCCCGCACGGGGATTCGAACCGGCGTCCTCCCGAATGCGAGGCCAGAGCGTTAACCGTTCACCCACCACGCTCGGTCCCAGCAATAAACAGCGACTAGGAATTGGATGTTAACTGCCGGTAGGCGGGGTGATGCACGCTCTCAATGTGTGTGTTCCCACGCATGGACAATGGTGGTCCTCGGAACCAGAGAAAAGAGAGCGATTCGCATGCGTGATGGACCGTGCGCGGGACCTCGGCCAAAACAACCTATCGAGGAACCGGCCCGGGAAGACGGTCCAAATGCATTCGCTTCATCTGCATCTACACTGTCTGACCAGAAAATACGCACAGCCCCACGCAACGCGGAACTGAACCTAGCGTGGTGGGTGAGTGGTTAACGCTCTGGCCTCGCATTCGGGAGGACGCCGGTTCGAATCCCCGTCCGGCATCTAGATAAAGCTACGTGGCCTGGCTCGGAATCACCCCTCCCCCATCACCCCACGTAGCTCTCCTTCCAACCCCTCTCCCTTCCCCCTAGACCAAGCTACGTGGTTTACGGACGTTCCCTCGTCAAACACTGTAACGTCTCTAAAAATCAATTCGTTAACAGAATGGAAAGAACTGAAACTTAGATTTCCTTTTCTGTACAAATACGCACAAATCTTATTTCTGAAGCAATGTCAGTGCCGGTGAATATTTGTTTTCTAAGACAGGTGAAACAATAACAAACAAAACAAACATGCTGTCCCCAAAATATCTGGAACAATTGCTTTTTTGGGAAAAACCTACCAAAAGCGGACTTTTTATGTTTAAAAGTGTTAAATTTTAATAAATAAATATTTAAAGACTAGCTAGTACCCGCGACTTCGTACGCGTGGATTACGAATTTTTTACCAGAATTGAATATAGAAAGTTGTTGGTAACGAAGGATTGGACCCAAACAACACCGAGTCGGCATAATACGACAGGAAAGCTATCACTATATCATCTACCGTCGAACCTGCCTCTTGAAGAGAATCATTTCCAACTTATTTCTGTCACTATTCGATAAGATTTCAAAATTTCGTGACTCCAACTATTAAAAATACCGGAGAAAATGTTCTGTGCTCTTCATACAGATTTTCTGTCAAATTCCATCAACATCGATATAGCCATTTGGTCGTCAAAACGTAACAAAAAGACAGAGACTTACTTTCGTATTTATAATATTATTACTGCGGTTCACACACACACACACACACACACACACACACACACACACAACACAACACACTCTCTCTCTCTCTCTCTCTCTCTCTCTCTCTCTTCTCTCTCTCTCTCTCTCTCTGACTGCGAATAACCCCTGAGGAATCATTATAACGTAAAAAAGTGTACCTACAGCATTGCAAGACTACCTACGATTTGCCTCGCATTGCACCCCTAACTTTGTGATATCTACAGTTTAACATTCAATCCGAATAATCTACGGTCCAGGCGTGAATCTAAATCTTAGCCTCCCCGGAGATTTGAACCGGAGACCACGACCCAAACCTTTGTAAGCGGGCGCTTTAACCACTGAGCTGTCTGACCGTTACACGGAAAAAGCAGTATACAGACGTCCATATCCAACGCGTCTGTCTATCGCCATTCAGTAGTATTTCGAAATTATGAGACAATATGTTTTATTTATACAGATAATTTTTCAACCAAATATAGACAGTATTTTTCTCCTTGTTTCAAAGGATAAGTGTGCAAAGTTTCATCGAGATAGGATGAAACTGTGGATTTGTGGATTTGTATGAAGAACAAACAAACAAACATACATTCATCTTTATATATGTAGATAAGACAAAACATTCAAAGTTTGCTTACTATGTGCGTTTTATTATAATTTATTTGATTTTATTACACTAGGCAAATAAAATAAATAATAAAGCAAAATGTCACATATATTTTTACATATCGACACTAATGTAAAAAAAAAAGTGTCCATGTCAGTAAGTATCGTAAATCAATTTGAGTACTACTCATTTTAGAAGGTATCGATACTTTGATGGTATCGGAACATCACTAGTCATGCAGCCCATAAAACATCAGTTGAGCTAAAAAAAAGAATGGGGGGGTCTCAAAAAATTACGAGGTTGGGAGTGGACCTGAATACTTGAGCCCCCTAGCCCCCCCCCCACATGAATCCGCCACTGAAATCAAGCATACATTCAGTAGGTTTCCGCAAGATCGATGTGCTAATTACTTTACTTTAAGTGCTTTCCAAACCAACAATTTGCCTAGACTTACTTTACTAAATGAACAGTTTACTTAAACTACAAACGAAGTCTTCCCGTAACAAGTACGCGAAGTGAATCGATACGATGATTCATTCTAGTGACAACGTTAAATGTTGGTTGCGATTGCTTGTTACGATGCGGTTATCTATAGGGAAATCAGGTGCTCTGACGATTGCTCAGAAATTCAGCGCAATTTGGATGCTATTTCCGAATGATGCCGTAAATGGCAGCTTACACTTACTTAACTGCAAAAAGTGCAAGGCAATGCAAGTAAGTAATAAAAAGACCTCGTTTGCTCACGAGTACAAAGTTAACAATTCAGTTGTTGACGCGGTTGATTCCCTGAAGTATCTGGGCGTAATAGTACAAAGCAACATGAAATGGAACTTGCACATAACTTCCGTCGTAGGCAAAGCTAATTCTATATTACGATTCGCAGGTCGTATTTTGAGGAATCGTAATGCTCATACAAAGGAAATAGCGTATAAAACACTAGTGCGTCCGTATCTGGATTACTGTTGTGGAATTTGGGATCCGTATCGCAAGGGATTGATTGACACGTTAGAGAAAGTACAGAGGAGAGCCGCTCGATTCGTGACTTATTGTCACAGCCCTTATGAAAGCGTCACAGAATTGATACATAGATTGGGCTGGGATAGTTTGGAAGACAGACGACGTCATTTGCGTTTGAATTTATTGGAGAATATGCGAAAATATTTAAATTACGAGTGCAACGAAATACTTCTTCCGCCAACCTATTTAGGTCGCAATGACAGGGGGGGATAAGATTCGAGAAATAAGATGCCGTACTGATACATTTATGTATTCCTACTTTCCTCGTTCTGTTCGGGATTGGAATGCACAGAATAAAGATTGGTGCTTAGCACCCTCTGCCACCCACAATGTTTATGAATTGCAGAGTACGGATGCAGATGTAGATACAGTGGTAACGAAGTCAAGCCGCACGCGACGCGATTCGATGAGATCCAAAAGTCCTTTATCGAAGAAAAACAAAAAAAACCAAGACTAAAACTCGCTAAAATGGATTTAAGGAATGGAGGAAGACTTTGAAATGAAGAAACCAGTCATTGCCTTCACGGAAGACACATTTACATATAAATCAGAAATGGGAACAGATAGCCACATGGTCGTCGATAATTAAGTTTCTGTGTCTGTTCGTTTTAGCCCATAAGCCGTTTAGGATCCCCGATGTTTCACCATTCGCGATCCGAACCTATATTACAACTGAGCGCTGTTAGCGAAACATTAGTTGCTCTCTCGCAGTCGAAGAGTAGACCAACCGTCTTTAAATAAGACAAGTAGGTAGATTGTTAGTATGATTCTCTTATACACTAACATGTTTGATGGCCTTAGTAAAACTACTAATTGTACGGATATATCCGTAGATTTACAGAATTTTCTAAAAGGTTGGGATATCCGGATTCTGTGAAAGTATTTACGGATTTTTGCTACTTGTTACTATTTGTTGATTTGTCCTTATATTGGTGTAGGGATGGGCAATCAAAAAAATATATCGATAAATATCAAAACAATATTTACAAACACTATCGATATATATCGAGGAAAAATATCGATATTTCGATATATCGATATTTCGATATTTTTGTCTAAAGGGAGTAATTATCTTAAAAAAAATCATAAAATACATCAAAATATTTAAGAAAATTCTGAAAATTAAAGACACAGGTAGAAATTATACAAACTTTATTAATTTATTATTTTTTTCAATCGATCTAACCAGTATTCGTCTGATATGGACATCAAAAGGACTCTCTGTTTTATGTGCTCCCCCGTCAATCTACTCCTGTTGTTCAGTACAGCTAAGTTGACTGTAGGAGCCACTCTCTTGGACGACACAGAAGAAGTGTCATATAAGGTATTTCAGCGCGCTGGAGCACTCGCAATTCACCCAAAACTTTACTGGGTTTGATTTTCTGTCTATTAATGGTTAGTCCAGATACTGCTTAAGCTCATTAGGAACTGAGCCAGAGCTTGGAACCTCTTGCATAACAGTAGTGCTAAGGGATAATAGCTTTTCATGTGCGGACCAAATTGATGTGTTATCTGCGATATATTGTGTTGCTGCTGTAGACCTTACTTCTGGAGAACATTGTCCTCGTCGTCTAAGTTCCAAGCGAATATCATTACTTATTGTAGATATCGAATTTGACACACCGATTGGAGAAGTATATACGTTTGAAATGCGGGTCCAAAATGGTAGCTGCTGCAAGGAAGTTATTTCCTTCTAAAGGATTTAATTTCTCTTGAATTCTTTGGAGTAAAGCCTCTTTTACCGTGAATCCTAAAGTGGTCGAAGGAGTAGCTTGTTACCGAGCGGGGCGGTGTAACGGTTAGCGTTCTCGCCTCGCATTCGGGAGGACGGCGGTTCGATCCCCGTCTGGGCATCCAGATTTGGGTTTTCCATGGTTTCCCCAAATCACTCCAGGCAAATGCCGGGATGCTTCCTTCAAAAGGCCATGGCCGAATTCCTTCCCATTCCTTGCCCCCCATCCTTGCCCCCCATCCTTTCCCGTCTCTAAAGACCTCGATGTTAAAAAAGAGACGTAAAGCAGTTACAAAAGAAAAAAAAAAGTAGCTTGTTCCGTTACTTGTCGAATCAGATTTGTAACAGGAATGGCTAAGCTAGCAGTCACATAATTTGTACCACTAACCTCTTCAGTGGCTTCTTTGAAAGGACCAAGCAGGACAATGAGATCACGTATTACATTAAGCTGTTAAGTTGCAACCATATCAAGTGTGTTTATATTTGACTGACTTTTTGTAGCTAAGATTTTAGCTACAATTGAAGAGAGTCTGACAAATCGTTCTAACATATTAAAGTAGGAGTTCCATCTAGTGCTAACAGCTTGTGTCAAAGTCAACACCTCTCCTTCCTTTTCCCCAGATGCTTCTTGTTCAGATCTTAATAGATCCATAGCATTGACAGACTGCTTAAAATAAGTCACAATACTTTTTGCGTGATCGCAGAGTGCTGCAAATGAATTATTTCACTTAACACTACATCAACGATTTTCATCATCAGGGCTTGACCAGTAAGTTGCAATTTCTAGTCACCAAACCTCTCTGCATTGCGTAGGGTGCAAGGGCATACGATGTTGTTGATGGTGATTCATCCGCTGGATGGGAATGTTAAGCTTGGCGCCCCCTTTAGAATGTTTCGCAAAAGTAGACATGAACATGCCGACACCGGCTTCCACCCTCTCCCTTCTTTCATCTCTCATCCACAACACTCTATACCGAGCCACACAGTGTCACTGTCATACACACTTAGGAGCACTGTCACACTGAGGAAGTAAACGGGGTATTTTTTAACTGCTTAACGTCTCATAACATTGAGGTCTTTAGAGACGGGAAAGGATGGGGGACAAGGAATGGAATGAATTCGGCCATGGCCTTTTGAAGGAAGCATCCCAGCATTTGCCTGGAGTGATTTGGGAAACCATGGAAAACCCAAATCTGGATGCCCGGATGGGGATTCGACCCACCCTTCTCCCGAATGCGAGGCCAGAACGCTAACCATTACACCACCATGTTCGGTGAACCGGGAAACCACCCCAGTTCATCTTCCTAGGACTTTCCTTGGAGGGATATACATCACCCATGGTAATCACCTACAACCTGACACGGGAGAGGCGTTCGAAGAGGACCTTACTATCAGTAAAACCCATTGGTGTTTCAGTGAATAAAAATTAAAAACCACTCTCACTACATCAATCGAAGACAGCAATCACAAGAAAGTATTCTTTAGTGGGGCTGTAATTCACGAGAAAGCTATATGCATATTTTAAAGAGCATTACAATGAACTTTAGTATAGAGGATTTAAAGCAATCCAGAATTGGTCTATTAAGTTCAAAGTGCGATAATCACTCCATTACATCAAAATTTTTCTGTATACTTGGAACGTATCCCTATAATCATATATAAACTAACGTTCTGTATTCTAGGTTTCCGTAATCAAGATTTTCGTATTTGCGGCTAATTTAAGGAACGTATTCCTTGCGATTAAGGAGTTTTGACTGTAGACTAGATTGTAGACATTTAAATGAATTAACAGTCATTCGTAATGACTTGTGGTTCATCAACCCATTAATTGTTATTCGTAAATGAAAAAGAAATAACAGGTAAAAAGATAATATTTCAACTACAAAGATAAAACAACCGCTTACATGCTAACATAAAAATGACGTTAACATAAAATTGTTAAAATTTAAGAGCTTTTTTTCACCTATCAACCGCTGATGAAGCTGTTATATTTCGACGAATTCACTTTTTAAGACACTTTCAGAACATTGGATATATACGTATATTTATCCTATATACATGTAACGATTAAATTGGATACTGAATTGCGTTCGTAGGAAAAATATCGAATTGGTGCTTAAAATCGATACACTAAATACAATATCGATGTATCGATATATCGAAAATAAAAATATCGGCGATAAATATCGATATTTTTTAGAATAAATATCGATATATCGATACATCGATATATTTTGCCCATCCCTAGTGTTGTGTTAAGCGTTGTGTGTGTTATTGTAATTGTATTACAGAATTGTCAATAATTGTGAATAGTTCCTTACAGAAAAAAAAACAGCGTTTGAAATAAAGGTCATATTTTGTTTGATTATAGATTTTTAGAGACCGTAATACAGAACTATCGGCGCACTCTTTATGTACGGTGACACGCTTGTTGACACGACTTACAAAGCAGTGCCTTCCGAGAAGGTCTAACCAATATCCATGAGTCAAAGGGGCCGCAGTTTTTAACATTGCCTGTTACAGAAGATATGCTAAATTTAATGTCAACCAAGAAAATGAATGGTCACTAGGGGAAAATAATAAAAAAAACCTTCTAGGCATAGCAGCAGCAGTGATGAAAATGACGCTGTATAAAATATGTTCACAAATTTTCTTTTACTTTCAGTGTGAAAAATTATTTTTGTAATTTTAAAGACCTGGAAATACAAAGTATTCTTAATTTGGACTCTCTCTTCAGTAATTATTGGTTCTGTCTTTTAGTTAGCGTGTCTTTAGATTTTTGTACCAAATCTGGGGAAATTTAGCGGCCATCTACGGATATTCAAAGCAAAGGGACTATCGATAAATAACGTCACACACGTTATGGGAGAGTTAATCGGCCACAGTGTATGGTATGACAAGTGGAGGAGGGTGGGGGGGGGGGTGTGGGGGGGTTAGGAAGGAGAGAGGTTAAAGTCACAATATTCATCACGTCAAGAAAAAAAAAAAACATTCACACACACAGAAGGGTCACAATTATGTACTTATAATTTTTACTGTTGGTAAAGTGTTTTAGTAGATTAAAAAAGCTTTTCAACAAGCTTCCGTAAAAATAATTTCAATTAGAAGGTTTTGAGACATCAAAGAAAAAAGCGAATTACGGGAGTCAAGCAGCGCGAATACACTTAGTGTAATAATAGAAAATAATAGAACAGTTAAATAGGAAGTAGGGGAAATTAACTGTTGAATATTTTGATAACAGAGATATCGAGCGAGACGGCGAGTGGTAACGCTCCAGCCTTGCATTCGGGAGGACGCAGGCTCGAATCCCCGTCCAGTTTGGCACTGCTTCCACAAATTACTCCAGGCGAATAACGGGACGGTTCCTTCAAAACTCCATGGAAGAATTCCTTCCCGTCCCATGTCCAGTTCCGTTCCGCCACTAATGACCTCGGCAGGAGGAAAAAAAAAGCTAGTTTACCAATTTCAAATAATAGAACAATTACAATAGAGCGTACACAGTCCGAACAACTTTTTAATTTATTTTTTTCCGAACTGTGCTCTTTTTTACAGAAGCTTCAACTTCCATTCACAGTACACTTGTTTTGTTCCTAAATTCCGTTAACAAAGAACTAAGTACAATGACTTTTCACACCTTGTGTCTGTTATTGTATTATCGCCGCAATATCCACGTCACCAATCGCACGTTGGCTTTGATGCTGAATGTTATTATTATTAATATAAATGCGGTGGCAATGCCCCTAGTCATTAATTACCCCATTTTATATTATTACTCTTTTAAATTTTCTTTTATAGTTGCAGTGTTAAATTCCTCCCCAATTCACTTTTCCGATTTACAAATTTTAATTTTAAATTCATTCAGAGTTTTTGATAAATCATTCATAACTTCACATGGTAATTTGTGCCAATCACCGAGACCCTTAACAACCAAAGAAAATTTACCCATTGCTTTATGTTCTTTCTTTTTTTTACTTATGGCTTTACGCCTCGTCGACGTCGAGGTCATTAGAGGCGGGATGGGATTTAGGTTAAGGAACCGGAAGGAATTCAGCCGTGGCCTTTTTAAGGAAGCATCCCGGCATTCGCCTGGAGTGATTTGGGGAAACCATGGAAAACCCATATCTGGATGCCCGGACGGGGATTCGAACCGGCGTCCTCCCGAATGCGAGGCCAGAACGTTGACCGTTCACCTACAACGCTCGGTGCCATTGCCTTATGCATAAATTCGAGCACCAGCTTGTGGTCATGGTCGCCTTTCCCCTTCCATGCACTATTCCTAATTCTTTGACCAATTTCCCTCCAAGCCCCATCACCAACATATGCCCTGTACATTCCCAGCACTCTCTTCACCCTCTTCCTTTCCTCCAAAGACTCCCAATCCAGCTCCTTTATCATATCTGTTACTGACTGGGTCCTGCGATAATTTCCACAAACAAATCTAGCTGCTCTTCTATGCACATCCTCCTAATCACTCCAGGCAAATGCCGGGATGTTTCCTTCAAAAAGGCCATGGCCGAATTCCTTCCCATTCCTTGCCCCCCAACCTTTCCCGTCTCTAAAGACCTCGATGTTAAAAAGAGACGTAAAGCAGTTACAAAAAATAAAATTAAAAAAAAATTAAAAAAAAAATTCTTCTAAAAGAAAGCGTAGGTGACTCCAAAATGAATCAAAGTAAAATAAGAGACTTATTTTGCTTGGGATTTTATAAAGTACATAATGTAATTTTAAATGCAAAATAAAAACTATACCAACCGGAACTATATATAGAAATAAAAAATCCGAACAAATAGATGATCCGAAACACCCTCGGTGCCAAATAGTTCAAATTATCGACGGTCTACTGTAAATATGAAGCTGGTGAAATTAACTCTGTATATATGTTATTGTAAAGTTGAGTGACTTGACAAGAGGGCTACCAAGCCTATTGAATGGGTGCTTACGCTGTCGCTTAGCATTACGGAGGACGTGGGTTCGAATGCAGATATCGGTTTTCCCGCGTTTTCTGAAACGGCTTCAGGTAATTGTTTCGAAGGTTCCTTCAAAAGAACTGGGCCGAATTCCTTCCAGTTCATTGCTTAAAGAACTTTTCTACCAGTGGCGACCACAACGTCAAAAAATCAGAAGATGAAAAAAGCTGGTCTAACAAACTAAAGTGATAAAACAATTAAATAGGTAACAGGCGAAATCATATATATATACTAGCGGAGTTCCCGGCGTTGCCCGGTATAGTTGGCGTAGATTTACCAGAACGCTATTTTTATTCCCGCAATGAGAAACATTTGTACAAAGTTTCATAAAATTCCCGCCATCTTTGCTTCATTAATTTGGTTAACAAATTGTATTACTACATTACTAAACAACACTGGATTATGTTAGAAACACAAATTTTATTCATTTGCGAAGTGAATGGATATACTTTTTGCTCGAAACGTCAGATACTTTAAATCCGCAGATTCTGCCTTCTATACAAATATCAAAAGTGAATCCAGAATAACATTATCGAAAACAGAATACTAATGCTGAAGGCCAGACACATTGTAGATGCTTAAAGAAAATCTCTCTTGTCTTTACGGCTATCTATGGCGTTTAAAAATTGAATATCCCGATTCAAGTTTTGTTTAGTGTGCAAAATAGTTATTTCTGTAAAGTTATCTTATTGCCTTCATTAAAGGCTATGGTCAGAGACATTGTAGTTGTGTGTTTATTGCGAAGTATGGAACATCTAATCCTTCCATCTTTGGGATTTGTCATCATACGTTCAGAATTTCATTTTATGCTCCTGCGTTATTTAACGTTGAAACGTAAGACATACCAAACAACTGAATTGAGATTCTAAGCTTTAAAACGGCGAATACCCCATCGAAATCTGCTACGTAGTTTCCGAGTTTTTATAAGACAAATTTATACGGTTTTCGTTTTATAGATGTAGGTACATGTTTTTTCTAAACTTGAGTGATTTGGCTACAGGGGTACCGAACGTGGAGAGTGACCTCGCACTTGTCATAGAAATTTCGGTTTAGTACTTTTTTCCTTCAAAAGGTCATAGCCGAATTTCTTCATGTTCCTTGCCTCAAGTTCTTTTCTGACAATAGCTACCACAACGTCGAATAGGAGTGAAACTAGAAGACAAAAAAAAAAACTTCTTACAGTACAAACTGAAATGATAAAACAGTCGAAATTAATTATACGACTATAAGTTGAGGGATTCGACTACAAGGGATACCAAGCGTGGTCAGTGAGCGGTAACACTCTGGCCGCATTCGGTATAACGTGGGTTCGAATCCCCGATAGGCGAACCAAATTTCTGGTTTTCATGGTTTTCCGAAATGGTTCCTTAAAAAGGGTATGGCCCAATTCCTTCCCGTTCCTTGATTCAAGTTCTTTTCTGCCAATAGCTACCACAACGTGAATGAGGCAAAAACCAGAAGATAGAAAAAGCTAGTCTAACAAACTAAAATAATAGGTACAGCAATTAAATAGATAACAGGTGAAATCATATATATACGTGGTTCTAAAGTTGAGTGATTTGACTACAGGATTTCCGAATGAGCAGTAGCGATCCGGTCTCGCATTTGGGATGACGTGGGTTCGAATCCTCGACCGGTCATCCGAAATTCGGTTTCCATGGTTTTCCAAAATGGTTCATTCAAAAGGCTTTGGCCAAATTCCTTGTCGTTCATTGACCTAATACTTTTCTTCCACTAAAGTCCTCGAATTCGACGTAAAGCCAGAATAAAATATATAAGCCGCCTGGTTGCTCATTGATTAAGCCATCTGACTCGAGATCTAAAGGTCCCTGGTTCGAATCCCCGTCTCGTAACGTTAAGTACGCCATAATGCTTCCGTAGTTAGCGTTACTACGTTAAACTGTACGTCCCCCCTAGAGCTATCATACAGCCAGCTCAATGTGACCTTCATGACTCAATCAGTGTACCATTTTCTCTAGTGAATTGTCACTACTAAACATCGAAACCGCAGGACGGATGCGACATTAACACAGACACAACACTTCACGCCCATACCCTGAGCCAGACTCGAACTGGGGACCTTCGGTACGCGGGGCCAGTAGTCTAGCCCCTAAGCTACCGAGGCCGCCAATAAAACAAAGGGTTAGCTCTGTCTAATACTTGGCCCAAGCGAACATGCTGTATGGATACATAAAATAAGAAACACACATCAGGTGGGGCACAGGGATATTAAAGTCAATGGGAGAGGGGGGGGGGGGTGTTTGGATCAGAAATCCATAAAATTAGTGTGGCGTAATTTATGAATAGGCTTCAAGCACTCTATTTAATTGGTATTTTTGATGGAGACTCCATTGTATAGTATCGTACTCAGGGTTCAGACTTGACCAGCCGGCTTTATATTAGCAGCGCAGCGAGAAGGTAATGCTAGGTGGCGCTGTATTCACCTCTGCGCCGCTGCCAGTCCGCTTGCCGTGGACGCCGCGGGACCACTGGCTGCGCGAAGGGCCCGACACCGACCTCCAGAGCGGCGGCTCCCACTGCGCATGCGCGGGGCAGGGGCAGCGCCGCGCCGGGCACCTGTCGGCGCCGCTACCTGCTGGATCGTCTCCTCCGGCCGCCAGGCTAAAAATAGCAGCCACTTACGGGAACGCCTGAGTGACCGATTGTCCGGGATGAGCGATTAACGCTTTGGCCTAGCATTCGGAAGGACGCCGTTTCCAATACCCGTCCAGATTTGGGGTTTCCATTGTTTCTCCAAATCGCTCCAGGCGAATGGCGAGATGCTTCCTTCAAAGGGCCATGGCCGAATCCCTTCCCGTTCCTTGTTCCCAGTTCCAACCAGCCTCTAATGATCTCGACGTCAACGAGGCGTAAAAAGAAACTATCAAAATTATTGTCGAGTTTGTGAAACTGCGGAAACAATAGAATACAATCCGGGTCTCTGCAAGGTACAGGGCGAATCGAAAAGTAAATTACACATCCATGTTATGGCCATTTATGAAACCACTTACGCATAGGCAACACGGCTGTGACAACATACCGGGTGTTTCAAAAATGACCGGTGTATTTGAAAAATCAATAAAAAATAAACGTGCAGCGATAGAAATACACCGTTTGTTGCAATATGCTTGGGACAACAATAAATTTTCAGGGAGACACACTTTCAAAATTAGTTAAAATTTTCAACAACAGATGGCGCTGCAGGCGATTTGAAAGATATAGAAGTAAACGCAGTCTCTGAGTTCACCATTCTGTATGTCGTCTTTCTGCTGTAAGCGTGTGCTGTTCACAGATTGCAAGTTTGCTGTGAAAAAAATGGTTTATTCCTTAGAATAATCGTAGTTTCGATTTTTCCAGACTGCAACGCCGTCTGATGTTGAAAATTGTAACTAATTTCGAAAGTTTATCTGCCTCAAAATTTACTGTTGTCCCAAGCATATTGCAACAAACGTTGTGTTTTTATCGCTGCCCGTTTAGTTTTTATTGATTTTTCAAATATACCGGTCATTCTTGAAACACGCTGTACAATGAAAGTTCACTTTTCCACACAGTCCTCAAGAAACTGTGAACATTTTTCGGAACGGTCAACCAACATTTCGAATCCGGATGCGTAGAAATCACCTACAGCGCAACAGGTGAATGTTTACCTGAACAATCAACTACTCCAAAATGTAGACCAATTCAAATATCTTGGCAGTGCTCTGAGTAAAGATGAGACCAGTAAATGTGAGATTACAGACAGAAATAATAGTGCAGCAGTCTTTTATAACCAACTGAGAACATACACCATTCAAAACCTATTGCATCCCCCTACTGACTTATGCACTAGAAATATGTATCCTTTTCAGAAGAGACAATAGTAGACCTGAAGCCTCATGCTTGTGAGAACACGAAAGGACAAATTAAAGAATGAAATCAATCGTGCAGAGGCCGGTGTAAACAACAGTGTGGGAAAATCCTTACAGCGCTCGCGCCTGAGGTGGTATGGACATGTCCAAAGGATGGAGGAAGAAAGAAGAGCAAAGGCCCAATGCAATATGAACATCAAAGGAAAAAGACTTGGGGGAAGGCCCAAATAGAAATGGATAGACCATATTAAGAAGGATCTGGAAGACTTAGGGCTTGACTGGAGGACTATTCACGAACATCGGCTATTCATGGACAGGAAGGAATGGAGAGTGCTTCTGACCAACACCCAGGGGACTGGCGCTGGAGAATGATGATGATTCTTAAACAAAATCCGAGGGCGGATCAAAAATTAAGTTACACTTCCAAGTTATAGCCATTTATGAAACCACCTACACAAAGGCAACACGTCTATGACAACACACAATGTAAGTTCACTTTCCCACATAGTCCCCAAGAGACTGTAAACATTTCTCGGAACGGTCAACCAACTTTTCGATTCCGGATGCGTAGAAATCACCTCCAGCGCTATGTAACCTCCTGGAGACAACTGCTTTCACCTCCTGATCGTTTCTGAATCGTCGTCCACCGAAATCCTTTTTCAGCTTACCGAACACACTTCTTTTTTTCTTTTTTACTAATGGCTTTACGCCTCGTCGACGTCGAGGTCATTAGAGGCGGGCCGAACACAAAATAATACTATGGCCCCTAGTCTGGACTGTATGGAGGAATACCTCCCACTTGAATCGCTGCAGCAGTTCTGACGTATGCCTGGCCGTGTGAGGTATTGCGTTATCGGGCAACAAAATCGCTAGTGCGGGAAATGACAGAGGGAAAATATAGGAGAGGAATTTGGCAGTGAATTTTTTGAAAGAACCATCACGGTATTTGAAAAAATCAAGAGAAAACAGAAATCTGGATGACCTGACGGGGATTCGAACCTGCGTCGTCCCATATGTCAGACGGAGCGTGGTGGGTGAGTGGTTAACGCTCTGGCCTCGCATCAGGGAGGACGCGGGTTCAAATCCCCGTCCGGCCATCCAGACTTGGGTTTTTCATCATTTCCCCAAAACACAGCAGGCGAATGCTGGGATGGCTTCTTGAAAAGGCTATGGCAGAATTCCTTCCCGTTCATTGGCCTCATTATATTGCCACCTGTAATGACCTTGACATCAAAGACGCACGAAGCACGAAGAAAAATAAAATAAACTAAAAAAATATTGCCTCTAAATAAACATTACATCTGCACGTTCAATGCAAATACCCTTGTAAAAGTGGGCAATCTTAAACTACTCACAAACACACTACAAAAATTTCACACCAAGACGCTACCAATAAATCATGCAAGGATTAGCAACAAATGAGACAGGAAAGGGGACAATTAAGGAACAAAATTATAAACACAACATTTACAATGCAGAAGACAACAGGAATAAAATGGAAAGGAACATAGGAAACAGGAGCACAATGAACGTATGAAGAGGTTTTGGGAAGAGAAGAGAAAAAAGACCAATACAAAAAAAAAAAAAAGAACTGAATCATCATAACTGATTTGAGTTTAAACACTGTCCTCAAGGTCAGTAATGACTAATAATAATAATAAATATTGCTGTATCATTGCGAAATGAGTAACTAATCTGAATATCCTTTGTGTTACGCGGTGAGAAAAGCTATCTGAATGTGCAGATCAGTTAAATTCCATTCATTAGTTCAAGTTTGGATGAGAAAACGGTTAGAAGCGTTTGTGATGTAGATGTGGAGGAGGATGGAGAGGATAAGCTGGGTGGATAAAATAAGTAATGTTGAAGTGATGGATAGGGCTAGTGAAAGGAGAAAACTACTCCAAGTGATAAAAGAGAGAAAGAAGAACTGGATGGGACACTTGTTGAGAGGGGAGTGCCTGATAAAAGACGCCTTGGAAGGACTAGTTTGTGGGAGGAGAACAAGAGGAAGAAGGAGGTGGAAAATTGCAGACAACATCAAGGATGATGGCAACTACATGGACCTTAAGAGAAAGGCAGAAAACTGATGGTGATGAGTTTAAGCTTGAAGCGCGTACAGACAGATAAAAACAACAAATTTTACGGTTTTGGTATGTCTGCTATCGGCAGCTTGAAGGTAGTTTCATGTAGAGTCACAAATTTTCACCAATTTTATTACAGAGTACCGATAGTGAGAAATGGGAGTATTGTTTGTTTCTGATTAAATGGTGTACAGCGAACTGACCACCTGGAAGTGTGAATATGATGCTCTGAGGGCGTGTTATATGCGACATGGCGCCGGTGAGGCGCCGCCGTATTTGCGTCCTGTTGCTCGGTCGCCATTCACAGCGGCCGTCGCCGGCTCATGAATAATGCGCCGCGTGGTTACTACGTGTTCCCCGGCGGCCTCTAGTCTCATTAACACTCTCTGTCGGCACGCATCAATGATTAACAGAGCGCACACCGCCCTTTGTTAGCAGCGAACAACCTAGTAATTAGTTCAGTCTTCTTTACTAAGCAGCTAATCCTAAGGAGCACCAGTAAAGTTTATAAAGGGTCGCAGATACTTTTTGGAAAATTGCAGCACCCAGAAGAATAGGTCTCAGTCACTCGAAAATCGGATGAAATGTACAACAGCGGGACAGTAATAAGTGACTAGGATTGCAGAGAGATGGCGTGTACTTAGTCCCAGCAGCGTAATGTTTTGTGTGAATAGAGAGATCAGTTTTACACCACGCTTACACAATAAAAACTACTACCCAATAAGCAGAATATGACCGGAGGGTAAGAAAGGCAGATGCTTCTAATCTACGACGCTATCAGCTTAACGTGGCTTATCATCTACTGACATGAGGAAGTTAGCGTACCGTAAGGGCTACGTGGTCTGGTGGGACCCGCTTGCAGGAGGCTTGGTGATTTGTTTTCGCGGCGTTCATCACGCCGCGTGATGACGGATTTCAATTACAGCGATACAGGTGTGCAGAACGTGACGAGGATGGCGTATAAATCACGTCGAAACGTCGCGGCACGCAAGAAAAATAGCACTGACATCATCAAAAGAGAAAAAATTTATTCCCACTCACGCGATGTCATAGATTCGCCAAGTATCCTTGACGTGACCTTTCCAAGAACACAATAGTATTTAAGAGTTCCTTTAAACACGGAAATGAATTAATGCCTATACTAGAGACTGGCAATAATTAACTATTAGTGCGATGATAATTTGATTTCTGGTTCTTGGTACCATTTATTAATGTTGGATATTTAATATCTTAATTAGTTTTGTAGACAAATTCTTTCTGTGATTTTGGGGGCCTTTCGGAACTTGCCTCACACACGTTTCGTAACTTTCTTACCCCCCCGTCCACCTTTCCACCCTGCCAAGTGACGCATATGCTGCGGTGCTGGCTATGTATAGGTTCCTTCTGTGCTGCGTTGTACTCTGACACTCTGGAAAAGCTCGAATCCCATCATCATCATCATCATCATCATCACAGCACCAGTCTCTGCCTTTGTATTGTAGGCAGTGATTGTTGGAGGTATTGTCCTCGGACATTTTCTCCTATTACAAATGTTTTTAATGTCTTCGCATCTGATGGGTCTTCATGGTGGTGTGTTAGTAGAGGAGGTTCAATGGTCATTTGTATCGGTCAATATTAGGGTCGTATTGGCCGATATTGCGAACCACTCGGTTGTTAGACTTTTTGGTGTTATGGTAGAAGGTACTTGCAATTTGGCGGAATCTTTCTTTAAGCGGAGGGACCAAAGTCGCCTGGTGTAGAGGGTCGGTTGGAAACCAGCTCGGGAGTGTGGGACTCTTTTTAAAGCCGTATTTTTGATTGACCAGAATAATATACGGAAGGATGGAAAGGGTAGTAGAAGAGATAGTAGGTGAAGATCAGTTTGGGTTTAGGAAAAATCGCGGTACAAGGGAAGCAATTCTGTCTTTAAGATTAATACTTGAAGGGCGGATCAAGAAAAACAAAGATACTTTTATGGCATTTGTTGATTTAAAAAAAACTTTTGATAATGTTAGGTGGAACAAGATATTCAAAATTTTAAAGAAGTCAGGTCTAAAGTATCGAGATAGAAGAATACTTTATAAACTATATAAGAATCAAGTGGTTGTAATAAAAGTAGAGAATCACGAGAGACATGCATCACTTAAAAAGGGTGTGAGACAAGGTTGTAGTCTATCCCCGTTAATATTCAACTTGTATGTAGAAGATGCAATGAAGAAAGTCAAAGAAAAATTTCCACGTGGCATAAGTTTTCAGAGAGAAAAACTCAGTATGCTACGATTTGCTGATGACATTGTCTTATTAGCAGAGAGAGCTGAGGATATTGAGAAGTTACTGAATGGCATCAACAAATTACTGAAGGAAGATTTTGGACTGAATATAAATCAAAGCAAGACAAAAGTGATGAAATGTAGCAGAAATGATACCAATACTAGTGGATTAAATATAAAAATAGGATCGGAAGCAATAGTAGAAGTAAGAGAATTCTTTTACTTGGGAAGTAAAATTACAACCGATGGCCGAAGCAGGAATGATGTTAAAAGCAGAATAGCATAAGCAAAAAGAGCCTTCATGAAAAAGAGAAACCTTTTAGTTTCAAATATTGATCTAAGAATTAGAAAGAACTTTTTAAAACTCTTTTTGTGAAGCACAGCACTTTATGGTAGCGAAACATGGACTTTAGGAATACCGGAAATAAAGAAACTTGAAGCATTTGAAATGTGGTGCTACAGAAGAATGCCGAAAATTAAGTGGACAGACAAAGTAAGAAATGAACGAGTTTTGGAAATGGTGGGTGAGAAAAGAAGTTTGTGGAAGAAGCTTACAGAAAGAAGAGACAGGCTGGTAGGTCATATTTTGAGACATTGTCAGGATCGTAATGGATATATATGTTTATTTAAAGGAAATTAGAATATTTTATTGGAATTCAATTCAGTATCGAGCAGGCCAGTCTTCGCAAGCGCCGAGCTGAGCGCAGTATTGTTTGTGAGGAATGTGCTGAGACGCTGACTCGATCGATATTGCTGGTTGGAACTGACTCTCTGACGTCAATAAAGTTCACCTTCGAGGTAGCAACGAATTATTAGCTCTGACTCTGCGAGCAGTCATCAACGAGTAGATAGCTCATTCTGCGCGGGCAGATTTCATCAGCCAGTATGGGTTTCTAACAGTAAACCGACTCTCTTCGCTCAAGTCTGTTCACCATGTAGGCCCTGCAAGATCATGGGGGTGGCCATTTAGCTTGCCATCCAATTATACAATAATCCATTAGTCTACGAGTTGTTACTCAGTAAGATGCAATTAGCATCTAAGATAGGCGCTGTCGGGAGGATCCTCGCAGTCATGTTATCGGCTGTATGTTCACGGCTTTCAATGACATTAAATGGGATCTCATAACCGCTAGATGCCTGTTATCATTCATAATAGGATAGAATCTCAGCTGGTCATCTAACACGTACCAGCCTTCCTATATCCTGGTTGCCGAACCTACTAATCGGCTGGTGTCATATTATTCCTGACAAATTACATCTTATTAATTATCCCACAAGACGCAAGAGCTCAAGATCAAGATAGAACAGACTTCTACAGCTGCAAGAACGCCACGAGGTTAGTTAAACTCTCCTCTAGAGTCCCACCATAGTTAAAGTCCACAACGAACCCAAATCTAGCCCTCGGCTACCGTGTCAGTCCTGTCAGTCAGATAGGGCTCTTACAACATGCTGGATTAGTTAATTTGTTAGTGGAGGGAACAGTCGAAGGTAAGAATTGTAGAGGAAGACGGAGATTAGAATATATGAAGCAGGTAATTGAGGACGTGGGCTGTATGGGGTATGTAGAAATGAAGAGGTTAGCACAGGATAGGAAAGGATGGAGGATTGCATCAAACCAGTCGAAAGACTGACGACAGAAAAAAAAAAAAATAAAAAATAAAAATAAATAAATAAATAAAAATAAAATAAAATTGGATAACTTGAAGTTTTTGTATATGGCAGTCAGCCGCGTATGCCCATACTGGAGAGGCATTTTCTATTATCGGTCTGATAAGCGCGGTATACATTCTGACTCGTGCGGACGGAGGTAGGAAACTGTTCATGTTTAGGAGTGGGTACAATTCCTGCAGTCTCGCGCTTGCCCGTCGACGAATGCCTTCAATTTGGGAGGCCCACATAAGTCTGCTATCGAGCGTGACTCCCAGGTAGCGTGCAGTCGTCAACGAGGAGATTGCCATCCAGTTGTAGTTTAGGCACTGGTATTACCGGCAGCAGTGGTTCGCATCTACGCGTTAGCATTATTGCCGGAGTCTTTGCCGCGTTTATCTCTATCCTCCATTTCCTTGTCTAGGATAGAGTTTTCTGCAGTACCTCCCGGAGGCGTCTAGTAGTAATTGCTCTGCTGCGGCTGTACGTGAAGTACGCTGTGTCATCAGCATACGTCGCCACCTCTACGCCGGGATTCCTAGGAATATCCGCTGTGTACAGCGAGTACAAGACAGGTCCAAGTACAGAGCCTTGGGGGGCTCCAGCCCTGATCCGTCTTCTGCTAGAGAATGCAGTTCCTACGCGGACGCTGAAGGAACGACCGGTGAGGTAGCTTTTCAGGAGTTTCACGTATAGCCCTGGGAACCCCTGCTCATAGAGCTTGAGCAGGAATCCCGAGTGGCAAACCGAGCTGAACGCTCGAGATATGTCCAGCATTGGAGGCAAGGCATAGATCACGCTGACGTATGTGCATCTCCCGTCGTCCAATCACGTGCCGGCGCTGACGCCGACTAATTAGACCACTGATTTGTGTCTCCCTCTCGCAGGCGATTGACAAACAGTTCCTTTATATATTCTAACACCCGGCCAAAAGCTTGCCCAAACCTTCAGAAAACTCCCACCTGCAATACTTGTGACCAAAACCATCCTACCTATTCCATTAAATGCAAATCAAAGCCAGCGCCTACCAAAGCAGAACTCACAGTACCCCTCCGACCCATTGATCCTCCCACACCACCCACCAACTCCATCCGTCCTCCACCGACCATAGAAGATATCCTAAGATTCATGACAATCACATTACAAAACCTAAATCCCTTCTCCCGTGAACACACCCTGGCGCAAATTTCAATTGCAGCAAAAGCAGTATTTGGAATACAAATAAACGCCACCTACTCTCACAATAACGCCCACTTCCAGTTTCTGCCCCTAGAAACCCTTGTCTAAACCCACCAACTCCACAACTAGAACTATTCCTAATATGCCACTTTCCCACAATATACTTTTCAATAATATCCGATCACTCCCAACGAACAAAAACCTCCTCCTGCATACCCTCGCTACACACGACATCCATTGCTTTATGCTCAATGAAACCTTCCTCCAACCCCACCATCACATCCGTATGTCACCCTACCAGCTCACCCGAACCGACAACCCAGCGCCTGTAGCACGCGGGGGAGTGGCCATTGGCTATAAGCATCATATCCCCATCAAAATACACCCACCACTCAACCATCCATCTGAACATATCATTGCCACAGTCTTTCTCAAATCCCTCACAGTCACCCTTGTCACCATATACATTCGACCCGGTGTTCCCCTCCCTTTAAATTTTATATCATATATAGATAAACATTACAGCTCATACATCATCATGGCAGATATCAATATCCATAGCCGCACCCAGCAAGAACTTCATCAATTTCATAACATCCTAACCGCCATGAGAGGTGACATCATTAAAATCCCATTACCCACACGTCCCGAATCAAACACAACCCCTGACGTAGTTATAGCTTCTCCCAATATACTAACCCGCTCCACCCTTCATGTCCTCGATCCAATCGGCAGTGATCACCTCCCCATTATGCTTTCCATCCAGTACAATGCCCCCCACACCCCACACCCACCCAACCCCACACCCCATAAATATATTCAAAACTACAATAAAACCAACTGGAAAGACTACAGGAAATACATAGACGACCAGATAGCGACAGATAACCCAAATATCATAGACGCAGACAGCCTACTTACAACCGCCGAATACCTCCAACGTACAATCACAGACGCTACTGCCGCTCATATCCCCTTGACTCCTATCACCCCTCACAAACCATCACTATCCAGACGAGCCCTTCAACTTCTTCATATCTCACGTCGCCTCTTCCGCACCTACCTAAGAACCCATGACCGTCAGCTACTCACCCTCCACCGACAACTCCAGCGAACAGTCCGCAACTGTATCGCCGCTCAGAAAAGACGCACATGGAGGGACACCTGCAACCAACTAAGCCAAAAATATTCGCAAAACTCCTCCCAATACTGGTCCACCTTCCGCCGCTTAACTGGTCTCAAACCCGCCCCCAACTACCCCCTTCTCCACAACAACCTTCCTGTCCCCGACAACATTCAAAAGCCAACCTCTTCGCCAACCTACTTGAAACCATCCACACTGTCCCAAACGACCCCAAATTCGACTACTCAGACTCCCATATCATCGAACAGCGTGCCAACCCTACATCACCTCCCCTCCTACCCGACTTCAACTACATTCAAACCGTCAGCCGTACTGGACTTAACACGCCTATCACAGCTAATGACATCCTATCCGTCCTCAGCACGAAGAAAAATACTGCCCCGGGCCCAGATTCAATCACTTATCGCCACATTAAAGAAGCACCCCGCTCTTTCCATCAACTTCTAGCTCATCTATATACAAACGTACTATACTCTGGCATCTATCCCCCAAAATGGAAATCTTCAAAAATCCTTATGTTCCCCAAACCTAACAAACCCACATCAGATCCGAACTCATACCGCCCCATCAGCCTCACCTCCGTCTTCAGCAAAACATTTGAAACCATACTATCACGACGTATCCACAAACATCTATCACAACACTCTCTCCTATCCCCCGCCCAGTGTGTCTTCCGTCCAAATCTATCGACCCAAGATCAACTCCTCAGACTTATGCACCTTCTGACCACCCACATCAACACCCACAGATCAGCAATACTTATACTATTAGATATTGAAAAGGCTTTTGATCGAGTATGGCACGCTGGCCTCATTTTCAAATTGCAAACCTTCGCCCTTCCTATCACCTACATTCGCACAATAGCTTCCTTCCTCACCAACCGTACCTCTTTCGTTTCCATAAACAACATTCTCTCCCGCATCTTCACCATGACCGCAGGTGTCCCCCAAGGGTCTGTCCTGTCGCCCCTCTTATACATCATGTACATAACCGATATACCCATTCCCGCACCACCTACATATATCCTTAAGTACGCCGATGACACCGCCTACCTCGCCGTTCATAAAACCCTTCAACAGTCGGAGAAAGCCCTACAGATCATACTAGACTGCTTTGTTAAATGGTGCAACCGCTGGCGACTAATAATTAATCCCAATAAAACACAAGCCATTATTTTTGGAAAAACTAGTAAAAGATACAGGCTCGCTGATTTTAACATAACCATATACAATCATCCCATCCAGCTACAACCCACAGTTACATACCTAGGAATCACCCTCGACCGACATCTTACATGGACACCTCATCTTAGAACCATCAACTCCAAAGCCCAAACCCGCCTAAACCTTTTAAAATTACTTACTGGAACATCCTGGGGACTACATAGCCAGGTCATCATAAATACATACAAAGCATTTCTTCGCCCCATCCTAACTTATGGTCACCTCTCATGGCTCTCCGCCCCTGATCACTTCTACAATAGACTCCAAATAATAGAACGCCACGCCCTCCGAATCGCCTACCGAATAAGACTACCTTCTCCTACCCAACAGCTTTATACCAGAATGCGTTTTCCTCACATACTGATCCACATAGAATCCCTCCGGCTAAAATATGCTATCAATAGCCTTCTAAACAAAAATCCAATAACTCACCGCCTACTTAAAGAACCACTTCATCTCCCCTCCTGTTACAAACAGATCCCACCAACACTGCACCTCCAAAATATCCTTTTTATAACCCAGCACAGAGACCGACCGCCTACCATACCTCAACAAGAGAAGAGAACAAAAATTTACCCCACTCTGTGAATGACATCAAAATCGCCTACTACTAGCCACAAATCTGCAAGAAAAGCAAACAAAATATTGTACAAAACTACAACTCTGATCATGTAACATCTAAATTCAAATCTACTGTATTATTTTTGTAAAAGTGTAAACATTCCTTTACGAAAATCTATTGTAAACCATATTATCATTTGGCTGAAGAGCACGACATGTGTGCTGCCAGCCCGCTTCCCCCATTAAGGGGGTTGAATGAAATGACAATAAATATATATATATATAACAAATTTTAAAGACAGCACATTAATGATACCATCGTACAGCTTTGATTCAACGCTGCCAATAGTGCTGAATTTTATGAAAAGATAGGAATTCCGGATTTTGTTAAAATATCTACGGATCTATGCTACTTTTTACTATGTGTTGATTTTCCGCTATATTGGTGTTTTTTTTGTTTTTTTGTTTTTTTAAAGTTTGAACGCATAGTGTTAATGCATTACAGAATTATCAATAATTTTGAATCGTTTCCATGCAACCACTCGTGTGAACCAACGATTGAAATAAAGCTCATATTTTGTTTGATTATAGATTTTATAGATCTTAAAAGGCCGTAATACAGAACTATCTGCGCACTCTTTATGCACGGTGACACGCTCGTTGGCACGGCTTAGAAAACAGTGCCTTCCGAGAAGGCTTAACCAATATCCGAGAATCAAACGGGTCGCAGATTTTAACATTTCCTATTGTAAAAGATATGTTAAATTTAATGTCAACAAAGAAAATGTACGGTCCCTAAAAAAAATTCTTACTTCAATATTATTTCGGATTTCGAATTTTTAACACCTGTAAATAAAAATTGTTCTTAATTTTGACCCTCTCTTCAATAATTATTGCTTCAGTCTTTTAGTTAGAGAGTGTCCGGACTTTTAGACCTAATCTACGGAAATTTCAGCGGCCATCTGGGGATATTCAAAGCCGCAAGGCTGGTATCACTGCTCTGGCCTCAAACTCTGTAGGACACTTGTTAAAACCCCTTCTGGCATTAGAGATTTCTGTTTTTCATGGTTTCCTGAAATCGCTGGAGTTAGATTTTCGGATGGTTCCGTCAAAGGCGGAATTCCTTCCTGTTTCTTGAAACCTGTCTTGTAACATTTATAACGACCATGACCACAAGCTGGCTCACGTTTTCACGCATAAGGGAATTTCAAAATATTCTTTTGTAGGTAAGGGGGTCAGGGATTGTAATAAGTTACCAACCAAAAAGCTGACCAGTTTACCAGAAACGCCATAAATTTGACATTAAAATTTGTATAGTGAAAAATTAGAAGGATGGGACCGAGCTTGGTGGGTGAGCGGTAACGCTCTGGCTACGCATTCTGGAGGACGCGGGTTCGAATCCCCACACGACCATTTACATTAGGCTTCCATGGTTTACCCAGATCTGTCGAATGAATGACAGGATGGTTCCTTAAAATGACCATAGCAGAGTTCCTTCCCGTTTCATGTACCCACTCCTTCCCTGCCTCTAATAACCTCGACGTCGACGAAATAAAAACTAAAAAAGAATGAGATAACCACATTTTTAGTATCTAATATGAAATAATGATAAGAAACTAGTGTCGGCCCGTGACCGATTTTTGCGGGTCTAGAATCGTTGCAATTCTTAGGCACAGATTATCACAGGTGACCTCATCTGGTCAGACTGTCTTTCACCCTCAGGGTGAATGATATCCCCTGATCTTGAAGAACTAGGAAGTATTAATAGATGTGGTTGTTAAACTGAAAATTAATTGGAGTGGCAAAGTACCAAATGAACGAGTTTTGGAAATGATGGGTGACGAAAGAAGGTTGTGGAAGAAGCCTACAGAAAGAAGAGACAGGCTGGTAGGTGATATTTTGAGACATGCTGGATTGGTTAATGTGTTAGTGGAGGGAACAGTCGAAGCTAAGAATTGTACAGGAAGACAGAGATTAGAATATATGAAGCAGATAATTGAGGACGTGGGTTGTAAGGGATATGTAGACAAGAGGTTAGCACAAGTTAGGAATGGATGGAGGATTGCATCAAACCAGTCGAGAGACTGATGACAGAAAAAAAAGAAAAAAAAAAATTAAACACGTACAGGGACGATCACGATGTCGTAGAATTGTTTCAAAGGTCATAGAGTCGTACATGCTGAAATACAAACTTGACTTGTTTCACCCTTAAATTTCACTCTGCAAAATTTGAAGAATTACTGTTTGCTTCGAAAGCATCGCGTTGTTGTCTCTTTTTTTTTTTTATTGAGACTGGGCATTTATAATGTAATCTTTGGTCTGTAATGACTAGAAAACTTAATACACATTCCAGCTTATTAAACAGTTGAGTGAATCGGTAGAAATCAATTACCAGAATACTCGATTAAATAGCATATCTGGTCTGACGTTCACTTTAAACAACCGAATAACTGACGTACAGCTAAGATGAACAAAGACCATCGACGAAAGTGGTCAGTAAAATACGTAACAAGCAAATAAACCGAAAGGTATAAAATTTGGTCAAGCAACAATATTAGTGACAGTTTTAATTAAACTGAAGTTTATGCTAAGCCGGAATGACAATTGGCATTCATGTTTACAGTAGAGACCATGAGTAATTTAATTTTTTAAAAGGTTGGGTTTTTTTAAAAGTTGCTTTCATTAGTAACATGTTATTGAAAAGCATATCAACGTTTTTTCAGCCGCAAAATTAATCGATATTTTTTTAACTATGGAACGCTACGAAAAGAAAACCTAATAACAGCATTATGGCTATTAATTTGGTAGTAGTTGCTTAGCTATTTAATTGTAGACATAACCACGAATTTCTACTAATGGTGTATCTCTGGTCGCTGTTTTGCGAGCGAAGGCTGACACGTGACACCGTTCTCCAGCCAATAGCTATCGAGGTGAGTGGCTGAGGTTAGGAAATTATATAGTAGATATTAACTCGACTTCTGCTTCTGAATAGCAATGGACCTTCTTCCTTAAAACCAACCCCTGTCCCCTCCAGAATCACTGGTCAGTATTGAACGTTTCGGAACGGAAAGAAAACATTCCTCAGGAGGTTCTGTTGGCGCGCTGCTCAGCTCGGCGTCCAAAGTTTCGCTAATCGTGTCAGCGAGTCGAACTTTCTGAGCGGATATTAATTCCGCTAACAAAAGGAACCTTTACGCAGCTGAAGACGGAGTTGTGCCTAACTTTTCCGACACCCTGCCTTATTCTGTTACCAATAACACGGAGGATTTCTGGCGTGCGGCTACGAACGCTCAGTACTTCAGAAAGTGAAATGGGAAACTACACCATGTACGCTGTAACCGTAACTATACTATGCAACTCAAAAAGTTTTTTTTTTTTAACATTGCACAACATCGCCCCAAAATTCCTGCCTAGAGAAATATACCTAATAACAGAAAGCAACTGGAAAGAATATTACGTGAGGATCAGTCTGTGTTTAGAATGAAACAAGGTACAAGACATGGCTTCAAGATTAGTATTAGAAGGGCTAATGAAGAACAACAAAGGTACTTTATAACGAACTTCGAAAATATTTTCGATGATGTGAGATGATGCAAGGTGTTAAAATTTTTAAACAAATAATTTTAAATTATTCCGTTAGAAGATTAAATTATGTATAATTTATTTATGAATCAGGTGACTACACTGAAAGTAAAGCATCGCAAGAGACAAGCGTCATTTAAAGGGGGTATGGCATTATATTGCAATATATTCTTACTAATATTCAACGTGTCTGTTGTGAGGTGCCACTCACAAATCATTACCGAAATTGTGAATAAATTAGCAAATAATAGACTTTCAGAGCCTAAGTAGTATGTATAGATATTTGGGTAATTTTAAGTATTTTGTAGTAATCTAATTTTTTTGTAGTTGGCACTACTGTACTGTTGGTCGAGAAGGAAGGTAGGTGTTAAGATGGCGCAGAGAGGCCACGAGGGAATGTATTAACTGGACAGTGACGACTATGTATTGTGTTGTATGAGTATCTGAAGTGTTCAATAAATTGTGCAGATAAATGAAAATATTGTTGGATTTGATTTAAGATTAACATCAGTTGCGCAGAAGTGTGTCATTTGAGAGCAGTTTATCGAACAGTAATAATATGCTAGGTGGTAGCACTACCGGGAGAAACAACGCTAGGGCCATGTATTGAAGTTGAAGGGCTATCTACCTCCAACTAATTAAGAGTAAGGAGGACCTAGCACTGTAAATGAAACAATAAAGTAAGTAAAAGAACAACTTGAATGTGGCATAAGTGATCAAAGAAAAGCAATTAAAATGCTGCAATTTTGATGACATCGTACTGGGAAACAGAAATTACTTAACGGTATTAAAAAATACTAAGGGAATATTTTAATTAAATACAAACTATTTAAACAAGACAAAAGTCATTAAATATGTAAGAAATGATAACAGTAATAGTAGATTACATATAAAAATAGGATCTGATGAAATGGGAGAAGTAAGTGAATTCTGTTATACCGCAAGTAAAATTACAACTCATGTTCGAAACAGAAATGATGTTAATACCAGAATAACACTAGCGAAAAAATTAAAATAATAATAATCTTTGAAAAAAGATTTCTTATTATTTATTCAGTAATAAGAAAGAACGTTTTGAAATTCCATGTGTGGAGCACAGCACTTTATGTTAGTGAAACATGGAGTTAGGAATATCAGAAAGAAGTAACATTAATTTAAAGCCTTTGATATGTGGTGCAATAGAAGGATGCGGAAAATTAGGAGGACAGATAAAGTACGAAATGAACGAGTGGAGTGAGAGGTAAGAAGCTTGTGGAGGAGTTCTACAAAGAGAAGAGAAAGGATAGTGGGCGGAATTTTAAGAAAATTGGAATCAGTTAATTTAATAATCGACGGAACAGTTAATTAGATGGTTCCTGGTTTAATTAATACGATAAATAACCAGTCCACCATACAGTTCAATTTAAACTTGTTTTTATTTTCATAAGCACGACATCAAAGATATTGGTTACATACAATCCAGCGACTGCAGACAACACTTCTTCCACAGACATTACAGTCCTTGTCCATCGTAAATTGAGTGTGTAAAAACTCTTACCTAAAAACTGTCTTTCTGTCTCGGAAGTTCACTTTATATAAGCTCCATCGAAATTTCTAGAACACTAGAAAGGATACCGACAGATATTTCTCGAACATTAACAATACTTAAACAATTAAAACATATTTAAAAACAATCAGAATTAATACATAATTATTTACAACCATTACAAAATGGTCTGAAATGGAAATTAAAGATACTTAAACACAAAGTTATCCACAGAAATCATTTTAAACTGTAGGAAATTGTCCTTTGGACGTCGTAACTTGCCTTAATATCTACAATTACGAACATTAAAGCAATTGTCCTTAGACATATTAAGTGGCCTATAAATAATTTATTTTCATAAAACAAAGTCTATATACATTGAATTACATGAAATTGCGAAACAAACATACAAGATCATATTCAACCAAACTCTAGCTTACAACAAATGCTTCATAAAATACAATTCCATTTGAGTTTAGGTTTGGGGGCTGTTACAAGTTGAAGGAATAAACTGTAGAGAAAGACGGAGATTGTACGGTAATATATGAAGCAGATAAGTGAAGATGCAGGTAGCAACAGGTATGCTGAGACGATGGTAGCATAAGATAGGAAGAGAGAAAGTATTGCATCAAACCATTCAAGAGAATAATCGCATGAAAAATATCGCTCTAATAATCGTATCGATAATGTAAACTTATATTAGCAGGAAAGAGTAGCAGAAGATGTATACAAGCATTTACTACTGTTTATACTGGAATATCGATCGTTAGGTGGAATATTTTCTATATCTGGATAGATGCTTCAAATAACAAACCTTTTCGCTGCATTATACCGAGCGTGGTGGGTGAACGGTTAATGCTCCGGCCTCGCATTCGGGAGGACGTGGGTTCGAACCCCCGTCCGGGCATCCAGATTTGTGTTTTCCATGGTTTCCCCAAATCACTCCAGGCAAATGCCGGGATGATTTCTTCAAGAAGGCCATTGCCGAATTCCTTCCCTTTCCTTGTCCCCCCCCCCATCCTTTCCCGTCTCTAATGACCTCGACGTCGACGAAGCGTAAACCCATAAGTTTTTTTTTATTTTTACTTATTTCTTTACGCCTCGTCGACGGCTAAGGTCATTAGAGGCGGGATGGGACTGGGGACAAGGAACGGGAAGGAATTCGGCCACGATCTTTTTGAAGGAAGAATCCAGGAATTCACCTGGAGTGATTTGTGGAAACCATGGAAAACCCAAATCCCGATTTCCCATACTGTGATTCGAACCCGCGTCCTCTCGAATGCGAGGCCAGAACGTTAACAGTTCACCCACCACGCTCGGTCATGCCATAAATAAAAAAAATCTGTGTTACATATTAATAAAGCCACAGCTTTTTCAAAAAGATTTCTACACTTCTAAAGAAAAAGACATTATAGTTAAAGAGAGCTGACAAAATTTTCATGCGTGAAATACGTACGGAAATCTTTACTACACTTACAGTTTGTGTGTTGATGGACGGAGCATTCTAAGATCACAATTGTGGATGAAGACAAGGGTTATGATATATGAACCAAAACAAGTGAGGACGTAGGTTATAACTGATGCTTGGAGGCAGTGGTGGATTTAGGATTTTGGTTTGGAGTGGGGGGGGGGGAGGGGAGGGGAAGGGGCTTAAACGGATTTTGGTTTGTGGGGGTTTGAGTGGATTTTGGTTTGTGGGGGTTTAAGTGGATTTTGGTTTGGGGGTACTTGAGTGGATTTTGGTTTGGGGGTACTTGAGTGGACTTTGGTTTGGGGGGACTTGAGTGGATTTTTGTTTGGGTATCAGTAAGCTTTACAGGCGTGCCGCCCTTAAAAAATCAGTAAAGCTAAAAAATAGTCTCCAATTCTCAAAAATTACCTATGTCGGGGGTGGACCTAAATAATTTTGGGGGAGCTTGAGCCCCCCCCTTCTGTATCCGCCACTGCTTGGAGGGAATAAGATATTGTAGGATACGAAGAAATGGAGGACTAAATCAAACCTAAGCACAGACGAATGAGAAATGAAAAAAATAGTTCCATAGACTTTATTTTGCCGAAAGTTAAAAACAGAGGTAGTGAATCCACAACTGAATTAACAGTTTAACGAGGTGATAGATCTGATAAGTATCGAACAAAGATGTTAGGCTTCTCGACCAAATGCCGAGTGCAATATCGTGAGTTGTGCCGTGAAATTACACCCGTGAAACAAGCGCTACCGGGAGGTCTGAAGTTTACCTTTGAGGCGGAGGAAGGTAATAAGGGGGCATCCACAAATTACGTGAGGTGTTTTCCGGATTTCTGGACCCCCCCCTCCCCCTTGGTGAGATTTCGTGAGATCTGGCCGGACCCCCCCCCCCCCTCTGGTGAGATCAGGTCCGTGAGAACCCCCCCTACGAAACTTTTGTAGACCTTTTTTTTTTTTTTCTTTTTAGGTCACACCCTCCTAAAATCGACTTAGGCGCAAATTGTAGACCTTTTTTTTGGCTCTACTATCCCCAAATTTTTCGCAAAATCTCACGTGAGATTTCCGTAGACCCCCCCCCTCCCCCCTGGTGAGATTTGGTGAGATTTCGCCGGACCCCCCCCTCCCCCTATTTCGCCTCACGTAATTTATGGACGCCCCTAATCCTCTCAGCTCGCCCGCTCGCCACCAGTTAAATATTCTGTAACTCATAACAGGCTCGGCTCCAGAGGATCGCTTCCTCTACAGAGAGAGGTATGTAATCTGCCACGACTCTGTTCTCCGTTAAGGTCTAGCAACAAAATATCACGACCTCCGCGTTCAATCAACCTCAACATAATGGTTGAATACCACCCAAAACCGAACCCTGTAAAAGGGTTTCAGATCAATACTTCACTGTTTCCGAAAAAAAAAGAGAGCCAAAATTATCGAATCGTTGACAAAAGCCACTTTAGGCTACTTGCAGGCGGGGGAGAGGGGTTCACAGCACACCAAAATGGAGCTACGTGGTTTATGGACGCTCCTTTTCGCGAGTTCGGAGGATAATGCACCCAATGAACACAACCATATCCTTGCCAGACCAAATTATCACTTTGGCAATTATCAAATCGTTGAGTTTTCATGGACAATAACTGAGTTTTCAGAGTTATGATGGCATGACTTGATGTATTTCTTAAGAGAACAGAGATGAGTCTCTCGGAATGAAACTGATTGTGTACTGGGAGTTGTCGCCCAAACGAGACGTAACGATTTCGTGTCACCGATAGCTCCCGGTTGTCTGGATCGTGCCTCCGCTATACCGTCAGTTACAATCCGCGTTTGAACTCGTTTAGCCAATGCGGCCTCCGTCGCCATTACTCCTGCTCTGTACACCAGTTTAACACAGCAGACTTCCCTCCAGCTGTAGGATCCGAACACGATATGGCTGCGAGAACAAAGTAGTCCCCGTGACCTACAGGGTTATCTCTCGCCTGGAACAGTGTTCCTCGACCTGTGGCACGAGTAGATGGTTCAGAAGGTCCGCGGCCAGAATATTATTCATTTAGGAGCGTCCATTAATTACGTGAGGTGAATTAGAATAGGGGGGAAGGGGGGTTCGGCGAAATCTAACCAAATCTTACCGAAGGGGAGGGGGAGCGGTCGACGGAAATCTCACGTGAGATTTTGAAATACTTGAGGGACAGTGCAGCTAAAAAAAATCCGTAAACGACGCGGATGTCGACTTTAGACTTTAGGGGAGGTGGGGGGGGGGGTTATAACCACGGTCGGAAGCAGGAAGGATAGAAAAAACGGGTGCCCCCCCAAAAAAACTACAAGGTCGATTAGGAGGGGGGAGGAGGGTCCCGTCAGAATCTCACGTCATTTTAGGGGGGGGGGGCGTCCAACCAGATCTCACCAAATCTCACCAGAGGGGAAGGGTGGGGGGAATTCCGGAAAAACACTTCACGCAATTAATGGACGCCCTGAGGTACCATATATGTAATCTTCGCGGGTGTCTAGCCCGGATAGTGTCATATAATCAAGACGTTTCGACAATGGCTCTGCTGTCTTCATCAGGTGTGGACGTCAAATTAAAGTATTCTGCAAAGCCAGTTGTAACAATTCTCAAACGGAAACTTAAATTGAATTGTATTTTATGAAGCATTTGTGGTAACCTAGAGCTTGGTTGAATATGATCTTGTATGTTTGTTTTGCAAGTTACTGTAAATCAATGTAAATAGGCTTTGTTTTATGAAAATAAAATTATTTAAATACCATTTAATGTTTTTAAGGACAGAATCATACAAGAGAAGTGCTTAAATATTTGTAATTCCAAGTATTAACCCAGGTTACGATGTCTAAAGGACAATTTTCTACAGTTTAAAACGATTTATGTGGATAGTTTTGTGTTTAAGTATCTTTAATTTACATTTCTGACCATTTTGTAATGATTGTAAATGATAATCTATTAATTCTGATTTTTTAAATATGTTTCAATCGTTTAAATATTGTTAACGTTCGAGAAATATATGTCGGGAACTTTTGTAGTGTTCTAGAAACTGTGATGGAAGTTGTATAAACCGATCAACAGACACAGTTTTAGTTTTTACAGACTCAATTTACGACGGCCAGGGTATGTATTGTCTGTGGAAGAAGTATTGTCTGCAATCGCTGGGTTGTATGTATGCTTGTAACCAATATCTTTGACGTCGAGCTTACTAAAATAAAAACAAGTTTAAATTGAACTGTATGGTGGACTGGTTATTTATCGTACTAGTAAAACCATTAACCATCTAACACAGTCTAGACGGTGACTTCAAGGAAACAACAACTAATGCTATCCGACGCCTGACGAAGACAACAGAGCCAGCTGTAGAAACGTTGTGTTATTATGACGCTATCCCACTGTACACACTTTGAATCGGGAAAGACAAACGCATAATATCTATATGACTTTATGATGCGTAACGTTAAGGAGAAATGGCAGCGTGGCGCAGGGCTAACGTGATTGCTTGTTAAGAAAACTCCCGTGTGGCTTCGGGTTCAAACCCCACTGGGAGCAATAATTCTTATGAATTGTTTTTCATAGTTTGAGCCAAGCCTAGGATTTTGTAGTAAGGATACCATGTTCCGGCAAATCTTTGGCGGTAGAATAGTGCCCTAAGCGTTTACTTTATTCAGGGTATACTGGTTCCATAGGCAGTTTTTGTGTGATCTAAACTAATAATATTATATATGCGAAAGTAAGTCTCCGTCTTTTTTTTAACGTTTTGACGACTATATGTGTATACCGTTGACTAGGAAGTACTTTGTATCATTAGGAAGGAAATAGGATCCTTTTTTCCGATATGAATAAATGAGACAGGTTCGACGGTAGAGTGGTATATCGATGGCGTTCCCGTCATATTATGCCGACATATCTTAGGTAACTTTCAGCTTTGTGTATCCAATTCTAGCAATCAAATTCTAAATCCACGCGTACAAAGTCGCGGGTATCAGCTAGTATACATATATATATATAACACACGGACCAACCAGATCGCTTACTTACCTGGTGAACGACTGTCTTGTAACATTGCGCCTAGGAAGAAATTATTTATTCCACTATGTTGAGTGAAACTGGTCAACAGGACAATAGAGTCACTAACAACAAAGTGTTACAAGGGAACCACGTTTATCGGGTATATGAGAAATTTTCTGCGCTTCTTTTGTTTAATTAGAGTGACGAAAATTGTCATTTAAGGTGTTAAAAACCATTAGAAGGTTACCTGATTTTAAGGAAAGAAAATCCATCGGATAGTGTATTTAAAGTTGATTTTTTTTTAACTCTTTCACGTCTCTCAACAGCGCGGTCTTTAGAGACGGGAAAGGATGGGGGAAAGGAACGGAAGGAATTCGGCCATGGCCTTTTTAAGGAAGCATCCCGGCATTTGCCTGGAGTGATTTGGGAAACCATGGAAAACCCAAATCTGGATGCCCGGATGGGGATTCGAACCACCGTCCTCCCGAATGCGAGGCCAGAATGCTATCCATTATACCACCACGCTCGGTAAAGTTGATTTCAATAAAATTTTCTGTCTAAAATAATTATAATTATTATCTGAGTAGACTTCCGAAGGAAAGAATCTCAAGACAAATTTTAGAATACACACAAACAGTAAAAACAACAACCACATGGATGAGGGGGTGGAGAAAGACCTAAAGTCTGCAGGCATAGCTAAGGGAGACGTCACAGATTTGTAATAAGCAGGTGAACTCATGGGAAGTTATTTCAGAGACAGAAGAGGGAAAATCAAAACGCATCTGGACTGCGGAAGAAAAGAAAACCGTCAGTGAAACAATGAAAAAATATTGGTCCGACAAGAAGAACATCCCAAAGAGGAACTGAACACATCCAGTTAGGATTGCTTATCGTTCTCCATTATGGGGACATACGAAAATAATAATAATAATAAAATCCGTTAAACAATCTACCTCATTGTATTACTGCCTTCCAGTTTCAAATTATCCACTTCCTTTTGTAACCTTTCATCAGTCATCTTCATATCCGGGATATGTGTTGTAACTGTTCTCTCCAGAAACTGTTTGAATGTACTTTTAGTGTAAGCGCTGTACATTGTCTCAGGGTGGGAGTGTTTGGGGGGAGGGAGGGGGTAAATCACGTGCGCTCTGCGAGAGAAGTTGTAGTGTTGAGAGAGAGATACTTCCAAGTTCTCAGCTCCCACCTCCGCCGCATGCACGAGCCATTCTAACAAGGTTAAAACTTCCCTGCACCACACGACATTACGGCATTCATCTCGAAGGAAAAAGGCTGAACGTCTAGCAGAAAATGAAAAACAAAAAAAAAAAAAATCCGCAGTCTCGAAGGAACTTCTAGATGAGCATATTGTAACATCGCACAAACCTAAAATTAAATGGAATTATATTTTATGAATCATTGGTAGTAAGCTAGAGCTTGGTTGAATATGATCTGGTAGGTTTGTTTTGCAATTTCCTGTATATCAATGTATACAGACTTTGTTTTATGAAAAGAAATGATTTAAAGGCCATTTAATATGTTTAAGAACAGAATTGTGCAAGACTATTGCTTAAATGTTTGTAAATCCAAGTATTAAGGCAAGTTATGATGTCTAAAGGACAATTTACTACAGTTCAAAATGATTTCTGTGAATAATTTTGTGTTTAAGTATCTTTAATTTTCATTTCTGATCATTTTGTATTAATTTTAAATGACTGTGTATTAATTTTGATTGTTTTTAATATGTTTCAATTGTTTTAAGTATTGTTAATGTTCGAGAAATATCTGACGGAAGCTTTTGAAGTGTTCTAGAAATTTCGGTGGGGTTTATATAAAGCGGTCATCCAAGACAGAGAAATAGTTAGTTTTTCGGCAAAGTTTTCACCGACTAAATTTTACGACGGCCAAGAACTGTATTGTCTGTGGAAGGAGAGTTGTATGCGATCTCTGGATTATATGTATGTATGTAACCAGTATCTCTGACGTCGTGTTTAAGGTGAACTTTATGGTGGACTGATTATTTATCGTATTAATTAAACCACCAACAATCTTATAATACTCTTCTCTAACACACACTACACTTCAGAGTAGAGTAATTATGTTTTTCACTGCTGAGCTAGTAATTGTGTTCATCCATGCACAACATATGAAAATAACTTTACCATAACTCCATACTGTTGGTAACATCCTCAGTTGCAAGATAATCAATTTGGATGAATAACTATCTGTTGTGGAATTGATATATTGAGAAGGTAATTGGGAAAGCAAATCGTATGCCCCAATTTCTAGATCGTAATTTAAAACAATGTACACCGGAAGTCAAATCGATTGCATACAAAGCTCTGGTGCGTCCTCACTTAGAATATTGTTGTTCTGTATGGGGTCCCCATCAAAAGGGGTTAGTGGGAGGCATTGGAGAAGGGCCAAAGAAGAGCCGCACGATTCGTGACAGGTATATATAGCTGGAGGGAAAGCGTAAGTGCGATGTTGAAGGAGTTAGGTTGGGAAGGCCTGTAATACCGAAGGCGTTGCTCTCGGCAGAAGCTGATTGAAAAATTAACTACTGATTTATTTCAGAATGACGGCAAACACATGTTACTACCACCTACATTCATATCCAGGAATGACCGCGAAAATAAGATAAGAAAAATCATGGTCAGAACTGATTCATTTCTATACTCTTTTTTTCCACGAGCGATTAGGGATTGGAATAGGAAGGAGTTATCGAGCGAGAGAACTTAGAATCCGCTAGGAGTAGGTACCTATAAACCCCTCCGGCCAATCTTATCTGGGTTTTTTATGGTTTTCCCGGATCGCTCCAGGCGAATGCCGGGATGGTTACTCAGTATAGCCCATGGGCGCCTCCTGCCATATCCCGTGTATCCCTTCCTACGCATAAATGGTTACACATTAGGATTGGTGCAATGCACCCTCCGCCACCCACATTTAGTGAATTTGGTAGTGACAATAACAAAACGTGCCTGTCTAAAAATCTTAAAATAAGACACTAATATAATACAGTGATGAAAACGGAATGTCTCTACTCTCTATGCAAGTGAATGTCTGGTATTAAACTGGATAAGCTTGAAATATTTGAAAGGAGAATTATATGGAAAATTTTGGGTCTATTGAAAAATACAGTGCAATGGAAGTTAAGAACTAATGATGAAATATATCATAACATTGAAAAAATAACGGAATCATTCACAAAAAGGAGAATGATATTTTTTTGGACACATATACCGCATGGATGGCACCAGGTTGACAAAATAATCTTTTTAAAAAAAAAATTCAACCTTTTTTTGGAGAAAAAATCAACTCTAACCTGGATTCAAGAGGTTAAGAAAGATCTGAAACGAAATAATATCATTGAACAGCACGCCATGGAAAGAGAAAATTTTCGAAAGCAGATTTCGAATACGGCAAGATCCCAAGGTAGAGAGGAGAAGAAAAGCGGTGCAAAATGGTCTGAATTGAGAAAGAGAAAAACCAGTGCAATACTGAAGGAGTACTGGAAAGGAAGAAAGGAAAAAACAACAGGCGGGGAATTGAAACTGGCACGTGGTCCCTAGCTGGCCATAACGAAACGAATAATAATAATAACTATAATCTTGGCAATGCAATTGAATTTGATTAATTATCCGCGAACGTGTCTCATTTCGCTGTGAGAAGTATCTTTAGCGGTGACTTCACACAGTGTTAGAGACAGGCTGACCAAGCAGTTCTTTTATTAGCAGCGATGTTTCTTTTAAATTTCGTTCGCACTTTTCTGATAGAAATATCGCAGGTGGGAAAGGAAGGGGGCAAGGAACGATAAGAAAATCAGCCGTGGCATTCACCTGTAGTGATTTGGGGAAACCATGAAAAACCCAAATCTGAATGCCGTGACGGGGATTCGAACCGCCGTCCTCCAGAATGCGAAGCTATTCTCGCCTGTAAGAACCCCATCGTCAACGAATTGTAAACCCAGAAAAAAGAATGCTACATTGCCTCACGCTTGCTAATGGTGTCCTTGAGTTACATTCAAATTTATTATACCTACTTAAGAATCCAATACATTCTAAATTAAATTTTATTAACGGTGGTATATACCCTCTGAATTGCTAGCCGTACCTCTGTGTGCGGACTAGTGCGTTTTGTTTTTCGTTAGAAGCGAAGCATAATTAGGCTGTTACAATAATGATAAAGGAACGAAAAAGGGGTTCTTCGGAGGTCAGGAGGAGGACGAAGAGAGTGCTGGGTGTGTACAAGGCGTGGTAAAATATGGGTGAAAGAATTAAGAAAGTTGCATGGAAGGGAAACAAGTCACCATGACCACAAGCTAACTCTCGATTTCAGGAATAAGGGTGTGGGAAAATTATCTTCCATATGGAAGGGCGTCAGCGATTGGAATAAGTTACCAAGAGAAATGATTAATAATTTGCCAAAAACGTTGCAAGAATTTAAACTTGCAGAGGGAAAAAGTAGGCAAGGTGCATGTAGGGAAATTACCACCGGAGCGTGCACTACACCGCAATTAAAAAAATTAAATTAAATTAAACTTTTATAAAAGGCAGATATTTTTAATTTGGGGACGATTTTCAAAGTGCTCTGTCGTGCTACAAACTTTCATATCGCAAAGAAAAACTAGATATGAAAAATAAACAAGATGGCGACAGTGATTGTGATCGCCGAAGTATCGTTTGGTAATAACACTACCTTAAGTCTGCTGGTTACCCGAGAGCATTTCATATATTCCTAAAAACTGCTAATAGATAGCAGCAGACGACCAAAACAAAGATATAATACTTTGCAACCGGCAGCTGCGGGAAATGTAAAATATTTGAATAACGTGGGTGACCCAAAGTAGCCCCGGTTTCTGGTAGGTTTTGGGACAGATTTCAAGTATTTTTTAGACAGGCAAGCAAACAGAAATTGTCAACTCGACAACTATGGTAGCCGTTAATGTATTTATTTTATAACAGAAAAAAAATTAAAACGTTTCATAACTTCTCCTTGACCAGTTCTGAGATAGAACTAGTTTTTTTCTTTTCGATCGTCGTTTATTCGCCACTCCACCCACCCTCGAATAATATTTAAAAAAATTGTTGTTTGTTTTTGGGTAAATGAAACGCATGTCATCTGCTGACTCCATCAATCACCGAGCGCGGTCCTCGTTATAAGCTCTTCCGGTTCCGGCTAGCTGAACGAAACGAGTCTGATGACGTCAGCGGTGACGTTGATGGACGAGCGAGTCGAGACGCGGGCGTTGGTCGCGCCTCAACCGTCGCAGACTGAGATTCACGTGCAATTAAGAGATAACAGCAATCGAGAGAACGGTGGGGCCCAGGAAACGATGTTAGTATCTCTGATTTCCTGTGTTTACAATCCGCGAAACGTACGTCTTATCTTAACTTGGGGAACACTATTAGACCCGGGTTGCTAAGTGGGAGCCCTACATATTTCGCCTGGATGGCGTCGCATTCTGCTGCCATACATTTCAACAAGTGGATATCGAAAGGAATGATGTGTTTTCGTGTTTGCAAGGATGAGCAGAAACAAGTTCCCCGCCAGTTTCGCTACTAGTGCTTTCAGTCTGTGTTAACTGTTCAGCGATACTTTAGAACAAAGTTCGGCAAGGATCCCTCGCATGCTAACACCATCCGGCGTTGGTATCAACAGTTTAAAGCCACGGGATGCCTTTGTAAAGGTAAAACAACGGGTCGCCCTCCTGTGTGTGAAGGAAGTGGAACCGTTGAACGTGTGCGCGCCAGTTACGTTCGTAGTCCACAGTCTACTCTTCGAGCGAGCAGGGAATTAGGTATTCCACAGAAGACCGTTTGCAAAATCCTGCGGAAGCGACTGTGTATGAAGCCTTACAGGTTATAGTAGCCACAAGCACTGTCGCACAACAATGAAGTGCGTCATTTTCAATTCTGTGCCTAATGTCTAGAACAAGACGAAACATTCGCAGAAAAACTTGTGTTTAATGATGAGGCCACTTTTCATGTGAGTGGAAAAGTGAACAAGCACAATGTGTGCTTTTGGGGGACCGAAAACCCCATGCTTATGTGCAGCACGTTCGTGAATCTCCCAAAGTGAACGTGATTTGCGCGATCTCACGAAAGAAACTTTATGGCCCTTTTTTGTTTAATGAGATGACGATCACAAGGAAAATCTATCTGAGAATGTTGCAGAATTGTCTCATGCCACTTCTGGAAGCTGACAGTGAAGATTTCATTTTCCAGCAGGACGGTACTCCATTCCATTTTTCTCCTGTTGTCCGTAATTTCCCAAACACCAGGATTCCAAGCAGATGGATTGGTCGTGCCGGGGATGCTGATCGTCAGCTGATGTCATGGCCTCCTCATTCCCCTGACCTAACCCCCTGCGACTTCTTTGTTTGGGGTTTCGTAAAAGACACAGTGTTCGTGCCACCAGTACCAGTTGATCTGCCAGACCTGCGGGTTCGCATCACCAATGCATTTGCTCTCGTTGACAGAGACATGCTGCATCGGGTATGGGAAGAACTCGATTATAGAATTGATGTGTGCAGAGTCACTAAAGGTGCAAATATTGAGCATCTCTAGACACTCCAAAAAAATAAAAAAATCATAGTTTGTTTAAATATCTGTGTAATCTTGTACGTATATGTGAAATAATAAATCTGTAGTAATTTTCTGAAATCACTGAAATGATTTTGACTAGCCCTGGAGAAGGTGCCTCTGGCTTCCAGAGGCACTGCGATGAATTGGGTCTCTGCCGTCTTCTGGTGCAGGCATCGCATTAGTCGTGGACAGTGCTTGGAGTCTCCTTTGGGTAGTTCCTTTCTCTTGAATTTCTTTCTCCCCTGCCCTTCTTTCTGTTTCTGAAGCTGTTTGGTCGCGGCGTATTCTACGCTCTGCTAATTTCAATTCAGCAAATCTTGCCTTCTCACGCAGCGATTCTAGATTAGCGGCCTTATCCAGCAAGTTCCAGAGCTCGGTATCACGCAGTATGTCGTATATTCTTCTATTCTGAAGTTATATTTGAAGATGCGCTCTTGACTCTTCAGTTTGTTTGAATTCCTAAACTGTGAGGAGAATCAGTTTACATCATGTTTAAAAATAAAACAAACTGAAACCGGGGGGGGTTTAACTGTGGAGGACTACCTACAACAGTTCCTACGGCAGATTTTTATTTTTGGTTTAAAATAACGTCACTTTCTGGTGACGTCTTATGTTAGTAAAGTTTTGCACAAACTGCTATCCATTTCTAGGATGTGTACTCATTGGAGTAGGGAATCTGTGAGCTGGCTATATATAACTGCCCCTGCATCGCATAGGCTGCACAAAATGACTGCGGGAGAAACAAAGCCTGAGCTACCGATGTAAAATTACAGAGACTTGCACACGCTATCCGTCTGTCTCTCACATTTCGGTTAGTTTATAAAATATCACAATAAAATATGTTATTTATTCGGAAAAAAATATCCTGTGCCTTTCCTAATGATGCGTAGTATTCCTTATCAAACTTCATCAAAATAGCCGTTTAGTCGTGGAAACGTAACAAGCAGACAGAGAGACGGAGCTACTTTCGTGTAGATGCCGAGTCGGAGCGACTTCCTCCTGGTAAGTGGTGCAGTCGGCTGTGGTGTGACAGGGACAGGGCGTGAAGGAGGTGGCGAGGCGTAGGCCTGCGGCTGACTCTGCTGGTAACGACGTTTGCAGCAATCTGGTTTCACGCCGCCGGATAACAGAATAAACACCGCCGACGGCAAACGGCGCAGAAAGCTAGCGCCGCCGTCTCCACCAACCACACTGCGAATACAGCACAGCCGAGGACGGCGTTGTAACCGACCAGATACAATGAAACTTGTCTAGTCCGTGTTCAACGGATTCGTAGAATACTGCGTGGTCCTAGCGAAAATTTCGCGAACGACGTACGTTGGATAATAGAAACAACAATAGCCGATAAGCTCCTTACTCTAGAGAACACACACAATATATCAATATATATATGTGATGTTGCTATCTAGCGGTAATGTGGTCACCCTTTATCGACGTCAGTGAAGCCTAGCAGTTTAACTCTGAACAAGAATTTTGTTGTTAGAATTGTATACAGAAAGCTGTAAGTTACGTAAATGGTGTCCCACGAACTGACTGCGAGAAAAACGAAGCCTGAGTCAGCGATACAACATTACATACAGATACTTATACACGCTATCCGTCTGTCTGTTACCGTTTGGTTAGTTTCAAGAATTTCATAACAAAATTAATTGTTTATCCAGGAAAAATTATCCTATATCCCTGCTGATGACACATACTTCATTCAACTCGTCTTTCCGACAAGTTCAATTATTCAACATTACAGCCCAGCTCTTGCTGCTTCCATTATTATCATAAAAATAACTTCTTCTAGACATCGGGAATCCAATGGCGCGCTTTAGTCCTGCGAAGTATGCTTCGATACAAGTATTACTGGTATTTATGACAATTCATACACTTAATAAAATATATTTACAACATATATACACTTCCATCGCTGGCCATGAGTAAAATTAAAAACCATTCCACTCACTGCAAAAGGAACTCCAGGCGCAGTTCGAGATGTGGGCTGAGTGTGTAGGTCAAAATCGCGCGATATTCAATGTAAACAATAATGAGTTCGAGATGTGTTCAAAAAATAACAGGAATTTTCATTTTTATGGAAATCTTCCTTCAGTATTTTGTTCTTGACATTCTAACTACGCGCACGAATCATAGGCAAAACTATGAGCAAATTGTAATAGAATACAGCATATCCTATTTAAAAAACACAAATTAATTACCTTTAATGTACGAAATTCGTTCAAAAAATGACGGGAATTTTAAAAAAAATTCGGAAAGAATTTGATTTATTCGTCTACATCGATGTTATCTCCTTCAAAATAGTCCCCACAAGATATTATACACTTATGCCAACGATTTTTATAATCCCCAAAACACTTCTGGAACTCGATGTTTGGGATACCTTTGAGGTTTTTCAGCGATTCACTTTTAATGTCATATATGCTTGTATAAGGGACGGCCATTCAAGGTTCTCTATATTTATGGGAACAGAAAAAAGTCACACGGGGCCATGTCTGGCAAATATGGAGACTGGGGCATCATTACAGAGTTGTTTTTTTTTCCAAAAATTCACGAACAAGCAACGATGTGTGAGCAGGTGCATTATCGTGATGCAAAACCCATGAATCGTTTTACCACAAATCCGGGAGTTTATTCGGACTACTTCAAGCAAACGCAGTTGAACTTGCAGGTAGTATTCCTTATTGGTCGTTTGACCTTGTGGCAAGAACTCATCGTGCACATTGCCAGTAAATTCGAAGAACACAATGAGCATAACCTTCACATTTGACGTAACTTGTCGAGCTTTTTTCGGTCTTGGCGATTCAGAATGCCTCCACTGGGACGATTGAGCCTTAGTTTTGACATCATACCCATAAACTCATGTTTCGTCACCTGTTATGACACGTTTCAATAGTTCTGCATCGTTGTTGACCTCATTATCGATTCCTGAGCAACTTCCATTAGCCGCTGTTTTTGTTCGAAACTCCTACTTTTGGAACAAATTTTTCTGCAACCCGTTTCATATAAAAAATATATGAAAATTTTTTATGACATGAGCCATTTGATAAGTCAACATCATCAGCGACTTCTCTAATTGTGATTCGGTGATCGTTCATAATCATTTCATTCATTTTTTCCAGGTTTCAGTAGTTTACTGATGTGCTAGGATGGCCCGTACGCCCATCATCTTCAAAGTCGTTACGGCCATCTTGAAAACGCTTATACCATTCGTAAACCCTTGTTTTACTCGTAGTAGATTCACAAAAAGCAGCATTTAACCTTTCCAAAACTTTGTTGCACTTGATTACATTTTTGTAGCAAAATTTAATGCAAATTCTGTGATCCATGATTTGTACAAATGAAAAATCGCCAACTGTATCAAAGCACGTGTTATCCTTTTAACAGCCGGCAAGAGACTAAACATCCAATATAGACCAAAATGTATAGATAATTTTAAAAGATGTTTACCAACACATCAACGAAAAAATGTGCCAATCGGACTAATATAACCCACGAAATTTTAAATTCCTGTTACTTTTTGTACACACCTCGTATCTAATCACTGTTAGAAAGAAGGAATTGATTGTGCTGGGTCAGCGGTAATGTTCAGATCTGGCATTCCGGAGAGCGAGGTTTATATCCCCATTCAGGCAGCCTGATTTTGGTTTTCCATGGTTTCCAAAAATCGTTGCAGGCGAATGACAAGATGGTTCAATCAAAAGGCCATGGTCGAAATTTTTCCCTATCCTTGTTCCCCCCCTCCCGCATTTTTCAACACCCGGCTCTTATGACACCGACGTTGGCGAGCCTAAAAGCCTTAAATATGAATAATTGACCAGAGAATTTCATCACGGCTTCATGGCACCGTCAGCTAAACAGAGAAATTCCTCTTCTATAATCGTAAGTCCACTTGAAATACAACAGCTACACGCAATGGCTTCAGAGCCACTGTTGGCGGCCTCAATAACAACAAACATTGTTGCTTTTTTTTTCACTTATGGCTTTTTGCCTCGTCTACGTCGAGGTCATTAGAGGCGGGATGGAACTAGGGACAAGGAACGGGAAGGAATTCAGCGATGGCCATTTTGAAAGAAGCATGCCGGCATTCGCCTGGAGTGATTTGGGGAAACCATGGAAAACCCAAATCTGGATGCCCGGACGGGGATTCGAACCCGCGTCCTCCCAAATGCGAGGCCAGAGCGTTAACCACTCACCCACCACGCTCGGTGATTTTTGATGTAGCCGTAGCTTTGGTCAGGTATTTGTGGAACACTGTGCCTTGGAATGCGACTTTCTGATTGGTCGACTTCCATGTGCTTGGCAGTCCGCGCTATTGTCGATCCCATCATCTCTCCTTGGCTCTGTTGACGACTTCATCTGCCAAGTCCACTATCAGTCTCCTGGCTGGTCCAGTCCAAGGACGAGACTGATTTCTCCTCCACGAAGGTTTCTCTTTGGAAATGAGAGTAAACGTGTATGACGACATAAGTTTTGGGGCTTTTTGAAGGCCTAATAATCATTTCACCCAAAATGCTTTGCGCGTGGTTCAGTTAATTAAACCAACATTTTTTTGTCTTTCTGGTGTTTCGATTCCTACCCTGAAAGATCTTCAGTTAGAAATGAGTAAAAAAAAAAAAAAAAACCGGGTTCGAATACTCGTAGGTTCATACGGAATTGGGTTTTCCATGGTTTCCCCAAATCACTGCTGGTGAATGCCGGGATGCTTCCTTGTTCCCAATATTTTACCGCCTCTAATGAACTAAAAAACAAAACAAACAAACAAAAACATGAAAATCATGTCGAGGATCAGCGTACACTCTGTGCTCAAGGAATAAATTGAAGCGTGTATTATCAATCTCTTGCAAACTTAGCTGGTGGCCAGTTACCCCTGAAGATGATGGTACGTGGTAACCGAAACGTCTGAGAGGGGGTGTTAAACTGTAGAGTAATACGATACAGCCGTTTTCTATTCTTATAGACACCAGTGGAAGAGGCTTACTCTGTGGGATAGGTAAAGAAGTCAATTTAGATCAAAATAATTTCAACAAAAAAGATATAAACACCAGAAGACGTACTGTCACAGAATAATATGTACATTAACTGAGATCTGTATTCATACAATATACTGGCAGCTGTTATGAGAATACCTTTGAAAGAAATTCTTTTATGAATTCCAAGCTGCCAACTGAAATTTTTTAAAATGTTTTCCTGAATTTAATCTTATCTCATGCGAGTCATTTAAGACGTGTTGGACCGAGATTGATAGGCGAGCAGTGGTAAGCTCTGGCCTCTCATTCGGAAGGACAAGAGTTCGAATCCCCGTCCGGTCATCCATATTTGAGTAAATAAAAAATGTGTTGTACTTTGTGAAGATATGTTTCTTTTAATATCTGACTGACTACTTTACAACAAATGACAGTGACTTGGAATCCTTGTAAAATGACTTTTATTTCTTTTGCTATAATTGTCTATATTATTGTTAGTTCAAATAGATTATAACTAGTAATTATAAAGACCATTATTGCCTAAAAAAAATTGTTGCTGCTTAATTAGCTCTATACATTTATATCTTATACCATGGGACAGAATGCATTTTTGCTAACCCGTTTATTTTTAAGGAATCCCCCAGGATATAATTAAAACAAATTTAAGTATGATGTTACATTTTTGCGTAACGAAATATATAATAAGTGTCTCACTTATTCCGGAGTAGAGGTCTGTGAAAAACGGATATATAGCGTTGAACAAGGAATATTGAAAAGTAAAACAGCCATCAAATTTAAAACGAAAAATAGTGAATGAGCGGAGGGTAGAACGAGTTGAAAACTAAACGAAAAGATACAAACACAACTGATACAACGAAACTAACGTCTGAGTACACCAGAGACATATAATTTCTGAGGAAAAATAACAAGAAAGCCTTAACTATGCCAAGACGGTTGCCTGTTTATCTGCTTCCACCAAAGATAAAGCTTCAGTGTACGAGGTTTAATGCGGTGTCACTGCCGCGGAGAATGTGTGGTTAACATTGCGGCCAGCAGGCGGCTCTGGCGTCTATCTCGCCACAGATCGCCAACAAATAAATCTGTCAGCGCAGCCAACATTGTTACATAAAACAAAATGGAGGTCGTAAATAATTTCCTCTTCCGCGTGCGGTGAAGTTGAGAGTGCTTTGGAACGAGCGGCAATTAAATGTGTTAATGAGAGGGCTGACTTCCGAGGAACGGACAAAAACAGCCGCCGGGCTACAAGCGCTGCCAACTGTTGCCGCTGTAAAAAAGTTCCTCGCCAATCCAGAGAGGTTAATCCACCGGCGCACGTGTTTCGTCCTCCCTTTCCGGACATTTATTTCTCTCTCTCTCTCTCTTTTCCAATTCTTTAACAGAAAGAGAGAGGGTAATGAAGAAAGAGGCAATTCTGTAATGTCTTCTGAGAATCATTCAGCGTCAACGGTAATTCACACAAACAATCACCGGCGATGGAATCGAATTTCTCCTTAACATACTTCTGTGTTGTTACAATGAGTACTGAGAAATCGAATCGTAATCATATTTATCAAGCGAGTTCATCGATCAACCGATCTCAGAGGTATTGTTAGGCAAACCTATCATGCGCGAGCAAGGCAAGAACTTGGAAGTTTCTCTACTTAGCGATAACCCCAAGATTATGTTGTGGTTGTATACCCTTCATGTAACCACACAATAAATAAACGTCTTTAGCCCTTCAGTTACCCCAGTAGCAAATTGTTAAATAATTCGTCCTCGAACTCATATTTCACTTCAAAAAAAACAAAACAATAAACAAAACAAAACAAAAAAAAATTTTTTTTATACTTCTCACTAAGTAAAACAAAAGCTTCAATATCCTTTTGGTTAATACTGCAGTATTTCCCAATTAATATTGTTCACATTGCGTGGATAAGCATGATTTATTCACTTAGTTGACTTTAAATTCCCTTACATTTTTTTCTGTACAGTGAATAGACTTCCTCTTTAACAAAGATTAAATTTATCGTTCACAAAGCAATTGATTTCTCGCCGTAAACATTAGGGAGTGTCCATAAACTACGTCACTCGTAGTAGGGAGGAGAGACGGGTTGGGTTCAATGCTACACTGGGCTTCGGGGAGAAAAAGGGGGGGGATGGATTTCGGAGCCACGCCACATAGCTTTATATTCATATTCTTTTTCATAGTTAAAATAATGTACAAAGCACACAACAGCATGTGGATATTTATTTTCGTCATTTAGTTATCTCAGTGTGTAATTTACGATAGTCTGACAAGAGATAACAGCACAAAATGTCTTCTACAATCAATAGCAAAAAGCTACGGGGGAGGGGAGGGGGGAACGAGGGGTGTCGACACGAAAGACACGTCAGTAGAGGGGGTTGAAAGGAGGCCAAGGTGGGGCTACGTAATTTACAGTCGCTCGCTTAGCCCATGCTGCAAGTCTGTCCCTCTTTCCACTCTCAACAAAGATTACATGTTGCTATCCACTCTACAATCTACGGTATCTGATATCCTGCAGTTCAGTACCGAGCGTGATGGTGTAACGGTTAGCGTTCTGGCCTCGCATTCGGGAAGACGACGGTTCGAATCCCCGTCCGGGCATCCAGATTTGGGTTTTCCATGGTTTCCCAAATCACTCCAGGCCAATGCCGGGATGCTTCCTTCATAAGGCCATGGCCGAATTCCTACCCATTCCTTGGCTCCCATCCTTTCCCGTCTGTAAAGATGTCGCTGTTAAGAGACGTTAAGCAGTTTAAAAAAAAATGCAGTTCAGTATAGCGGTTTGTCCGTGTGTATTACAAGATTCTAAACACCGACTGTTCTTAGCATTGTTTTTTTTGTTTTCCAAATATTCGGCGACTTTAATCATTCTCCGTCATTTCATTTTAGATCGAAGTCCACAACTGAATTTCATTTGGTATTAATTTTCTCTGGTATTAATTATACTCTAATCGCTCATATCATTCAATGCAAATATGATCTGTCCAAAATTAATCCTCATTGTTAAAGAGAAACTGATATAAACAGATAAAAAAATGTATCTACACACCATATTTTACTCCATATCTGAATAACGCAAACATGTGAACGAGTAAACCAATTGTTTCCCCAAGATCCAAAGTAGACCAAAATCGAAAGGAGAAGAATGTAAATAACATTGAGCATGTAAAGTTTTGACTAGCATGTTTAGTTTATAGGCTATTTTCGAAGCCGATGCCAATTACAAGAAAACTTTTTTTTTTAATTTAATTTAATTGCAATGGAACACACGCTCCGCTGGCAATTTCCCTACACACCCAACTTTCCCCTATCCTACACTCACCTACATTTGCCCTCTACAAATTTTAACTTTAAATTCTTTTGACGTTTTCGGTAGTTTATTCATCATTCCCATTGGTAACTCATTCCAATCCCTGACACCCTTACCTAAAAAAGAAAATCTTCCCACACCCTTGTGCCTGAAATCGAGTGCCAGCTTGTGGTCATGGTCATCTTTTCCCTTCCATGAACTACTTTTCATACCTACTGCAATATCTTTCCATGCCTCATCGCCAGTATACGCCCTGTACACTCCCATTACCCTCCTCATCCTCCTCCTGTCTTCCAATGAATCCCATTCCAGCTCCTTTATCATATCTGTCACTGATTGCATTCTGCGATAATTTCCAGAAACAAATCTAGCAGCCCTTCTTTGCACCTTCTCCAACTCCTGTATTTGATACTCAAAATGTGGGTCCCATACTACACTACCATATTCGAGCAATGGTCTGACCAAAGTTTTGTAACCCAATTCCTTTACTTCTCTCGTGCATCCCCTCATCACTCTCTCCAACAAGTGCAGAATTTTGAATCCTTTTCCTACGTTAACCAGGACGAACGCTACGCCATGATTGAGGTATGATATTTATTTTCTTTTGTTGCATTTTTATTGTTTATAGATTTACGCTTCGTCGTTATCGTCGATGTCGACGTCATTAGAGGCAAGAGAGGATTTATGGAAGGAACAGGAAGGGATTCGGACCTGGCCTCTTGAAGGAGCCATCTCCCTTGAGTTATTTTGGAAAACAATGGAAAATCGAAGTAAAGATGAACATGGACACATTGTCTATTCCCTCAGTCCTGTGTGGCAACGAAACTGGTGGTTGCTAAAATGACTGAAGAAATTCTAATTTTACTGGCGGAGGTCATTAACATCTTAAATTCTTCTTTGATAGTGCACCGAAGCGATTTTAATGTGTTTAATTTTCAGTATATGTTAACCAACTGTTAATTTTTTGTCTCTAAACCCTTAGCGAACTTAAAAAGATTATTAGTACGTAGAAGATTAGTACTGATAAACAGTGTAGAATCGAACGTAGTAACGTTAGAGCTTTGTATTCGGGAAGACATGGGTTCGGCAACCTGTTCCGCCAGCCAGACTTTTTTTTCTTAGTTTCCCTGAAACAATGCTGACAGTGTTACTTCACAAGATGACATCTGATTATAACTAGAGTTTTCAGGTGTGAGTTACCATCGAGTACTTAGGGTTTGGTATACAGATGGGGTATTACATTGCATTCTCTAAGAAAATAATATTTAAAAAACAAAACGAAATAATTAAACCTAATAACAAATGATTATTAGATTCGGTTCGTTTTAAATAATTTGGTGAAAGATATGAACAACCCCAATGACAAAATATTTTCAGAATGAGCTTACTTACATGCTTTGATAATTTGTTCTTCAAATTACCTATATAGATCACTCAAAATATTTTCAGTTCATTATATATTTTCTGGATCTTGCATCAATTATTTTTTTAAATTAATAACTACAACAACAAATGAGTAATTAAAAGAATGGTTTATATGTTTCGCTAATTTTTTTTTAAATGTTATGTGTAAATCAAGCACAAAAAGTCAGCTCAAAACAATTTTGTGGTGTTAAATTTTAATATTTATAAACAGTACGTTCTTGATGATGTATTATGGGAATGATGAAATTCTTCACCGAATGACTTTTTTTTTTCGAAGAAAACTACTGGAGAAACAAATTTCCTAAGTTAATGCTTTAGATATTTTATGCAAGCCATGAACTCCAGAAATTACGCTGCAGACTATAGCGGGTGACATGTCTCTATAAATATACAAACAATTTTCGGATCAGTAGTTTTGAAATAAATGAGAAAATTGTATTTTTGATGGACCTTTGGCAAAAACTTCTACAAATAGTGGAATAGAAAGGACACAGCTTCTTGTAATATCAGTGTAAGCTGCAGCTGGGAGAGTATTTCGCAAATCTATCGCAAACACAACACCGTGCGAGCGGTTATGATGGTAGACGCGCCCATAATGTGCAAATGATGCGGGCGCCATCTGTAGGGCGTTGTTGCTCTGTTTATTAAACTTCGCTTTGTTAACCTCTCTGGACGTACCTGATACAGAAGCACCCTTGCTTTTAACTAATTTGCGACTTGAAGCTGACGACATGAAGGTTCTTTCAATCCAAAGAAATTGAGTAACGACTTTAACAGGTGCATGGGTAGGAAACTGGGAATGTTTTTGAAATAATTTAATACAGAAAATGAGTGAATGTTTGATAAAGACTGTATTCACTACAACTAAAGAGACGAACTTTTAACCTAGGCTGTTACGACTTTCAATATTTAACAAACTTAGCCTGTCATAGGGGTTTCAAAGTGTGCACACAGTTTACTGGGATTAGAATACTACAGGCATGTTTAGTTTGAGTTAAGCTGACACAATATATGAAAACAAAATTGAAGGTAGTAAAATTTTAAAACTCAGTGTCATTTTAGTGGCAGCAACTTATGATTTAACTCCAGACGAAAATATGGCAGAAAACAATACATATAGCTAGAATTTCAATACAAGAATAGAATGAGAGGGAAACATCAAAATTCAAAAATTCTAGTGCATTTTGAAGATGTCCGGTTTCTGTATAAGACTTAAAAAAATGCTACATACCCCACACCAATATTTCTTGTCGCATAACAATTCTGTATATTATATTGATGTAAAGGAATCGCCTTGATAGAGATCGAAGACAATTTGGATGGAAAAGGAAAAACGAAAATAACTGGAGAGATAGAAGTGCGTCATGGAGGTGGACTAAAATATGAATATATTTTGACCACAAACGGTTAGAAACATTAAGTTCGATTGTAATTAAAAGGTTTTAGTTTTTAGGAAAAGATGGTATACATCGATGGCAAAATAAAACAATAATTCTGATAACTTTACAAGCGATTAATTTCCAACCACAGCTGACAATAACTGGTTGCATTCCGCTGGATAAATGAGAATGATATGTCATCAATATGAACTGCAATGCCAAAACAAAAAGAATCAAGGGAATGTGTTAGCGCAGCCAATCATTAATTACCAGCACACAGAAATTGTAGCTGCAGCATCTGACGTTGTCCCAGACAGAATTAAAATGAACGTTAGCATTCAGGGCAAAGAATGTAGATTGCAACAACCAGCGATAAAATACGCTGGCAATAAAATACGCCTTCAGACGGCGCGTGTTTAACAGCTTCCATTCGAGTCGCCCGACACACAGATACACAATTGGAGCCGCCTAAATAAAATTTAAATGCGAGGAAATGCAGAGGAGGCGCAATTAAAGAAATTAGCCGTCCGCCATCTTGTTATCGGTGCTAACGAACCGGACCGGATTCTAATTGAATCTGCTGCTCCATTACGAGCAATTACTCGCTGCCCTCCCAGAATCTTGTCCCGAGTGTAGCGCACTCCGATAGTCATCTGTTGCTGCCATATCTCTGCCGTGCGCTTCGCAGTACTCCCGCGGCGCGGCGCTAGCGTTGCCGCCCATTCGTCTGCGCATTCATGAACGCAGAGGAATTTCAGCTGAGTAATTGAGCGTTAATATTTCACTCATGACTAAAGTCTATGTTCAACTCAAGTCCAAATATGTACAGCCACAACGCACCGTGTTGTGAAGTGAGATTAGTTTGCACTCGGCTGTTCTCGATGATTATGGGTATTTTCTTAGTTAAAGTTTGAATTCAATTTTTAACTTTTTAAGAAAGACAATTCTGAGAGAAAATAAGAACTTAGCAGTATAAAATCGACATTGTACGATAGATTTCTACAACACTATGAAAAAAGGGTCGTTTAGGAGAAGATCGGGTTTTAAATTAAATTGCAATGGAGCGCATGCTCCTGTGGCAATTTCCCTAAACACCCATCTTCCCCCTTTTCTGCATCCACCTACATTTACCCTTTACAAATTTTAACTTTAAATTCTTTCAACGTTTGCCCCGGACAGAGGGTAGCCCCGGGCTTTTAAAGTTCTAACAAACCAACCACTAGTGTTGCCAACCGTTAAACTAGCTGCCCGCCAGATTCAACTCCAAAAACCAACATAAAACCACTAACTAAAAGCTGCGCTTCTCTCATAACCACTAAATATTCCACCAAACAAATATTTGAATATCACGTAGGTATATCGTTAGAACAGTCACCTTTATTATTAAATGATACACATGAAATTTCTGTATAAATGATCAGTGCAGCAACATGAAATTAGTAATTATACAAATCATCAACAAATTAATTAATCAATTGCTAATCTATACTAACTTATCTTCTTCAGATAAATCATTTTTGTCGGTGCCTGATCATCAGCAGATTGATACGATTCTTCGGTACCAATATGATTCATTACATTAATAGGTATTGCAAAGTTATTGGTCGAGTAAGGGAAAGTTGAAAATATTTATCTATTCAAACGTTTCTATTAATAATTTTCATCAATTAATTTTATTGGTTGAAGATAATAAATCTTTTCGGCACAAACACCATATTTAGCAAAACTTGAATGCTTTAATCATTTGTGAAGTTGAATATCACAAAGTCGGTGTTCATATTTGACTAAATCAGTGATCATGACATTACAGAATAGTGACCATTTTTTACAGTAAATGGACATTATTAATTAAAATAAACGAAGAAATTGATTTAATATTCTTATAAACCTTAAGCGAGAATAATAAATTCAATTAGCTTTTATTGAACCCTTTAAAGTGAAATGAGAATAAATCTCAGTTAACTTCAATGTTTCCTACGCAGTAAAAGTAAATACTATTGAAATAAGGTAGAAATAAATTTTAAAAAGTGTAAGTGGCTTAGTATTTGAGTTATCATCTTTTCACTAATTGAAACTGAATTCTCCTGAAGCACTATAAAAAACCCTAGCCACTAAAAACAATATTTTTCCACTAAAAGGCGGGTCGAAACCACCAGTTTTAGTGGAAAATCCACTAAGTTGGCAACACTACCAACCATGCAGCGTCGGCAGAACTTTATTGTGAATACGCGCCCTGTATTGTAAAAACAATTGCAACTGAGCTGTGGCTTGGGCGACCAGTGAGTTTCACACTCGTGTGTGTTTTGTTCCTGCAGAAGTGTTTCCTCGCTCCAGTCAAAATTCGTTTGAGATTATTAAATATGATGCGTCAAATAAGAGCATTGTAACGCGGGCTCGAAAAATTCCAGAAGGGCGAGATTTTAACTATTTCACCATATGGAAAATGTGGAGAGGATGACAAAAAAGTAAATGTAGTAAAAAGGACGAAGCGAAAAAATAAAAAGGTATAGGTGCTACAAAGACGTTGAGTACAAAGAAATATATTCCAAGTATTTTCGAAGCAAATCAAGTAAAACAGACCGAATGCATCGTACATGGAGAAACTTTTGAAGAAGAATGGATTCAGTGCTATGAAGCAAAGACAGGCCCCATGAAGATTGTGTTTGTAAAGAATCTTCAGATATCCATTATTATTGTGTTTTTTTTTAAAGGCCAAAAAACGATTAGGCCACTGTGTATGGGGCTACCCGACAACCTTTAATGCGAAAGTGTTTTCAATTTAATTGGTTGGAAAAAAAATGTTATGATTACTAACTTCTAATTAACCTAACTGGAGAAGTTCCCAGTTTATTTTTAAGATTAAAATAAAGACATAAAATGTATTTTTTTAATCTTTATTTGCAAAGGAATTTAAGTGTCTAAGGCTACCTAAGCATCCCCTATATAAAGAGTCATAGCAAAATAATAATAATAATAATTAAATAAATATATTTTTTAAAAAAAGCACTCACATATTTAGATCTTCTTAGAATCGTATTACCGCCTGGAAATGAGGTGAAAAGCATCCTCGATAAGGAATTACAGGTTTTGATGTATCATATTGACAAAGCGCATAAACCACCATTTTAATGCAACATGCAAAAACGGTAGCGGTGACGTAAAAGTATCGATCACTGATATTGTCGATATATCAAGTCACGCCGCGTTATTAAGTTTTGTCTATCTATATTCTATACTTAGCAGTCGGTTGGAAACACTGATTCTATAATACAGAATTTGTTCGCTATATTCGTTACTTCGGTCCAGGATATGCGGAGACTGCAAGTTTAAGATGGAGGTCAATTTCTTTTTTTTTTTTTTTTGACCGCACGACATTCCAATGTAATCACAATTGTTAAAGAAAAGTAACAATCCGCATTAACAAATAATTAAGGTTAATATAATACCTGCTCCGATGAATCTGAACTGCACAAAATTAGGAATAACAATATGGCGCCTGTGACTTCTAACATGTCACAATTTAATTTAATCTCGCTGGAGCAAATATTTAAATGTAATTTACCAAACATACATAATAATGCATTTCATGACGACCATTTTTTTTTTTTTTTTTTAAATAAGACTTCGATTGCCAGTGTATAATTTCAACCGCTACCTTTGTGAATTTTAAATTTTTGCATTTTAGGTATCGTGGTCGTAATTTCCATTCGTAATTTATTCCATTCCTGACACCTTTACCAACAAAACACAATTTTTTACTCTCTACCGTAACTTGCCAGGTTGAAGACATGATCATAACTTCCCTTCCAATTACTACCGCTACTTCTTCTAGCAATATTTATCCACCCTTATCGCTAATATAGTTTTATACACTATCAGTACTCTCTTCACCCGCCTTCTCCCTTCTAATGCATATCAGTCCAGCTTCTTTATTATGTCAGTTACCGAATGTATTATGCAGTAATATCCACAAACAAATCTGGCTTCTCCCATTTCACTCCTATCTACTCCTAAATTTTGTGTCCATCGTGTGAGTCCCATAACACACACCACGATATTAAGGCAGTGGTCCAATGTTTTGTAAGCCAGTTTCCTTACTTCCGTTTAGCATGCTCTCAACAATCTCTCAAGTTAATCATTTTCAAATCTCTCTAAATTACCTGACCAGTGGGTCACACGCAACTAAGATTACTATCAAATGCAACGAGCAATTCCTCTTACACCCTATATATTTTTTTCCCCAATACATTGATTTTTCTACTTGTGCATCAAATAAGCTGTCCAGTAATTTATTTTCTTTGTGCCCTTTCAGCACATCTGCAGGCGATTAATTGCGTAAATAGTTACAATGACGAATTTTATAAATGCAATGTTGTTGCAGGCCATATTCCCGCAGTTGCTTAATTAATTACCAGTTGAAAGATAACGCCAATGCAACTGTTTAATTTATTTATTGTTGCGTCGTACGCGTTTCACCTCTCATCGAGGCATCATCAGCGACGAATCTGTGTTACAGTTTTTATATACAGTTTTATATACATTTTTATCTTATTATTATGTGATTATGAGCATGGGATATTTGTATAGCTATTAGTTACTTACTATTTACAATTGTTAATGTGGTATGCAGCTGCGCATCTCCGTTTCCTTATACAAAGCATGTTTTACCTGTATCCTATTTACACTATTGTGCGTTTTCATTAAGACATAAACAAACCAGCTGGCCCCATCAGACGACAGAACGATGAAAAACATGCTTTGTATAAGGAAACGGAGATGCGCAGCTGCTTTCCATATTAACAAATGTAAATTGTAAGTAACTAATAGCTATAAAAATATCCCATGCTCATAATTACATAATAATAGGATAAAATGTATATAAAACTCTATATAAAAACTGTAACACAGATTCGTCGCTGATGATGCCTCGATGAGAGGTGAAACGCGTACGACGCAAAAATAAATGAATTAAACAGTTGCATTGGCGTTATCTTTCAACTGGTAATTTTATAAACATTAAATAGTTTGCATAGCAAATATGGAAAACCCTAGGGTAAAAGAGATAATTGCATAATTACTTCAAAAGAATGTCTTTTCTATAAGCGAAACGGTTAATATTGCGTAAGAAAGAAGAGAAACGATCGTGGGTTAAATTTTAAAACATGCGGGATTCTTTAATTTATTAGTAGAAGAAACAGTAGAAGGAAAGAACTGTAGATGTATACAAAGTTAGAATATGTGATGCAGATAACTGAAGATGTACGATATAAGGTGTATGCTGAGGTGATGAGGTTGGAGCAAGACGGGAAGAGATGGAGGATTGCATCAAACCAGTCGAGACACTGTTGACAGAAAAAAGTAATAATTATATACGGATCATTGTAATAAATCATTAGAACCTAACAGTTCTGCAATAAAACATAAACAGATAATATGGTACTCATTGATCATATCTATGCCGGTCCACCAGTGAATTTGTTTGCCAACAAACACATAATGTAAATGAGTATTCCTCAACGTCTGGATATTGTGGGCATTTCCTCAATTGCGGTAGGATCAATTTTTTTTATGAATAATTTTCGCGCCAATACAATTGAATTTGTTGTTTTGTTTTATTTCCCGAAAACGTTTCACTTCATTCTCTGAAGCATCTTCAGCGATTCTGTCTGATAGTTCTATATTGTTCTATATTGCAATTTACACAATGATGATGTGTACAGATATAAGTTTACAATTTACACATCGAAATTATGATATATAAAGATATAAGTTTACTTACATCTTTACATGTTCACATTGGCTTGTAATTGCACCATTTTTCAGCACCAGTTGTGTCTGTAATAGCAATATACTGCTTTGCATCTTTATGAGTAATTTCGTGACACTTTCACCGCACTATAGATATTGATTTCTGATGGCTTACAATTGTTTTGTGTGTACTGTACATCGCTGTGCAGCAGGTTTGTTTATCGTTTGGCTTCTGTTTTTATACGGTGGGTGGCGCGCTTTTAAATATGTTCGGTGTGTTTATTGCATTATTATTATTATTGGCTGTGTCTTTTTGGGGCAGGTGGTTGTGTTTCTTATTTCGTTTTAAGTACTGTGTATAATGTTGGGTCAGCCAGGTTCGTGTATTCATTTATTATGTGATTTTCATCGGCCAGTGATTTTTGAAACGTTAGTATTTGTGGTTTGCTATTATTAATGGTTAGTATTTGAGTGGCTTTTGCTATGTTTGTGGGCTGCTGATTATGCTATCGTATGTGTTGCGCGAATGTTGAGTGGTTATTGTATTTTCGTGCTCTTAAATGTTCCTTAAATCTGGTTTCAAACTCCCTGCATGTTTGGCTTATACAGGGTCCGGCAATAAAACCTCCCACATTTCACGTAGCCGGTGTGCGGGTTGTAGTGAGGATACTGATGTGGAGTGTGTTTTGTTTTAAAGAGGAGTACCTGCCATTTTCAGTGTGCGCCATGTCATGGCTTGGTGAGCATCGTGCGTTTGTTGTGGACGAATTTATTTGTAACAGTTGTTCTGAGATTTTCGGAGACGATTCGAACTTGGCCTACATGATCGTGTCCCGGATAGAAAAACTATTCAACTGTGGGTGTCAAACTTTATAAAGACAGGTTCAGCACTAGAAAGAAAACCTACAGGCCATCCTCGGACTGCAACAACGCCGGAAAATTTGGCGCGTGTGAGTGTGTCTATGCAACATTCACCAATCTTTGGGGACACTTAAAGCCTATAGTGTACAAACATCGTACCACAACACTGCAAGCACTTAAAGAGGCCATTACCCAAGAATTGGCAGCCATTCCAAGAGAAATGAGACGAAAATGTATGGAGAACTTTCTGGATAGACTTTGTCAATGTGTCAACAATGGAGGGCAGATATAATTTTTAAAACCAAATAATTAAAAATGGAAAAGTATGTATTTTTCATAAATAAAAGTAATTATTCTCTATCATATTTAGTTTTTATGCGACAACACATTAAAATGAGGGAGGTTTTATTGCCGGACCCTGTATATTCTGCTTTACAGTCATTACAAGTTAATTTATATATACCTGAATTGTGAAATTTGTTGTTTGGTGTGTCGTTTGTGATTTTTTTCTGTAGTGAGTTGTCTGTTCTAAATGCTATTCTGAGTCCTTGCTTTTTTTCAGAATGTTTGCTACTTTGTAAGTGTTCTTGTTTATATATGTCAATGTGTACCATTTTTCTGTTTTGCTTGTTTGGGTGTTATGTTATAGGTCTGGCCTCGCATTCGGGAGGAAGGCGTTTCGAATCCCCGTCCGGGCATCCAGATTTAGGTTTTCCATGGTTTCCCAAATCACTCCAGGCAAATGCCGGGATGCTTCCTTCAAAAGGCCAGGGCCGAATTCCTTCCCATTCCTTGCCCCCCCCCCCAATCCTTTCCCGTCTCTAAAGACCTCGCTGTTGAGAGACGTTAAGCAGCTAAAAAAAATTATGTTATATGTTGTTACGTTCATTTGGGTGTTTGTATTTGATTGTTGTGCAGTTGGTGTAGTGTTTTGTGTCGTTCTTACTATTTGCTTTTTGATGGTTTTGTGTATTTGGTGTATTCTGGTTTGTATCCAATTTTGTATGTGTATGATTGTGTTAAGTTCTGTTTTGTAGTTGCCCTTGTTTAGTGGTGTATTCCTCAGTTTTATATATTCAGTCAGGAATGCATAAATGTTAAAAATATTCCAAACTGACATCACAGTTTCATTTTTAAATGACTAGTGGTGAGTTTTCGTTAGCTTCGGACACAGCTTCCGATGCGCCGTTATCTTCAGCGTGATATCTCTGACTTGGCTTCGCCGGCCTTCCGCTGGGCAGTGCTCGCGTCGCGACTGCACGGCTGCCAACCTCTGCCGCCAAACAATGCTATCACAGATCGGCGGCTGTGAGCGCAGACGTGCGCATCCTGTCGAGTTTGGAACGCCGCGCCAGCCACATCCCTCGCAAACTAATTACTCGTCTGGCCACTAGCCACGCTCTACACTACAACTCTGTCTGCACATTTGAATGCCTTGAGAACTATCAAAAATTAGGTCTGACGGAAGAGTACAATTCTGGTGCTTCCAGAAGTGTTTCAAAGCACAAGAATAGCGATTCTGCCACAGATCATCCCATATCTTGCTTTACAGAGTGGGAAAGCCTTTTTTTTTTTATGTGTAGCTGCCTCAACGGCGTGTTTGTGAAAAGTCCCACTACCAAGGTAGCTCTACTTTACGTGTTTCTCTGTATAGGGTGGGTGTGTTTTGGGGACTCTTTTTATTGCTCTTTGAGGGGACAACATGGCTATGGTTCGTCAAAGACGACCTTATGTGGAAAACCCCTACAGTTTTCTTATAGTCATATCAGTTTCATTCTGCCTGATATATAATGCTTAATGGCACTTTATAGGCGTGCCAGTGCCTTGGCATTGTTGTGCCAAGGGTATGGAGCATTTACCACGTTTTAGTTCCGCACACCTCCGAGGACAGGCGACAGCAGGTGTGCTGTTTTTTGTCTGCTACCTGAGGTTACTGTCGTCCGCTGCAGATGTGTTCGGAGCCATACCTTATGGAAGCAACCAAGGCAGAACAGTCTTGAAGTGAACAAATTGAAACAATCTAACAAGAGAGAAAGATTTTTAGAGATGGTAAACACGGATCTAAGAAACAACTATGAAAGGACTTCAAATGAGGACGAATGTAATGGATCGGAGATAAAACAATTAAAGCTGGTAAAGAAATATCAGGCTTTAGAGAACAAGCCACCCGAAAACCCTGGATCACAGAAGAAATTTTGGAATTGATGGATCAGAGGGGAAGGCACAAAAATGCTTGAGATGGCGCAGGAAGAGAGCAATACAGACAATTTAGAAATCAAATAAACATGAAAAGTGTGAATAAGTTGAGAAGAAAATGGTCGTAGGCAAAGTAGATGTGGCATTCAGGAAGATCCAACAGAATTTTGGAGAAAAGAGATATAAACATAAAAGCTGCTGATATGAAACATCTTTTAAGGTCAGAAGATAAAGCTAACTGATGGAAGGAATACATAAAAAAATTGTATCACGGGATTGATTTAAACAACAGTGTACTGGAAAAAGAAGTTCATGTAGACATTGACGACTTAGACGTCCTGTTTAGAGGACAGAATTTGACAGAGCTCTGAATGGCTTGAAAGCATATATGGCAGTTGGAATTGATGACATCCCTGTAGAACTTCTTAAATCCCTAGAAGAAGAAGGAGTCAAAAGATTATTCAAGCTGATATCAAACAGTTAAAAAAAACAGGAAAAATTCCAAATGATTTTAATAAAAAGATCGTCTTCACACTTCCGAAGAAAGACATGTGGCGTGGACGCCTACTCGTGTTTTCACCGTTCTTCAACCACTTTACATAGATATTCACTGCAGAAGCACGCGAACTGCCGACCAGCCTCTCCGTTTCCGAGATGCTCGTTCCCAGGAGCGAGCCGCGCCCATAAATCGCTGACCCGCAATTTGAGAGAATTTCGTGACCTCTGAAGGCATTGAGTAACGTCGAATTAGTGTATAACAAAAGAAATAATTATGAAGTCAAGAATGGTAAAGATAATAGAAAGCCAAGGAGGCATAAGAAAGACTGGATGTAGCTGAAGAAATAAAAATAAAATAAATAAAAAAATCTAATAATAACATTTAGTTGGATTGTAAAATGGAAAAACCGGTTGAACTGTAAACAATTTATTGCAACAGCAAGAGAATAAATCAGGAAGATGTGAAAGCTGCAATTAGTTTATGGTTGGTCTGAAAGGTTGCGAAATAACTATTCTAAAATTCGGTTTTACTTTCAAAGTTATCGCTGGAAGCGTAGAAGAATATAAAGCAACATAAGGTGTAGTAAACATTTTCTTTCAGCTATTATAAGAGAAAAAAATTTTAACCCGAGAGCTATCCTCAAAGGTCAACTATGTTTAGTATAAGACGGAAGATGTTCTCATTCCGGCTGGAAACGACCAAAAGAATTACTAAGGTAAAACTAATTTAATAATAATTCGTTTGCGACCCGGCCATCGAAAGTAAATATAAAGTAAGGATAGATGGATCGTCTCCTTCAGGAAACCTTTGCTGATTTTTATGTTGTGGTTTAGGTCAGTATACAGGGTAATTCAGGAAGAAATGGTATATATTGATGGAGGTGTTAATATGAAAAATATTGAGTAAAGAAAGTTTACATAAACAGATGACCGACTCCCATTCGTTTTGGAGATACAGGTGGTGGAATGTTATACATAAAATAAAGCTCAGAAAATGATCAAGAGCTCACACCGAGCGTGGTGGTGTAACGGTTAGCGTTCTCGCCTCGTATTCGGGAGGACGCCGGTTCGAGTCTCCGTCCGGGCATTCAGATTTGGGTTTTCCATGGTTTCCCGAAATCACTCCAGGCGAATGCCGGGATGCTTCCTTCAAAAAGACCATGGCCGAATTTCTTCCCGTTCATTGTCCCCAGTCCCATCCCGCCTCTAATGACTTAGCCGTCGACAAGGCGTAAAGCAGTAAGTAAAAAAAAAAAAAAAAATAAGATCAGTTGCAGACAACGATTGAAGTACGGTACTTTACTCGTGCAAAAACACAAATAAATCCAACAGTTTAAATTAAATTTTAGAAAATCCCGTCATCATCTTCTTTAATACTCAAACTGAAGCACTTTATTCATGCTTAAAGTCGACACGTAAAGCCCCGTTGAGCGCACATCTCAAAAAAAAAAAAAAAAAAAAAAAAAAAAAAAAAAAAAAAAAAAAAAAAAAAAAAAAAAAAAAAAAGATAGAGAGAGAGAGACAGGTATAGAGACTGTATTGAAAACGATAGTCATATTTCCGAACATTTAATTTAAACTTTTGTGTGTTTTTACATGAATAAAGTAGGCCTACTTCAATAAGTTATTTGTGTGCTGTTGATCATTTTTTGAGGTTTATGTTATGCATCACGTTTCAGCACCTGCATCTCGAACGCGAATGGAAATCGGACACATGGATTCATCTTTACATGAACTTTTTTACTCAATATTATTTGTACTATCGCCTCCTTCAATATTTACCACTTCTCCTGAATCACGATTTAGGTGGTTAAACCGTGTTAGCTTACGAAATAAGTTCAGTCAACATAAGTGTGTAGTAGTTATAATTAAAGGAACAAAACGAAGCTCTGCAGTAAATATCGAGAGACACGAGGTATCGGGCAGTGAATTGAATTTCAGGAGCGATAGTGGCGCACCTGGCGGCGAGGAGCTGAGATACGGGGCTGGCACTGTTGTAAATAGTAAGCCTGCCGACAGGACTCGCACGTGCGCTGAGCAACAGGTGGCACGCGCCGCGAGGCCAACAAAACAATCTACACCACAGCAGTCGACAGCCGGATTATATCGATATTTTTCGCGAAGCTTAACGTACAAGATAAATAAGTCATCACTGTTCTGTATGCCTCAACAGCGTCGGCCTTAGCCATTGCGAGGCCCCGGGCGGCAAATCTTTGCGAGGCCCTTGTCCTTTGTACATAATATATTAATCGTAGGTATCAACGAAAAATGCAAACATCATAAATAAAAACTTTGAGTTTTAAAATATTATGTTATAGGAGCTATTAAAAGTTAACAAGCATAAAGATGACAAATTATTAAGGATAAACTGAAGTACATTAAGGTGTTGAAAGATACGCGGGGATTTAAAAATGATGTTTGCGCCTTTTACTGAGACTAAAATATTTAATAAAAGCACAAGAATCTAACGAATGAGCTATTTCATTATCAATTCAAAGAATAGAAAGGGTTGAAAACCAATGTTGTGTCATCGAATTCCTCAAATAAGTTTTAATATTTTTTAACCATGGAAAACTTCTTTCTGCGGACGCAACTGTATTACGTGTGGCGGCAATTCTCAAGACTACTTCGATAGTGGGGTACACTTCAGTAACTCAGTTTTTCTCTGTTATTTATCTCATCACCGATATACCGCAGTGGTTTTATTCATATAGTTCTTGTCCATCAATATCAGATGTTTCTCCTGCTATCATAGGAATGTGACATTCAATTAATCTAATTGAGAAATTTTGATTAGTTAATAATTAATATATACTTTACCATAAATTAATCAACTTTATTGTTACCACTAATAGCTGAAGATAAAATCATTTTTGTAAACATAAACTTTAATCAACTCGGGTAGCTGCGCCAGGCCGCTCCAAGAGCGAGGCCCTGGGCGATTGCCCCCCTGTTCGCCACCCCCAAAGGCCGCCTCTGTGCCTCAAGGGGTATGCCTTTGATCCTTTTCTACTTCTTTCAATGTTTTCGGCTTTTCCAAAATCACTCATGGCAAATGCCCTAGTACAGAGCCGACCTTGCCCTCAATCCTCCTCCACCGAGCTTGGTGGTTGAGCAGTAGCATTCGGGAGGACGTGTGTTCATATCCCTATCCGGCAATCCAGATTTCAGTTTTTCTTGGATTACCGTCATCATGACAGGCGACTGCCGGGATGGTTGGTCAAATAGGCCATTGCCAAATTGCTTCCCGTTCATTGTTCCCCAATACTCTCCAGGCTCTAATAATCTCGACGTCGACGAGCTATATACCCAGAAAAAAAACCAATCTTTCAATTTCCTCTGCTGTTTCTAAAGGACGTTTCGTCGATGATCCGTAAATCCTTTAAAAAATCCTCAAAAAATCCTCATTTATCCCTATAGCCTTTGAGTCTTCATCAAACGGGTTATGCAAAGGGTTTACTCGTACTCGAATGGTGCCTTTGACTATTTTCAACTTCTATACATAATATTTTTTTCCGTCAACAAACGTCTTTCTGTACTGTGGTGTGTACCTAATCTCTCATCAAGGTTCATTCCCATCGACATCTTCCTGTCATTGCTCTCTGGCATTACTTAAATAACTTCAAGTTCATCCTTTTCTTACACATCCATCCACAGGTTTGAAGGTAACCCGTACTGTCTCTTGATTAACGTAGGATTTAAGCAATAATGGAGTAGGAAGAAATGCCGTGAGGCTATATTTATATGGAAATCATACCCAACACTCACCAAAGTTGATGGAAAGAAAATAGCACCAGAAAAGCTCCTTAAAACCAGAAAGAAACAATATTTTTGAGTAATACCCTTTTTCAAGAAAATAGAAACATGTTGCTAAGTTCGCGCAAATGACTAAGATCAACACAGTAACTTATGCACGTCATACGGGAGGAGAACGTTACCAGATTTGGTTTTCCATAGTTCCCCGAAATCACTTCAGGTGAATGCTGGAATGGTTCCTTCAAAACGCCATGGTCGAATTCCTTCACGTTGCTTGCACCCTGTCCTTTCTCAACTCTAACGACCACGACATCGACGAGGTGTAAAACATGGGAAGAAAAATAAAGAGAAAGAGGGTTGGATGTAAGAACGTTTCGCACATGTTTACTGATGGCATCCATTGCTAAACAGCAAGGTGATTTGTTGCTATTTTCAAACAATCGATTTGTTGTAATAAAGTGGTATCACTACACGATCTTAAAAATCATATGTTGGCTGCTTCTTTGTATTTTGAATAATCGTATGTCACTATGACCATGACCACAAGCTGGCACTCGATTTCAGGCACAAGGGTGTAGGAAGATTTTCCTTCGTAGGTAAGGGGGTCAGGAGTTGGAATAAGTTGCCAAGAGAATTGATGAATAATTTACCAAAAACGGTAAGTTGAAATTTATAGAGGGTTAAAGTAGGTGGACACGGCAAAGGGGGAAAATGGAAGTTTAGGGAAATTTCCACCAGAGTGTACGCTCCATCGCAATTAAATTAAATTAATAAGGCATAGAAATTTAGTAAAATTTCAAAGACGTTTTTCTCTCAATGTGCATCCTGGAAGCAAGTCTGATTTGCTAAAAATTTGCAGCTTTAGCTTTGCAGTCTGCATGATGCGCACGCGTGCTGAATCTGCGTATCTTTTGGCAACGCACGGTCGCCATTTGCAGACAATCGCATGCCGGTTACTCGTCGTTCTCTGTGTTTGCAATATTCACCGAGTCTAGAAGTCCGCTGCATGAAAAATGCAGTCTGATGCCTGCCTGTCATTCAGCGCCATCTTCCTAAAGTCTATGGAACATGGTCTCGCTAACGTAATCGTATGGGCAGGGTCAGACTCTCAGATGAAGCACGCCACAAGTTGTGCCCTGATTTGGGTGGCGACCAATGCATTTGGTGCGTGCAGTGGAACAGAAGACTGGAAAAAAAAACCAGACGATTCATTACCGCGTCACTACTCCCACATTTTTAGTCAGATTTTGCGGTAATTTTTGATAAAGAACATTTTATCGAAAATTTCCATCTATCATTCCTGATAATATTAGACAGAGTCTTGTAAGCTCAAGTCTTCAAGACGCGTTGACTCGGTGAGAAATCCCCGAACCTTTTTACTTTTCCCGGTTGACATTACTTGACAGCCGCAGAAATAGTGCTATTGTTTTAAGATAACATTTGGTCAATTCATGAGTCCTGTACAACGGTCGCCATTTTAGATAACTCTTACCATTATTAGTTCGTTTGAGGCAAGGGTACTCTATGGGAAAGTAGTTCCTGTTATCATTTCTTGGTCATAACAATTAAAAAGATATACAGTAAAAATAGTTTTAGCATCTACAAGAAAACAAGCACTACAGACATAGTTATACTTGCCACTTCCAACCACCCAACGAGTCACAAAAAGGCGCTGTCAGATGCGTGTTAGGCCAAATGATACCCCTCTCTCTCGAAATTTGGATGGCCGGACGGTGATTCGAACCTGCGTCCTCCCAGATTAGGGAATACATATAGGCTTCCGTTTTCACTTAGCACGGAGGGAAGCCTAAAATCCAAGAAACATGTCCCCCTCCCCCATTGCCGTAGCTGCGTTAGCTTACGTCGTTTACACTGGAACCGAATTTCACAGATATTTCACTCTGCCGACCGATTCTGCGTACTGAAGTGGCTGCAGTGGCCCAGACTTCAGGCGTTTTGGCGCTCGCTTTATTGAAGTGACTTCAAACGACACCGCGAGCTGGCAGACACTGTGTGGTCCTGTTGATGGACCTATAGAGGGAATTATGAATGTTCCGGTTTTACGACCAAACGTTTTCGTGTTATCGAGTGTCTAATAAATATTTCTTCAACCCGGGTTCATCAGATGATCGTAGAAGGTTGATTGTGTCACTCTAAAACATTCGTAAAATTTCGTTTCCTTGTCTATCCGTTTGTTGTAACAAACGTAGCACCCTCTTTTTTTTTTACTATGTCTGTATATATATTTTTAATTACCTCAACATTTTGTCTGATGTCTCAGATGATTATGGCATGGGACTGGTGTCAGACCTTAAAATTGATTTTCATCTCAGTATAAGCTTTGATTTGTTAATGCGGTCTGTATTTATACTAAAATATAGAATGCTCTCATTCTTTAACAACGAACAATATGGCAAAATACCAATGAACAAGTGATCCTGGACAAGTGCCGAATAAAACACAATTGTTTTGTCGGTGAAAGAACTCAGCAGTGTTTGGCGAATTTCGGCTGAGTAGGTCGCTCATAATGTAACCACTTCCACCGGAATCCATATTTTGCGGACTTTTGTTTGTTTGGCCGATATTGGCTGTATTTCTCAGACGGAAACATGGCTTCCAGTGTATTAGGAATGGACATATGAGAAAATATATCGATAAATATCGTATCCATGTTAAAAAACAGTATCGAAATCTATTGAGAAAAAATATCGATATTTTTACCTAAAGCAAGTAATTATTTTAAAATATTCCCAAAACATTTAAGAAAATCCGAAAAATTAAAGACACATACTGAAATGATAGAAACTTTTACTAATTTACATATTTTCACAATCTGTAAAACCAATATTCGTCTGATACCGACATCAAAAGAACACTCTGTATTATACGTTACAACGTCAGTCTACTCCTGTTGTCTGGTGCCGCCAAGTTAACAGCAGAAGCCACTCTTTCAGACCACACAGAAGAGGCTTGGCGTATCAGGTGCTTCAGTGCCATTTCCGAATGAACAGGTGTGAAATGTTGGTAATTCACCCAAAACTTTACTGGTTTTCTTATTTCCTATCTAATGATGGATCGTACAGATACTGCTTAAGCTCAAATATGAAAGAAGTTTTTTTTTTTTTTTTCTTATGGTTTTATGCCTCGTCGAAGCTGAGGTCATTAGAGGTGGGATGGGGCTGGTCCTTTTGAAGGAAGCATCCCACCAATCGCCTGGCGTGATTTGGGGAAACCATGGAAAACCCAAATCTGGATGCCTGGACGGGAATTCGAACCGGTGTCCTCCCGAATGCGATGCCAAACCGTTACCACTCACCCACCACGCTAGGTTAAATAAAAAATAAATAAAAAAAAACATTGACGTTAACGAAAACGTGTTAAAATTTAACAGCTTTATTAACCTGCCGTTGATGAAAAAATGTTAAATTACGATAAATTCATTCCTTTTAAGACTCGTTCAGAAGATTTCATCATGCCTTACTTTGTCTTTCCAACTTATTTTCTCCATCCTCATCCATATCCAAATTTCGAAAGCTTCCATCCTCTTTAGATCTTCTTTGCGTAGCGTTCATATTTCCGCTCCATATAGTCCTACACTCCATACAAAACATTTAGCTAGTTTTTTCCTCAGCTTTTTATCCAGCCTTCCACATAATAAACTTTTCTTTCTATTGACAGCTTCCTTTGCCATTGCTATTCTATTTTCACCCCCTTCTTGCAGCTCATATCACCACTCACAATACTCCAGATGTATCTGAAGGACTCCACTTGTTCAATTATTTCTCCTTGTAGCGTTATCATTATTTCTTTCTTTTTCCTTCCCGCCATCATATATGTATTTTTGGTCTTATTGATTCTCATTCCTCATTCCTTACACCCGTTGTCTAAAGCCTCTAACATTCTTGTGAGTATCTTGACACTTTCCGCCAGCAAAACCATGTCATCAGTAAACCTTATGCAGCTAATCCTACATCCACCCATGCATACACCTCCTTTACCTCTTAAACTTCTTTTCATAATTTCCTCCAAATATGTTTTAAATAATACGGCTAACAAAAAAACATCCTTGTCTTACACCTCTTCCAATCTTTCCCTCTTCTGTAAGATCATTCCCCACCCTCATTCTCAATTTCTTTTTACATATCGATAAAATATCGACCATAAAAAATCGATTATTTTATGAAAATTATCGATATATTGATATATTTTGCCTAAGGCTACTGTGTAGCCGTACCCTTATAAGCAACGGTTAATTTTGCTGTACGGCGCAACATAGTGGTTGTCTGCGAGTGTATAAACTGCAGAGGAAGCCTTAGAGCGCTGGATAGAGGGAGTGTAATAGCGCGCGTCACAACTCATTGCACGAGCGAGCCAAAAAGCGGCGGGAGATAGCCATCACGGCTGCGGGCGTATTTATAGCAACAAGTGCTGCTATCTGGAGGCACATCACGGCACGAGCGAGGTCACGGGCGTGACCCGGGGTCACTCCAGGTGCCAGAGCCCACTGGCGCCCGGGGATTCCTGATTTCCTTATCGACGCTGCAGTAATCAGCATAAGCACGACTTTCGAAATCGGTCAGTTGCGTTTCTACACGTACCGTAATCAAGTGGTTTAACGAGGATCGTATCTTAACGAAGATCGTGAAACATGGCTCTTGAATTAACTCAATAGTAGTGGCCTCTGCTGCTGTAGGTAAAACCGAACCTACCTGACATTCAAAATATAAGCAATGTCGGCCTCGGTGGCATACGAGCTAGAGCGCTAGCTCCGCGTGCCGAAGGTCGCCGGTTCGATACCGGCCGCAAGCATGGGTGTTTGAGTTTTGTGTCTGTGTGAATGTCCTGTCCGTGCTTGGAGTCTTAGTTGCAACAATACACTGGAAGAGTAATTACAATCACAATGGTCTGGCTGTATGGTCTATGTAGCCAAACGCCATTCGAGTAAAAAAAAAAAAAAAAAAAGCAATGACTATTTGCGTGCAGAAACCAAATGCAGCGTCTTATGGATATAACATGTATTCCTATATAGATAATACGCCATAAAAAAAATTAAATCCCTCTCTACACGCCTGTAAGATTGGCCTGAAAACAAAACTCAGTATGTATATAGCCATCGTGGAACCTATTGGACGGTCCATAAACTACGTACCTCCATTTAGGCCTCCTGTGAACCTCCCCCCACCCACCCCCCTCTCCCGTCGTAGCACTTAGATTTTTTCCTCTATTAATTCCAGAAGACATTTTGTACTGTTTTCTCTTGTCAGACTTCCTATCTTGTGCTAACCTCTTCATCTCTACATATCCGTTACAACCCACGTCCTCAATTATCTGTTTCATATATTCTAATCTCTGTCTTCTTCTACAGTTCTTACCTTCGACTGTTCCCTCCACTAACAAATTAACCAATCCAACATGTCTCAAAATGTGACCTACCAGTCTGTCTCTTCTTTCTGTAAGCTTCTTCCACAAACTTCTTTCCTCGCCCATCATTTCCAATTCTCGTTAATTCCGAACTTTGTCTGTCCACTTAATTTTCAGCATTCACCTGTAGCACCACATTTCAAATGCTTCAATTTTCTTTCTTTCTGGTATTCCTAAAGTCCATGTTTCGCTAGCATTAAGTGCTGTGCTCCACACGTAGAGTTTTAGAAAGTTCTTTCTAATTCCTAGATCAATACTTGCAACTAAAATATTTCTCTTTTACATGAAAGCTCTTTCTGCTAGTGCTATTCTGCTTTTAACATCATTCTTGCATCGGCCATCAGTTGTAATTTTGCTTCCTAAGTAGCAGAATTCACTTACTTCTCCTATTGCATTCGATCCTCCTTTTTAATTTAATCTACTGTGATTGGTATAATTTCTGCTATATTTCATCACTTTTGTCTTGCTTTGATTTATATTAATTCCAAAATTTTCCTTTAGTATTTTGTTCAAGATTCTCAGTAACTTATCAATATTCTTAGCCCGCTCTGCTAACAAAAAAATGTTCTTAGCAAATCGTAGCATACTGATTCGTTCTGTTATGCCACATGAAAATTTTCCTTTTATTTTCTTTATTGCTTCTTCTATATACAAGTTAAATGTTAACGGGGATACATAAGGTATATAAGGTAGAAATCATTTGAGTGGCTGAAAAAGTGATTTGCTGGGCACACAAATTCTTACAAGATATATGGCAAAAAGCCAGAGTATGAAATGCAGTATCAGAACAGCTTAAAGTGAAAATGGAAGTCCCACAGGGTAGCGTATTGGGACCTTTGCTATTCATTATTCTAATGAATAACTGTATTGATTGTTTTCTATCTGAAATTAGATTGTTTGCAGATGACATAATGTTGTATAAAAGGATCAAAACGATAGAGGACTGTAAACAGTTGCAGGGTGATCTGGACAGGATATCTAGTTGCGTTTGTAAACACGGGATGAAGTTAAATGAAAAGAAGAGTCAGCTTATTAGATACACAGATAAAAAACAGAAGGTTGATTATGATTACAAGGTGGGGAAAGATTTGCTTGTTGAAGACTTGAAATGTAAACATCTTGGCATTACATTTGATAACAAGCTCAACTGGGCACGACACATTGGACAGGTAGTAGGAAAAGGTTTCAAAATTCTTCACCTGTTGCAGAGAGTGATAACGGGATGTAGCAGAGAAGTAATGTAACTGAATTAAAAAACATAGGTCAGACCATTGCTTGAATATGGCGGTGTAGTAAGGACCCTCACATTGGGCATCAAATACAGGAGTTGGAGGGGGTGCAGACAAAGGCTGTAAGATTTGTCTATGGCAATTATTGTAGAACAAAATCAGTAACTAACATGATAAAGTAGATTGAGTGGGATTCATTGGAAGACAGGAGGAGGAGAAGAGAGTGGTGAGAGTGTACAAGGCACATATTGGAGATGAGGTGTGGAAAGATAATAGTGAAAGAATTCAGAAAGGGGCATGGACGGCAAAAGATAACCTTGACCGCAAGCTGGCAATTGATTTCAGTCATAAACGTGAGGAAATATTCTCGATCTTAGATATGGGAAAATTGTCTTTTGTAAATAAGAGAGTGAGGGAATTCCAATAAATTATCAAAGAACGTTAAAAATAATTTAACAAAAGCACTGAAGGAATTTAAAATTCTTAGAGGCTGAAAGTAGGCCGGTATAAAATAGGGGAAAATGGGTGAGTGGAAAAACTTCTCTATGCAAATAAAATTAATTTCATTATTTAATTGGCTGAAGGTGGTTTCATCACTGACGAATTTTTCCGAGAAATATTGGTGTAGCAGAACAATGCTCAGAGCTGATCGCTCGTAGGATACGCGTTCAGTTTTCACTTCACGGGATACGACCTGCTCGGGCCGCTACGGACAATTGCTGGCTGCGCCTTATCTGACGGCGCGGCGCAGTGCAGAGGTCTCCTAATTGTTAGCGTTCACTCTGGGGCGCGATAACCTCCCGACACTGCGCAATCTGCGGATGATTTCATTCCCGGGCACTAATTACACAATGGCCAGACAATCCTGAATTTCGACCGGTTACGTCACAGAGATGTCTGATAGAGCACTCTGTTGATTTCTTTGCGCAGTTCTGTTCTTCCTGCTCTGACCTGTCTTACCAAATAGGGATTTTCTTTCTGGTACAGCTGGCCGCTTGTTTTGCTCGATAGCGTCTGTATCATCTAGTATTTAGACAGCGCCAGCAGTTTTCTTCACTACCTCTACCACTCCAATTATTTCTATTTCTTCACTCTGATCATCATAGTTATTTTATTCCTCCTTAAAGTGTTTTTACCGAATTCGACAGAGTACTGAAAATTATCCCCCGCCATTCCTGACACGTTCGCCATAAAAATTGACTATGACGCTGTGTGTATTCACAGTGCTGCCGAGAAAACGACGTAATTTAACCATCACGTTATGTGCCTAGTCCTTTCACGGTCGCCATGTAACCTCACTGCGACATAATGTGTATTCACAGTGTCGCCGAGAAAACGACGTAATTTAACTATAACGTTATGTGCCTAGTCCTGTCACGGTCACCATGTAACCTCACTGCGACGTAATGAGTGTATTCCCAGTGTCGCCGAGAAAATGACGTAATTTAACTGTCACGTTATGTACCTAGTCCTATCACGTTCGCCATGTGACGTAATGTGTATTCACAGTGTCGCCGAGAAAACGACGTAATTTAACTATCACATTATGTCCATAGTCCTGTCACGGTCGCCATGTAACTTCACTGCGACGTAATGTGTATTCGCAGTGTCGCCGAGAAAACGACGTAATTTAACTATAATGTTATGTGCCTAGTCCTTCCATGGTCACCATGTAACTTCACTGCGACGTAATGAGTGTATTCACAGTGTCGCCGAGAAAACGACGTAATTTAACTATCATGTTATGTGCCCTGTCCTTCCACGGTCACCATGTTACTTCACTGCGACGTAATGAGTATTCACAATGTCGCCGAGAAAAGCATGTTATTTAACCATCACATTACACGAATATTCCTCTCACACTCGCAACAGTCCTGTGACATAGTATAGATTCATAGTGCAGCAGCCACAGTAACTATGTTATATAAGCATCACTTTACGCGTCTAGTCCTCTCACGGTCGCCAAATTATTTTATTACCTTGTAGTGAAGATTCACTGTGGTTTCCAGAAATCAGTGTAATTTAATCATAACGGTACTCACTTTGGACAATGAATGGATTACGTTGGCTACTGATGTTTTCTGATGCGAGTTATAGCATGTAACATGGCCGGCATTCTTCCCTTAGGCTATTAAAAACTAAGTTCAATATCAGCATTGTTTTTTTTTTTTTTTTTTTTTTTTTTTTTTTTTTTTTTTTTGTAAAATTATTGAGCTTTACTTTTGTCAGTGTTAGGTGGACAAGATCAAAATTTTAAAGAAGTAACGTGTTAAATAGCGAGATAGAAGAATACTTTATAAATTATATAAGAATCAAGTAGCTACAGTAAAAGTAGAGAATCATGAGAGACACGGATGAGTTAAAAAGGATGTGAGACAAGGTTGTAGTCTATCCCCGTTAATATTAAACTTGTATATAGAAGAAGCAATAAAGGAAATAAAAAAAAAAATCATGTGGCATAAGTGCTCAGGGAGAAATGATCAGTATGCTACGATTTGCTGATGACATTGTCTTGTTAGCAGAATGGATGAGGATAATGAGAAGTTACTGAATGGCATGAAAAAAATACTGAAGGAAGATTTTGGATTGAATACAAATCAAAACAAGACAAAAGTGATTAAATGTAGCAGAAATGACACCAATCACAGTAAATTAAATATAAAAATAGGATCGGATGCAATAGGAGAAGTAAGTGAATTCTGCTACCTGTGAAACAAAATTACAACCGATGGCCGAAGCATGTTATAAGCAGAATAGCATTAGCAAAAAGAGCCTTAATGAGAAAGAGAAACCCTTTAGTTTCAAACATTGATCTAGGAAGTAGAAAGAAGTTTTTAAAACACTATGTGTGGAGCACAGCACTTTATGGTAATATACATAGTCTTTAGGAATACAGGAAAGAAAGATAATTGAAGGATTTGAAATCTGGTGCTACAGAAGAATGATGAAAATTAAGTGGTCAGACAAAGTACGAAATGAAAGAGTTTTGGAAATAATGTATGAAGAAAGCAGTTTGTGGAAGAAGCTTACAGAAAGAAGAGACAGGCTGGTAGGTCATATTTTGAGACATGCTGGATTGGTTAGTTTGTTATTGGAGGGAACAGTGGAAGGTAAGAACTGTAGAGGAAGACAGAGATTAGAATATATGAAGGAGATGATTGTGGACGTGGGTTGTAAGGGATATGTGTACCTGAAGAGTTTAGCACAAGCTGGTAGGGATGGAGGGTTGCATCAAACTGATGACAGCCAAAAAAAAAAAAAAAAAAAAAAAAAAAAATCAAACAGCCTTATTTGGCCTAAATACGAGGCAGAGAAGCAGGAAGAGAAGGACGAGGCCAGAGGTGGCGGGCGTGACGCGGGGTCAGACACAATGGCTGCGGACCAGGCGCGACCTCAGGCAGGTGATACCAACATAGAGAAGAAAAAAATTAGTGGACACCTCAAGCAAGCAAAGTATGGGGTGTTCATTTGACTTAATACACCATAATACTGACATAGTGAATAGCGATAACGGGAACGGCCAGTGAAGACATTGTACTTTATTCTGACTGAATCTTTATGCTTCGTCGATATCGAGGTCATTGGAGCCGGGAGAGAATGAGGGACAAAGCTCGGGTAAGAATACATTTATATATATATGCACTCTATTTGTGTCTATATGTGTAAAGATTTGATTTGAATACATACATTCAGATTGGCGGTAATAACACCGTGTAAATTTGGAGGCACTGACGATGGTATATACCACAAGGCCGAAACGTGTCCTGTCAACAAACACCAATTAAAATAATTTTTAATAGACGTCGTTTAATTTATCGTTCCTTGCTCTCTCGTGCCACATTTTCCAAGTTCTGTCTTCGACACTTTTCTTACTTAACTTCTTCTGAAAATAAACCTTCATCTCTTTTCAAGTAACAACTCGATCTACTTTTATCGCTACATTTTTATACAATTAACAATTAAACATCATTACATCATCAATTGCAATATTCTATGTACCATACTATTTGTTAAATCCTGCAATCATTACATTTTTTTACTGAATTTAAAGCGTTGTCTTCCAGCATACAGCCTTGCCCAGGTAATTCTGCTAGGCGACCATTTAGTTTCACGCCTTGAAGCAGTTCACAGTCTCTTTTTTACCTTCTCGATTGATGCCTATTGTTTGAATTGTCTTGTTCTGTCATCGCTTTCTCTCTGGCGTTTTATAAAAACTCACATATCTTCAATTAATTTTAGCTATTTACAACTTTAACAACCTTATTTTTAACATTAATAAAAGAATACATTTTACTATAAAAATTCGGTAGGCGTGAATTTAGGTGATTGCCGGGACGGTTCCTTCAAAAGGACGTTGCCGAATTCCTACCCGTTTCTTGCAACCCTTCCTTGATCCTTTCTTATTTTTGCCCTTTGGAGGCGTTGGGGTGATGGTTGTAAGTAAACACAGATTTGATGGTTAATCTTAAATGAAGTCACGACAAAATTAAAATATCATTGAATCAGTTAATTTGGAAACTAATCCAATATTCAGACCGGAAGGCAGTTATATATAAACTAAGAATGGAACTAAATGCTTACGCAGAGATATATAATTTATAGGCTGTCACACAGGTATCAAGAGAGGCAAATGCAACAAGTCTCTACACACCAGCCAACTACTGTCGGTGCTCGGAGGGTGGGGCGGGGATAGGGGGTGGGGGAAGGTGATCCCCGGGGACAGCCGTCACGCAGGGGATTCCCAGAGGGCCGGAAATTGCCAATTACCGCGCGCTAGTCCGAGCAGGGCAGCCAACCTTGGAGATATAGGAGCGGGCCGAAAGAGCGTTTGTGTGTATCTACCAGACAGTGCGCTGTCGATATCTCCCCTAAGAGTTCAAAAGACAGCAAGCAGTACCAAACAAAAAAGAAGCTGCGAAAATTCTTTCCAGTCACTATTGTAGAATCTAAACACGGCCATTGCACCTCCGCCATCCACTGTGGTGATGCCTTAATGCGCACAGCCACAGTGGCGGGTATAACAACCCACTTATGAGATTCACATATTCTACGGCTTCACACGATGGTAAATGCTGCTGCATCTCTTGTTTCACTGTACAAACCGACTTAATCGGAAGATGGAACCAGAGTCATGCACCGAAACGTCGCCTCATATCGACGCGTTTTCCAGGTGGAAAACGCTAGATGATTTTATTCACCTGATTCGGCCAGGAAGCTTTCACTGTTTCAAACCCCTTATATTCCCATATATATATTTGCTGACCTCAGTATATCGACCGGTTTGTTGCAATCCTCCATCCCGTTCTATCCTGCGCCAATCTCTTCATTTCTACATACCCCTTACAGCCCACGTCCTCAATTATCTGTTTCATATATTCTAATCTCTGTCTTCCTCTACAGTTCTTACCTTCGACTGTTCCCTCCACTAACAAATTAACAAGACCTGCATGTCTCAAAATACGACCTACAACCCTGTTTCACTCTTCCGCAAACTACTTTCGAGAGCCATCAATTCCAAAACTCATTCATTTGGTACTTTATCTGTCCACTTAATTTGTATCATCCTTCTATGGCATCACGTTTCATGCTTCTATTTTCCTTGTTTCTGATATTCCTAAAGTCCTTGCTTCGCTCGCATAAAGTGCTGCGCACCACACATAGAGTTTTAAAAAGTTCTTTCTAAATCGTAGATCACTATCTGAAATTAAAATATTTTTCCTCAGACTTCCACGGCCATCTTTGTTCATGATTAATTGACTTTTAGGTATGGAAATAAACAACGCGGCATAACCCGAAAGTCAATTAATCATAAAATATTTTTCTTTTTCATGAAGGCTCCTTTTGATAGTACTATTATGCTTTCCTTATCATTTAATATAATCTCATATTTAATCTGTATAGATAATTTTCGACTTCGACCGGATGATGCAACCAGAGTCAGGCGCCGAAACGTCGCCTCTTATTGACGCGCTCTGCCGGTGGAAAGCTCGAGAAGAGTTTACTCAACTGATTCGCGGAGAAAGCCTACACTATTTGAAACCCCCTATCTTCATGAATCTTTTTATTATTATTATTCTTATTTTTGCTGTCATAAGGGGCCATACTCAAATTACGTCACACGAATTTCATGATTTTTGGACCCCGCCCTCCCCCCATGTCACAGGTTGTCACGTTTGTGGGACCCTTCCCTCCCCTGGTGTGACGTCACATACTTTGCAATTTTAAATTTATAAATTAAAACAGCACTTCCAAAATGATTTATGTATTACTTATTAAAAAAGCATATCAACAATAAATCAAACACTTAAGAAAATATTAAAAAAATCATAAAAATTGAATTAATGATACAAAATCGAGTCATCATGTGTCCATAGATTTTGAACCCATTCCTTTATGCTGTTTGTTATTGGCATAATAGTCACTTCATTCTTGTTTTCGATAGTGTTGGAAACATTCGATGTGTCATCATTTTCATCTTCCGCCACGAGCCAAAAAGTGATACAAATTATGCATGTGAAGTCATAAAGTTTATGACACATCCCACCCCCCTTTTGTCACACTATGTCACACTTTGTTGACCCCCTTCCTCCCCCTCTGAAGGAGTGATGTAATTTATGGCTGCCCCCTAAGTCTCTCGACTGGTTTGATACAACCTCCATCCCTTACTATCTTGTGCTAATCTCTTCATCTCTGCATACCTCTTACAATCAATATCCTCAGTTATTTGCTTCATATACAGGGTGTCCAGAAAAGGACTCCCTGATTTCAAAATTAAATATGCCTAAATAGTGATCCCAAGCTCAGGGTAGTGCCAATGGTGAACATTTTGAAAACATTGTGATGTGATTGTTTGCAAAGATTGTTTTCATACGATTATTTCACTTATGTATGCTGATATGAGCGTACAGCGCCATCTGTTAGCAGCTTTTGTAACTATTATTTCACACTGCTGTATACACTTCTTACAGCTGTCACAATAAACATACCGTTTACTGCATTCCTCTATCAATCTTTGTTTTCGAGATATTTAATTTTGAAATCAGGGAGTTCTTTTCTGGACACCCTGTAATCTGATATGTCTTCCTCTGCATTTCTTACCTTCGACAGTAAGAAATTAACCCATCCATCATGTCTCACAATATAACCTACAGCCCTGTCTCTTCTTTCTGTCTCACTCTTCCGCAAACTACTTTCGTGAGCCATCACTTCCAGAACTCGTTGATTTGGTACTTTGTCTGTCCACTTCATTTACAGCATCCTTCTGTAACACCACAATTCAAATGACTCAATTTTACTTATTTCTGATTTCTAAAGTCCATGTTTCGCTAACGTAAACTGCTGCACTCCACACGTAGTTCTTTTTGAATCTTAGAACACTATTTGAAACTAAAATATTTTTCTTCTTCATGAAGGTTCTCTATGCTTTCCTTATCATTTAACATAATCTCATATTTATTCTGTCTAGATAATTCTCGACTTAGCTCTGTGTCACGAGACTGGTAATGTTTCAGTGTTTACTTTTTTCTGTTGTTGGCGGAGTACTCTGAAGCGTTCAGTTCCGCTTGTGTAGTGTCAGTCAGGGAGTTGTCCCCTGCGAGACTTCGCCGGGGGCAGCTGTTTGGCATGCGGGCCCCGCATGTTCCGAGGCGGCATTCACAGCCGTACCTACGGCACTGCTTACTCTCCGAGCCTCCAGAGAAAACTCGACTTCGCTGAATCAACACCAACAAGCGGCAACACACACAACAGCACAACAACGCCGTATGTAGCTGAACTTGGCCTCCTTCATCCATCAAGGAATTGTTCTAGTTAGGTGCAGACCAGACATTGGCAGACCTGACCAGTGGTTGGAAACTGTTGAGGATGATGATGATATGCCTATTAATTACAGATTAATACGTTTACCTCTAGTTTGTACTCTCACAATTATTATTAAAAATATTGTTTTTAATAATGTCTCTCAGCCAAAATATGCCAAGCTCTTCCAGCAATCACCTTATCGCCAACAATTCTGCTGTTCTTTCTCGAAACTGTCAAAGATACTAGACTCAATGACAGAGATATTATTGATTGCCATTCTCTGAAAATTAATACCATTAATTGTGTTTCACGTATCTATTTGCGTGATGTCATTTATCCCCTTATAACTTCCATCAATCTACGGATTTCCCTGTCTGTTACGAACTTTTTCCTGGAAAGCAATTTACGAAGAACACGTATTTCCATTACGGAGACTGCAGGAAACCTCTTGTAGTGGCGGGAGGTCTTTGTTCCTTGCGGCTTGCCCAACACAGGAAGGCAAAAAATAAACAAGTGAATGTCTCTGGCACTGTTGGTCGTGAGACGCCAGAGCATTGTTCGGCCGCCGAGTAACAGAATCTCAATTTGCCGCGCATTCCGCCTCGTCAGGACCTACGGTTTAACCAGGAAACCCAGTCTCGGAACGTGACGACCTGCTCGCACGAGCAAAGCCTTGGTGGAGGTTGAAGAGAGGCTAAGTGCTCGTAAACATTCCAGCCGAGACTGGGATACGAACCAAGTACCTGTTGATCTGTAGTGAAACCTGTTACATGCTAGACAAACAAAGCACTCCAAGTATGACACGAAGAAAGGTGCCAGGGTCGGGAAGTTGGTTTCAAAGTGATTCCTAGTTATGAGGACCATAAATATTGACTTGAATCAAAAAATAGTCATAGAAATTTATGTACGTCGAGAAGAAGAACTAGGTGGAAGAGGTGCGCAATGTTTTTTATTTAAAAAAAAAAAAGTTAATTAATTTTGGCCTTAAAACCAGGAGAGTCACATCAATTTGATACGATAAACATGATGAAATATTAACTTGCTTGTATTTCTTTCCCACGTCTCACCCATATTTTCCTCTTCTAAATAGAAAGATTGCCTTTGGCCCTATTTAATGCCTCTGAGTACCTCTAAACTCAAAGGAAAAACTTCAAGTTTCTCAATGCGAACTGTACGGGAAAAGTACAGTTCAAATTCTTATTTCAGCCAGATAAGGTGACATGGTAATGTCTCTAGATTTGGAAAACATTTTTTCTACCTGAAACCTCGTTTTTGGTGATCAAAAACGCTTTGAACATCCACCGTACAGTAGCCACTTAGCTTCCAGTCATTTTTATCTATTGGACCACTAAAATCTCATTTGAATGGTCAACGTTTTGAAAGCGATAATGCCTTAGTGCAAGTGTTTATACGTCGGATGCGAAAACAACCAAAACACTATTTTCTGCATCTGGATTTTTAAAGACTTGGGATAAGTGTCTGAATGTACGAGTTCTTATTTCAGCCAGATCAGTAGAGGTGGTTATGACCTTCGACCTCAGGACTAATGTTTCTCTCTCTATAAACTCTTTTTTATCACTGAAAACGTTTGCAACGTCCCTTGTTCCGTCGCGACTTATCCACCAGTGATTTTTATCTGTTCAGGTTACTAAAATCTCATTTAAATGGACAACGTTTTGAAAATCATGATTCCGTAGTCCAAGCTTATTGCGACAGCCTCCAAAAGACTTGTAAAGAGTTGGAGTAATCGTCAGAATGTAGGTACAGGTTGAGTAAGTAGAAAAGGGGAAAAAATTTTAGCACATTGTCTTGACTATTATTGCCTATTATTGCGACTTATTTTTCACTGGAAGTTTTACTTTCACAAGTTTTACTTGCGTATTCCGTCAGCTGTAGTCCACTGAACGTTGTATTATTTCACGCATACTCACTACTTTTTTCGTCTTGAATCCTTTATGACTGTTTATAAAACCTCTTTTTTCTTTTAGAGCGTCTTTAATTTCTTTTAATATTTGAAATATACTGGATTGAATTGTGGCTTGTCAATAAATCCTATGAAAACGGAGTTGAAATATGGTGTTTTTTTATTTTTTTAAAGTGTCTTTCGGCATTTTAGGCCATACAGCCAGCTCGATAGTAATTTTGTCGAGCTAATTAGACACATCATAGGACGGACATGACATTCACCGACACAACACTTAAACACTCATGTCGAAATTTAAACACGAGGCTAAAACCCATAAAAATGAATAATTGACCAGAGTCTTTCATCACAGCTTCATGGCATCGTCAGCTAAACAGAGAAATTCCTCTTATATACTCGTAAATCCACTTGAAAAACTACAGCTAAGCGCAATGGCTTCAGAGCAACTGTTGACGACCTCAATAACTTCAAACATTGTTGCTTTTTTTTTTTACTTATGGCTTTATGCCTCGTCGACGTCTTGGTCATTAGAGGTTGGATGGGACTTGGGACAAGGAACGGGAAGGAATTCTGCCATGGCCGCTTGAAGGAAGCATCCCGTCATTCGCCTGTAGTGATTTGGGGAAACCGTGGTAAGCCCAAATCTGGATGCCCGGACGGGGATTTGAACCGCCGTCCTCCCGAATGCGAGGCCAGAGTGCCCCTGCGCTACCGTGGCCGGCTGAAATGGGGTTCTTAAAACCGGTAAAGAAGACGCAACCAATGTTAACATCAGGGAACAGGGTTGCATACGTAGTATTATACAAAACGAAAATAACAAATCATAGTAGTGAAACGGAAAGAGCACGTGAACAGAGTGATCAGGTAGAGTAAGCAGAAAGAAAGAAGAATTAAACCGAAGCATAAAATAAATTCATGAAATCTAACGGAAGAGGTGAAAAAGAGGATAACACTGTTGATAGATAGTAAAATAATGTTAGAACTGGTATAGTTTACCACTCTGACGGTTGGTGTTTATTAGCAGTAATACCGGAAACGGAAGTTTGCAGACAACCCGTCGGAGCTGCTCGTTGTTCTGTGTGCAGTCTGTGAGCTCAGACAGGTGGCAGGTGAGTCTAGGGCGGTTTGACACGTGTCGATCGAGGCGGGAGGTTCGCGGCGAGATGTGATCGAGACGGCCACTCGGCCATTGTGTCTGTGTGTTCTCCGAACGGCCAGGCGCATGAATATTGCATGAGTCCCCTCTGCTTCCTCCCCACAACTCCCATCCGCGCCGCAGACAAGCATACGTGACGTAAAATCTAGGCAGCCACAGAGTAAAGTGTTTAGGAGATGGGCTGGCTTCTACTCCCGCGATCACTGGCTCTATCTCGTTCTCCACTACGATAGCAAACGTCGCTACTACTCTCGTAACCTGAATCTTTCTTTTCCGTTTCTGGGCTTGAGTTCCAGAGTTCCTTACTGCTATTTAATTGCGTGTACTGTAGAAACAGTATCAGTGTATTGGTCACCATGTAACAGTGGGACCATTTACACATTAATGGCACCAATTAGTTGACTAATTGCTGAAATCGTGAGATCTGTAAAGGGGTGTATACTGCTGGATCTAATAAGAAACGGAAAAAGTGCGAGATGAGTAGACAATGTAGAGTATAAATGACAAGTTTGAGATCCCATTTCATCAGACATTTAGAAATAATAATAACTATATGATTTTTATTGAATATTTTTTTTTATTGCAATGCCGTACAATATTGAGTTTGTATAGAAATGGGGTAAATTTAAGCTTTCATTATATGTTTTGTTGTGTTAAAGTTGGTAGACTGTAATGGTAATGTTAGTCTAACCAAGAAGACGCGGATTGGTATAGAAAGGAGTAGATAAAAAGATGGAGGAGAAATTAATGGATGTTTAAAGCGCCGTCCTTGCATTTTATTTCATGAATGCGAGAAGTTTATTGTTTGAGTTGATTCTAAGTTTTAATAAATAGTAGTTATAAAACAACTGATACTTTGAATTCATAGAGATTACTAAATTTATTATGCGAGTTGGTAGCCTATAAACGTGTGTGACGATATTCTGGGGCCACACATATATCGTTCTCAGCGTGCTATCAATTACAGAAAAGATTGCAAAGAACCTGGAAGAAGTAGGAAATGTCAAACCAGGATTTCTTTACTTATCGATGCTAAAAAGATAGAGAAGATGGCAGAAATTGATTTATATTCGAAGGTAACGGATACCTTACACAAGATAGAGGAACAAAGGAATAGCTGAAGGGGCCATCTGTATAGAATTGGTGATACATGATTAACAGAAGCAGAGAGGCAGAGGAAGTCGCAGATATACCAACGAAGGGATTGGATTAATACTTGAAACCGAAACAAGTGAATGGGCCTAATCCTTATGTAGAAAGAAGAAGAAGTTCTGTCACGGTCGCCATGTAAGACTATATCCTTTTTTGCTTTGCTCTGATACGCTAATCATTTACGAAGCTAGCATCCATAACGAGACTGCTACTATCCAAAAACCTGCTACCTTTATTGGTTTTTGCTGATGTGAGGGCATTTTATTCATTTGAAATCTGCAGTTAGATGCGGCAGGAAGCAACCTAACTACGGTGATGAGTCAACACTTTAAATACTTCTTCATTCCTTCACGATATGTTGATCACGTTTACATAGAACGGCATGTCACCAGACACCATATCGTTGTTTTTGTGGCTTCAGGGCGCGTCGACAACGAGGTCACTAGCGCCCTAACATTATATTAAATGCCCAGATTTTATTAAAAAACTTCATATTAAACAGGAATTGGATTAATTAAATTTGTGCATAATTACTCTATAATACGGAGAGCCGATACTTGCAGACGTACTAGTGAACAGTAATGAACTTCAGGTAACAACTAACAATAAACAACTATCCGAAACGTGGTGGAACAGTCCAGAAGAATGTTCAAGAGCCTTGATAACGCCTAAAACGGAAAGTGATCAATACAACATTTTAATGTCCTGTCTTCCATCCATTTTCAGCCAAACTCCTCCAGACTTGTTTTGTCCTACAGTATTATTATTATCAATCTTAATTGCCACCAGAGCGTTAGCTCCGGTGGCAATTGCTCCAGTCATCTAATTACCCCTTTATATATATATTACAATTGGAATGTTAAATTCCTTTTACTTTTCTGATTTACAAATTTAAATTTTAAATTCCTTAAGTGTATTTGGTAATTTATTCATCACTTCATTTGCTAATTTTTTCCAATCCCTGACACCCTTACCAACAAAAGAAATTTTTTCCACTCCCTTATGCATGAAATCAAGCACAAGCTTATGCTCATGGTCGCCTTTCCCCTTGCATGCACTATTCCTGATTCTCTGACCAATATCCATCCAAGGCTCATCACCAGCATATGCCCTGTACATTCCCAGCACTCTCCTCACCCTCCTCCTGTCCTCCAATGATTTCCAATCCAGCTCCAGTATCATATCAGTTACTCACTGCGCCTTGCGATAATTTCCACAAAAAAATCTAGCTGCTCTTCTTTGCACACCTTCCAACTCCTATATTTGATAACCAAAATGTGGGTCCCAAACTACACCACCATATTTATCCAATGGTTTCGTAAACCAACATCCTAACTTCTCTGGTGCATCCTCTCATCACCTTCTGTAGTAAATGAAGGATTTTTTTTTGTAACCTTTTCCTACCACCTGTCTGATGAACTCTGCCCAATTGAGTTTGTTATCAAACTTTATGCAAAGATATTTACACTTCAAGCCTTCAACAAGCTGATTCTTCTTGGCTTTAATGTTTATTCCATGACGACCTACTTGTTTAGATATTCTATCCATGTCACCGTAGTTTCCGGAAATAAATCCAGGGCTTAATAAAAGAAATTTGAATGACAAAAAAAACATAAGTCAAATAAGGTCTTGTGCTACCGTTGCTCCGTAAAATACCGCTAAAATATTTTTAATTTATGTTAGATAGACTGAAATGGTGACTGTTCCGTTACAACGAGAGAATCAAGATAGCGTGTATTAGGATCCAGAAATTCTCCTTATCAGAATGATTAGGATGAAATAGAATCAATTAAACCTTTTGTTGTGGATACCATTCTAGATCGTCATATCAGACAGATATGTTGTTCAGAAATACGAGGTAAACAGTTCAGTTATTGATATGGTCGATTCTGTGAAATATTTGGGAGTAACAGTACAAAGGAACATGAAATGGGACTTACACATTAATTCGTTAGTAAGTAGAGCTAATTCTAGGCTGCGATTCATAGGTCGAATCTTGAAAAACTTTAATGAACAAACAAAGGAGATAGCGTACAAATCTCTTGTGTGTCCACATTTGGACTACTGTTGTGCCATCTGGGATCCGTTTCGTAAGGGGTTGATCGAAAGTATAGAGAAAGTACAGAGAAGAGCCGCTCGATTCGTGACCGCTTGCTACAGTCCTTATGAAAGCGTCACAGAACTGATTAGTAGACTAGGCTGGGAGTCTCTGGTAGATAGACGACACACGTTTCGTTTAAACTTATTGGTAAACATGTGTACTCCCACTTTCACTTACGAGTGTAGTGAAATACTTCGTCCACAAACCTATTTGAGCCGGAATGACAGTAAAGATTAGAGAAATAAGGTGCCGGACTGATTCTTATATGAATTCTTTTTTCCCTCGTACCATTAGGGATTGGAATGCACAACAAAGAGATTAGCTTTGGTGCTGAGCACCCTCTGCCATCACAATTTTGTTAATTTCAGTGTATACATGTAGATGTAGATATTTCCGAATCAAATAAAAAATTAATAAAACGATGGCCAACTGGAAAAACAGGTGTGTGAAGGAATTATCACTGGAACATATGTTACATTGCAACTAAATCAAATTAAACTAATTTTTTCCCGGAGACTATTAGAAACAAGATCTTATTACCACGATAGTTTTAAAGCTTTTGATACTTATTACAACGTAGCGAGAATCTAGGTAACAGTATTAAGTTGTCTGCACGAGATGCTTTGTTCTATATTCAGCGGAGAGGCACCATTGTTTTGTCTGCAGTCGCGGGACTTGCAAGTCGACTCAATTACCAGACAAACGCGGAGCACAGCGAATTAGAGGAGGATTGAGTACTGTCTTGGTGACATCCAGATAAAGACGGCAGACTGATTCAGCAGAAGTACGAACTCGGAATGATATATTACTGCAATTGTAAGAAAAGAAGACAACAGACTGCGTTTCAAGGGACTAATCATTCCAGAAATGATGGTACAATACTATGGAGGTAGATTGCAGAAGTCGATTTGCTATTTATGCTATTTGAGTATTGTAGTTTATAGGTATTCAAATGTGTTTTCAACATTTACAAAAAACATTTCATCACAAGCTCGATCGCTGATGACGCATTGAGTGCAGACAAAACTCTTCAGAGAGAGAGAGAAAAAAAAAGAAATTTGTATGAAAGTTTAAATGACCTTCTGTGCGGTTTGAGGAGAAATTTTTCGATTACCAGAGATCCATGGATAAATATTAACGTAAAAAATTATCGGAGCAGTTTTTAAGCCAAATTCGAAACTTTCAAATAATGAAAATTCCAACAAAATTCCTCTTAAAAAAGCACTGATGATAATTTCGTGAAAGCTTGTTCATAATGCTCAGAAGTATTGAAAAATCACAGTTTCAGCCAATTCGAAATTGTAGTTGGCGAATTCAGGTTTGGTCTCTTTAGAGATGGCATAGCAAAATATATATATATATATATTTAGAGTAATTCACAACGAAAAAAGAAACAAGCAATATCTTTGATGTAGTGTACAATTTCTGGACGGTATAGTGTTAAGAATCTGTGGCGTCTATATGTTCAGGTTGTACGAAGGGATTTTCATTTGTAGCTTCGTTCCAAGGTCACGCAAAGAAATAAAATTACCTCTGCATTTTGTGCTTTTAAACTGTCATACACCATCTCAATCAGTTCAATTGTTTTTGAGACCTCTCGGTTGAGTCCATCTCTAGGTCACTTTCTCTCTCCAGGTGCCTACGAAGAGGTTTCTTTATAAAGTTCCACAATGTTAGAAGCTACTATTAGAAGAACTATTAGGATTGAGTAAGATAAAGGCAAGAACTTCTTGCAGACAACTCCTTAAAAAACTCAATATTCTTACAATGACTTGTCAGTATATATATCTTCTCTCATGTTCTTTCTTATAAAACATTTTAACCTGTTTACATCTAATTAACAGGTACACAATTTCAATACAAGAAATAGGAATAATTTGCAGAAAACACAGAAATCACTGTGATTAGTACAAAGAGGAGTTAATTATTCTGGGATAGATCTATTTAACAAACTTTCCAAGAATATAAAACAGTTTGCAGATAGTAAAGATATTCTTAAGGAAAAACTGACCTATTATCTTATTGGCAACTCCTTCTACACCATTCAAGAATTTCAACAAAACAATTGGCTAGTTGACTAAGGTTGAAAAATGGGTTAATACTTTACATCAATATCCTCATACCAGTATCAATTAATTTACAAAACGTATGTCTAAGCAATAGGTTATTGTTTACGAAACTGAAATCATGCTATTTAAGCTTATAATGTATAACTTGAGATGTCCCATTCTGTAGATCTCATTATTTATCAGTAACAAGAAATGTTGTTGTTAGATCCAGTAGTGTTATTACCATAATGTATTTAATTTACATAAGTTCATATCATTTGATTTGAGTCCGGTTCTCGACCGACAAGGTTATCATGAGGAATGTTTAATATTATTACTTGTCATAGAAAGGATAATGGTTGTAACCTAGTGGACATGCTAGTGAGTAATAAAGAATGTACTTTATTGAGGTCTGGTTGACGTTCAAAATAACAGACTTCCCTTGTGTTACCGAGTGTTTTGGGGCATTAATTTACTGAAGTGATGGAGACCTTCTCGGATATAGTAGATGTTTGTTTAAAACAATGGACACAGTGTTACATTGTGAGCTCCCCTGTGTGGATGTTCGACGAATGAAAGGTTTCTTTGAGAGCCCCAATCATAAAATGTTCCAGCCGAGCTGTCAGACATTTCGCAGACGTCGCTGGCGAAGAAACATTCTTTAACAATAAACTGTTTGTTCTTAAGAAGTGCAGCCCACAGAGACTATGGTTATATGGAGGGGGGTGACCTACCAAGAAAATGACGCTGGTGGTGGGGTTATCCCAGCCAATGGAATTCATTCTCGCTGGTTGCTGATATTTTTTTTTTTTTATTATTATATATTCGACCAATCGGGAGAGAGAAGAGGAACGAACTCCGCCCATGGCGAGTCTACGAGGAAGGCAGAATGGACGGAGGAGGACACTTGATGTCGGACCGGCGGAGACTGGACGAGAGGGACTCTGGTTCGACGCGAGCAGACAGCAGCGGGCGATCTGCGCTACTGAGGACACATTGCTGAGGTCCCCAGGGTCGAGGACGAGCTGCCGGCTGTCGCGGAGGAGAGACTCCAGACGCCACTCCACCCTTCGCTCAGCGGGTCGACTACCTGGCCTGCCGAAACACGACGCAGCTCTGCAAGCCCCGTCGCCGCGGTCGTCGACACAGCCCTCCCCGCGGGTCACCGACACGACTCTTCTCATTGCGCTGCTCAACATTACGGTAACGCAATCGTCTACAGAGACCACAACGAGCTCCAACAAAATTAAAGAACTGTAAATTCCAGTACCAAAGAGGGAACAACCATTTACCCATTCAAGTAATTGTTTTTCCGAAATAACTTTGCTTTCTATGTATAAAATCAATAAAATCAGTATGTTTCTCATTAATAATTCATGTTTCACTTTTATTAATGTGAAGGACCACCTCGGAAGAGAACCCCACCCACAATCATTTATTTTGTATTAATCAGTAAACTGTTTATAAAGTAGTTAATTTACAAGACATACAGAGCGGGACACTACATAATTGGCGCCCAACTCGTGGCTTCCGATGGTCAAAATTCACATTTTAACCCTCAAGTTGAATTCAAAATTTTTATTGGAGCTTGTTTTGTTTAGTTTAATTTTTCTCACTTCATGAGATATTTAGTTAATGCTTGGATATGCATGTCAGCTAATTTCAGATGGCGAAGCAGGTGAACTTCTGTCTTGGCGGAGTGAATGATTTGTGTTTCTTGTATTTTCTGTTTGTTTTCCTTTTGTGGAGCTTGTAGAATATACAGTGTGTATTTTCTTTCCAGCTTCAGCTTAATGCCGTCCGGTGTTCAGATGTTGTGTCAATTATTTCGTTTGTTTTATCACATTTTGTTGTGTCTTAATGTATTGAGTTTTCTGATGGTATATTGGTTTCATTGAAATTTGTTGTGGTATGTTCGTTGCAATGCGGCGTTGTTTCATTCGTTTGTCTTGCTTTATTGTGATTTGACGTGGGGTTATGTTGTCATTTCTTATGGTATGCCGGATTGATTACAATTGTTTCGTATATGAGCCGTGTTTTCTGTTGCTGTGTTAAATTTCATTGCTTGTTGTGATAAATTCTGTATTATTTTGAAGTCCATGTTTACATTAATGCGATTAAGGAATAGGATCATCAATATGAATGCCGAGGAAAATTCTGTGTTACCGGGGACAAGTGTTGGAGTCGAACCGGTTGATCAATCAGAAATACACGAAGTTGTAGATTCGTTATTACCAACCGATAACTTAAATTCACGGGAAGAAACTGTTGCTGAATGCCAACCGATAAGTTTGGGATCAATAATGGAGTTTTTGAGAGGCATGCAGTCCGAAATAAAATCACAAATGGATGATTTTCGCACAGAATTCAAGTCACAAATGGAAAGGGTAGATTCGCGATTGGAAGGAATAGATTCGCGGTGTGACGCAATTGATCAAAAATTAGGTAAAATGACTTCTCAAATGAAAACTGTCAGAGGAGAGTTTGCTGAGTTGAAAGCAGATTTGAAGTCGGAGGTTCGGTCAATAGTGAGGGAAGAAGTTTCAAGTTTCACTAAGGAAATAAACAATTTTGAGAATACAGACTCAATTTGTGCAGGCATCGGAGAAGAAAGCTTTCGGGAAGCGGAGAATTACGACGCTCAATCACTAGAAACAGGCATTGAATGTGAATGTCAGCAGACAGACACTCTCATTCTTGTCACGAGCGAATCGTTTGCCAAAGTCAGTGCAGTTATCCCAACTGTGTATAGTAATCCGAAGATTGTGATGAAATCGAGAAAAATGGTTAATCAGGATTACATTAGTGTTGCATTCGTATCAAAGAAAGGGTTTCTTCTAGCAAGTAAAGTATTGGTTTTTGGGAGAGAAAGAAAAGACTCGCAGTATGTAAATTTAGTGGAAAATGCGATGACACCTGCTGTATCCATGATTTCGTTTGCGAGCCGAACAGGCAAACAAAATTCTTTGAATCATAAGGAATCACCTTGTGTAAGCGTGGATGGAAAAATCTCTGAATGCGAGTTTTTCCGTGTTCATGTTGTCCAACAAACCGAACAGTCAGAATTTTTACACGCATTCGCTTGTTGCAAGGTTATTTCAATGCTATTGAAATTGCAAAAATGTAGGAAAATCAGTAAGAGGTCCGAAAATTTTTCTGTTTGGCACAGTGTGTCCGGATGTGGAAATACTTCTGGCGGAAGAGTCTCAGAATGTGAGAAATGGTTTCAGGTAGTTCATGGTAGATTAAAGAGGTTGTAGAATCAAGATTCCTTGGTTTTGTGCACCTGGAAAATATGATCTGGTGATTCATGATGTTTTGAGCTCGTACATGTGGCCTTGCTACATGAATGTATGTGATTGATCAGTAAGGATATTAAGTTTAGGTTTATTCTAGGTAGTTAGTGGGAATATACTCGAAAGTGAGTGACATTAAATTTCCCTGTACTTAAGATGCAGATAATTTAAATATATTTAATTGTACTTTGGTAAAGGAATAAAATTGCTGCATATGCAAATTAGCTGTATATTGTCTCGTTTGTAGTTTTACATATTTCCAGTAGGTTTTAATGAATGCCTTATCCATATATAAGAGGGAAGGAATTGCTTTTCTGGGAGACAATAGAGGAAGCCGATGTTTAATTCCGGTAATAAAATTCAGTAAACAGAGATAGTGGGATGATCTTTAAAAAGATTTTCTGTTCAAAGAAACAACTTCCTCTAACGTTAATCATGTGTTCAAAGGACAGTACTGCACAGTAGCATAACAGTTTTGTGAATTAATATTGTTCACGGATTAGGGATTTGAATCGTGTAATTCCAGAAATTAGTTGCAGTATTGTAAAAAAGGCGAGTGGTTAACAAGGTCAATCAGTCATTTAAATTTGCAAGACATGCAGGGAAAGGAAGTAGATTAATAAATAATTTATATGACAACACCAAAGCTAGTAGCAGTGAATAATAATCGAGAGTATTATGACGAGCGAAGTAAAATGCGGTATAAAACGGAGAGTAGGATTTAGAACTGAGCAAAGCGTACATGTTTCCTGTGTCTGATTTACTTGCCCATGGTAATAAAAAAAATGGTGAAATGTAATTGAGTAAGCTACGGACGTTTAGGTCTAGATGCCTTCAGCATGTTCTACATGGCAAATAAGGTAAGACCATGATTAGAGAGCGTTGTGCATTTCTAGCGTTCTGTGTTGCTTGAATGAACGAAGGTTGATACCTTTCGTTTCACTTTGTAATGACGATAAATGTCATGAATTCTCTGAGTGAGAGAGAATTAATTTGCGAATGGAAAGTCGCATTATGTTGATAGCTGAGATACAGTAAGTGTTACAGTCAGACAGGAATACGCAAATACGCAGTTCTACGTCTAGCGCTTCGCAAAGTGTGTCTAATTAATGTACCGTGGACGTAAAAAATATGATGCTTAACTAGTGGAGTAATTGCATGCTAGCTAACTAATTCCCCTTTTCGTGTGAGATCAAGTTTCACGTCTAAAAATATATTGCAAAGACAGAAAACGATTTCTTAAGGATATTTATCGCTAAAGTTGAGTTTTTAGAAATGGTAGTCATTTCATCTTATCTGCACTCACGTTAATGTTTACTGAAATAGCGTTGAACTGTTTCTGTAGCGTTGTTGAAAGGAATGAACAAAGATCATTTAATTTTATAGAATAAGTTCATATTTAGAATAGGTAAGAACTTAACTATGTGTTTTATTTAAGTAGATTTAGATCTATAGCAATATTGTGGTATGAATGTGTGACAAACCTGAGCTAATGACAGACGATTCACCCCGCTAGATGAATAAACACTAGTATCATGTTCGGGAATGTTTAGATTCGCATTGTAGTATTTTTTAAGAGGAATATTTTAATAAAGAATCAAGAACTTTCAAAAATTGATAAAGCAATTTTTGAAAAACCGGGAACGTGGGTAAATGAGATGTCCCATTCTGTAGATCTCATTATTTATCAGTAACAAGAAATGTTGTTGTTAGATCCAGTAGTGTTATTACCATAATGTATTTAATTTACATAAGTTCATATCATTTGATTTGAGTCCGGTTCTCGACCGACAAGGTTATCATGAGGAATGTTTAATATTATTACTTGTCATAGAAAGGATAATGGTTGTAACCTAGTGGACAGGCTAGTGAGTAATAAAGAATGTACTTTATTGAGGTCTGGTTGACGTTCAAAATAACAGACTTCCCTTGTGTTACCGAGTGTTTTGGGGCATTAATTTACTGAAGTGATGGAGACCTTCTCGGATATAGTAGATGTTTGTTTAAAACAATGGACACAGTGTTACATTGTGAGCTCCCCTGTGTGGATGTTCGACGAATGAAAGGTTTCTTTGAGAGCCCCAATCATAAAATGTTCCAGCCGAGCTGTCAGACATTTCGCAGACGTCGCTGGCGAAGAAACATTCTTTAACAATAAACTGTTTGTTCTTAAGAAGTGCAGCCCACAGAGACTATGGTTATATGGAGGGGGGTGACCTACCAAGAAAATGACGCTGGTGGTGGGGTTATCCCAGCCAATGGAATTCATTCTCGCTGGTTGCTGATATTTTTTTTTTTTATTATTATATATTCGACCAATCGGGAGAGAGAAGAGGAACGAACTCCGCCCATGGCGAGTCTACGAGGAAGGCAGAATGGACGGAGGAGGACACTTGATGTCGGACCGGCGGAGACTGGACGAGAGGGACTCTGGTTCGACGCGAGCAGACAGCAGCGGGCGATCTGCGCTACTGAGGACACATTGCTGAGGTCCCCAGGGTCGAGGACGAGCTGCCGGCTGTCGCGGAGGAGAGACTCCAGACGCCACTCCACCCTTCGCTCAGCGGGTCGACTACCTGGCCTGCCGAAACACGACGCAGCTCTGCAAGCCCCGTCGCCGCGGTCGTCGACACAGCCCTCCCCGCGGGTCACCGACACGACTCTTCTCATTGCGCTGCTCAACATTACGGTAACGCAATCGTCTACAGAGACCACAACGAGCTCCAACAAAATTAAAGAACTGTAAATTCCAGTACCAAAGAGGGAACAACCATTTACCCATTCAAGTAATTGTTTTTCCGAAATAACTTTGCTTTCTATGTATAAAATCAGTATGTTTCTCATTAATAATTCATGTTTCACTTTTATTAATGTGAAGGACCACCTCGGAGAGAACCCCACCCACAATCTTTTATTTTGTATTAATCAGTAAACTGTTTATAAAGTAGTTAATTTACAAGACATACAGAGAGGGACACTACAAACTGAAACTTGTGTATCTTACTTCGAAATTTTAACATTGCGGAATTCCGATGAGCAAAAGTCGCTGGTTTACGTGAAAAATCTGCCAAGTGCTTCGGCCTCAATTTTGGGCAAATTGCTACTGTTTGCTTTGCTAAATCCTGGTTCCATACCGAATTACACTTGTCTTTCAGCGTATAACTGAGAACAACTGTATTAACGTGACAAAAGTTCCTACAAACAAATCATTTACCAAGTTCTGTTTCACGGAAGTGTCAACAAAAACTTTGCTGTTTCGGGTGGTGTGACGTAATGCTTTCTCATTGGCGTTCGCGGTCACATGATTGAATGCCTAATTTTTTTGTGTAATTTAATTTCTAATAATAATAATAATCTTTATCTTTTATAATGAATAATTTTGTTTTTTGTTATCTCCTTAGCATGATTAATCATTAAAAATTGCTATGCGTCCGATTTATTCTTAGTGGACACTAACCTCTTAATTGTATTCGATATGACCTTTTATAAAATTCAGTTGTAAAAATTGATGTTTATTTTTATTCTTTTTATTCGTCTTTGTAAGATAAAATTGCTTTCGCTATGATTATTACTCATATTGTGTATATGTATATTGACCATGACACGTTTCACATCCCGAGGTCCTTCCTCGGCAGGGATCCATGGAACAAGATTGATGAATAAATAAATAAATACTGCTTTCTAGACTTGAATGCCTCGCTGGCGTTTTACTAACGAGATTCATATTTCCACCGCATGGCGTCTCTACCGTGCGGCACGTGACAAGCGGCCAGCCAATGGGCCAGCCAATGGGCATCTCTGAATGCAGAGTTTATTTCCTATCGCGGCGAACAGTTTTAAAGCCGAGCTCTTGTTAAGGAACTCGCCGACAATGCTGCCCTAATGAGGTTAGAGTGGTACAACTTTATGCGGCTTGCCGCGGTGTCGACAGGCGCTGCATTATAAACACATCACGGCGCAGCGCAAACAAGACGTTCTGCCCTAACAGATGCGATGAGCCGGCCATTTTACTGGGCTGCCATAACTTGTTGCCCTTACTCATATGCAAGCGAGTTGAAAAAAAATTTGTTGTCTGTTTTTCATCACTCTCCCCAATAGCCGCCACACGCTCATTCCAACTAATGTCACAAAGCTAATAAATCTATATCTATAAAACGAAAATCGGATATATTGGTCTCATAAAAACTCGGAAACTACGGAGCAGCTTTCGATGGGGTTTTCACCGTTTTAAACTTAGAATCTCAATTCAGTTGTTTGGCATGTCTTATGTTTCAACGTTAAATAACGCAGGAACATTAAATGAAATTCTGAACGTATAATGAAAAATCCCAAAGATGGAAGGATTAGATGTTCCATACTTCGCACTTAATATACAACTACAATGTCTTTCACCATAGCCTTTAATGAAAGCAATAAGATAACTTTACAATAATAACCATTTTGCACACTAAACAAAACTTGAAGTATTCTTTCCTTAAATTCGGGATATTAAACTTTTAAACGCCATAGATAGCCGTAAAAAGCACAGAGATTTTCTTTAAGCACGATCTCTGGACAATGTCTTTAGCCATAAGCTTTAGACTTCTGTTTACGATAATATTATTCCGTATTCACTTTTGATATTTGTATAATAGGATGAAACTGCGGAGTTAAAAGTATCTAGTGTTTCGAGCAAAACGTATATTCATTCACTTCGCAATTGAATCAAATATGAGTTTCCAACATAATCTAGCATAGTAATGTAATTTCTTAACAAAATTAACTAAGCTTGATATACATGAATCTTTTCGCATCAATGAAAATAGTGTACGTGCAAATAAACTTTCTTGGTAGGGGGCGGGTGAATGTAGGTTTGCTTTAATTCTGAAAAAAAGTTGGCGTGAATTTTATGAAACTTTGTACATATGTTTTTCATTGTGGGAATAAAAATAGGGTAGGGATTAAAGTACGCCCACTATACCAGCAACGCCGGGAACTCCGCTAGTTATCAATAAACTACTCTCAAAGCCCGTTAAAAATGACGCGTTTAACGGAGTGTTCTGATAATTCATTTCTCTGCGGTCGTCTAAGCAAATAAAATTGTTGTTATGTAATGATGATAACCTTTATTTTGTAATTTGTACATATTTAGGTCGTAGTTTACACAGCGATACAGACGGAAGTTTTACTGAATCAATGATGTCAGAATTAGGGAACCAATTAAATTAAAAATACATTAGGAATTCCAAAACCTTATGCCATAGTGCGTGATACTGATTTTATTCGTTGTCTAGCACTCATTCAGCACGTTAAATATGGAACTACTTCCATCCGTATAAAACAGCCGTAACTTCAGTAACACGGAGCTTATGAAAGCAGCTTAAATTAATTGTAAAAAAAAATTTTTGTTCGTGATTTAGTCTAAAAAAAATGTGTCTGCATTTCGATATAGCCACAACTTCTACTAATACTACTGTAAAAAATTCTTATATGCTGTTACCCGCGTAAGAGTACATTCATTATACAGGGCGTTCGCCGGGAAACGCAACCCACTGTTAGCGCTACAAGGAAGAAACTACTCCCGGCGAGCGAGCGCTCAGTTTCCGGCATTGTTCGACCGTCGGCCGCGGACTATTTCATAATAATTACGCTTCATAAACTTCATAAACTTGTGTGCTAAGCATTTAAATGTGACGTAATTCATTAGCTTACCTTATAAAAGATGCTGGAAGTGTTGACCCTCTTGTGTAATGCACATTTCACATCTTCTGAACATATTTCGAGACACACGCTGCCCTAACTGACTTAATGATTTTTTGGGTGACTGTTCTAGTCGAAAAGCGATATCGTCAATTTTCTCCTCTGTGAGAATACGGTTGACCGACAGTCTCTTTTTGTTAAAAAATGAACCCGTTTCTCTTACTTTTTTAACCAGACGCAGAATTGTTGATTTAGCTGGCAGTAAAGCGCCAGGAAATACGCGACGAAATTTACTGCGACACTTTTTAAACGACTTCTTCTTCACATATGTATCGTAGAGAAATATTCTTTGTTGCGAACTGTAACGTACCATAATTTTACTCACACTCAAACACGGTACAGATTAATAAGAGTATGAAGCCCCAAACCAGCCAAACCGCAAAGAAACGTTTATTCACAACACTGATTAATAAGAGACTGAAGTCACAAACTATCTACAATGCAAAGAAACCGTTCTTAACGATGTAAGGGTCACTGCACTGCACTGTTGGGGCAGCGGAGGTGTTAAACAGTGCGGTGATTCACGGTGCCGTGTGGCGGAAACTGCTGCCCCGACTTACCGAGCAAGTTGCCGACGGCACCAGACTGGGAGGGTAGCGTTTTCCGGCGAACGCCCTGTATAACGATCTAAATGTGACCTATTGGAAATAATTATATATGTCTGATCAGTAATAAAAGCAAAAAATAATTAACATATTCATTTAAAGGCAATTGATAAATTTATTTTAGTGTTTGGGAAAATCATTCCTTCCAGTATATTGCAAGCCCGTCAAAAATGACGTGTTGAATACAATATTTGAGCAATTCGTTTCTTCGCTGACTAAGTACAATTTTCGCCAAATAACATTCATTATCTTGAAAATGATGCAATGTAGCTTACTGTAACAGCGTTATCGCTATCCAGAGTGTGTAAGAAAAATTTATATTGAACAAATTTTAATCAATAAAAAGCAACTAATAATTAATATTTCGATTTAAACTTAATACGTACTATTCTTTTCATGTTCTGGCAATTAATTTATTCGTGCATGTAAAGATAAATAGAACTGTTATTAAATAGCGGGCCTAACCTCGAACATCTCCATTCGTTGTTTGTTGTGTAGCAGAGGCGAAAAGCGTGACGTCATAGTAAGACGAAGTGTGACGTCATGCGTTTTGTAAGTATAGATAATGCCACTGTTTTTATATTTGTTTATTTGTAAGCGTTTCACCTTGGATCGAGGAATCATCAGCAACACTTATTTTTGCTATCATCAGTCTCTCGACTGGTTTGATGCAATCCTCCATCCTTTCCTATCCTGTGCTAACCTCTTCATTTCTACATATCTCTTACAACCCATGTCCTCAATTATCTGCTTCATATAATTTTAATCTCTGTCTTCCTCTACAGTTCTTACCTTCAACTGTTCCCTCCACTAACAAATTAACCAATCCAGCACGCCTCAAATTATTACTTAACAGCCTGTCTCTTCTTTCTGTAAGCTTCTTTCACAAACTTCTTTCCTCGCCCATCATTTCCAAAACTCGTTCATTTCTTACTTTGTCTGTCCACTTAATTTTCAGCATTCTTCTGTAGCACCTCATTTCAAATGCTTCAATTTTCTTTCTTTCTGTTATTGCTCAAGTCCATGTTTCACTACCATAAACTACTGTGCTCCACACATAGAGTTTTAAACAGTTATTTCTAAGTCCTAGACGAATATTTGACAGTAAAAGATTTATCTTTTTCATTCATTTTTACAAATTGTAAAATCATGTTTGATAGATTCATAAATTGTAACATGTGATGGTTATTTAGTAGTTGATTTTGATTTATTCTTGTATTATACAGGTTAATCGGCTGTTGGATTACTACTGGCAGTGGTACGCGTTATGCTGTCCCACTCGCTGTCAGAGAATTCCAGACACGGCCTTTGCCACTGCATGTCGAGATCATGATGTATGAACGAGTTATAACGCCCAGCCATTATATGCTAATGGTCTGGCACCAGGCAAACACCACCAGTGGCACCGCATACAGACTTTAACTTGGCTTATCCTGCGCCTCGTGTATACAGTATTGTCGAGGACATTGCTCCCAACGTCATACCACAGAATACAGGTCGTGACGAGAACTCGGTTGGTAAACATGGGATGAAGATAAATGCAAAGAAGAGTCAGCTTATTAGATACACAAATGAAAATAACTAAAGGTTAATTATGATTATAAGGTGGCGAAAGAATTGCTAGTTGAAGACTTGAAATGTAAATATCTTTTCATTACATTTGATAACAAGCTTAAGTTGGCAGGACTCATTGGGCAGGGAGTAGGAAATTTTTTCAAAATTCTGCAATTGTTGGAGAGAATGATGAGGGGATGTACGAGAGAAGTAGAGGAATTGAGTTCCAAAACTTTGGTCAGACCATTGCTCGAATATGGTAGTGTAGTATGGGACCCACTTTTTGGGTATGAAATACAGGAGATGGAGAAGGTGCAAAGAAGGGCTGCTAGATTTGTTTCTGAAAATTACAGCAGAATGAAATCATTAACAAATATGATAAAAGAGCTGGAATGGGATTCATTGCAAGACAGGAGGAGGGTGAAGAGGGTCATGGGAGTATACAAGGCGTGAAATCATATTGGTGTAAGAAGGAAAAGTAATGCATGGAAGAGAAAAGATGACCATGTCCAGAAGCTGGTACTCGATTTCAGGCACAAGGGTGTAGGAAGATTCTCTTTTTTAGGTAAGGGTGTCAGGAATTGGAATAAGTTACGAACGGAAATGATGAATAATTTACCGAAAACGTTAAAAGAAATTAAAGTTGAAATCTGCAAAGGTAAGAGTAAGTGGGTACAGGATAGGGGGAAGATGGGTGTGTGGGGAAATAGCCACTGGAGCATGTGCTCCATCGCAATTAAATTAAATGAAATGAAATTAAATTAAATCGGTTCTGTTCTCTGATCTTTGGTGTCATGCAGGAACGGTCTATGTTACTACGAATTTCAAACACGTGATCACTGCTTCCTTGAGAAGAACGGTTACCATCTTGTAAGTTTGTAAGTATACAGTTCCTACAATTTCTTCTTGTTCCCTTTTTTTTGTTTTGTTTTGTTTTTGCTACATCTCCACTACGTTTTAGAATTCTATTGTTTGAGGTGAGATTATAGGTTGCGTTTGGGGGTACCGTTTATTTTATCTCGTGGGGGAGAAACCATCTATGGCCTCACGTGAACGTTGGGCCATAATGGGAACCCCTTGCGTTGTAATTATATTCACATTTATAAACGTTTCTCGGGAAACAAGCCGAGTTATATTGTTATTAAAGCACAATATTTCGGCGACTTTAATCTCCGTCGCCATCTTCAGGTGCAGTTGCAAGTCTTGTAATTGAGGCTGCTCATCACCAACGCTCTGCTTTTTGTGTTCCGCGGGCGTCTAATGACATCTGAGATGCTGCTAGGCAACATAACAACATCTGTCGTTGCCATGCCAGTTTACAAACAACACGCTCAAGGTTGACTTCAAGGCAGACTTCAAGACTTGCAACTGCACCTGAAGATGGCGACGGAGATTAAAGTCGCCGAAATATTGTGCTTTAATAACAATATAACTCGGCTTGTTTCCCGAGAAACGTTTATAAATAAACAACGCCGAGAGAAATTACATTCATTTATATATTCACATTGGTTTATTCAATTCTATTAGGCGGGTATTTGTACTAATTCCAGAGTTTGGCTTTCTTGGTTTCAAGATTTTCGATGTTTCATCGTCGGTTTTTCTTATTTGTATTAATTTGTGGCATACACTGATCAGCCAAAACATTATGAACTCCTACTTGCTAGCATATTGGTCTATTTGAATGCAATACAGCAGCGATTCGGCGTAGCGTGGATTCTACAAGTCCTCGGTAGGCTTCCAGAGGTATCCGAAAGCAGACTTCTACACACAGGTCACGGATTTCCCTTAAATTACGGGACAGCGGTTTGTGGGCGCGGCGGCTGGGAACGAGCATCTCGGAAAAGGAGAGTCTGGTCAGCTGTTCGCGTACTACAGTAGTGAGTGTCTATGCAGAGTGTTTGAAGGACGGTGTAATCACGAGTAGGCGACAATGTGGTGGACGTCCACGCCTCATCACAGAACGTGGAGGTCGGAGGCTTGCCCGCTATGTAAAGCAGGATAGGGGGTGATCTGCGGCAGATCAGAGGGAAGGGTAAAATTATGGCACTTCAGTGTTTCAGAGCATTAGATTCACTACTCTACCACAATGTTCTGGCAGTTAATTTCTTAGCAATTTCTTAACTAAATAGATTTGTAATATAATTGAGCTTAATTTATTTCATAGTGTAAGAATCTGGTCACGGTATTTTGAAGGAACCATCCAGACACACGCTTGTAGTGGTTTGGGGAACCGTAACCGAAATCTGGATGTTCAGATGGGAATTTGAAGTTTAACTGCTATCCTCGCGAATGCTAGGCCACAGCACTCGCCCACCACGCTCGGTAATTTTGTTATGATCACATCAACGGAGCAGTTGACTGTACGCAGGCGTGGCGCTGGCCACCTTGCTGACGGGGTGGTCCTTCCTCCTGCACTACGTGACGGCACGGCAGGGCGGCTGGCTGCCCCTACTCGGCATTCCACCGCGCACCGCACGGCACGACTGCTGCGGTGTCTGCCTACAGCCGCAGGCGACCGACACGCGTTCCACAAGCTGCCTCTCGCGAGAACACGTTTCCTGGAAACCAACTATCTGCACGCGTGACGCTGAAGGCTCCTACAACCCAGGAAATACAATACATGATGCAGAAGCACAATTTCTGTGAGGGAATGAATGCGCGCTAGTATACCGATGATTAGATGAAGAGGAAATAATAGGACGTCCATTAATTTCGTGGTGTTTTTCCCGAAATCTGGACACGTCAGAGTTTTGATGAGATTTGTTAAGATCTGCTAAGAATCCCCTCCCTCCACCACACCAACCTTTTTTTTTTTTTAGCTTGGTGGAATTGATGTCGGAGTTGTGAGATTGGTTTGATTTCGCCGAACCCCCCTCCCTCCTATTTAAGCTCACGTAATTAATGTACGACCCCAAAAACGCACCTATTAAGTATTGACACTCTTAGCAATTAATATAGTTGCGAATGAAATATGTCCCAAAGAAATTTTTCTAAATCAAATTAAGACCACGAGAAACTGCGGGTTATGTGTAAAATCGAAGATATATGATTATAAAAAAAATACTGCTCCAATTGAAGAAATAGATGAGATTAGTTTCACAAATAACCACTTGCCCCATAAAAACGTCGCAACGTGTTTATTACCAAAGTGATAAGTGGGTCTGCCAAGGGTGCAGCTCTGTTTATATAATGCCGAATTCTGCGAACACTGTATACAGGTGGTTAAACTGAAAGAAAGAGGTTCCCTGGGTTATTGGCACTTGCTACGACAATCACGAAGTCCCAAGGGCAGATCCATAAAACGAAGTGGTTTAACTATCTGAACCGCTTTGCCAACAGGGTGCTACTCTGAGCACGTAGCCATACATTAAACACAGTCACGCTAATCATATTATTTCTAACGGTTGTTATCTTTTTTCATAAGCCATTCTCTTCACATATTACCGAAATAAATAAATGAGGCATCGTTTTAAAGATTAAGGTCCCCGCTTTGGTCACATCATATTTTTATAAACGAAGTTTTCTAAATTCGACCATTAAAGGGTCGAAGTATCAATATTTCTACATGCATTTTCCTGTCACGAGCCATTTATCTCCATTGTTACCCAACCGAAATCAATAAATGAGCAATCATTTTAATGACTAAGATCTTCACTTCCGTTACATCTCATTTAAAGAATGGAATTTTCCAAAAGTCGACCTTTAAAGGGCAAAAGTATCAATATTTCTGCAACATGCTTTTTCTGTCAAGCGGCATTTATTTCTCTTGATATCTAACCGGAATCGACAAATGAGTTTTATTTTTAAGAATTAAGGCCTCTACTTGAGTAACATTATAAATTAAGAAAGAAATATTTCGGACTCTGACCCTTAAAGTAAAAAAGTTACAATAATTATGAACGTCGCGCAATAGTTCAGAGTGTAGCCACTAGAGAGCAGCAGCAGCACATGTGACAGAGATATTAATTAATAAATTGATTCACTGGCGTCGACAACAATGAGTGCGTTACCAATACATAGATGGCAGCACATATGACAGAGATATCAATAAACTGTTGTTTGTACAATAATTAGCTTTTCGGATATTTACGGAAACATTTCTGTTCTGCCTTACAGTTCCCATGTATACATTTTACTCGCGACATTTTCTCACTGGATATTGTGACAGCCGTCAAACCTAAAATTAAGTGGAATTATATTTTATAGAGCATTTGAAGTATGCTAGAGTTTGGTTAAAATATAATCTTGTATGTTTGTTTTTTCAGTTAACTGTAAATCAGTGTATATAGATTTTGTTTTATGAAAAGAAATTATTTAGAGGCAATTTAATATGTTTAAGAACCGAATTGTGCAAGAGAACTGCTTAAATGTTCGTAATTCCAAGTATTAATGCAAGTTACGATGTCTAAAGGACAATTTGCTACAGTTTAAAATGATTTCTTTAAATAATTTTATGTTTAAGTATCTTTAATTTCCATTTCCGACTATTTTGTATTGATTGTAAATGATTATGTATTAATTCTGATTGTTTTTAATATGTTTCAATTGTTTAAGTATTGTTAATGTTTGAGAATTATCTGTCGGAAGCTTTTGAAGTGTTCTAGAAATTTCGATGTAGCTTATATGAAGCGAACACCCGAGACAGAGAAACAGTTGTTTTTTCGCAAAGTTTAAACAGACTCAAGTTACGACGGCCGAGAACTGTATTGTCTGTGGAAGAAGTGTTGTATACAATCACTGGATTGAATGTATTCATGTAAACAGTATCGCCGGCATCGTGTTTTATGAAAATAAAAACAAATGTTAAATTGAACTTTATGGTGGACTGATTATCATATTAATTAAACTACCAACAATCTTATAATATGAACACAGCAAAACATTAATTACGTGAGGTTTTTCCCCGGAATCCCGGCTCCTCCCCCCACCTCCCTTCACTGGTGAGAGTTCATGAGATCCGGTCGGACCACCCTCCCCTCTGAGATGACGTGTAATTTTGACGGAGACCCTTCCCCTCCTGCTAATTAACCTCGTAGTTATTTTTAGGTCTCATGCTTCCAAGGGAGGTTATAGCCTTCCCTAATGTCAGTTTCCCCATGGTTTATAGACCTTATATCTCCCCCCCCCCCTAAAGTCCACATTCGCGTAATTTGAAGACTTTTTTTTTAGCTTCACCATCCTACAAGAATTTCGAAACCTCACGTGAGCTTTCCGATGACCCCTCACCCCCGCCCCCCCCAGCCTCCCGCTTGGCGAGGTTTCGTGACATTTCACCGGACTCCTCCCTCCCCCCCTTATTTCACCTCACGTAATTAAGGGACGCCCCTTACATGTATGTGTATTTTGTTCAGATTGGTTGTATTCCATTAAGATCAGTGACAGTTTGTCATAAAATATTTCACGCGTCCAAAAGTTTTTCCTAATTTTTCTGAGATATGTTGTAAAAAATCTGTTACGCACCTGTAACAGTAATGAATGAACAATTGCTACAGATAAAGCGGTCATTTATTTTCATCGTATTAAAACAGTACCAGTTACAACATTCACGAAATTTTCGCACGGGTCACCTAGTTTTTTATATTCTTTTAAAAAAATCTTTTCATTCCACCTAGATGAAACCTGGGAGGCTGGCTTCTATAGGGTCTTAGAGTCACTTTTCAGCCATCATTACGAATCTCTTTACTCCCATCGCGGTTTTTTTTAAATATTTATATGTACTATTTAGCTTTGCGACACTCCGGACTACCCCACGGCATCACTGGGTGCTACAGGTATCAGAGTAATGCCTTTTATAATTTATTTTCAATTCGTAAAATGGAATATGTAACTGTACCTAAAAATCTCACTAAGGTATGTTCGAAAATAAATAATAACCATCTCAAATTATCTGTCCAAATTTTCTATTTACAAATTATGCTCTGTAAAATTTAATGTTAAGCAAAAGGAAAACTAAGAAATAACTATGTTGTCGAAATTGCTCATTTCATTCAAAATATCAACACTTATCAATAAATAATAGTAATTGTATTAAAACAATACACACGCAACATGTCTGTACTTACAAATTTTCCTTTGTGACGAAACGAATTCATATCAAAATTCCCAGAAATATGGGACGCACGATGTTAAAATGTTCATTCTCTGGTTCAGATTCATTCAATCGTTGGACGAATGGTTCCAGTTCCCGCATGACGCGTCGTATTTGTTCGTTCATCGACTCAAACTGACAGCCATACTTCAAATGCGAGTAACGAAATGAATTTGAGAGTAACGTTTTGGTACTTCGAGACAGGCGACGAACCCGTTACTCAGTAACGAATACATGCGTTTTGTTACAGCTCTAGTGCCTGAATAGCCTTGAAAGGAAACTGTTACTTCGCATCGTACCTGTCGTTCGGTATTCGCGTCATGCTCTGTTACCATATAAATTGGTTTGCTGAGTTTTATGCCCGTAATGTGGGCACATAAAACACTGCGAGCGCGTGCCGTGGACTGCGCGCTGCGGATTATGAAGGGGTGGCGCGGCCGCCTCAGCACTCTGTCTCGGAACTGCCCCGTGCGGCAATGCGCCGACAAACTCGCCTAAAGATCTGCCTGTTTCCTTTTTGCTTCGTGATATCCTAGTAAAGTAGCCACTAGAGCTTCTAACCCTCTTCCTGTGGTCACTATTCAGATATCTGTACTTAATATAATATATAATTGACAAAACCGCGATGGAGCGCCCGCTCAAGTGGCGATCTCGCTACACACTCCTCTTTCTCCTTTCCTCTTCCAACCTACTTTTGACCTCTATTAATTTTAACTTTAAATTCCTTCAGTGTTTCCGGTAAATTATTCTTCACTTCTCTTGACAATTTATTCCAGTCCCTCGCACCCTTTCCTAAGAAAGAAAATTTTCCCACACCCTTATGCCTGAAATCGAGTGCCAGCTTGTGGTCATGGTCAACCTTACCCTTCCAAACTAAGCCACCATATTCCAGAAGTAGTCTGAAGAAAGTTTTGTACCCCAATTCCCTTACTTCTGTAGCGCATCCCCTCATCACACAATCTGGTGCACCACCACCTCTGCTACCCTGCATTCCGTGTCCACCACCAGGACTGGAACCAGCTAACCCCGTGTCAGCGCCGGACACCATCACGGCGCCGCAACCAACTGAGACAACTGTAAATGAAGATATATAAAGGTAGGCGACTATATAACGGAATATATCTAACTAGGTAAGTAAGTATTCACTGAATTCCGTCGATCAAGTTGATAAAACCAAATACCGGAAAGAAATTTCCGGTGGGAGGGGACATTCTCCACCTGCCTGAAACTGGAACTGACCTTTTGAAATTTGTTTTAACTGCTTCGTTATAATGTCCTCTTCACGTTTTGCACTCTCCTCTTTCGGAAAAGTCGCCACGAATTAAATTAAAAGTTCAGAAATATGAGAGTGACGCTTAGCTATTAAATGCGGCCGCCGCTGCGATATCAATGATAATCTCTTGAAATGCTGGATAAATCCTTTGTTGTAATATTTTCTTGCCGTTTTATCTTCAATCCGTCGTAAAACGTCGCACGAAATTAACAGATACAAAATATTTATTTGAGATGCAGTACAACGAGGCTCGTCATCTTACAATCGATACAAGCAGTCAGAGACAATCGATTGCTTCCGTTGTAAGCAAATGTGCGGTTTCTGAGATGGATGCCGCAAAACGAATTTACCGTAAACTTTTTACTCTTAGTACAGGTTAACCTAATCACGACCACTATGACAAAACGAACCATTTTAGGTTGATATCATCCCTGTACCGGTAATTTGTGTGTTATTTTTGCAGTGCTGTTAACATTTCGCGGTTGCGAAGCGTTTCATATTTAGGCATTTTTTAATTTAATTCGTGACGACTTTTCCGAAAAAGGAGAGTGCAAAACGTGAAAAGGACACGATAACGAAGCAGTTAAAATAAATTTCAACAGGTCAGTACCAGTTTCAGGTAGGTGGGGAATTTTTCCTTCCATCCGAAATTTCCATTTGTCTCCTAACTTACGTGAAGCACTTGTCGGCAGTCTAGTCACTGGAGTAGTATTTCCAGTACTCCCAACAGCTGTCTCGCCGCTCCAGGCCACGGCCGGCTCCACGTGTGCTGGAGTCAACAGCCTACCTTCTCCAGCCCCGCTCTGCAAGTCCACTTAAGACGATTTACGAGACTCCAAGTTGTCGCCGCTAGTCTCCGGACCCGTTGTTTTCGCCGCTGCCGCCAGGGGCGCTGGCGCGCTGGCTGTATTTCTCTCTGAGGCTGTCACGAATACCGCAACTGACATATTTTTTGTCGCCCCATCATTTAAACATTTAGTATATTTCCTTGTTTTCTACTCCGCTTTCACCGTGGAGGTCTATGCCTCGAAAGGAATTTACGGCGAGAGAGTCGGAAAATAAAGGACTCCCAAACTTTACAAATGGATTGCCGAAACTGTTCCTAATCTTCAGGAATACATCGTTTAACATTGTAGTAAAAGACAAATACGAATAAATGTCAACTTATTAGGTACCCAGAAATATATATGTATACATATATATTTGTTTGCTGACATCAGTCTCTCCACTGGTTTGAAACATTTATACGATAGCGCTATCATCCCTGTCCGTGTTTAATATGTCTATTAAATTCCGAGTTTCGTCAAGCTCAAGAATGTTTAGTTACCCCAAGTGTGTAACACAGGTCAAGTTTGTATTTGGTCAGATGAGGTCATCCTGTCACAATCTTTGATCCTTAAACACTGGAACTATTCTAGACCCGTGACGATACGCAATAAACGGTCACGGACTTACACTGGTCTCTTAATAAAACAATTTCGTCTGTCCTTGTTTTTCTATATATGAATTATACACTTCTCCTAAGTGGGGCGCCATCAAATCATTGTTTTAAAAACTGGGTTTCTAGCCAAAGAGTTTGAGCACAATGCGTTACATTACTTAGTACACGAAGGTAATCGGTGTTGTTGTTGCAGTTGTTGTTGTTGTTGTTGTTGTTGTTGTTGTTGTTGTTGTTGTTGTTGTTGTTGTTGTTGTTGTTGTTGTTGTTGTTGTTGTTTGTGGTTGTTGTTGATGTTGTTGATGTTGTTGATGTTGTTGTTATTATTATTATTATTATTATTATTATTATTATTATTATTATTGTTGTTGTTGTTGTTGTTGTTGTTGCTGCTGCTGTTGCTGTTGCTGTTGCTGCTGCTGCTGCTGTTGTTGTTGTTGTTGTTGAAGTTTTTTTGAAAAAAGGTGGGTGAAAGTAATTTTTTTTTCGAAAATCATCATCATCATTCTCCAGTCTCCCGGCTGTTGATTACGAGTACTCTTCACTTCTCCCTCTCCATGAATAGCTGATTTTCATGAATAGTCCTCCAATCAAACCCTAAATCTTCCAGACCCTTCTTCATTTGGTCTGTCTATTTCTGTTTGGATGTTCCCACAGGTATTTCCCCTTGATGTTCATATTGAAGTAGGCGTTTCTTTTTCTTTATTTCTGCATTCTTTGAACATGTCGATACCACCTCAGGCGAGAGCGCTGCAAGGATGTTGCCAAGATGATGATTATGCCGGCTTCTACAGGATTGATTTAATCCCCTACTTTGTCCTTTCGTGTCCTCTGAAGCATGGCACACAAAATATTTATGTGAGAGGCTTGAAATCTGATATTGTCTCTTCTCAATGGGATACAAGTTTCTAGTGGGTTTCTTGTTCGAAAATATTTAGGTTAATAATTTTTATTTATTTGTTCGATAAGAGAGTGGCACGCAAAAAAAAAAGGTTGGGAACCCATGATCTACAGTGTCGTATGGCCTCCATACGCAATAGGAAAAGGTTTCGGGTTTAACTTTGGCGCACAATCTGGTGATCAGGAATGGTGCACCACCACCTCTGCTACCCTGCCGGCCAAGTCCACCACCAGGACTGGAACCAGCTAACCCCGTGTCAGCACCGGACACCATCACGGCTCCGCAACCAACGGGTGGGGGAGCGGAGGCTAATAAATACGTTGCAACACAGACATATCTTGCAGCTATGCACTATACGATCATACACCGTGAAGTAAGAACCGCCTGAGATTGAATAACGCCCTGATTAGAATATCTCGTGGCTCCGTACCTACAGGAGATTGTAGACCCACAGCATGCGATAAGGATTCGTCGTTATTTATTACGGGTGGAACCAGTGCTCAGGTGGACGCGGAGAACAGTAATTAAAGCCTCTGCCTGCTATCGACGAGACACAAATCAGGCAGCCCTCCAGTCCTAACGACACGCAGATTACAAGCGGCCATTACGGGGCCCTCAGGGCGCAAGGGCATAACGACCCGACCAGTAATGGCCGACGCGTCGTCTGCTCCGGGGAGAAATAATACCCGCCGTACACACGTACTGACCCGAAACAAGTAGAAATCGACGCCGCAGAAGAGTGTTTCTCTTCACTACAATACAATACATTCATTTTCCATTGATCCCAATATAAGAGACTGGCTCTGTGGGAAGTGGAAAGTTGTCAATTTACAGATAAACAGTTGCATAACAAAATAATAAGTACACCACTAGATGTACAGTCATAGCATACATGGTACATTAAACACTTCCATTACAAAATAATACATACACCAGAAGATGTACAGTCATAGCATTTATGGTACATTAAAAAAAATTCCATAACAAAATAATACATACACCACAAGATGTACAGTCATAACATATGGTACCGTAAACAATTACGTAACAAACTAAATACATACACCAGGAGATGTACAGTCATAGCATACATGGTAAATTAATTAAGTGAACTATATTTACACAAGATACTGGCAGTTATTTTTTAGATACCTTAGAAATAAATTCTTCGACAGAGTAGAAGGAGTTGTCAATTAAAAATTCTTTCAATTTTTTCCTCAATTTGTTCTTATCATCTACTAGACATTTAATATGTGTTGGGAGCATGTTGAAGATATGTATCCCTGAATATCGGACCCCTTTATGAACAAATGACAATGACTTGTAATCCTTGTGAGGATAATTTTTACTTCTAGTGCCATAATTGTGTATTTTACTATTTGTTTCAAACAAGGTATAATTCGTGACTACAAAGAACATTAAGGTGTATATATACTCAGATGCTTATCTTAAAATCCCTGACTTCTTGAACAGCTCTCTACATGAAGTTCTATTGCTAACCCCACACATAATTCTTATTACAAGCTTTTGGGCTCTGAACACTTTGTCTCTATAAGTAGAATTGCCGCAGAATATTATTCCATATAACAATAAGGAGTGAAAATAAGCAAAATAAACTAGCTGCCTCATACGGAGATCACCTAAAGCTGAAATTGTACTAATTGCAAATGTGGCTGCACCCAATCGCTTTAGTAAGTCAGAAACATGTACTTTCCAATTTAAATTATGATCAATATACAAACCTAGAAATTTCACACTCTCTACCTCTTGAATGGACTGGCCTGCAAATTTTATGTCTATATCAGGTGATGTACTGAATTGCATGTACTGAGTTTTATCAAAGTTTAAAGACAAGCCATTAGCTGCAAACCATTTATTAATAAGTTCAAAGACATAATTAGAAATATATTCTGAAGATAAATCTGGAGTGTTTTTAATTCCTATGTTTGTGTCATCTGCAAATTGGACAAATTTTGAGTTTTTAGATGAAACACAGGGTAGATCATTTATATATATTAAAAACAATTTCTCAACATAAGGGATTGGCTCCTTAATGGGTTTATACGGTGAAATTTAGAGCTTTGGTTTTATTACACGATCTTTCCTTACTAATGGTGGCCAGTTATCTGACTCCAGGTCAGCTCCAGAAGAATTGAATGGGTTAACAACATTTCCACTGTATAGGGGAATACAGCGTGTTACGGACGTGAAGGCCCAACTCATCAGGAACACATGCAAGCTGCATCGCAGTTAAATTTCAAAATCGAATATTGTTAGTTGATTTAGATTTTCCAAAAACGACGGGAGTACTGTAATGACGAAATTATAATCACAGTTCAAAGGAAACACTTGATTTAATTTGTACTGAAACTTTTAGCAAAATCCACAATTTGATATTTAAAATAGCACTTCTTGAATTAACTACAAACACATATTACCCTTTTTTTTTGCTATCAGTCTTTCGACTGGTTTGATGCAATCCTCCATCCCTTCCTATCTTGTGCTAACCTCTTCATCTGTATTGATAAATAAATTACGCCAAAGCAATTGACTTTTTGTGTGTTTATTGATCTCCCGAACGCGTTTCACTTCTTTTGCAGAAGCATCTTCATCGGGTTTTCCTGTTTATTACGTGTAAATGTTATAAGTTGGTTATGTTGTGTTTGGTTCAGTGGAATTATTATCTAAATTTTTTTAAAATCTACTTACATTTTACGGTCTATTGCAATTATTTTTGTTCCGTTCTAATCATTAGTGCATCAGCATTCTTGGTGAAGAGGTGTCTTCGTTATTCAGATGGTGCTTGTCACAACACTGCACTTTTTTGCACTGCACTGTGTTTATTGCAAATGGCCGTTGTGTTTTATTTACTTTCGAGTTTGTGTCGTTATGCGGTATTGTTTTGCTTTATTCAGTCTTTCATTTGTTAGGTGTTTTTTTAAAATATGAATGATTGTCACTAGTTATTCATGTTTACATATCCCTTACAACACACATCCTCAATTATCTGCATCATATATTCTAATCTCTGTCTTCCTCTACAGTTCTTACCTTCGACTGTTCCTTCCTCTAACAAATTAATCAATCCAGCATGACTCAAAATATGACCTACCAGCCGGTCTCTTCTTTCTGTAAGCTTCTTCCACAAACTTCTTTCCTCAACCATCATTTCAAAAACTCGGTCATTTCTTACTTTATCTGTACATTTAATTTCCAGCATTCTTCTGTAGCACCACATTTCAAGCCCTTCAATTTTCCTTCTTTCTGGTATTCCTACAGTTTCGCTACCATAAAGTCCTGTGCTCCACAAATAGAGTTTTAGAAAGCAATTTCTGAGTACTAGATCAATATTTGAAACTAAAAGCTTTCTCTTTTTCATGAAGGCTCTATGAAATACAATACTAGGTTGTAGAATATGAGTACTTTAGTGGTATCGCGTGGTGATTGGCGGTAACGATAGAGTCTGGCAGGTTGGACAATATGAACACTACTCAATCCCAAGACTTTTGGTGTTTTCACAGAGCTCGGACCTAGTCGTGGGTTCGAATCCCACTTTCAGCCTATTGCCCAAATTCTGAATATGTGAATTTATACACCTCAAGGGCTGGAACAATTAAACCTGGCTTCCAACGTTAGGAATAAGTATACTACCAAGTTTTAATTTAATATTTTTAATGTCGATGGAGTGCAAGCAGTAGTGGCAACTTCCGTACACTCCCATTTTTCTATTTCAGTCTTTTTTGTTGTTGTTGTATTTTTTGTGTTTTGTTTTTATGTATTTTTTTGTTGTTGTTGTATTTTTTGTTGTTGTTGTTGTATTTTTTGTTGTTGTTGTATTTTTTGTTGTTGTTGTTGTTTTGTTGTTGTGTATTTTTTTGTTGTTGTATTTTTATTTATTTTTTGTTGTTTTATGTATTTGTATTTTTTTACTTTGTTTATTCTTCGTGTGGAATTTTCCCACCCGTCTACTTTTACCCTTTATTAATTTTAAATTTTTCAGCGTTTTGGTAAATCATTCATCATTTTCCTTAATAATTTGGTCCAATCACTAATTCCATTATGAATAAAATCGAATGGCAGTAATCCTATCCGTTCCATGTACTACTCCAGAGAATTCCACAAATATGTTTCCAAGTATCATAACCAACATACGCCTTGCACACTCCAAGACAAATCTGGCAGCCCTTCTATGCACCCCCTCTAGCTCCTGTATATCATATCCAAAATATGGGTCCCACACTGCACTACAATGTTCCAGCAATGTTGTGACCAAAGTTCTATAACCCAATTTTCTCACTTCTCTGTTACATCCCTTCATCACCATCTCCAATAAATGTAGAAATTTTAAACCACTTCTTATGACGTGTCCTGACCAATTAAGATTATTATCAAATTTTTCTGCCGAGGTATTTACACTTACAGCCTACAATTATAAACAAACTTAATTTTTTTATCTGATTACCTAATAAGCTGATTGTTCTTGGCACTTTTCCAGTTAACATTACGGAATTATGTGCAAATACTTCTTCACTAGGTTTATTTCAAGTCTTCTGTAAGCTCCGTTTTGCCATATACACTTATTTCGAAGAATCTTTTTATTAGTTGGCTTCTCGCTAATTCTCTCGCTGTTTGCGGGGTGGGAGGACGGTACTTTAATGTCGAAAATTGTTTGTATCACGTGTGTCATTGTTTATGGAATGAGTGATTTATGAAGTCATGCTGGCGACCGTGACAGAATTGACTTAGGTGATCTTTGGAAACCAGCTTAGTGCTTTAATGATCGCGGTTGGTGCGCTTGTTTTGTCGTGCTCATTAAAGAGACACAACCCAGGATTGGAGAGGTACAAGTTGTCCAGATTCAAATCTCAGGCTGTCCTCATTACAGAACCAAGGTGACTTCCCACCACATCCTACACCAATCCTGGCACGGTCGCCAGTCCTGCGTCATAAGTCACGCATTACAAAAACAAAGCTATACGTTTCACTAACAATTTGCGACACTAATCAATCCCCCTCCCCCAAGTGATAGGATTTGCAAAATGTCGGCTATTAAACAGAGTATATATATTTATTTATTTTTACAGCTATATCAATCCTTGTTTTAGGATGCGCCTCCTTTAGCCAGATGAGCTATATTTTACAATTTAATGTTACATAATTTTGTTGTAGTTCCTTCCAGGCTCATCGATCTTGAGCCACCCTCTTCCAGTTCACGCCTGTAACTCGTCGTAAGTCTTTATCCCAGCGATCCGGGGGTCTTCCTCAGGTCCCTTGGTACCCAATCCAGTACTGCCGTAGTCCATCTGTCATCTCTTTTTCGAGCAATATGATCAGCCCATTGCCATTTTTTGGTCATCACCCTTTTAAGATGTGTCACTTTGGTTATCGAACGAATGTACAGGGCCCTTTTCCTGTCTCTTCTTGTAAACCCTAGCATTGCTCTTTCCATACTTCGCTGGGCAGTTCTCAGTTCTTACTTGATTTGACTGTTTAGGGTCCAAGTCTGGCAGGCATATGTGAGGACCGGTAAAACACATTGTTCAAATACCTGGTTTTTTAATATGTACTGGCATGTTATATTTAAGAACTATGGTATTTCTTCCGTATGCTCTCCAGCCCAGCTTTATGCGTCTGTATATCTCAGACTTTGAGTCGCCATTCATGCTGATCAGTTGGCCAAGATAGATGTACTGTTCTACGCACTTAATACCAACTTCTTTATACAGCGTGTCCAGGTATGTAAGGATAATCCTACAACTGCAAATAGGTAACATCATGTCCTACTATATGACAAATTTTATTAAAGTAAAAGTCTCACCATTTTCGAGATATTGATTCCTTTTTTTAATTTTTTTCGAAACATGTGACTTTTTCCGTTTATTCCATACCATTTCTACTAATTAAGACTTTTTCAAGCCTTATTTTTAATTTACTCAATTTCGTTTGAGTCATCTAAAACAATGTACATTTTTCTTAAAACCTAAAAAAACTAAAAAAATCTTATATAAAAAATGTATACAAATTAATTCAAACCCTGACTTTGACAGCCTGTGTACTAAGCGGATCCTTCCAATTACATTAAAATTGATTCGTTTTTCCAATTTGAAAATGGTGTAATTTTTAATACTCCTTTTAAAATTATGTTTTTGTGGTAATTCTAAAGCACGAAGATTGGTATTTTGGAATTTATTATAATAAGAGTCTATCGAATTGAAATTATCATGCAAGAATTTTTTTATTGTTTGGGACGTCCATTAATGGCGTGACGTGAAATAGGTGGGGGGGGGGGGGTCCAGCGAAATCTCACGGAACCTCATCAAGTGGGGGGAGGGGGTCAACGGAAATCTCACGTGAGGTTTTGAAATTCTTGAAGGACAGTAGGGGCTAATAGAAGTCTACAAATCACGCGATACTCTACTTTATGGGGGGTGGGGTATTTTGTCAAAAACCGACCTTGGAATCATGAGACCTAAAAAAAGGTATTAAAAAGTTACTAGGTCGATTACTAGCGGTAAGGGGTGTCATCCTTCAAAATCTTACGTCATTTTAGAGGGAAGGAAGGGTCCGACCGGATCTCACGAAGTCTAACCAGAAGGGGAGGGGGGGGGGGTCCGGAATTCGGAAAAACACCATACGTAAATAATGGACGCCCCCTTTGGACAATGAATTCGTAGAAATCAATATCTCGAAAACGGTGAGACTTTTACTAAAATAAAATTTAGTCATACAGTAGGACATGATGTTACCTATCTGCGGTTGCAGGACTATCTTTTCTTTGCTGGACACGCTGTGTAGGCGCTAGTCTGGTCGTGCGCGTAGCCATGCTTTGCTCGTTGCAGTAGTAAGGTATGTGATGGCGACCGAGTGACAGGACATCTGTAGACCTCTCATGCGTCACCTGTCTCTGTGTGGAGTGCAGCGCCACTGTGTCTGGTTTAGTGAGGACGCACTCTGCCCTGAGTGGCGCTAACGTGACGTCTGATCCTGAGAGACGGCCTCGGCGACCTCGCGTCTGGAGCGCTAATCCGCCGTATCTCCGCTCTGATCCGACACCCACTGCGGCGCTGCGATCGTCCCTCTGTCACATACCCGACTTAAACCTCTGCTGCTGATTCACTTCTCACCGGCAGCTACAGGTCGCGAACCAGCGAGGCGGAGCTGACAAGCTGAGGTAGTAGAAGAGTTAAGGCGATGAGGAAGTGAGGTAGTAGATAATACCGGAAACAAAAACGATCTAAATGACGAATACAGAAGAGCGCAAAAATTCTACAGGTGTTATAAGATTGTCCGTGGTTTAATTAATACGATAATTAAGTAGTCCATAATGTATTTCAGTTTAGACTTGATTTTAATCTCAAAGAAACGCGACGTGAACGATAGTGTTTACTTGCATAGATACAATCCAGAGATTGCATACAACACTCCTTCCGCAGATAATTTAATCAGTGAAAAACTTTGTCGAAAAACTAACTAACTGTAAACTGTTCCTCTGTCTTTGATGATCGCTTTACATAAACTCTACCGAAATTTCTAGAACACTTCAAAAGCTTCCGCCAGATAATTCTCGAACATTAACAAAACTTAAACAATTGAAACATATTAAAAACAATCAGAATTAATACATAATCATTTAACTTCATTACAAAACGGTCAGAAATGGAAATTAAAGACACTTAAACACAAAATTATTTACAGAAATCATTTTAAACTGTAGCAAATTGTCCTTTAGACATCGTAACTAGCCTTAATACTTGGAATTATGAACATTTAAGTAATTCTCTTGCACAATTCGGTCCTTAAACATATTAAATGGCCTTTAAATAATTTCTTTTCATAAAACAAAGTCTATATACAATGATTTACAGTTAATTGTGAAACAAACATACAAGATCATATTCAACCAAACTCTAGCTTACTACAAATGCTTTATAACATACAATTCCATTTAATTTTAGGTTTGAGGGTTGTTACAGTATGTGGAGGGCCTACTTTGGAATAAGGAGGAACCGCAAAATAACAAACTGACTACTTACAATACTTACACTGATCAGGCAAAACATTATGACCACCTGCTTGTTAGTGCTTTGGACCATCTTTGAAGCGCAATACAGCAGCGTTTGGAGTTGCATTGATTAGAATAGTCCTTGTTAGGTGTCCGGACTTGTCTGGTACCAGATGTCTACTCAGCAGGCTTGCCCGCTCTGTAAAGCGGGATAGGCGGCGATATGTGGCAAAGCTGACAGCAGAGTGTGTTCCAAAACACTTGTTCCTGCACCAGCATTATATTCTGATTAGTGTTGCCCAAATGCAAGAACAAGACAAGACTTGGCCAGTCTTGGTCTTGGTCTTGCATCAATACACCTGGTCTTGGTCTTGGTCTTGGTATTGCACTCCCGGTCTTGGTCTTGGTCTTGGTCTTGCAGCAAGAGTCTCGCAAGTCTTGCAATTACCTATTAGCCTGTCGCTATTTATTAAACGTTATTTTAGATATTAGAACAACGCAACAGAATAGGTATATTTTAAGCTTGAATTAACATAGCCATGGTAAAGACCAACCAAATTAATAAATGTCTAAACATTTCATGAGAAATTCAAAAAATCAACTGACAACAGTTGGGGTTTGAACCCACGACCTAAGCGATCAGTGGCGATGCTCTAACTAACCAACTGAGCTATCAACTGTGTCCCGCGGGAGTCAGTCTGTTTCTTAATAAACGTTTACATTTAATAATCTTCAATGTACTAAAATATGGTTTAAACATATAGAAAACAAATAAATGACATTAACTTGACTGTATTTTAAAGAACATTATCTGTCTAGAAAGAGATTGATAGACCCTCACCTTATATGAAATGGAATAAAATAATTATACAATTTACTGAATTTACCATTTATTTCAATAAAAATACAACACAAATGAAATTACAGAACAGTACACAATAGCTGACATTACTGTTACTTTATATTAATTCTTTTGTGAATATATAAATGCAGTAAAAGAAAAGGATTGTGAAGCGAGTCTTCTTCATTATTTGTAGTGTCCTGCATTTCGCTCCTATGTAGCTTCCATAATAATAGGGAACATGCAGTTATAAGAATTATGGGTATTTTGTCATTAAAATGTTAAAAAAATATAAAACAAAGACTACAGCAACATTTTAATTTTGGTTAATATTAATTTTTTACAATAATTTCGATTTGAAGTTACTTGAAACGGAACGTATTTTAAAACACCAATCAACGTCTAGTGACGTCACTACTGTTATGACAGCTTATTGTTGTCAAAGAGAACATTGTTTTATTGAGAAAATTATTTGTATTTTTCAATAAAAATGGAAGTCAGATTTATAAAAGCGGACTCCAGGAATTTACCGAAAGTCAGTGTATGGTCGTAATTTTTTTTGTCGAAAGTGCTGAGTATTCAAGTGTAGAAATGAAAGGGACTAAACTATTATGGTACGTATAAATCGCATTGAATTTTCCCAATTTTGTTTAGCAGCTTCTATACATAGCTCTTATTTCAGCTCAACAAGGGAATCTTATGGCGATAATGCAATCGGCTATGTGCAAATTAAAAGAGATGGCGAATTGTGTATAGTAAAAAGTAGAGTTACACCGGAGCATAAAGTTCGCAAAGAAGGTTATCATGTTACAGCCATTATAAATGAAAGGGAAGGTTTAGTCCAGTCCTGCCAATGCGAAGATTGTGCCACTTCTGAAGGTAAAGTTTGTATGTTATTTATGGCCTATAAAATGTCATGCGGACAAATGGGGAGCAGAAAACTCTCATCGTCTCGCCAGAGAGTTCAGTTGTTCTGTGCTCTCACCACACCCCTAATTTAGCACATTATTATCACTAAAATCTTATTCCAGGTGGGTGTAAGCATGCTGCTGCACTCTTGCTATGGTTACACAGAAGATCTGAGTAGCCTGCGCTTACATCTATAACATGTTACTGGAAGAAATCAAATTTATCTAAATGTGCTTCTGGAAAATCTTTTATAAAAGCCAAAGAAATAGGTCACATTCCTGTCACTAACAGTTTCTCTCAAGTAAGCAGTTCAGTATACCTGTTTATTTGATGAAACTATAAATCTTTATAGAAAGAAAAGATGGAACTCACCACAAGATGGATTCGAACCTGCAGCTTTTGCCTAACAAGGGCAATGCTCTATACCCCAGAGCCACCAAGGTTCTCACAAGCCGTGGCGGAATCCAACTTGTGGTGAATCTTTCTCTATACAGGTTTATAAGAATCTCTAAAGCGTGCATAAATGCTGTTAAATAAATAGTATCAATGAAATTAATAAATATATGTTATATGCTACAATAATAACCTCATATTTTTAGGTGGATATTCTGAGTGAATATATAAATGCAGTAAAAGAAAAGGATTGTGAAGCGAGTCTTCTTCATTATTTTGGAGAAGATTTACAAACTGTAAACATCCATAAAGTGTGTTCAAGCTTGATTGGAAACTCTTCACAAACTCTCCTTGAAATATTATCAAAGACAATGACCGCTGATATGATTAACACGGTTTTTTTCCACCACAAAACGACAAGTTTACTTCCACAGCAACTGACAGGTCAGATAGGACTTGAAAGGAGTGACGTCATCGGCTCTGGAAGTCAGTTTTGGCGCGCAAATTTAAACTGTCAGTTTCAGACCGCCGTTTTGCGAGACATATTACCGTTTTAATTTTTTTAATTTATTTGTGGTGTATTCTGCATGAAGTTACTTAAAATGAAAGCAAAACTAAAAATATTGCATATTCCCTATTAATAAGGTAGATAACCTTATTGATTATTATTAAAAGCTAGATTTTAAATTAGTTTGTAACTTTAACTTTTGAAACTGTAACTTTTGAAATATTAAGAAAATAAACATCTTCTCGGTAACATACTACATATAATTTGATTACGCATATTCTATATAGATTATTTTTAGTTTTTATTATTTCGATTTTCGATACTTCAATTAAGTGCCATACTTACTACATTTAATGTATTATTTTTTATGTACTTATTCAGACCGTCAATTCCTTCATCAACGAAAACGCACTGATAGTCATTTATATTATATCAGTACTTCCTACATATTTTCTGCCTATTTTCTTCTTCAAAATTGTATGTACTAGTACTTTAAGTTTCGTTTGTTTTCTATGTGTCAATTTCTTGTATTATATAGGATAAGTATATAATTTAAATTAAGCCTGTCCGGTCCACTGACTCTGGAGTTTACTCATCGAGTTAAAATTGTGCAAATACTATATATTCTTTACATGTAAATGAATATTTGCAAAAATATATTGTGATGCAACAGTCAATATATCAGTTTATTTATTTAAATAGTTCTCTTATATATTATTATATTCGGGCTCCTAAACAGTACATAAATTTTATTGCACGCTTTTTATATTATTCGATTACTATTATAGAAAAATTTTTCACGTTTGAAGTGTATTAAAAGTGTCTACAATATTTATTAAATGGGTGACGACATATTTAAGCACTTTGTGTTTTAAAACCACACAGAACACATCAGCATAATGTATTCGTGTCCATTCTAAGCACCCAAAAACTTATTTTGTATAGAAAGTATAAAAAAAAGTCCTAACTGCAAGACGCAAGAGTCTTGCAGGCTTAGTCTTGTTCTTGCTTAAATCTTGCACAGTCAGTCTTGCTCTTAGTCTTGCTAAAATTAGGCGGTCTTGGTCTTGGTCTTGCAAAAATGCAAGACCAAGACCAAGACTGCAAGACCAAGACCGATTTTGGGCAACACTAATTCTACTGTCAGATCTGCCACAGATCGCCCCCTATCCTGCTTTACAGAGCGGGCAAGCCTCCGACCACCACGTTCTGTGATGAGGCGTGGACGTCCACCACCTTGTCGCCCAGTCGTGGTTTCACCGTCCACCAACCACTCTGCATAGATGCTCACTACAGTAGCACGCGAACAGCCGACCAACCTCGCCGTTTCCGAGATGCTCGTTCCCAGGTGCCGCACCCACAAACCACTGACCCGTAATTTATGGGAATTGTGTGACCCGTGCATAGACATTTGGTGCCAGACAACTCCAGAAACCTAACAAGTACTTCGCCGAATCACTGCTGTATTGCGCGCCAAAGAAGGACCAACACACTAATAATCAGGTAGTCAAAATGTTTTGGCTTATTACTGTATTTTGTGCCAATGGAGGTGAGAAACTGAAGTAGTAGAACAGTAAATCATTTAGAAAGTGAGGAAGATGAGAATGCATAAAACAAAAAGGATATAAATGCAGAATACGCAAGAGTGCCAACATTCAACAGGTGTGTGTAATATCTGATTTAGAACAGGGAGGTAAAGTAGAGTAGAAAAATGATTAATTAAAATACCTACTTTGTGCCTATACTGAGGTATGGTTTTACAGCCGTCAGACCGAGGTTCATATTAATTTCAATTGTATGAATTAAGTATGTTGATGTTGCATAGATATAAACATCGATTAATTTAATTTAATTTAATTGGTATGGAGCACACCCTACAATGGCAATTCCCTTAAAAATCTAATTATCCCTTTTTATTTTATTTTTTAATTTTCTTATATTATTTGTGTGTTAAATTCCTCCCACATCTAAATTTAAATTTACAAATTTTAATTTTAAATTACTTCAGGGTTTTTGGTAAACTATTCGTCACTTCAATTCATCACTTGATTGTGCCTGAAATCATGTGCCAGCTTGTGGTCATGGTCATCTTTCCCCTTCCATGCTCTATTCCTAATTCTTTGACCAATATCCCTCCAAGCCCCATCACCAACATATGCCCTGTATATTCCCAGCAACCTCTTTACCCTCCTCCAGGGGCGTAGCTACTATGGGGGCCCCCAAGCATACCTCTGGGGGCCCAAAAGTGCACCTCTGGGCCCCAAGAGCGCAAATCATCAGAGGCGGCCCATGAGCCTTCATGGCAAACTGGTGCCCTTTTTTTTTTTTTTTAGCTCTTCAATCATCTAAGGGGGCCCCAGAGACACAGGGAGCCCCTAACTAAGGGCCATCTCACTGCTCGGGGGGCCCCCAACCACTGCTCAGGGGGCCCGTAAGCACAACTCAAGGGCCCCATCCTCAGCTCAGGCGGCCCTTACCAGCAACACCAAGCAAAATAAAAAGGTCACCCATCTGGCCTGAGGCCCATAATAATTTTTTTGCACCGGGGCCCTTGTTGACCAGACTACGCCACTGCCCTCCTCCTTTATCCCAATGAGTCCCAATCCAGCTCCATTATCATATCAGTTACTGACTGGATCCTGTGATAATTCCACAAACAAATCTGGCTGCTCTTCTTTGCACACCATCCAACTCCTGTATTTGATACTCCAAATGTGGGTCCCGAACTAAACCACCACATTTAACCAATGGTCTGGCCAAAGTTTTGTGACCAAGTTCCCTTTCTTCTCTGGTACATCCTCTCATCACCCTCTCCAGTAAATGAAGGATTTAGTAACCTTTTCTTACCACCTGCCCAAAGTGCTCTGCATAGTTAAGTTTATTATGAAACTTTATGCCTAGATATTGTAAATTTGAATTTTTTTATATGAATGAGTATGGTTGTGTTGGAAGGATTTGTGTAAATAAAATGTGACTCTACTAAAAGCAGTAAAATGTTTTAAATGTTAAATAAAAGATTGTAGTTCTGAATGTTGTGTAAGTTATAGTGCACAGAGTACGATTTTTGACTGTATCGAATTGTTTAGATTTATCAATTATATGTTTAAATGCATGAAAAGAATCTCAATTTCCATTTATAAATGTTTCTTTATCATTATAAATGAGCGGTCTGGTGGCTCAGGGGTAAAGATGTCTGACTGGGGATTGAAAGATCCCCGGTTTGAATCCCTTTCATGGCGGTGATTTTCATAGGCAATTGATCCAACCTTCACCTCTGGCATAGCTTGCTGTGTAATGTGAAATATGCCATAGCGGTTCTATTTCACATTAAACTGTAGGTCCCCTGTACCCAGTAGGACTATTGGGTAAGTTTAAAGTGACTATGACAAAGGCAGAATGCGCAACCAATAGAAACCCTATCACCAGGTCATTATGACCACACGGAATTTTTATGATTATAATTATAAGAACTTTTAATAAGTTTTGATTGTTCTGTAGTAATTCTATTTTTCGGAGTGTTCGATCGGCTCCTTTAATATTTCCTCCAAAAATACTGTGGTGCCTTCTCAAGCTTCTGAGATCTCAAATGGCCCAGTTTGCTTAAAACTATGCTAACTGGAAATTGTATCTATTGTAATAGTAATGTACTTTAAAATCTTTTGAGGAATCTAATTGTGTTATAGATGTATATGTTTGTAAATCGGCAGTATTGTTATTGAATTGATTTCCATATCATTTAGAAGTTAAGGAATTACAGTTGTTATACTTTACTGAAAGTATAAATCATCTGACTACCTAGCTACAAAATTAAATGGACAAGGGAGGACAAGTTGATAGTACAACACCCTATCCTTGAAATGCTTTGACAGAGTTAACCATAAAATGGTGGTAAATAAGGTAAAAATAACTGGGGATGCAGAAAAAGTGACTTGCTGTATAGAAAGCAAAAAGTTAGGGTAGGAAATACAGAATCAAAAAATTGTAAATGAAATTGGAATTACCTCAGGGTAGTGTATTGGGACCATTCCTGTTCAATATTCTAATAATGACTGAGCTGATGGTTTACTATCAGTTGATAGGTTGTTTGCAGATGGCATAATGCTACATAATATAATCAAAATAGTAGAAGACTGTGAACATCTACAGGGTGATCCAGACAGGATATCTAGCTGGGTACATCAATATTGGATGAAGATAAATGCAACGAAGATTCAGCTTATTAAATACACGAATAAAAAAACTAAAGGTATGAAAATCCCTCACTTTTTGGAGAGAGCGATGAGGGGATGTACCAGAGAAGCAAGGAAATAGGGTTTTAAAGCTGTAGTCAGACCACTGCTGGAATATGGTGGTGTGGTATGGGACCCACATTTTTGGTATCAATTACAGGAATTGGAGAGCATGCAAAGAAGAGGAGTTAGATTTGTTTGTGGAAATTATATCAGGACCCAGTCAATAATTGATAAGGTGTGGGACATGGATTGGGAGTCATTGAAAGAGAGGAAGAGGCTGAAGTAAGTGCTGTAAGTATCAAAGGTGTATATTGGTGATGAGGGGTGGAAATATATTGGTGGAAGAATTAGGAGAATTACATGGAAGTGAAAAGATGACAATGACCACATGCTGATACTTGATTTCAAACATATGGGTTTTGAATGATTTCCTTTCACATGTATGTGTGTCAGGGATTGGAATAAATTACCAAAAGAGATGGTTAATTATTTAGCAAAAATGGTGAAAGAATTTTAAGTTTAATTTGTATTGTGTAAAAGTAGGTGGGTAGATGAAAGGGGAAACATGGGTGTTTAGAGAAATTGCTACTGCATCGTGTGCTCCATCACAATTAGAAATTAAATTTTAAAAATTAGAATAGCTAAAAAACCATTGAATGTTCTTATTATGGAAGTAACCAACCAAATATACCAATAAAGTGATGATCTTACAAGTGGAGTATCAACAAAATATCTTATTACCATGATAGCTGGATCCCAATTCCAACATGGCAACTTCGCAAGTCATCTTGACAATCCCATCTTTGAGACAGTCAAGATCATGCTATTGGAGACATCAACTATATTGAATTCTCATTGCAAAACAACTCAAACACAATCAGGATAAAATGATGAGGAGGCTCACCAACATGGGAATCCCCAAAACTTGAAACACACACACACACACAAAAAAAACCTCACATCGTGTCACTGGGGTTTGCCTAAAGAAGTGAAAACTTATACCTATGAACACCATATTGACAACACATCATACTTATAGCAACAGATATACTGACTGTTAACATTAGCATAAGATTTTACACATCCAAAAATCACCCAAAGAAACTCAAAAGCTAAAAATCTAACTTAGTCCACATGGAGGTCAGGCAGATCTTCCTGAAGGAGATGTACTGAGCTATTCTGTCATTGGCAGCAAGGCCAATAATACCTCTCTTCAGGGGCATAAAGTTTAACATGGAATCAGAACCACGGAACATCCTGGCATAGCTCGTATAACCAAATAAAACTCAAAAAAATTCCTGCTCACTACGGGATTTGAACCAGAGAGAGAGACTTTCAAAAGGAACCACCTTAACCACTCAGCTACCATACCGCCTTGTTTTCAAGTATACGTGCGCTAAGTACTATCAAAATCAGACAAAAACTGTGGTTTTCTACAAAGAAAATTTGAAAATTTACTTTCGCTGCTGTTCAAGGGCAACCCTGTCATACTTACAGCTACAGATATACTGCAATTAAAGCATGTTGTTAATGCAAGCTCACAAAATTTTCCCACTGCAAAAAGTGTCCAATGTGCATATCATACATGCAACATGTCATAGCATGTCTGTGATGCAAATTCATAGATTTACCCATATCATATGAATTTCTCACTTAAAAATTGAGGCTATTGAATTTCGAAAGATTATTTTTCCACTCATTGTTTACAGTTAATTCTATGCTTGAATTCTGTAAACTGCAAGCTGAATTAACCATATACTCAGGATGTGATTAAGTTTGCTTTTATTTACTATGGAAGCTGAAATGATTGTGTATCTAGAATATTTTACTTATGAAAAATTTATTTTAGAAAATATGTTAGTTGAAATGGCTGTATACTCAGAGCAATTTACGTATGATTAACTTTAATTTTATGAATTTTGTATACTTTTTGATTGCTGTCATCAGTCTCTTGACTGGTTTGATGCAATCCTCCAACCCTTCCTATCTTGAGCTAGCCTCTTAATATCTTCATAACCCTCAATTATCTGCTTCATTTATTCTAATCTTTGTCTTCCTCTGCAATTCTTACCTTCAACTATTCCCTCCACTAACAAATTAACGAATCCTGCATGTCTCAAAATATGACCTACCAGCCTGTCTCTTCTTTCTGTAAGCTTCTTCCACAAACTTCTTTCCTCATCCATCATTTCCAAAACTTGTTCATTTCTTACTTTGTCAGTCCACTTAATTTTCAGCATTCTTCTGTAGCACCACATTTCAAATGCTTCAGTTTTCCTTCTTCCTGGTATTTCTACAATCAATACTTTGCTACCATAATGTGCTGTGCTCCAAAAATAGTTTTAACAAGTTCTTTCTAAGTCCTAGATCGATATTTGAAACTATAAGATTTCTAGACTTAAACATTTTTATATCCAGCTTATGGAAAAAAAGTACATGATAATCTGTGTTTGCCGAAATGATTTGACATACAGAAGATTGTAGTTTGGATGGCTGTGTGCTCTCTTTAACCAAACTCATATTTTGAATATGTGTAACTTAAATCACCACCAATAGTTACCATTTTACACTCTCCTCTGAACTCTGAAAATGAATTTAGTTCCTCACCAAGATCCTCATCTTTATCATTCATTCCTCCACTGCAGTAAGCAGCCAACATCCTGGTTATTTTTTTCTTTTCTACCACCCAAAAATACCTGTAGTAATCATGAACACCAGTGAACTGTATTAGTCTTTGCTAACCAGTATGGAAACACCTCCATTAATTCACCCTTATCTTTCATGTATGTCCATTGTATAACTGTTGGAGAAATGCTCATTTCTAAAACTCCTTTTTATAACAGAACCTTAACCCGAATGAAAACAAGTGATTTTCATATCACTGTTGAGTTACCAAACTTTATTACTTTGTTAAACCGCATGCAGCCCGCGGGCCGCTGGTTGGCCACCCCTGCTATATAACAGTATTAAAACATGAGAAGACTGCAGGGTCACCTTAACAGAAGATCTAAATGAGTTGGTCAGCATGGAATGAAGATAAATGCCAAGAAGAGTCAAGTTATTAGATACACATATAAAAATGTAAAGGTTAATTATGATTGTAGGATGTGGTCAGAATTGCTTGTTGAAGGCTTGAAGTGTAAATATCTTGGAATAGCTCAACTTGGCAGAGCACATTGGGCAGGTGGTAGAAAAAGTTTACAAACTCCTTCACTTGTTGGAGAGAGTGATGAGAGGATGTATGAGAAAGTAAAGGAATTGGGTTACAAAAATTTTGTTCAGATGATTTCTCGGATGTAGTAGTGTAGTATGGGACCCACATTTTGAATATCAAATCAAGGAGTTGGGGGGAAGGGTGTAATAAAGGGCTGCTAATTTTTTTCTGGAAATTACTGCAGAAAGCAATCTTTAACAGATATGATAAAAGAGCTGGAATGGGATTCATTGGAAGACAGGAAGAGGATGAAGAGAGTCATTGGGGTGTACAATGCATATGCTGATGTTGAGGTGTTGAAAGATATTGTTGTAATGCATGGAAAAGATGACCATGACCAGAAACTGGTACTTGATTTCAGGCACAATGTTGTGGGAAGAATGGGTGTCTAGGATTGGAACAAGTTACCAAGAGAAATGAGGAATAATTTACCAATAATGTTGAAACAATTTAAAGTTGAAATTTGTTGTGGGCAGAAGTAGGTAGGTACGGGATAGGGGGGAAAATGGGAGTGTCGAGAAATTTCCACCAGAGCAAGGGCTGCATCACAATTAAATTAAATTATACATGAAATTCATGGGACGGGAATCAGAGAACTGAGTAACTAATCAGGTTTATTAGCCACTTGTTTAGAGTCACTAATTCTCATGTCACTGTGGCAGACATATCTTTCTTTGAATAGATAGTTAACACCAATATGGACTAAATCTGGAAATAAAAAGCAAAAAGAATAATTTGCTTGTTGTTGATAATGAGATTCAGCCATACCACATTAGTGACATATTCCTGTGGTAAGTGTATTTTGGTCATGGCCATTCTGGAGGTATCTACAAGGAATTATATCATCTTTTATTGAAAATTACTGCTTTTTAATAAATAATAGCTCATCTGGAATAGTATACAGTACACAAACCATGTCCATTAATGCTTTTCCCTTCAGTGGACTATTTGTAGTAGTGATAAACCTCTTCCACCATCTCCTGTCTTGCCACCACTTATTATTTTCCATTGTCTTCTCTCCCTATGGACTGTAACTAGGCACATCCCTTCTGTACTTCCTGTATCCAAACATTTTATCCAAGATATTAAATAAAATTCAATCCAGTGTTGTAAATCACACTATGAAAAAAAAAAATGTGTAGTCAAATTCTTGCCATTTTCTTATATGCGGACACACATATTTCAAGCAGATATGGGATGTTTCTCTAAACATCATTTGCCTGACACACTGAAGGTAATTTTAACACCCACTTTTTTCAGATTTTAATTTCTTTCTGTACAAAGATTTCAGAACTGGATTTAAAATAATATTAGTACTGCATTACAGGGTGAGCCAAAAAAAAAACTTCATAACTTTGGATTGATATTGAAATTTTTTGAGATATCTTACAGAATCGGTAGACATGTCATTTTCTAGCAAACAACCTCAAATCTAATGCATGTGGTGCATCAGTACTCCATGCTGCCACCAGGAGCTCCAGCGTAGTGAACATTTAAAATGGCTACTTTCACTGGTGTGGAGCGTACTCACTGTGTGTTTTGGTTTCATGAAACAAACTCTGCAGCAACTGTTTGGCATAAATTTTGCACCAAATATGCTAAAGAACCTCAAAACTGGCCTACATTTTATTATAGGCACAAAACCTTCATTGGGATGATAATCGCTTCTCAGATTTGTGGACTGGTCGTGAAGGGCCAATCACATGGCCACCTCACTCCCCAGACTTGACACCACTGGATTTCTTTCTCTGGGGTTTCAATAAATATCGTGTGTATGTCCCCTCCCCCTCCCAAACAATTTGGCTGACCTGAAAAATAGAATCTACACTGCTATTACACAAGTTATGCCCGATTTACTGCAACCAGTGTGGAAAGAAATTCATTACCGGTGCGATGTTTGCCGCATGACACATGGTAGTCACATCGAACCAAAACAACAATTGACACTTTTATGTGAAACTTGAGGTTGTTTGCTACAAAATGACAAACCTACCAATTCTGTAAGTTATCTCAACAAATTTCTGTATCATTTCAAAATTGTAAATTCGTTTTTGAAATACCGTATATTTTTGTGATGCTCTCTCAGCATAGTAATTATGCAATACTATCAGCAGTAATAGTTTATCCCATGATATTTCCAACCATTTTGTTCTGTATAAGAATTCTTTGTGAGGTCAGCAGTAGAAATTCCTACAGGGAGCTGTTTGAGAACTTAGGAATTTTCATATTTGAATCCAAATGAGTAAACACATTAATATCCTTTATAGTCACCAGCTGTGATCTATTTCAAAGAAATAATGATATGAGCAATTATAGCAGGAAAAGTAAGAATTATTTGTATAAGGAATCAAGTCTTTTCTTCGAATAATAAGTTAGATATTGAATGATAATATTTTTTTAGCCAACTTCTAACGCATATTAAATGCCTGGCTAGCTATAAGGTTATATTCACACAAGATTAAAAGGATCTTTAACTGACAGCTCATTCTACTGTGTAAAATTAAATTAAATTAAAGTGTGGTGGAGCACATACTCTGGTGGTAATTTTATCATCATATAATTGCCAGCATCTTGTTTAAATGAAGTTGCTGCACTTACTGAACATGGAAAGATATTGGTATAAGAATGAAAAGTAATGCATGGAAGGGAAAAGATCACCATGACCTCAAGCTGGCACTCGATTTCAGGCACAAAGGTGTAGGAAGATTATTTTTTTTTTGGTAAGAGTGTCAGGGATTGTAATAAGTTACCAAGAGAAATGATGAATAATTTACCAAAAATATTGAAAGAATTTAAAGTTAAAATTTGCTGAAGGCAAATGTAGGTGGGTGCAGGAAAGGGTGAGTATGGGTGTGAAAGGAAATTGGCACCGATGGGTGTGCTACATTACAATTAAATTAAATATTATTATAATTATATTGATCAGTGACAGGGCATCTTCTGATGGATACATCTATTTTTTTATGTAATAAACTTTGATGTTCCATATCCCATTGAGTCATTTTTTTTATACTGTGGTCTAAGGAAAATGATTATTTCTGTGGAAAGGAAAGATAAACTATACCCAACACTCAACATAGCTTAAGGGAGGAGGGCAGCATCAATGAAAAACACTCCACAGGCACGCAAAAGACTGTATTGACTGTAGGGAGTTCAGAAAAGTTTCTACTATCTATAAAAAGGGTGCGGCCCTATGCATTATGTTTTTGTAAATTACATTTCTCTGCTGCTACCCTCTTCCCTTAAACGCCCAAATAGGTGAATATCATCTCATGGCAATTTTTCTTACTCCATCTTTGCTGAAAATGAGTATTGTTTGCTCTACATCCAGATGCCCTTGAATGCAGAGAGAAAAGAAAATACTCACTGATATGAATGAAAACTGTAAATAATATTTTACAAATTATTAAATGCTGAAAATAAATATTTAATATATTTAATATTAGATTAAAATTGTAATGGAGTGTATTCTCTGGTGGCTATTTCCCTACACACCCATCTTCCCAATTCTGTAACCACCTACATTTACCCTTTAAAAAATGTAACTTTAAATTCTTTCAACATTTTTGGTAAATTATTAATTATTTCCCTTGGTATCTTATTCCAATCCCTGATACCCCTACCTAAAAATGAGAAGATCCTACACCCTTGTGCCTGTAATCGAGTGCCAGCTTGTGGTCATGGTCATCTTTTCCCTTCCATGCATTACTTTTAATTCTTACACCAATATCTTCCCAAACCTCATCACCAATATATGCTTTTACCCTCCTAATACCCTCTTCGCCCCAGTGGCGTAGCTAGGTCAACAAGGGCCCCGGTGCAAAAAATTTATTTTGGGCCCTCAGGCCAGACGGGCGACCTTTTTTTTTTTGCTTTGTGTGCTGGTAGGGGCCCCCTGAACTGAGGATGAGGGCCCTTGAATTATTCTTTAGGGGCCCCTGAGCAGTGGTTGGGGCCCCCCTGAGCACAGCGAGGGCCCTTAGTGAGGGGCTCTTGTACTCTCAGGGGCCCCTTAGGCGACGGTAGAGCTAAAAAAAAAAAAAAAAAAAAAAGGAAAAGGTCGCCAGTTTGCCGTGAAGGCTCGTGGGGCCCTCTAAACTGCGCTTGAAGGCCCCTAGAGGTGCGCTTTGGGGCCCCTTGAGGTATGCTTGGGGGCCTGTCTTCCAATGACTTCTATTCCAACTCCTTTATCCCATCTGAAACTGATTGTGTTCTGCGATAATTTCCAGAAACAAATCTAGCAGCCCTTCATTGCACCCTCTTTAAATCCTGTATTTGGCACTCAAAATGTGGGTCCTATACTACACTACCATATTCAAGCAATGGTCTGACCAAGGTTTTGTAACCCAGTTCCTTAAGTTCTCTCGTACATTCCCTCATCACTCTCTCCAACAAGTGCAGGGCTTTGAAACCTTTTCCTATTTCCTGTCCAATGTGTCCTGCCGAGTTGAGCTTGTTATCAAATGTTATGCCAAGATATTTACATTTCAAGTTTTCAAAAAGAATCATTGTCAAAAAATAGTTTTCTCATCTGTGTATCTAATAAGCTGACTCTTCTTTGCATTTATCTTCATCCCATGTTTTCCAACCCATCTAGATATTTCCAGATCACCCTGCAGCTTTTTACAGTCCTCTACCCATTTTATCCTTTAAAATAGCATTATGTCATCTGTATTATTCCTTTGCATTTTCAAAATCTCTATTTAATGACACTAAAGAAAATGGAAACAGCTTTTGGGCAATATAAAAGGATAGGGATATTATCCAACGGTGGTCTGACAAACTTTTTTATTCAAATTTCTCACTTCTCTGGCACATTCCTTCATCATCAACCTCAATAAAGATGGGATGTTGTAACCTTTTCCTAGCATCTGACCTATGTTTTTTACGAAACTTAGTTTATTCTAAAAAGTTATGCCAAGATATTTACAATTAAAATCTTCAACATGTAGTTTCTCCTCTACTCTAATCCTACACACTCTAAACAGTCCTTTCTTTTTATGAAAAAAGTCTGTGTACTTATCGGCTAAATTGTTTATGGCATTTACCCTTTTCTCCCTGACGGTATTTATAAGTACCACTGTATTTACCACCATATAATTCAACAATACCAGTGTCCACTGCATTGTTAAGCCTGTTGATGTATTGTTGTATGATTAAGTCAGACAATGACAACATTTATTTTTAAATTCTGCGTGAAATTACCGAGAAATTAATTTTTTAAGTTGGGGCTTGACAGCATCCTGACCAGAGTAACAAGTGGTTCATTACAATTAGTTTTTTGATGATAATTTACTTGGTAAGTGTCAATTTCTGTTATTACTTTTTTAGTTTGAACATTTAGCCATATATTTTTTACCTATAAAATATGTTTTTCTAGTTTCTTTACTAAATAATCTAGAAAAACCAACGTGGACTTATAAGTACTGTCAGGGAGTTCTGGGTAGTTTTATACAGATTATTGGTCAATAGATTTAGCAAGTATACAATTGGTTTTATCATTGTTTTAGATTTTTTTAAATGGATATTTTTATGAAATACGCTCTGATTGAAGCTCTTCTCTTAGAAGTTTATAATTTATCAGCTCTTCTCTTAGAAATTTATAATTTATCAAGACAAAAATGAAGAAATGACTGGAATGTTCTCAGATTACTCATTAGGTCAAAGAGTGGTCTTAGCATTGACTGAAAAAATGGAGCAATGACGATGTTATCTAGTATTATCATTATTTTTCATCAGTTTCATTATTAAAAAACTGAAACAACTTTTGTTTGTGGGAGAATCAGACCCTACTGCAAGGGACTTTCTAACAATCTGCTGATGGAAAACTAAAAAGAGGAGATTGTGACAGTGAATTTACAAACCTAGGTATTTGCTACTGGAAATGGAAGGATAAAAAGGTCATACATTTAGTATCAAATTTTCATGGCAGCGGTGAAACTCCACTACACTGGTTGGGGTCAATGGCAACTTCAACAGATGGGCCCTCTCTCGGGTTGGATTGGTGACCTGGTGGATCTTGGACCAGAGGGCCTCTCTGGCCGGTCATCGGAGGCCACCTCCGGCAGTAGGTCCCGTAGTATTTTGCCCATCCTGCCACCCTGTTGTTACACCACTAGTTATATGCAAAGAAAAAGATGGATTGAAGTCGACAATTTCATGCTCAGGACGCAGGAGTCGTCAAGGACTACAATACCTCCATGTGTGGGGTTGATACTGCTGATCAGCTGATGACTTTGTGCAATGCTCACTGAAGATTACTGAAATCATGGTAAAGATTGTTTTTGGGAATTCTGGATGTTGTATTTGTCAATGCCTATTACATAAATGGTCCGATATTTGAAAAAAGTATGTAAAATTTTTTAGAAGATCCTTTACACAAGGTATGATGACTATGAAGGATATCAGTAAGAAGAAAAGGTCATCTATATATATTTCACCAAGCCTTCATCCATTCAAACAACACAAGTCATACTATTCCACAATGAGAGCTGTAAGATTGTGAAACAGAGGTATACACTGTCCCTAAATTGTAAAAATCAGATGAAGATGTGAAGTATGTAGAATGAAGAAAATACAGTCAAAACATCATTCCAAATGTTGCACTGTAATGTCTTTTGTGTCTGAATGAGCAAAAAGAATTTTTTTTTTTAATATCATGAGGCAAACATTTCATACCAATATGAACATAATTGATTTCAATTGCTATTTCTGTACATCCTGTGATACACAAAGTCCCTGATGGTACTTATAAGTGCCGGCTTAGTAATTAGCACTTAGAGTTCCAAAAAAAATTTGAAAAAATATGTGTGTTTAATTTCAAGTAACTTTATACAAATTTATAATTGAAATTATAAATTTCCCTTTATTTCCAATAGCCGGTAGGAAAGGGTTAATTTGCATTGATTTTACTTTGAATAAATACAACACCAGGAAATGTGATACCACAAGCAGATCCTACAATGGAGCAGTCGTTTATAAATAAGTCAAAGTTCCCATTAAGTACAAACATATATTACTTAAAACGTACCACATTCCTAAACAAGCTTATACAGTAGAAGCATAGAAGAATTCAAGGATCTGAAATGAAGTTTGTGCATACCATGCATCAGAGAACACTTAAGGGTAAGATAAGGAATGAATTGTGCAAAAGCCAGTCATCAGTGTGGCGAAATCCTTACAGCAGGTTCGCTTGTGGTGTTACGAAAATGTCCGAAGGATGGAGTAAGAATGGAAAGCCAAGCCCTGCTTTAATATGGACATCAAAAGGATTGATATGAAATCTTCACAGGTTTTCCGCCGGATGATATTATCAAAAGACAAGCTTTCGGCGGCCGTCTCTGCCGCCATCATCAGGTCCATTGTACTTATGAGAACAACTAGAACTGTACTGGATCACAGATTCGTAGTGGGCCAGGATCATATTATCTTCTGATTGGCTGACTACAAGGCCCATTTCCATCCTACTTGAGGATTTCGTATCAAAGATATGACGGAAAAAGCCTTGTTTCTCATATCAAAATGATTAGTGTTTGGAAAGGCCTAAAAAGAAATGGGTAGGCAAAATCAAGGACAATCTGGACTGGAGAACCACGCATGAACATTGGCTATTAACATACAGGAACAAGTGTAGAGTGGTACTGACCAGCTTCCAGGAGACTGGCGCTGGAGAATGACGGTGATTTTTATTTTATTTATCAATCTTGTTTCATGGATCCCTAGTGAGGAAGGACCTCTCGGATGTGAAACATGTCGTGGTTAATACACATACATACAATATGAGTCATAATCATAGTGAAAACAATTATATGTTCCAAAGACAAATAATGAGATTAACATTAATTTTTACAACTGAATTTTTCAAAACTCATATTGAATACAATTAATTAATTTGTTCAAATTTTTGAACGGAGTAGAAGGAGCTGCCAATAAGATAGTCTCTCAGGTTTTCTTTAAATATATCTTTATTATCTGCAGACTGTTTTATACTCTTGGGAAGTTTATTAAACAGATGTATACCAAACAATCAACTCCTCTTTGTACTAATGACAGAGATGTTTGTGGTTTGTGCAAGTTATTTCTGTTTCTTGTATTGAAATTGTGTGCCTGTGAATTAGAAGTAAACAGGTTAAAATGATCTATGACAAAGCACATGAGAGAATATATATACTGAGAAGTCATTGTAGGAATATTGAGTTTTTTAAAAAGTTTTACCCTACACAACATCCTAATAGCTCTTTTCTGTGCTATCAAAACTTTTTTACTTTGTGAACAGTTTTCCCAAAAAATTATGCCATATGACATCACTGAATGAAAATATGAGGAGTACACCTGTTTCGTTAATTCTAGATCTGCTGTTAGAGGAAGTGTTCATATTGCAAAGGTGGCACTACTTAACTTCTTCAGTAGTGAAGTGCCAACAGAGTTTTTCATCTATTTTAATGACAAGGAACTTTCTACTCTTTGTTTATACTATTGTGTTATTTTTATAGCTTACTTGTAAATCTGCTGTGCATAATTTTTTGTTTTAAACCTAATATAATGTGTTTTTTTTTTCAAAATTTAATTTTAATGAATTTGCCTTAAACCAACTTGGTGTTATATTGAAATACTAACCCTGCAGCTGCTTACACCCTTCTCCCATTTTGATCTTATTACATAACAAAATGACATCTACAAACAACCTTACTTCTGACCATTAACACAATCATCAGTTAGAATAATAAATTATTATCATTACCTTTAAATATGATGAAGCACACCCTTTGATAGTAAATTCTTTAGTCCTCTAAATACCAGTTTTTACTTTATTCTTCAATTACCTTATATAATTTGAATGTTAAAACCTTGCCCCATTTACTTTTAAAATAACCGAAATTTAATTTTATTTTCATTCAGCGTTTTCATCACTTTACTTGGTAATCCGTTCCAATCCCTGACACCCTTACCAACAAAAGAAAATTTTCCCACTCCCGTATACATGAAATTGAGTGCCAGCTTGTTGTCATGGTTGCCTTTCCCCTTCCAAGCACTATTCCTAATTTTTTGACCAATATCCCTCCAAGCCCCATCACCAACATATGCCCTGTACATTCCCAGCACTCTCTTCACCCTCCTCCTTTCCTCCAATGAGTCCCAACCCAGCTCCATTATCACATTAGTTACTGACTGGGTCCTGCGATAATTCCCACAAAAAAAATCTAGCTGCTCTTCTTTGCACACCTTCCAACTCCTGTATTTGATAGCCAAAATCATGGGCGCCGACAGGATTACTTTAAGGGAGATGCAACTGGTTTATATATAAATAACACTTATTACTTTTTAACTAAGAATACCGAATTTATTGACAAGGTGTTGATCAAATTTGGACAACAACCTTGGCATCTTAAGCTATTATTCAAACAGTGAATTTAATAATAATTTTTTTAAATCTTTTTCTGTGTATTTTCTTTTATAGTAGGGCAACGAAAAGTTTTGTAACCCTATGCCCTTACTTCTCTGGTTCATCCTCTCATCATCCTCTCCAGTAAATGAAAGATTTTGTAACCTTTTCCTACCACCTGCCCAACGTGCTCTGCTCAGTTGAGTTTGTTATCAAAAGTTATGCCAAGACATTTACACTTCAAACCTCCAACAAGACATTCTGACCCCACTCTATATTCAACTCTTTTATCTGAGTACTTAATGAGCTGACTCTTCTTGGAATTTATCTTTATTCCATACTTACCTTCTCATTTAGATATTCTACCCAGATCGCCCTGCAGCTATTAATAGTCTTCTACCATTTCAGTCCAGTCCTGTTATATACCATTATGTCAAGTGCAAACAACCTAACTTCTGACTGAAAATCATTAACACAATCATTTATTAGAATAATGAATAGCTATGGCCCCAATACCCTGTAGTATTCCCACATTTACTTCCACATCTTTGGGGTAATGTATTTCCTGCTGTAACCCTTTGCTTAGGAATGGTTCGCTTGGGAAGTGTTACAATAAAATACTCTGTGGTGTACCCATTTTCATTTCCAACTCTTTGGATACTTCATTTCCTACACTAACCCTTTGTTTTCTGCCATTTTAGATTTGCTACAAACAGCAAGTAATGTTTTCGTCCACTCTATATTCACTACCATTTTATGGATCACTCTGTGTAAGAAATCCAATGCAATGTTATCAACTTGGCCTCGTCTATTCATTTCACCTGAAAAGTGTATATAGCATAGCCCACTATCTGAGATTTACACAAATATTCAAGCCTGAACCCAGGCTGCTGTTTTACAAAGCATTGCTTGCTTTTAATTGGAATGTTTTTCCATTCATTCATTTTTTGTTAATATTTTTGAAAGAAATGAATCGTGAAACTCATATCTACTTAAGCATGACCATTAGTTAATTGAAAATAAAATATACATCTATTTTATCTGTTTTTACATTTACACACATTTTTTATGTCGTTATGTACAGAAATTTTTTTCCATTGGGTTTGTTTCATTTCAGTAGGTAATGAGTAGTTAACAATATTTGCAGTATTCTCAAATATGGTAGCCAATCTAGAGTAACCTTTTTTGTTTCCTAAAATTTCTTGTCTATTCGTGTTTTCAGTTCCTGTATTTAACATTTTTGATTAAAATAAAACATAAATAAACTGATATGTGTATGTACTATTAAATTATTTTAACTCCCTGTTCAATCTTGATCACTAAGTTTGGCGACATGGCTTCTGCTGTTTCCAACAAAATACAAAGCAATTTTCCACTGCTGGCAATGGAAATCCATCTGTCATAAACGTAGGGTGTGAGGAGATTTTATTATTGGCATTTATTACTAATATATACTCCATTTTGTTTAATCTGAATTTATCATGTTTGCAATAATTATCACTAATATCTCATACAGTCATTTGAGACTCAGTAATAAGACATGAATACCTCATAGAATTAGTAGGCGAAAAGTAACATGCACTTTCAGATTTAGTAATAATACTCAGACACTCAGGCTTTTGTACTGTTCCCAGGGCCGGATTAAGACAGCGCATGGCCCATAGCAAATGTGAAAAAGAGGCCCTTGATTTTTGCCATATGGGGGAAAATTGTAGACTTAAAAAAAGGTCGCTCATCTAGACTAGGTGTGGGGCCCCCCTAGGAGGGTAGAGGCCCGCCAGAAGGCGCGAGGCCCATTGCATTTGATACCTCCTGCTATGTGGTTAATTGGTTAATCCGGTACTTACTGTGCCCATGTCAGACCTATACTTGAGTATTGCAGCGTTGTATGGTCGCTTCATCAGATCACACTAATTCAACAGATTCATAATCTTCAAAATAAGTTCATAATGCTTATAGGTTGTCGCATGGGCTTTCATTACAAAGCCATTCCATTAGTTGCTGTTGGAACCTACCTCATGGTGTCATATTTCTACATAATCTTAGGTGTTATAGGCTGCCCTGAAATTCTCAGACATGCGTATTTTCATTGTCCATCTGGTACACGGTTGAGAGAGCTATTTGTTCGTCGATATCTGTGCATGAACTATGAGGCTAGAAGTGCCTTGGAACGCATACAGAGACTAGTTAACAGAATACCTCCTGAACTTGATTTTTTCATTGACAGTGTCGCTGTTTTCAAGTGAGTAATCATACGTGAGTGGAATCAGCAATGATGGACTTAGAAGAGGTAGTACTGTCATAATGATTTGGTTATCGCCCTATCATTTGTTTCTGTCTCTTATTCCCTGTAATAATTTTTATTTTTCTGTAGTGGTATGTTGAGTCTTATTATTAGTTTTTGAATATTTCATAATTTTCTCTAGTGTACTTATTTTTCTAGTTTTAGTAATATTATCCTATACTTGCTATTTTCTGTCATCTTCTTGTTTTCACTGTAACTAATTTTTCACAAGTGGTGATAATTGTGTTTACTAAATAGCTATCATAAGATATATTAATATAAAATGGTTTTTACATTGAAATAAATTCTGACCAATGTCCCCAGGGTTGGATCCAGGATTTTGGATTGGGAGGGGCTCGAGTGGATTTTGATTTGGGTGCTGCCTGAATAGATCAATAGAGATAAAAAAAAAAGGTATCCAAAATTATAATATCAGGGGTGGTTTCAGGAACTGGGCTTGAACCCACTAATCCCTCTCCCTCCCCCATGGATCCACCCCTGAATTTCTCATTCAGAGTGGGTTGATAAGTAACATCAACATTGAGACGTGATTTTGTGTATAACTGCAGTTATTATGGTAGAGTTCTCTTTACATGGAAAGCTAAAATTTCTGAAGAAAGTTCAGTATTTTGAATCTGAAATTATAAAAATTTTCTAGTCCAGCTTCAAAGTGTTCCAGAAGATAGTGTGCAATATACCCACTTTTTATAAATCCCAAAATGAGAGGCTCTATGTGATATGAAAAGGTGTTAATTTACTGTGAAATCATTACACAACAAAACAGTGTGTAGACCAGAAGGTGTACTGTCACAGAATAACATGAACCTTAATTATAACAATTACATTTGTACAATATACTGGCAATTATTTTGCAGATACCTGTGCAAAATCTCTTCTATAGAAAAGAGTTGTTATTTGCAATTTATGGATATACAAGGAAGGATGATTGTTTGATTTACTGAAATAAACTTGTTCAAGAAGAATTTAAATTAATGTATTTACATAGACAGGGGTACATCTCTTTCAGCAACATATACAAGCACTCATCTTACCATTGCCAATGCTCTTAGAACAGAACACAATTTACTCTCATATTGTGAGCCTTTAACTTATTATCTGGTATACAGTGAAAGATAGCTCATTGGGTTTTTCAGATGTACCCAATAGGTGGTTCCGTGTCATAGTTGTATTGTTATGTCCATTTATGTGTGTCTTGTACTGTTATTGGTAGTTCAGTTGACTTCTTTGATACTAGAATCTGCAGGCTTGATTCGAGTACCAACACATTCATGAGCTACAGACACCAATCCATAAAATTATCTCCAGAATTTCCTTGTAAACATTTGTTGTATGAACAAAATTTTGCATCTTCCTTATTAGTACTAAAGACGCCTATAGAGAACTGCATGAGCCATTATCCAATCGAAAAAAGTGTTGCAGTTATAATATTTAAACTTCTGTCACTAAATTCCCTCTCAGTCAATGAGATGCATAGTGTTTTGTAATTGTTGTAAAGTGTTTGAAATGCATTAAACAATTGTGTTTGCAGGTTTACTATAACAATATACATTACACATGTTGTGCATGCTTTTAAAAGTCAAAATGAGACACAGAACAAGGGCAGTAACTGTCAAACATATCATGGCTCTGACTTTTAGTGGGATTCCATGACCTGAGCAATGTACCTCGAGCTCCACTGAATGAGAATATAATGATTTTGGTCAGAAGAGAAAATGCAATGTTTAAACTGCCAAGATGTCGGACACATGGAGTGATACTGAGGTGGGTCTGTGCACTGGGGTGCATTGTGTCAATACATGATGGGATGACACACTTGTTTGATAAAACTGTGGTGGTCAACACGCGGCCTGTTATACAGGTTGCCCCGCAAGCGGCAAAGCAGCAACAGGGGGCCAAGCAGAAGTTCATCCAGTGCAGAAAACGGAATGGGGGCAACGTAGCAGCCTTCTAACAGCTGATGGGCAAGTCTGTCGGAAACTGTTGACAGAGAAAGAAGGATGAGTGTGCCGAGGACTTGGGTGTGGCGTTTGCTTTCAAACACTTTGGTGGGGTCTACTACATGAGTGATAGCGCTGGTTGTCGCCAACTTGCAGCAACGATCCAGGTCTGGACCACACCTAGTGAAGGCTTATCTTCCAGAGTAAGGAGCATGGACTCTCGGGTTGGAGTCAACAACCTGTCATTCCGCAACATAATTTCCACACTTTTTTCCTGATGTGGCGGTAGAGCGCCTGACTGCAGTCGGGACGACCGGGGTTCGATCCCCGACGAAACCGACGATCTTTATTCGAAGCTGAACGTCCGGAACGGCTGCCCAGGCTCACTCAGCCTGCCATCCAGTGAGTACCGTGGAGGAAACTCCGCGGAAGGTAAAGAACGGCCATAGCGTGGCGCCGACCACGGCACATCCATTCTACTGCTGAAGGCTGTGCAGGGAGTGCTGATCTCCACCTCTGCGAATCCGTGAAGCCGTCGTAACCACGTGACCTTTACCTTTTCCTGACTTTTTTTCCCTTGAAGTGAAGTTTCAGTAAATGTTTCCACTGCCTTTCACTTCCTTTCACTTCTCAGATGTTTCATTTCTATCTCGTTCCCGTTGGAACCACTGTTTCTGTGACCATCTATATTCATGCTAACTCTTAATGCGTGCGCAGTAGATGAAAGGAAAGCGCCCAATAATAGGAGAGCAAGTTTTGGGGGCTCCCTCATTAAATTTCTTGTGTGGATTTAACTTTTTTCGGAAGACGTCGACTGGCAAATTCCTCTCAGAAACTTCGCTCATCCGTTTATTTCACGACGTGTTTTGTCCTAAGTATGTAGGACAGATCTCCGGAATCTTCGCCGTCAGTGTGGCGGCTCCTACAGAGTGTACAGCTCCTCCACGCTGGTGCTGATGTCGCCCTTGCAGAGGGCGCCCCCGTCGGCGAAGATGTACAGCTCGGTGCCGGAATTGACGTCACCGCCGTTGGCACGGAAGTGCGCCGGCGATGAGGACAGCAGTGGCCTCTGGTAGGCGGCAGCCGAACCACACAAAGGGCTTCCTGCGGCCAACAAAAGAACTAATAAGATGGTGAGGCAGATGGCAGAGTTAGTCAGAAATACGGCCGGAGGACGGGGAAAGCGACTCAGGTTTCTATTCATGATATCATTACAAGAGTACCATTTTCCGACTGCATATTTCAGCATAAGGACGTTCACCGCATTACTACTGTGTTATGGATATTATTACTATATGCAATGAAGTTTTTGGAACTGTTTACCACTTCCTTACTAATCTACTTACAGTTGGATATGATTATAAGGTTGGAAAAGAATTGCTTGTTGAAGACTTGAATTGCTAATATCTTACCCCGGGACCACACGCTTGGCACTTGCCACAAACTCCAAGCCTCTACAAACACTTGGTTAATTTTGGGGATCCAAACATCGTCATCCGCACGCTTGCTTGTGCGCTTGTATGTTTTGGAGAAGCAAGCATGACAGATCTCTAGGTTGAGACGGCCATACCTTTTAGACTCGCCTATTTTTATTTTTAAAAAAATAGACAACGAGAAAGACGGCAATGAAGATCGTGGATGTTAAAAATCCATAAAAACCGTACCATGTAATTATTGTAACTTCATTCATGTAACTGTGATTACTATGTAGCTTCATGTATGTATTTCATTTAATATAAGCATATTGTTTTATAATTAGAATTCTATAATAATTATTGTTTGAACGGCATTATAATGTCTGTATCAATTAGTCTGTTGATTGCAGAGAATTTATGGAAGAAAAATTTAATGAGCTTCTTTTTGAGCCATCTGGGCAGTTTGATAACTTCTTCCTGATGACATATGCTGATTCTGAATATTCGCTGAATGAAATTTCACCTATGACTTCTAAAGAAAATTCAACTTCAGAGAAGCTGTACTATACCAGCTAAATTAATAAATTTATACCCGAGCCAGAGCGAATAGAATCTGGTTTTTTCTATAAATGTTTACGAACAGTGACAGTAAGAAATTCTATCTTTTTTTGTTTCTTTGTTTTATCCGCCGTCAGGGCACAAACAATACTAAGACCGGAAAAACGTGTAGACGCTTCGCAAGCACTTGCCGCAAACGCCTTGATTTGTGCCAAAAAACCGATACTCGGTCGGATCAGCCACAAGTGCCTGCAAGCCTACTCAAGCCAAGTGAAGCGCCCTATCCACACGTTTCAGTATGTGACAGTTTGACGAGGTTTGGCAAACGTGTGGTCCCAGCTTTAGCATTACATTTGATAGCAAGCTTAACTAGGCAAGACACATTGGACAGGTAGTGGGAAAAGGTTCGAGTGTTCTGCACTTGTTGGAGAGAGATTTGAAAACTCTGTACTTGTTGGAGAGAGTGATGAGATGATCTAGCAGAGAAGTAAGGGAATTGGGTTACAAAACTATTGTCTGTTACTTAAGATGTAAAATTACAACTAGTGATTGAATGGCAGCTGAAAGAGAATTTAGAAATAACTTTTTAAAACTCTCTGTCTGGAGCACAGCACTTAATGGTAACGAAATTATTAGGAACACTAGAAGGAAGTTAAATTGTAATGTGCTGAAGAAGGATGCTGAAAATTGAGAGGAGAAATAGAGTACGAAATGAATGAGATCTGGAAATAGTGGATGAGAAAGTAAATATGTGGAACAGTCCAACAGAAAGAAGAGACTGTATGGTAGAACAAATTTTAAAACGTGCCGAATTGTTAATGTGTAACAGGAGGGAACAGTCGAAGGTACGAACTGCATTAAGAAGACAGAGATCAGAATGTATGATGCAGATAACTCATGACGTAGGTATGTTGAGATGATGATGTTTCAGATTGGTTAATTTGTAAGAGGAGGGAACAGTCGAAGGTCAGAACTCTATTTGGAAGACAGAGATTAGAATGTAAGAGGAAGGAACAGTGGAAGATAAGAACTGTAGTGGTAGACAGAGATTAGAATATGTGAAGCAGATAATTGAGGACGTGGGTTGTTAAGGAGTATGTCGGATGAAGAGATGAAGAGCTGAAGAGAATAGCACAAGATAAGCAGAGATGGAGGATTGCATCAAACCAGTCGAAAAACTGGTAACATGAAAAAGAAATATCTCTGCTAATGTTTTAGTGTGATTTGTAGCGATGCATGTTGTTTTGGATACATGTAGACTTTGTTTTAGGTTTTAAGCTACTAGTTGTAGTTCATGTTTTGTGGTGTACCGCCTCTAGTGTTAGGCCGGCCCGCGAGGCGCACCTGTAGTTGGCGGACTGGCCACCAGGTGCCGCCTGTGCGCAGGAGACGCCGAGTAGGAGCGCCGCCAGTCGTAGTTGGCGTTTTGGCCGCCAGAGCTGCGCAGCGAGCAGCGCTGAGTGGCCACCGACGACCTGTCCAGGTCGAGCGACGAGTCTGCCGCCGTCCACGCTGAGCGGCGCCACCGTCGGCACGGGAAGCGCGCTCGGAACTCGCGCTTGAATTTCTCCTGCAAACGATGCAGACACACAGAGATCAGCGGCGTGCTGCGGCGCTGTTGATACTAATATCAGCGCGTCCTGGTCATCGCATCTGCAACGCTGTGACTCACGCTCCTTGCCCCTCTACCGACCAATAACTGCCAGAGATGTTTCAGCCCTATATTCGAAGATCTTTGCGTCTTTTACCTAACCCTTTCTTTTTCTGTAAAGGTTCAACCGATTAAAAAGGAGTTATAATTAGTTACTGAGTGACGTTATTTTACGAACTAAGCAGTGCGGAATCTTGGGGGTCAAACCGTGGCGTTTGTCCCGGGCGGCAACTTCAGTGGGGTGGCAAAATGATGTTTGAAGGGGCGGCAATGTTAAGTTTCTGCCTCGCCTCCGAAAATTCGTAGAGCCGCCACTGGAACTAAGAGGTAGATTGAGAAACAAGTTCATTACAAACTTTTGATAAAAGGGATTACCGAGAATAAAATAAAATGGGGTTTATTAGAAATAGTTTTATTTGACGAGGAAAATATAATTCAAAACTGAGACGGGGATGTTGTTAATAGAATTGTGTCGTTAGACGAAAAAGCATATTAAGAGTATGCAATTCGTTTAAATAGGTATATTAATTATTTTTGATTATTTACATTCCTGCAATGTTTCCGTTATATTATATATCTATAGATGGGACTGTCATCGCAAGGAAAAAAATATTACGTTACCTATATATGTTTTTGTAGTGGTCCAATATTTTTTCGCTTTAAATTAAAATTTCAAACTAACCTTTAAATAAAAGTATGAATTTCGTTTAAAGTACAAATACGATCATCAAAAAAACTGAACTCGTGTAACGGCAGTTGCAGGCCATGAAAATCAGATCTATTTTAATGTAGTAACATGTGTTATATATTTTATACATGCATCACCCACAGAAAAAAAAATAAAATAAAAAAAATTGTTTATTGGATTACTGTAATAAAATAATATGTTATACCTTTCTTAGTTTTGTGAAAAAGGAAGTAAGACAGTGTGATTTTCTAACAGTGTGAAGGTGGTTTTTAAAATCTCGTTTGAATGCCGTGCCATATTGCATTCAACCTTTGTCCTTTTTCAGTGGCTGAGGTGGAATGTATGAATGTGTAGTTGTGTGTGTTTGTGTGTGTGTGTGTGTGTTGTGTGTATATGTGTATGTGTATGTGTTTTGTGTATTGTGTGTGTCTGTTTGTGTATGTGTGTTTTTGTGTGTATATTTGTGTGTGTGTGTTTGTGTGTGTGACTCACGTTGTATATTCCGTAGATGAAGGGGTTGTAGCAGCTGTTGCTCATTGCTAGCCAGTCGCAGCAGAACCAGATGATGTTGATGTAGTGGTACCTGCAACATCAACACTCACACTGTACAATGTACCAAACACAGCACGTTTACAAACACTTGCACAGTAGCTAACTGTACATGAGAACAAGTACAATCAAACTAGTAAAAACAGAATTATTGTAATGTAATGTGCGTAATAGTTTAAGAATATTTATTTATTGAAAGATAAGTAGTAAGAGATGAATTAATAGTTATATTTAGACTGGAAAATAATGTGTTACCAATACCAAGATATCTAAATAAACTGTTACAAAAAAATCCGTGTGATATCCATATGTATGAGACGAGACAGATCAACTATTTTCATATGACTCATAAACACGGTATTAAGAGTCAAAAGACTGTTTTCCATAAAGGTTATTTACAATAAATTGCCTCTAAGAATTGGAAGATTTAGTGAAAGAATGTGTATTTGGCTGGAACGATATGAATTAAATGTAATCCTGTAAAATATTATGACTACACAGGTTGCACCAGAATTTTGTTGAGGTAAAAAGTGGGAGAGTGACAGCTGAAAGTCAAACATTTCGGTATTTTCGACGTGGAACATTAAATGTGAAATCTTCAGTTTAGAGGCAAAATGGATAAAGTGTATACTGGTAGCTTCAAGTACAAGGACAAAGTGTAGGCGTAGCATTCTACTTACTACAGTCTGCCGATGTTTAACGTTTTATGAATGTGTAGTTGTGTGCGTTTTGTGTGTTGTGTTTTGTGTGTTTGTGTTTGTGTGTGTGCATGTGTGTGTTTGTGTGTACTGTGTGTGTTGTTTTGTGTGTGTGTGTGTGTGTGTTGTGTGTGCATGTGTGTGTGTTGTGTGTATACTGTGTATGTGTTTATGTGTTTTGTGTGTGTATTTGTGAGTGTGTGTTTGTGTGTGTGTATTTCTGTGTGTGTTTGTGAGTGTTTTTGTGTATTTGTGTGCGTGTGTGTATGTCTGTATTGCAGCCATTGATCTGAGACAGATCGGAACCATTTTCGATACGCCCACATTAAATTAAAATTAATATTAGTTCAAACCAACCCTAAAGAATAGCACATATTTCGTTTAAAGTTTAAACTGCACTTTTGTGAAGGCAGTTGCAAACCATGAAAATCAGACCTATTTTCATGTTAGTAAAATATTTTATACCTGAAGCACCGAAGCAAAAAACAGAAAAAAAAAAAAAATTTCTGGAAGATGCCCAAAAATTTGGGGCGAAACGTTGGCTCAATGAAACATCATCGTAGCTGCGCTCGGTCCCAGAATAAAGGAATAAGGCATGCGATTCATCCTATGTCATTTTCTAACTGGTAATAATAAATATACATATGCGCCCAGGTGATCATATTTTCAGTGGAGCTTTCCTCTCTTCAGAAAACCTCGTTCCAGCTGTCCCGGCCGGTAGTGCCTAGTGAGGGTCTGTTGCCATGGTGACGGTGAAATCCTCCTGGACAGCTTCGACGGAGAAGAAGGGGTTCGGAGCCCTGCAGCTGGTCTGAGAGGACCTGAACCTCTTCTGCGGATAAAGGGAGCAGAAAACTACTGCCTTGGAGAGGGCTCTTTAAAGGCTGAACGAGTAAACCCTGAAGGAAAAAGAATCCCTTTATGTTACGCCCAGCCGGTCAAACGAAGGGAACGTTCGACTGATATCGATGCAAGAACGAGCCCTTATTACGTTCCCCCTTTAGGTTTAAAAGCTAAATTAACTGGACCAGCTAATTTCAACTACAAACCGACCGTATTTATTCGATCGAGAGATCGACTGTAGTCACTTTCCGAATTACCCTACATTATCTATGTCCTCCAAAGTTAATATTCAATCCGTTTTGAGGTAGCACTGATCAGTAACTTTAGTTTGTGAATAACAGACTAGAGAATTCCATTCCAGGATCCCGTTTCCGGTCCCGAAATTTTCGCGATTAAATTTCTCAAACTCGGGATTTTCGGGATCGACAAAACAATAGAAAAATTGGTGTGAAACATACGTCATAAAACAAAAAAAAAAAAAAATACTATCGAAAATCACTAATTTTATCTGTCACTGTCACTTTGACTACCTTCTCGGCTATCTTGTTTTAACATTGATTTTAGTTGCCTTTGGCCCGGCATACATGTAAGTTATCGATAGTATTTTTGCAATTCGCATAAAAATTACATTTAAAATATTGAGTTGTTTACTTTGAGAAATATGAATTTGACTGTTTACTATTTTCATATATGAACCCCTTTTGTTACTACGTCCCTTGTTATATAGAAGTCTATTTCTTACTAAAGCTATAGAGATGTTAATTTTTAATGGTATATATCTTGTTTACGAGATTAAAGACATATTATATTGTTAAGTTATTCAAATATAACGAGGTCTCATCGATTTTTGTGGAAAAACTATTTTGACTGTGTGAATTCAAGTGTATCCATAAATGACCATTGGGTAAGGACAAATAATTACTTTGTTAGTAAAAATACAATGAAAAAAACTGATTTTTATGTATTTTTTTCTGTTTTTATGTGCCATCGTAAATATCGGGATTATCCTGGGATCGTCTGTGCACAATCCCGAAATCCCAGGATTGGATATGAGACGTCAATCGTTGTTTTATCGTAACTGGGCACGGAGCAGAAAATTAGTGGCTGACTAAAATGGCAAGAAAGAAGTGTGATGCTATCCGAATGCCATCTACCGGCCCGTCGTATAACTATCGGGTATTCACCCAGCAAATTTAATAAATGTTTTCCAAGATATTTAACGATGAGAATTTTCTGTGTATTGCCTGCGGTTTACTTTGACATCGCAGACTCGTAGGCGCGTCATGACTACAGTGTCTGAGGTTTTCTGGAGTATTTCCTAAGGTCGTGACCTGTGCACTCACTCGTTGATGCCGGGAAAGACCTCCTGCAGGACGTTGTAGGTCTGCAGCGGCAGCCAGCACAGCGCGAACAAAGCCACCACGATCACGAGCATCTTGATCACCTGCAACAACAAACACACTGTAAGGAACTAGGCGCGCTTTGGGCTTTAAAATAACTAATGTTCGTCGTTGCAGTTGTGTAGCTATGTTGCTTAATACAATGTTCAATGCTTTCATTTACCACTTATTAGTTCTAATTAAATTATTCGAATGCCACACGGTCGCCAGTCTACTGAGTGTTGCTGATTGGATAAGTTAATTGAATAACAGTCAAAGGGCACATGCAATAAGCTACTGAGAAACACATACATACGTGTTAGCTTTCATTAAGTTATCAGTTCACTAAGTTTGATTCTTCTCAAGTTACATAATCCAAAAGCAAGCCACCAGACACTAAAACTAATCTTCGTCACCAAAGAATGCAGATTAGAGTATAGATAAGGTGCGAAATAGTGTAGTATAAGCCCCGTAATTATTCATTAAACAATTGACGTGGTACAGTACCGTAGCAGTTCCCCATAACCAGTCTATAGCAAAGCATATCACTACAACAACATACACAGTCTACAAAACACTTCTGCACTGTTCACATAATATTCTGTCCACCGGAAAATCGGTGATACAGCGATCGCGGGTTATTGCAGCGTACACACGGAACAAACACTCGCGACTACGACACGCTATCTCCCACCGACTGTAAAACACTCCCCCGACTGTTATCAGCTTCATAGCAGTGAGTTCAAGGGTGCAGTAGCAATGCTAAGTCGTCTGCGAAAGCTAAACAAATGATCTTGGTGTCATTCTTTGTCCGAGCTGAGTCGGTTTCCTGTGGTTTGGGTTTTCACTTCTTTTTCCATCCTCTAATCACTTTATGCGAGACGATTGAAGAGAAGTGACGACAATACATCTCCCTGTCCGTTTCATAGATATAAAGAATGTTTTAAGGCGGGACATCACGATTGCCAAACCTCGTCAAATTGTCACAGATTGAAACGTGTGGAAAGGGCGCTTGGCTTGACTTGTGTAGTCTTGCTAGCTCTTGTGGCTGATCCGATCGAGTGTCCGTTTTTGGCGCAAATCATAGAAAGTTTGCGGCAAGCGCTTGCGAATCGTCTACACGTATCTGCGGACTTGGTATCGATTGTGCACTGACGACGGACAGACATGCGTTCCTGTTTGTTGCGATAGAAGTGCTGCAGGTAAAATGAATAAATGGCCCAACAGGGATATTTTAAAATTCCCCGAATGCTACCAAGTAGAACCCTGCAATTGGGACCAAAAGAATAAAGCCCATAAAAAAATAGCTTATGCTTGGAGTCGTTTTAGTGAAATTTTGAATAAACATGTCATGGAGACAAAAGAAAAAAGATAGAAATTCTTACTGTCACTTTTCGTAAACAATTAAAGGAAAAAAAAACAAGATTCTATTTACTCTGGCTCAGGTATAAACTTATTAATTTATCTGGTATAGTATAGCTTCGCCGAAGTCTGTATTTTCTTTAGAAATCATAGGTGAAATTTCATTCAGAGAATATTCAGAATCAGCATAGCTCATCCGGCAGAAGTTATTTAACTGCCCAGATGGCTATAAATCAAGCTCATTAAATATTTCATCCATAAATTCTCTTCCATCAAAAAAATAATTGATGCAGGCATTATAATGTCGTTAAAACGATAATTACTATACAATTCTACGATTCATATTATACTGTATTATATTACATTGTAAATGTAAAACAATATTCTTATATTAAATGAAATACATACATGAAGTTACATAGGAATCGTGAATGATATTATAATAATTACCTGGTACAGTATCTATGGATTTTAACATCCACGATCTTCTTTGCCATCTTTCTCGTTATATATATATATATATATATATATATATATATATATATATATATATATGTTAGGCCGAAACAACCTCGACGTCCGACATGCTTGCTTCTCCAAAACACACAAGCGCTTTAGCAAGCGTGTGGATGCCGATGTTTGGCTCTTCAAAATTAACCAATCGTCTGTAGAGGCTTGTAGTTTGTGGCAAGCGCCAAACGTGTGGTCCCGGATTTAGAGTATAATGTATTTTCATTATGTTGGAATATTGATTTTCTCGTGTTGGCTCATTCAGTTAGAGTTCCCGACAACGATTTGAAAGTGGTAGCATGTGTACACGGAGAGTAGAGACTCTGAGGGTAACGTATTTCTGTCCAGGATTGTTGATAATATATCGATATACTGAAATATCGATATTATTTTTTGAAAATATCGATATTTATGAGTGACATTTTTTAGGACGATATATCGATATTTCGATACTGAAAATTGGATATCGGATTCGATATTTTTTTATATACGTTTTCATTTTGGTTTGCTCTGAATGACACTGTGTCTGTTACGCATTGAGATCAAGAAGCTTAAATAAATCTTACAACGTTTCCATAATTAATTTGGATTTTATAGGTACCATGTTTACCAGGTGATGACAACAGTGAAGGGAAGGCATCGCTCGCCCAGCACGAATCGAACGCGAGTCCATTGTTTGAAATGAACGTGAGCATTGTCTGGGGAAGTCTAACTGGAAATTAGTGTGTTAGCAGTAATACTGGGTAGTGTAAATAACAAATAGTTGCTAATCAGAAAGCAAGAAAAGTAACACAACTAAGAGTAAGCTATCATCATACAGAACTAAATGAAATTCGACAAAAAATTTTATGAAAAAGTTATTTGGCCATAATGCGTGCTATTATAGCTAAACTTCTACCTAAATAAATTCGACAATTGTATTGGTTATCAATATAAAAATACACTAAGATTTACCTCGACCTCTTTCGAGTTTTATAAATTTTACAAATTTTTATGAAAATTATGACACGCATAGTGGTCAATTAAATAAAAAAAATCAAGAATCATCATCGCCAAGAGAAACCATTCGAAAGTGAAAAAATGATTAAGAACGAAATCACGTCTGTTTATCAGTGGACAGCCTTATTTTGCAAGGTTCGATTTTATGAAATTGAATTTTTGAAAGTATCGATATATCGATACATCGATATTTTTTTCCGATATATCGACAGCCGATATTGATACATTTTGAAATATCGATATATCGATATATCGAAAATCCGATATTTTTTTAAAAACATCAACAGCCCTATTTCTGTATATGCTGCCACGCGTGTGGTTGGATCAGCTGGCCCGATTGCCTATCAACATTTCGGGGAACCACCGTGCGCCTCGGAGCCATTGTTCGGCTGGCGCCCCGCCAGGTGGCAGCAGAAGCAGCAGTTATCGGCTGCTTTGGAGCGCATCTACCGGCTCTAAACCCATTTTGCCGACGCCCCTCTTTAATTAAATGCGCATCTCGTCTCAGATGGATTCCCCGCCTTCGAGTCTAATGGAGCGTCAAGAGGGATGATTGGGAACTGAGAGGGTGGGGGTGCAACGATCGGAGAGGTCTGAAAGCTGCCGCACAGGAAGATCAACTACTCTCTCAACCAATAACTTGAAGACAGCTCTCAAACTCGGCCTTTCACGATTTTAATCTTAGAAATAAAGTACAAAATTACAAAAGCTGATTAATTATTAATTTGCAAGTTTTTCATGTGAATAAATATTAATTTTATAGTTGTCAGTGGGATCGTCAACGTCTGTCGGCACTCTTTGTCGTGTTCTGGATGTTTCTATGACTCTTAATAAGCTCGCGACGAGGGCGGGCAGAAACAGTCGTTGTCAGAAATGCTGGTAAGTTTTTTGTGAGTTGTCAGGCAGGAATGTTCGACACAAATGAACTGAGGCCTGGAATGATATGTGGCAATTCAGTGAACAACACAAGGGAAGAGACTACAGGGCGATACAACCGCAAATACCGACAACACAAAGGTTTTACAAAAAATACGCCACAAAAAAAAAGAAAAAAAAAAGCTGTGACTATAATATCGAGATTAAAATACAATCACGGCAGATTGTGTCACTGAACAATATTAATTAAATTCAATAGTATTTCCACAAGAAGAGTGAGTCTTTCATTTCCAGACAAATTACAAACCAAGATCCGGCTTCATGATTTCTACGTTTGTTTGTTATTTGATTGAAATCCAATTTTAATATATAATTATTGTTAGCAGAATATGATTCTACCGGGTTGGCTATCAAAATATGGGTGCAAACTATTTTTGACTACAGTTTAAAAAAAGAAATTAAAAAAAGAAATTAAAAAAAGTAGTATCACTTCTTTTTTAAATAGATTATATTTCATTTCAAAGAGAGAGATGTAAAGAACATAAAACGTGCCGGCCTCGGTAGCGTAGAGGCTAGTGTAACAGCCCTCATACCTGAATTTTTAAGTTGTATTTAATGAAGTATCTGTAGTGAGCTAAAATTTGCTTGAATATGATCTAATGTCTTTGTTTCACAATTAACTGTAAATCAGTGTATACAGACTTTATTTTATGAAAAGAAATTATTTGAAGGCCATTTAATATGTTTAATATGTTTAAGAACCGAATGTGTGTAATTCCAAGTATTAATGCAAGTGACGATGTCTACAGGACAATTTACTACAGTTTAAAATGATTTCTGTAAATAATTTTGTGTTTAAGTATCTTTAATTCTCATTTCTGACCATTTTGTATTAATTGTAAATGATTATGTATTAATTAACCGACTTAAAAAAAAGGAGGTTCTCAATTCGTCTGACCGAGCGTGATGGTGTAACGGCTAGCGTTCTGGCCTGGCATTCGGGAGGACGGCGGTTCGAATCCCCGTCCGGGCATCCAGATTTGGGTTTTACATGGTTTCCCCAAATCACTCCAGGTGAATACCGGGATGCTTCCATTAAAAGGCCATGGCCGAATTCCTTCCCATTCCTTGCCCCCCATCCTTTCCCGTCTCTAAAAACCTAGTTGTTATAGGAGACGTTAAGCAGTTAAAAAAAAAAATCAATTCGTCTGTATTTTTTTGTATGTATGTTCAGCGATATCTTCGCCAATTTTGAACCGATTTCAATGAAATTTTTTTAGTGGCTAGGGTATACCTCCAAAGTGGTCCCATATGAATTTCATTGAGAAACCAACCCTTCTATCCCCACTCACCCCTTAATTTTTATACAAATCCACATTTTTTATTCGATCTCTATGAAACTTTGGACAAAAATAAACAGAAAAATACTGTCAACGTTTGGTTTAAAAAAACTGAAACCCTCTCCCCCTACCCACCCCCTTAATTTTTGCAAATTTTCTTTATTCAAAGCTACAGTCGACACCATTTAACTGATGTCCATTAAAGTTGGCAATTACATGTAATTTTTCATGGAGAAGGTTTCTAACAAAAAATAAAAATAAAAAACCACCCCTTCTCCCCTTTACACCCGTTAATTTTATAGAAACCTACATACCTTACCTGATTTTTATTGAACTTTGCCCATGTATACTTTAAAACAAAGAGATAAATCCTGTCAACATTTGGTCTTCCAAAGCTCAACCCCCTCCCTCCTTCCACCCCTTTAATTATTTTCAATGATCTTCATAAAACGCTACAATCGACACCATTTGACCGATTATCATCAAAGTTGGCATATACATTTAATTTTTAATGGAGAATCTGACCAAACAATAAATAAATTAAAAAACCACCCCTCTCCCCTTTACACCCCTTAATTTTTATACAAACCCACATTTTTTATCCGATTTCGATGAAACTTTGGACATGTTTAGTCAAAAATAAAGAGAAAAATACTGTCAAGTTTTGGTTTGAAAAAACTGAAGCCTTCTCCCCCTATCCACCCCCTAAATTTTTGCCAATGTTCTTTATACAAACCTACAGTCGACACCATTTAACTGGTCTCCATTAAAGTTGGCATATATATGTAATTTTTCATGGAGAAGGTTTCTGACCTAAAAAAAAAAATTAAATAAATAAATAAACCACCCCATGTCTCCCTTTACACCCCTTAATTTTTTAGAAATCTACATTTCTTATCTGATTTTTATTGAACTTTGACTATGTATACTTTAAAACAAAGAGAAAAATCCTGTCAGTATTTGGTTTGCCAATGCTCAACCCCTTTCCCTCCTTCAACCCCATTAACTTTTGTCAATGTTCTTTATAAAAAGCTACAGTCCTGATCGCCACCCCATCTCCCCATTAAACCGCTTAATTTTTATACACAACCACAGTTTTTATCCGGTTTAGACAGAAATTGGCAAATTTTTACTATAAAACAAAGAGAAAAATAATGCCAACTCTTGGTTTGCAGAAACTGAACCCCTCTCCCCGTTTCCACCCCCTTGGTTTTTGTCAATTTCTTATTAGAAAGCTACAGTCGACACCATTTGACCGATTTTTATGAAAGTTGGCGCATATATATGGAATTTTTTATGAATAAGATTTCTGACCAAAAAATCAAAAAAACTATCCTGGCTCCGCTTTCCTTAATATTTGTACAGAACCACATTTTAATCCGATTCGGTGGAACTTCACATGTGTATACTTTAAAACAAATAGAAACCGAAAAATACTGTCCACATAACTTTCACAAAAACTCAAATCCTATCCCCCTTTCTACCCCTTTAATTACTGCCAATGTTCTTTATACAAAGCTACCATTTCTTTCTGATTTTGAAGGAAGTCTGCACATGTATACTGCAAAACAAACAGAAAAGTACTGTCTACATTTGGTTTCGAGAGTCCAAACTACACTCCTTCCTTTCCACCCTTTATTCTACAATTTCTATCCGATTCTTAAGGAAATTTGCACATGTATACTTTAAAACATACAAAACAATTGTGTTTAAATTAGGTTGCAGACGCTCAACCCCTCTTCTCTTCTACCCCCACTCTCCTAATTTCCAATATTCTTTATAGATACCCACAGTTTTATCAGATTTTCATTGAACACGGCACATGTATACTTTAAAACAAAGAGAAAAATACTGCCCAAACTAGCTTTACAAAAACCAAACTACTCTTCATCACCACACCCCTTAATTTTTTTTATACATACCTACAGTTTTATCTGATATCAATAGAAATTTACACACGTATACTTTAAATCAATCAGAAATTGCAGTCTACATTTGGCATACATAAGCCCAATCACACTTCCCCTTTACCCTCACCCCTTTTAATTTCCAATGTTCTTTACAAAAATCAATAGCTTTAAATCCCGTCAAAATCAGTTAAGCTATTTTTAAGTCATGGCATAGTATTTATAAAATAAATGGGTCATAATGTCTCAACATTTACTTCAGATTTCAACTTTGATCCCAAGCTTTCACGTTGTGAAAACCAATTAAAAATCTATATTTTCTGTGTGTGCCAGAGTAGACAGATATATTCCAGAGACAGATGTGGGATGTATTAATGCCCAGATGTTACATGTTTCGGTTATCGACCAGCAGCTTTAACAGATGTTATGATACGATCGAAACATAGCATGGACAAAAATGTAAACTGACATTCCTTATCACAACACCCAATTCACCCCGTTCTGGAAGTTGGTGTGTTATATAAAGACAGAATTCTACTTTGAAAGCAAGCACTTTAATCTATGAGCTACCAGGAAGTTCGCAAAATGGGAACACAGCGGCACATTTTAAATACAAAACAAACTATAATATCACTATAAATTTAAAAATAAAATAATTGTTTAAAAAAAACATAAAAACCGCATTCAAAAAAAAAAAAAAAAAAAAAAAGCACTAAAAATTTTAAAATAACTTTATACCTTGCTTAGGATAAAGTAAATATAAATGGACTATATTTTACATTAATACTGTCATTGATATTTTTACATTAATTAGTTATTTTTGGAGTCGGTGCCAGCGAAAGCAAGAAAAACAAAAAGATAAAAACAATGAGAAATATCAATAATACATAAAAAATCATGTTACTGCTTACCTACAATTAATGCTAGAAAAATGTTTCAACAAAACTGAAACATACAGATGATACGCCGATATTATACTAACTGTAAATCGTTTACTGCATGATGCAGCCTACCAACTGACACACTGTAGCAGGAGAGATATGTCTGGATGACCAATAAGGCCGAGCCACAGATTAAAATACTTTTAATTTGTTTCCTTAATCTGTTTCCACGCAATAACACTATCTGCCTCACGACATGCTGTTAAATATTAGGAATTTTTGTTCGTTTCGCGTCTAACACCAAAAGAAGTTCAGTAATTCGATCTTTGCGATTTGACATACCCCAGGAAGACATCCAAACACTTGCAATTGGTGTCAGAGGCGAAACGGGGAGTATGAACAAAATTCCCAATATTTTACAGCATGTCGTGAGGCAGATAGTGTTATTGCGGGAGACAGCTTAGGGAAACAAATTAACTTATTTTAATCTGTGGATCGGCCTTATTGGTCATCCAGGCATATCTCTGGCGCTACAGTGTCAGTTGATAGGCTGCATCTTACAGTAAACGCTTTACAGTTAGTATAATATCGGCGTATCATCTGTATGTTTCAGTTTTGTCGAAACATGTTTATAGTATTAATTGTAGGTGAGCAGTAAAATGACTTTTTGTGTATTATTGTTATTCCTTATTGTTTTTATCTTTTTGTTTTTCTTGCTTTCGCTGGCACCGACTTCAAAAATAACTAATTAATGTAAAAATTTCAATGACAGTAATGTAAAATATTGTCCATTTAGATTTACTTTTTCCTAAGCAAGGTATAAAGTTATTTTAAAATTTTTAGTGCTTTTTTTTTTTGAAGGCAATTTTTATGTTTTTTTAAACAATATTTTTTTTATTGTTTTTAATATGTTTCAATTGTTTTAAGTATTGTTAATGTTCGAGAAATATCTCGCGGAAGCTTTTGAAGAATTACAGAAATTTCGATAGAGCCTATATAAAGAAATCAGCAGAAGGACAGTGTTAGTTAGTTTACAGTTAGTTTTATACAGATTCACTTTGGAACTGCCAAAGATTGCGTCAGTAGTATCTCTGGATTGTATCTATGCATGTGAATAATATCGCTGACGAGTTTTCTGAAAAAAAAAATAGTAATCTTAAACTGAACCTTATAGTGGACTATTAAATTGCTAACTCCACGTACCGATGGTCGCCGCTTCGAGTCCGGCTGAGGGCATGGGTGTTTAGGTCAGGTTTGTGTTGTATATGTCCTGTGTTGTCCTACAAATTGAGCGTTCACACACAAAAAAAAAGGTTGGAAAGATTCATTAACATTGACGATATATAAAATACATTGAATGCTGGCTGAATGGCTACAGGCCGATTGCCAAATACAAAAAAAAAGAAGTTTGAGTTGCCTATGTAGGAATGACCGCAAGTAGGGATTGCCAGCTGTTAAAGTTATGTTAGAGCGAGAGAGAATTAGCGCACTGCAACGTCTCTGAGACTGAACCTCTAAGAGCTGGTAATCCCTACTTGCGGCAACTTCTACACAGGCAACCCAAACTTTTTATGTTCTTTACATGTGTCTCTATTTGAAACGAATTAGGATTTGTTTAAAAAAATAAGTGAAGGAAATTGTTTGACTTTTTTTTGGAAAATGTAATTAAAAATACTTGTGGCCATATTTGTATAGCCAACCCGGCATAGTCATATTCTGCTACTAATATTTACACCCAAAAATTATGTTTCAATCAAATAACAGACGGACGTAGAAATCATACAGCCGGATCTCAGGCTTAGGGGACTTTGGGCTGATATCCTAACACGCCGTTACCCAGTGTCAGGACAGATTATCTGTGGCCTCCACGTCAGGATAAACTCACATTTGGGAGAACGAGTCAAGATAGGCTCACAGGCTGATTGTGTACATTGTGAATGCAACTATCCCAAATTAATGGTATTTTGAGAGGATATTTGCAGTAAAGAATAAACAGGACGTACCAGACCAGAGACCAAGCAGAATACGATGTTCATGATTATGAGGGTCATGGGAGTGCACAGGGCGTATACTGGTGATGAGACATGGAAAGATATTGCAATAGGTATTAAAAGTAGTGCATGGAAGGGAAAAGATGACCATGACCACAAGCTGGCACTCGATTTCAGGCTCAAGGGTGTGGGAAGATTCTCTTTTTTAGGTAAGGGTGTCAGGGATTGGAGTGACTTACTAACAGAAAGGATGAATAATTTACCGAAAACTTTGAAAGAATTTAAAGTTTGTAGAGGGCAAATGTAGGTGGGTGCAGGATAGGAGGAAGATGGGTGTATAGGGAAATTGCCACCGGAGCCTGTGCTCGATTGCAATTAAATTAAATTAAATTAAATCAATGGGGAGACATGTTAGGTTGGTAAACCCTTAGTGTGGTGAGGAAATACAAACCATCCATCACGTGACCTTTGATTGCCCACTTCGAGCCTTCAGGGGATCACCAATAGACTTTATTAATATTTCAAATGAAGCTCTAGATTGGCTGCACCATGTTGACTTTGAATTTTAATTATAATTTAATGTTAAATTGTATTATTGATTTTGTGCATAGCCATAAGATAAAAAAAAATAAAAAAAATAAAAAAATTGGAGAGACATGAACGAGACGGCTGGAAGGAAGCTGCTAAAGTTATAAATGGTTGGACCGTAAGTTAAACGGATATTTGTATAAAATTTACGTGTGTGTAATAGTTTTGTTGATTAACATCTGCGAATTTGTGGAATAAAATTGTGTCGCAGTTTAATTTGAAAAGTTTAGTTGCTGTCATAAAACTGCAAGTAATCATCAAGTAAAAAAATAAGTAAATAAATAAAAGTAATGTAGCCTATGAATTTTATTTATTTACTTATTTTAATATAGCGTATGGTTAATATACACGTATTCACATTTACCAAAAGAGAGAAAAAACAAACTTTCATTGAACCCTTTAGAAGAAAACGTTTCAATCTCCCCCCTCTATCCACTTACCCAGCTTTCCTCTGAAACTCGCAAGAGTTCTGGTCCCTTTTAATTTCTTCTGGTAATTTGTTATATATTTTTAAATCTTTGAGCAACTCTGTTTTTTGTGCTTTACTACTTCTATTATGAGTCAAATGGAAATGGTTTGCCTGCCTTGTTTTGTAATTATTACGTTATTTTCTTTTGTACCAGTCTACACACATATATTGGTAATAATTCACTTTCCAACCTACATACAAAAGTCAGTACATCAATAATTATTTCCTTTTCAATATACAGATATACCGTTCATATTTTATTTAGAACAGCCCTCGTGCCCTTCTTCTTCTTCTTCAATCGTTCTGTCAAACTCAGGAGTGCGAGTGAACTTATCTAGCAGACGTGTTTTTCCTCTGTTCCCGGAATCTCTTCATCCTTTCGCTGTGATCTTTCCTTCGTTCTTCTGTCCAAGTGTTCCTTCTTCTAATATACTGGCTGTTGGCAAATTCGTGGTTGTTGACCATGCTACTAAATCGGCATCTGCCCTGTATGATGTCGTCAGTTATTCCTATTTCCCGGAAATATTTTTCAATTTCAATTAGCCAGTTGTTTTTGATTTTCATTGAAATGGCCAGGTTTAGAATTCTTTCTGTTAGTCTGTTGTTACTCATTCTGATAATATGGCCGTAGGATTTAATTGATATTTTTCTGAATGTATCTGAAATTTTTTCCGAATGCTGATATAGTTCGTTTTCATCCAAATTCCTCCGGTACGAACTGGGCCAAAGATTTTTCTTAAAATTTTCCTTTCTTGCTTTTCAATATCTTTAATCAATGATCAGCCTCCAATAATCAAAGTCTCTGATGCGTATAACGCCTCCGGTTTGATTACAGTGTTATAGTGTCTTAACTTGGCATTTCGGGAGATTGACTTTTTGTTGTATCTGTTCCAGGTGATTCTGTAGGCTTTTTGTAATTTAGTTATTCTCTCCTTGTTTGCTTCACGATTTAGTCCTGCAGGTTGAATAATTTCTCCTAGATATCTGAATTTAGCTACTTGAGAGATATTGCCAAATCGCGTTTTTAAGGGTTGTCCATCTTGGTACCGTGAAGATCCTTCCATACATTGGGTTTATAATATGAGATTTGGAGACCACATTTATCTGAAATTTCATGCAGTTTTTCAAGGGCGTGGACTGCCTCTTGCCTATTGTTGGGGAGAATTGCTAGATCATCTGCAAAGGGCAAACACCGCAAGTGAAGTTTATTTCTGAGTAGCCTGCCAATGGTTATTGCTTTTACTTCTCTCTCCCAGGTTTTGATTACTTTGTCCAGAACAAGACTGAATAAAAGGGGTGATAGTTCATCTCCCTGTCGAACTCCTATGCCAATTTTAAAAGGTTCTGACACCTCACCTAAGAACCTTACTTTTGAAATGGTATCCGTTAATGTCTGTTTGATTAACTCTCTGGTTTTTCTGTCTACTTTGTATTCTTCTACTGTCTTAAAAAGCGTTTGTCTGTCAATAGAGTCATAAGCTTTTTTGAAGTCTAAAAAGTGATTACTGTTTGTCGATTTTTACGGATTTGTAAGATGGTTTTGATATTTAAAATTTGTTCTGTACATGACCTGCCTTTTCTAAATCCTGCCTGATACTCGCCAATAAAATGATCTGTTTGTGTTTCAAGACTCCTGAGGAGTCACTTGGATAGAATTTTGTAAGTAATTGGTAACAAGGAAATTCCTCTGTAGTTATTAATATCAGTTTTATCCCCTTTTTTGTGAAGTACGTGAATTAGTGCACATTTCCAGTCTTCAGGGATTTTTTCCTTGATCCAGATATCTTCAATAATCGTATGATTTTTTTGAGCAAGACTCGTACCACCTATTTTCCACATTTCAGCAATCGTGCCATCTTCCCCTGGGGCTTTGTTATTTTAAACTCCTCGGATTATTTGTTGGATTTCTTCTAAAGTGGGAGGTTCTGAACCTGGATTTGGAGTGGATTTTTCAAAGGTAAGCTGTCCTTTAAGGTTTTCACAATTTAGAAGGTCTTTGAAGTAATTTTCTAGGAGCTTACAATTTTCGATATTATTTGTTTCTAGAGTTTCATCTGGATGTTTGAAACAGAGGCTGGGTGCCTGGTATTTTGACAATTCTTCCTTGAATGTTCTGTAGAAGTTCCTTGTGTTGTTTTCCTTAAACTCTTGATCAATTTCTGCTAGTTTCTGGCTATCATAAATACGTTTCTCTAATCTAATGGTTTTTTAATTTTGTTTCTGCGTATTAATGAATTCCTGCCAATTTTGAATGGTTTTGTGGGAATTCAATTTCTCCAGCCTTTAATTCTAAGTTCTATAGCTTTCTCACAAGTTTGATTCCACCATCCAATTAAAACTTTTTTTGACCATAACATTCATAATTTCCTTCTGATTTTTCTTGGAGATGGTAACATGGTCTAGTTTAAATTCTCCTAAATGATAATTTGGTGATCTCCATGTTTTTTTCTTGTGTGGAATTGCCAGAAAATGAGTTGACATTAATTTTAAATCGAAATTGTCACAGAAGGCAATTAATCGCTCTACATTTCTATTGGTTCTCTAATGTGCAGCATACAGTACCCCAGTGGCACAGAATTTCTTTTCTCTGCCAATCTGCGCATTGACGTCTCCCATCAGAATTTTAACATGATGCAGCGGAATTTCGTTTGCCGTTTCTTCTTATACTTCCCAGAAGTCCTCCTCTTTTTACGAATATTTTGATTATAGTTGTTTGTAGGTGCATGTGCATTTATTATTGAATACGCCTTATTTCCCAATCTGATTGACAGTACTGAGATTCATTCAGATTGAGTTTGTAATATTTCTTCTGACTAAAAATCCAGTGCCAATTTGTGTTGGTTTGTTAGGGATTGAGATTGCTGGTTTGCCTTTGTAGATTATGTAATTTCATGATAATATATTAGTTTATGTCAGATAAAGAAAGAAAAACAGATGACAGATTGACAATATTATAATTACAATTGGAGAGCTAGACATGAAAGCCATTTGTGTCTGAAAGATGGCAAAGAATATTTCTGATCCTGGCAACAAGTTACCAAAGAAGATACAAAGACCTTCCGAGGGTAAGATTAGATCCTGCTGAAAGAGATGTTAATTGGGTATGCTTCAGGATCTTGTAATACAGTATTGATCTGTTGCACACTGTATTTAAGAGTCATTTAATGGATATAATGATAAATCTCCCAACACTGCTATTTGTTCCATCCTCGTGCACAAACTACTGAGAGATTTCCATGCAGTTTCCATAGACTGACAGATTAGTATCCGACATAAACTCCGTGGAAAACCCGAGACCATTGTGTTACATGGCGTCGTAGCATGAAATTAAAACTTCTTCTGACCACAGAAGTTTATCTACCAACGTTGTAGCATAACATAGAAAGTACTGAACAGATTCTCATGAAGTTCTTACCGTTTAAAACCTTCGGGTCTTGCTTAATATTAACTTCAGCATCACATTTCCTTAATTGCGGAAAGAGCAGAAAATTTATATCTGATCAACAGTGACAAAATTACAACCTACTTTCTAATAAAAAGTTTGTATGTCTCTGCAATAGCCATCTAGCAAGTTCATATTGTCCTAACGCTTTCCTTGCAAACCAAAACACGACGCTGCAGTAGTTCACGCGGTCTCCTAATTCATTCCAGTCACTGTTCTTTATTGTGATCTCGCTCGCAGTCGAATATTTAACTACATACAATAAATACTAGGCGCAAATAAAATTAATGTGTGCTCTCAATTCCAGTTAATTTATGTAGTATTGGACCGACTCTTCGCAGGATTGGAAACATAGAAGTTATGCAATTCTATCAACTTCAATTCTATGGCCGAAAATACTGCATAGTAGGGATGGCGATTCTTTCCGAAAAAGATCGATTCTTGAATCAATTCAAATCGAAACTTGATAAATCGATTCACAAAAAAAATCTATGCCTAAAAGATCGATTTTCTAAAAATCGATATTTTTTCGATTTTATTTTGATGTTCGCATTTTCAATATAATTCCAATCATGTAAAACAAAAAGGACACCATAATAATTGATCTTTTGTCATTTTTAAACTAATTAAAGTTTTTTTACAATTAAATCAAACTATCAGGTATACAAAAAGACATTTATTTCACAAATTTGTTGGTTACATAAAACAGTTTTGAAATGATATAGTTTAAAGTTCCAAGTGCTTAGTGTCCAAGCTTATCAGGAACAACAGTCTGTCCAGACTACTAGGTTCCAAGTGGTTTTGTTCATCACTTGCGATGTTGCCGGCAATAAAAAAAAGCGCTCGCAAGGTACTGATGACCCCACTATACAGATATACTTCTTGGCTGTTGAGTAAACGTGATGATAAATTGATTAATTATGTTCTTGCCAGTAAAGTATGGGATCATACTTCAGGTGCACAACTGTCTGCGATAAACAGTGTTTCAATTCTTCGTTTAAACCCTGACTTTCATGTGCAAGTGCATTACATGTAGAAAGTTCTTTTTTACATTCGATTTTCAAGGGTTAAATATCGATTCACTGGATCGATTCAGTACTATAAATCGATTTTTTGGTCGAGAAGATCGATTCTTCGATTAATCGATCTCAGATTGCCATCCCTACTGCATAGTAGGGCTGTTTATATTTTTAAAAATATCGGATTTTCGATATATTGATATTTTAAAAACTATCAATATCGGCTGTCGATATATCGGGAAAAAGTATCGGTATATCGACACATTCATAAATGCATTTTCGTAAAAACAAAACTTGTAAAAATATAAAAGGCAGTCCAGTGTCCACTGACAAATAGATGCCTGATATTGTTCTTAACCAAGTTTTCACTTTCGAATTGTTTCTCTCGGTGTAGATGATTGCTGATTTTTTTGTTTTTTTTTTTTTTTAGAAAAATTACCATTATGCGTGTCATAATTTTCATAAAAATTAATAAAATTTATAAAACTCCAAAGAGGTTCGAGACAAATTTTTAAGAGTGATCAGCAATATAGTTGATGCATTTATTTAGATAGAAGTTTACCTACCAAAGCTTGTATTATTTAACTTTTTTCCATAAGATTTTTTTTGTGGTATTTCATTTAGTTTTGTATGCTGAGAGCTTATTCTGACTTGTCTTAATTTTCGTGCTCTCTAATTAGCAACTTTTTGTTATTTACACTTCCTACTAATCCTGCTAACACACTAATTTCAAGTTGGACTTCCCTGGACAATGCGCACGCTAATTTCAAACAATTAATTAAATTAATTTAATTGCATTGGAGCACAGGCTCCGGTGGCAATTTCCCTACACCCCCATCTTCCTCCTATCCTGCAGCCACTTACATTTGCCCTCTACAAATTTTTATCTTTAAATTCTTTCAACGTTTTCGGTAAATTATTCATCATTTCTCTCGGTAACTCATTCCAATCCCAGACACTCTTACCTAAAACAGAGAATCTTCCTACACGCTTGTGCCTGAAATCGAGTGCCAGCTTGTGGTCATGGTCATCTTTTCCCTTCCATGCAATGGGCTCCCGTTCGATTCGTGCTGGGCGATAGCGATGCCTTGCCTACACTGTTGTCATCATCTGAGTAGATTTGGTACGTATAACTTCCAAAGTAATTATAGAAACGTAGTAAGATTTACTTAAGCTTGCTGATCTCTAGACGTAACAGATATTTGAGGGACATAGTGTCATCCAGAGCCAACGAAAAATGATAAATTATTTTAAAAAGTATCGATGGCGATATCCAGATTTTAGTATCGATATATCGCCCTAAAAATATCAGTGATAAATATCGATATTTTAAAAAAATAATATCGATTTTTCGATGTATCGATATATTATCAACAGACCTACTGCACAGATATCACAAATTATACAGACAGAACTTGCAGCTTAACCCCTGAAACCGTCACTATCAAAGTTTCTATAATGCGTAGCTGGTTGCATCTTGCTCACGCAGGCGTCGCCAGTAAACTTTTAAATTAAATTCTGAATAAACTCTGTATTTTAATCTAAAGTGATTATACTATCAATATGTCAGAAGTCAGAAAGAATTCTATCCATCTTTACACTCAGAAGAGTGTTCCTGGAGCCACTCTGTAGGAATTTTGGACGCGTGGGGTGTCGCAATGTCCTGCTGGAATTGCCCAAGTCCGTCGGAATGCACAATGGACACGAATGGATGCAGGTGATCAGCCAGGATGCGTACTTACGTGTCACCTGTCAGAGTCGTATAATGAGTACCATGTCACTCCAACAGCACATGCCCCACAGCATTACAGAGCCCCCACCAGCTTGAACAGTCCTCTGCTGACATGCAGGGTCCATGAATTCATGAGGTTGTCTCCATACCCGTACACGTCAATCCGCTCTATACAATTGGAAACGATACTCGTCAGACCAGGAAACATGTTTCCAATCATCAACAGCCCAATGTCGGTGTTGACGGGCCCAGGCGAGGCGTAAAGCTTTGTGTCGTGCACTCAGCAAGGGTAAACGAGTGGGCTTTCGGCTCCGAAATCCCATATCGATGATCTTTCGTTGAATGGTTCGCACGCTGACACTTGTTGATGGCCCAGCATTGAAATCTGGAGCAATTTACGGAATGGTTGCCCTTCTGTAATGTTTAACGATTCTCTTCAGTCGTCGTTGGTCCCGTTCTTGCAGAATCTTTTTCCGGCCGCAGGAATGTCGGAGATTTGGTATTTTACCGGATTCCCGATATTCACGGTGCAATCGCGAAATGGTCGTACGGGAAAATCCCCACCTCATCGCTACCTCGGAGATGCTGTGTCCCATCTCTCGTGCGCCGACTATAACACTACGTTCAAACTCACTTAAATCATGATAACCTGTTGTCTTATATAGGCGTTGCCGACCGCAGTGCCGTACTGTGAGTGTTTACATATCTCTGTGTTCGCATACGCTTGCCTATACCAGTTTCTTTCGTTCTTCACTGTAATTATTTAACCCTGCTACATAATAGCCTAACACTCAGTATCTATTATGGGACCTTCTTTCCAATTTATTACTAGAGGCAAATATGATTAAATTCTTTTTTTTAAGTACCAGTTTAATTTTATTCAGAATGTAATGTTAATGAAATTTATCAAGGCGCATGAATGTTCCTTTTAATCTAAATTAACAATAACATTGAATGTATTTGAGGGTTGTTAGTCAGTTTACTACTAATTACAATAATTTGATAGAATCTGCCACAAAATAGCTAAGCAATGTTTACAAATTAGTAAGTATTTACATGATGATAGGCAAACCTAGGCACCTATACATACAGGGTGTCCAGATAATGCTGCATCCACAGATAGATTACATTATGTCCTACCATATGAGAAAATTTTATTTTTGTAAAAGTCTTACCATTATCGATTTATTGATTGGTTTTTTTTTTTTTTTTTTTTTTTTTTTGACATTTGAGTTTGTTCAGTTTATTCCATACTATTTCTGCAAATTAAGACTTTTTGAACCCAGTTTTTTTAAAATTTATTCAAGGATGTTTTAGTCATCTAAAACAGCGTGATTTTTTTTCTTAAATCATTAAAAAAACTTTTAAAATATCTCATGTATCTAGTGTATACAAACACAGTAACCGCAAAGGTTACGCTCACCGAATAAAAAGATTATGTATCAAAAGTTTTAGGGCGTGCATAAGAGCAGATGGTGGCCATTTTGAACAATTTTTATAATCTATAATATAAAAATGAATCGCAAAATGTGTTGGTAAGCGCATAACTCAACAATGCCTGGACCAATTCGGCTAATTTTTTTTTTTATATTTTCGTTAAGGCACAAGGAAGGTTGTTATGGAGAGAAAAAACGCAAAAACTGGAAGGAAAATAGTAAAAACAACACTTTTCTTTTCCCTCAATCAAAACAAAACAAAGGCGCGTTAGGATTATCTTTGGTATGACTTCAAGTTGATTAGGCTCTATGGATATTAATCTATGCCTGCGTGTGATCAGCGAAAATAATATCACTGACGTACGTGTTATCATTATTTCCTCCGTGCGTGGCATTTTCTTGGTTGCTTTTAAATTTTCGTTCTCTCGAAAACCATTTGTATGTTTATTTGTTCAGTGTGTTTACATTTATACCCATGCCGCCTACCACGAAAGTTTCGACTATGAAAATAGAATGCATCAGTTTAGAAGGATGCAATATTAAGAATACCTAAAAAGCAAAATCGATTACTGGTATTTCAGTTGAGAAGCGAAATGCATTATCGTCTGACGATCGAGCCACACTTATCCTATTATTTTAAGAATGCAATGTTCTGGTAAGCCTTGTGGTGATGGGTTCCATTCGTTTTAAACTATGTTCGGGTAGAATTCATGGTGATTGAATTGGTTGCGACTAATAATACTTTCTAACTTTTAAAATCTTCTATATAAATAAAAATGAATCGCCAAATGTGTTGCTAAGTGCAAAACTCGAGAACGGCTCGACCAATTCGGCAAATTATTTTTTCCTTCATATTTTCGTTAATCCACAAGGAAGGTTCTTATGGAGAGAAAAAACGTAAAAATTGCGAGGAAAATAGTAAAATCAACACCTTTCTTTTCCCATACAAACCAGCCAATCAAAATAAAACAAAACAAAGGCGTGTTAGGATTAGCTCTGGTATGTCTTCAAGTTGATTAGACTGTATGGATATTAATCTATGCCTGCCCAAAATAAAGTTCGAAGGAAAAAAAAGGTTTGCGTGTCATCAACGAAAATAATATTACTGCCAGTCAATCAAAACAAAACAAAGGCGCTTTATGATTATCTTTGGAATTGCAAAATGATTGATCGGAAGAAATGGTTTCAAAACAACTCATTGGCATTGGTAATGACAAAATCCCTGTAAACGTTTTGAGTGGCTGCTTTACATTTCCTGTCAATTTTTTGGTTGAACGACCGAACTATATTACAGAGACAAAAACACGGACGTTAATTAAATAAATTTCGAAATTCAAAATGAAATTTCTCGTGAATTAAGGATATACAAATCAGTTGATTGCGCAACTAACCAAGATGATGTCGTCAACTATCCACCAGAATTTTTTAACTCACTGGATTTGCCAGGATTGCTGCTTCATAATCTTATATATATATATATATATATAAATAGACGTGTGTTTTCATACATTTCACTTTTCAACCACCACTACCAAACACAGATCACCGGTCTTTGTGTGTGGAAGTAACATGGAGTTTCCTGTCGTGCACAACGTTGGCCGAATGACGATAGCTGTGGGGATGTGGGAGATATGATGATTAAAGTTGGCCAATGCATGGCGTTTTCATATTTCGATCAAAAATTTGTGTCTTCTTATACTTCTCTTTCCTGCCTCAACTACATAGCATAGACCATTGGTGTTTGTGTGTGGTAGTAGAATCGTGTCTCCTGTCATACACTATGGTTGTTAGATGTCGGTAGCTATGGGTGTGTGGGAGATATGGGGGTTGAAAGTGGTCGACCTGCGGCAATTTCATATTTCTGCCAAAGACGCATGTGTCATGGTGTATCACTTTTCAGCTAAAACTATCTATCGCAGATCACTGGCGTTTGTGTGTGGTAGTAACACAGAATCGCCTTTCGATCACAACATCGGCCGAATTTCAGTAACTGTGGTAGTGTGGGAGATATGGTGGTTGAAAGTGGCCGGTCAAGGATATTTTCGTATTTCGACGAAAGACATGTGCCTCAGCAAATGTCACTTTTCTGCCAAAACTACATAACATAGAGCATTGGTGTTTGTGCATGGTAGTAGAATCGTATCTCCTGTCGTGCACTATGGTTGTTAGATGTCGGTAGCTGTCAATACAAATTCTTTACAAACACGAACGAAGTCGTGGGTACCAGCTAGTTAATAAAATAAAAAATATTACTTCCATTTATTCTGACTATTATTTGTATGTACAACACAGCAAAACCTTTTTTCTTTTTTTAAAAAAAATCATTATCATCATTATTTTACTACATGTTCAAAATGCACGATGGTCTCTTTGGCAGATTGAACTATCATAAAACAATCATTTTAAGGAAGAATAAAATAATTATACCATTTAAGATTTTTTACCAGGTTTTTTTAAAGTTTTTTTTTTTTTTTTTAAAAAAAAGAACATTGTTTTACATGACTCAAATACTTTGAGTTAGTTAGAAGAAGGGTTCAAAAAGTCTTAAAATATCTCAAGTATCTAGTGTATACAAACACAATAACCGCAAAGGTTACGCTCACCGAATAAAAAGATTATATATCAAAAGTTTTAGGGCGTGCATAAGAGCAGATGGTGGCCATTTTGAACAATTTTTATAATTAATAAAATAAAAAATATTACTTCCATTTATTCTGACTATTATTTGTATGTACAACACAGCAAAACCTTTTTTCTTTTTTTTTTTAAAAAAATCATTATCATCATTATTTTACTACATGTTCAAAATACACGATGGTCTCTTTGGCAGATTGAACTATCATAAAACAATCATTTTAAGGAAGTATAAAATAATTATACCATTTAAGATTTTTTACCAGGTTTTTTAAAGGTTTTTTTAATTTTTTTTTTTTAAAAAAGAACATTGTTTTACATTACTCAAATACTTTGAGTTAGTTAAAAGAAGGGTACAAAAAGTCTTAATTTATATAAAAGCCATGGAATAAACAAAGTTACACATTTCGAAAAAAAATAATATCTCGAAAATGGTAAGGCTTATACTAAAATAAAATTTTGTTATATAGTAGGAAACGATGTAAACTCTCTGCGGTTGCAGGATTATCGATTCATTCCTGGACAGTCCTGTGTGTACCTACATACTTAACCACACACACATATACATTCATAAAAATTATTGTAGCTTTGAGTACGAACACACATACATATACGCACGTATATTTAATTAGATGATCATTCGTTACTAAACTGATGCCTATAAATGCATATATGTTACCGCCCAAACTCGGCATCAAGCCAAAGCAGTTTGTTCTAGGACAAATCGGTTATCCTGAGCCTGTCAGGATATGCTAGTTTAGACTAGGACAATCTAGTTTGGCCTAAATACTTCAGGTTTAACTAGTTTTGCTTAAATAGGCTTAACTAATTTGGCCTAGACCTAATTGAGTTATAAATTTTTAGAAAACAATTTATTTGTGTTTCTTATTGTAACATATAAGATATTTAATCTTTTATTTATTTTTACTGGATGTACTATGCTGATATTTCGTGTGTAAAACTGAAAAAAATACGCGAATATTGTCTGCACAGGGAGCATGCATGTCAATCTAAACTGTTTTTCTTTTCCCCCATTGGCTGTAGTTAGGTTGAAATTTGGCTTGGGATAGAAGATAAAATTTAATTAAGTGCTTTGGAAATCTGCGACATCCATCTTAATTTCTGCATTTGTACGTTGCCAGTCAAAGATGAGGATAAACTAGTAGATGTTAATACGCTTATGAAGGCCTATATCAGCCTGGAGCAGACTAGTTTATCCTATAATCGGGTTTGTCCGGTAACTTACATCAAACACTGACATCACAGAACTTCAAACTGTTGTCAAAATCAGTTCGGCATAGCCCATACTAGTTAAGCCTAAAGTATTTAGCCCAAACTAGACTGTCCTAGGCTGAACTGGTTTATCCTGATACGCATAGGATAAACCGGTTTGGCCTAGAACAAACTAATTTGGCTTGATATCGTGTTTGACCGGTAACATATACATCCAAGTCGCATACACCTATAGTGGAATGCAGATGTGCATTTACCTACATAAGTATACGCAATCACTTCTACAAAAATACTGGTACATAAAATTAAAAGTACACATATTCACACAATCGAGCTATATAAGAAAAAAATGAAAACTTCAGTAAATTTCAACAATGTTGTCGCACTATATATCACTTTACACACTTATGACAACTTTTCACCACTATAGACCTCCAAAAATGTTTGTAAACCACAAACAGCATAATGTTTAGAGTGCCGTAGCAAAATGACTATCATTAAAGTGTTCCTTTTTTATTTTATTTTTTTACTTATGGCTTTACGCCTCGTCGACGTCGAGGTCATTAGAGACGGGATGGGACAGGGGACCCAGGAACGGGAAGGAATTCGGCCATGGTCTTTTGAAGGAAGCATCGAGGCATTCGGCTGGACTGATTTGGGGAAACCATGGAAAACCCAAATCTGGATGCCCAGACGGGGATTCGAACCCGCGTCCTCCCGAATGCGAGGCCAGAGCGTTAACCACTCGTCCACCACGCTCGGTAAAATGTCCCCATCTTTTAAGTAATATGTAATGAGCCTCTACTTCACGGTATCGAAGCGTGGATTTTAGAAATACCTACCAGAAAGGAGTTAAACTGAAGCATTTGAAATGAAGTGCTTTGGAAGGATGATGGAAATTAAGTGGATAGATAAAGTACGAAATGAACGAATTTTGCAAATGATTGGTGAAGAAATAAGTTATTGGAAGTCTTACGTAAAGAAGATACAGGCTGGTAGGTCATACTTTGAGACATGCGGGATTGATTAATTTGTTACTGGAGGGAAATGCTGACAATTAACCTCAAACAGTGAAATAATGTGAATTAAATTCCATTTAGTGATAAAGTATGTGTGTAGGGAAACTAACGTAGGACAGAAGGTCCATTGCAATTAATAATCAATTAAAATTACTATTCGTCAATTGCGGTTACTAATTTTTTCTACGGTCCAATAACGTTGATATGAGAATTTTTGCTACCCATTGTCCACTACTAGCGTGGTGTGGTTTATAAGGTATTTGCTTGGTATTTTGCGGTTCCAAGTTCGGATTTTTGTGCTGCCAAATATTATTATTATTTAAAAAATATAATCGAGCATGATTTCCTTATTTTATTTCAACTTCTTTAACATATTTTTAAATATTTTTAAAAAAATCACATTATTATATGAGACTGGAGGTTTTCTCGGCGTTGAAAATGAATATAAGTTTCTCAGCCGGGTTAGTTCATCGACCAAACATGACGTTTCGGCGGTCACAAAATCTGCCGCATTGTCAAGTCAAAATGGCGCAGAGTTGTGACCACCGGAATGTCGTGTTTGATCGATGGGCCAACTCGGCCAGTTACCTGAGAAAATTTATTCGATCACGTTACTAATATAACAGATACAACAAACACAATTCGTCCATTATATCAACAATGGATCAATATTATGTCTCACCCATAGCCACTGAAGATGAATAAATTTAACCAGGAGGCAAAAGGGTTAGTAAATTCTTATCTGACAAAAGCGTTTTTGCAGTATTTATAAGCCATAGTCACTTTCTCCTGTGCTTGTTGAGCTTAATTTTTTTCTTCCAATTTATCGTCACAGACATATATTAATTTTCGACCATCTGCACCTTACGAGAACGCGAAATTAACATACCCGTAGGGGGAAAAAAATGAGACTATTGTATATTTTTCTTCTGTTGCTTCGGGTGTCAGCGAGAGAATTTTTCAAAGGATTGCGACAAACAGACAGACAGACAGCGCGGAGACAGCAATTATGTTCCGCTTTCGCTTTGAGTCCAGGACGCTAATAGAAACAAGGTCCGTATGAGCGACAACGCTGTAAACTAAATTCGGAGCGAGCGAGAACCGCTTTGTCATCCGAAAAATACTGCTCCGTGATGCGAAACGGTCGGCGTAATTTATGGCGCGCAGAAATGGAACTCTAAAATGAAGATGGCGGCAGGTCGACGCCGCCAGTTATCTGCGCGAGATGCCATTAAAAGGGCCGCGTTATTGACGAAGGGCTGCAGGCGGCAGGTCCTGAGGGGAAGGCTATCGTAGGGCCGCGTGCGGTCGAAACTGGAATATCACAACCTCTGAACACTCACCAGTAATAACTACGAGCAAGTAGGTATAGACACTGGGAGAGAACATGCGGTTGATGAAAATCATTCCAACGTTCATCACCATCACCCTCAACAGTTTCCAGCCTCTGGCCGGGTCTGCTTCATGCACAAGCCTCTCCATTTCCTTCTTTCTTCCCACCACCTCTCTGTCATCACTTTGTTCCAATCCTCTCCTCTCTTCCGTACACACTTCTCCACTCCTTTCAGCCATCCATCTCTTGGTCTTCCTCTGGGTCGTTTACCATGCATCTTAATTTCGTGGATTTTTCTTGGGATTCGCTCAACCTCCATTCTCTTTACATTTCCATTCTATCTCAGTCTTGTCCTCTCTACCTTTTCCTGTAGGGGTACCTCTTAAATGGTGCGTCTAATCACTTCATTCTTTATTCTGTCAATTTTAGTCACTCCCATTCTACCTCTTAAAAACTTCATTTCGCTTGCTTGTACTCTGCTGATGTCCCGCTTCTTCATTGTCCACGTTTCAGCAGCATAAGTCAAGATAGGCACATAGTATGTGTGATAGATTACTCTCTTGCTTCTCTGTGGCACCTCTTTATTCCATATCAGGCTTCTAATGCTCCTTAGGAACGCCTCTGCTTGTCTTCCTCTCTCACTTATCTCGCCATCATTTCCTCCACATTCCTCCAATACAATCCCCAGGTACTTGAACCTGTTTACCTTCTTTAGTTGTTCCCCTGCCATCACAATTCCTTGGGCTAACCTATTCCTCCTTCTGGTTGTACGTTACGTAAAGAAAAATTGATTACCAAGATATCTGGGCAGGAAGCGATAATTCTATGTTTAAAATGAGGAGTTAAACAGAGATCGTGTTTTGTGAAGTGTCTAGGATATTTCCCAGTTGGATGAAATGTTTTGGGCATGAAACACAGGACAGGGAGGGGGTGCCAAGAAGGGCTGCTATATTTGTTTCTGGAAATTACAGCAGAACACAATCAGTAAATGAAATGATAAAGAAGTGGGGATGGGATTCATTGGAAGACGGGAGGAGGGTAAAGAGGGTCATGGGAGTGTACGATGAGGCGTGGAAGGATATTGGTGTAAGAATTAAAAGCAATGCATGGAAGGGAAAAGATGACCATGACCACAAGCTGGCACTCGATTTCAGGCACAACGGTGTGGGAAGATTCTCTTTATGGGATAAGGGAGTTACGTATTGAAATAAATTACCAAGTGAAGAGATCAGTAGTCTACCAAAAACGCTGAAATAATTTAAAATTAAAATTCTTAGAGGGAAAAATAGGCGGGTTACAAGAAAAGCGAAAATTGTATGTGTAGGGAAATTCCCATCGGAGCGTGCCCTCTGTCGCAGTTAAATTAAATTAGATTCAGGGGGAAAAAAATCAACAAACAGCTGGAATCAAGAAGTTAACAAAGATTTGGAAAAGAATAAGATAAGAGGAAATTAAGGGGGAAAAAGATATTTAGAAAGAAGGTATTAAGTATGGAAGGATTACAAGGCAGAAGAAGAAAGAAATCCGCGCCGAAGTGGTCTGAGGAGAGAAGGAAAAAACACAATGAAATGATGAAGGAATATTGGATTAAATTATGAGGGAATAAAACCTACAAAGGATAAAGAATTTAAATTGTTTCATGGTTCGAGTAGGCCCGTTGGGAAAGAAGAAATTAGGTTCAGGTAGACAATTGCCTACTTTGTCCAAGGTTGGCTTCTTGGGAATTTGACTGTCATCGCACATGCCAACATGACAGGAATTTGGCCATGGGCTTTTGAAGGAACCATCCTGGCATTCGGCTGTATTGATTTCGGCAAACGGTGGAAAACCAAAATCTGGATGTCCGGACGGGGATTCGAACCTGTATTCTGAGCGTGTGTGTGGAAGTTCTTACGTTAAAAGACACGGAGTGCTATAATATTGCTTCACGCGCTCTGAATAATATTTGATCTAGCAAATAATGCACCAGTTCCAATGTTGCGTAAGACAGTAATTTCGTGGTTAGGTCGGCGCCGCTTTATTGCAGGGAACGTCTTAGTTCGCTCCTTTGTGGGGTGAAGCAATAGTCTCGCGAGATTTAATTCTCGCAGGGCGGGGGGAGGGGAAGAGGGTGGTGGATATGACGAGGCTAGAGGCGAGCTGCCAGGAAATTAAGGAACAGCACACGGACGCCGACAGGACCCAACACAGAGCCCCGAGGAACAACACTTCATGTGTCCCATCGTGATTAGGGACAATCAGACATGTCGAGAACTGTTCTCTCGGGTACTCGTTGTAGGTGTTCAACGCATATGTCGTTGGTACTGTAATTTGTTCAAATGAGATCTTCAAGGTTTTTTAATTCTAGAATTGTTGCAATATATTCTCCGCTAGCTGCGTGGTATAGGCGGTGGGGTATTTGCTTCTCCATTTTTCTTTGTGGGCCCGGGTTTGAATTCTCATACTGCTTAATATTTTAATTCTTTCTATTTTCAGGAATGATTGAACCTGTTCTTACCTTATTTCAGCTTCATTACATACTTTTATTGCATGAAATAATATTTAAATCAAATGACACTACATACAGTACAGTCATTTAAAAAATAATAATAATAATAATGCAAACCGAACGTGGTGGTGTAATGGTTAACGCTCTGACCTCGCATTCGGGAGGACGCGGGTTAGAATCCCCGTCAGGGCATCCAGATTTGGGTTTTCCATGGTTTCCCAAATCACTCCAGGCAAATGCTGGGATGCTTCTCCCAAAAAGACCATGGCCGAATTCCTTCCCGTTCCTTGTCCCCAGTCTCATCCCGCCTCTAATTACCTTAGCCATTGAAAGCAATAAGTAAAAAAAAAAAAAAAAAAAAAAAAAAAAAAAAAAAAAAAAAAAAAAAAAAAAACCTTTCCCACTATATGACAAAATTATATTTTAATAAAAGCCTCACCATTTTTGAGATATTAATTTATTTAATATTATTTCTTCGAAACATGTAACTTTGTTCAGTTTATTCCATGTCATTTCTAAAAATTAAGACTTGAAATTGAACCCTTTTTTTAATTTACTCAAAGATATTTTAGTCATCTAAAACAATGTGATTTTTTTTTAAAAAAAAACCTTAAAAAATCTTTAATGGTATAATTATTTTCTACTTTTTTTAAAATGATTCTTTTATGGTAATTCAATCTGCTAAAGAGCCCATTGTGTATTTTAAACATGTAGTAGAAAAATGATGATAATGATTTTTTTTAAAAAGACTTTTAAAGTATTTTTAACGTTTTAAGATTTTTTAAAAAAAAAAAAAAAAAAAAAAAAAAAAAAAAAAAAAAAAAAAACATTGTTTCAGAAGTCTCAAACATCCTTGAACAAATATAAAAGAAACCAGTGTCCAAAACCTCTTAATTTGTAGAAATGGCATGGAATAAACTGAAAAGTTACATGTTTCCAAAAAAAATAATCAGTATCTATAAAACGGTGAGACTATTGATAAAATAATATTTTGTGATATAGTAGGCAATGTTGTGCCCTGTCTGCGGTTGTGATATTATACTTTCATTCCTCGTGGCTGCAGCCTTTCACACTGTCTTTATTAACCGCCAGGCACGGGTGTGGCATGGGAACACGGAAGAACCTCCTGCTCCGTCGGAATGCTGGCGACTTGGGAACCACGCCGAGGCCTTGATCGCTCGACTGTGATGGCGGAAGCGGAGAACACGGCGCCTGTCACGTGACCTGGAAAGCCCGCGCGGTGTGTGACGGGAAAGATCAGTGCGCGGAAAATCGCAGACTCCCCCGCCGCAATCTAACGCCGCCTTCGCAGATTCCGTCTGGTCCTCTGACTAAACTCAATGGTCACAGTGATTTGAACACGCTGACGGAATTCAGAATAGGATCATAAACACTATCTCGCTTTATATCATGTGGTGTAATAATGGTCAAATTGTTTTGCGGGATACCACGCTGATTCCCTCCCGAACTGTAGCAACGTTTCGGACCCAGACTGTTGCCATCTTCAGGCGAATGCATCGCGATGTCTCACAACAAAATTTTGTTTCTTTCATATTTATATATGTTACACCCAAAGACAAAAAAAAAAAAAAAAATGTGTATCGTCATGTGTGGAGCATGCGACCTGGACCAGACGCGAATTTTGCGTTGTGGCTTTTTGAGTTAGCGACAATGCGTTCTGGCTGTTTTTAGTAAGTGCCATAACGCGAAAAACGTGTTTTAACCGTTTTCAAGAAAATAGACCGCGTTTTGGTAGTTGTTTTCGGTTAAGGAGCCTTTTTGACCTCTCAGCGTAATATATATGTATATTACGGTCTGTGTCGGTGGATATTTTTATCGTGGTATCAAGCACAAACCACTAAACGGATCGTAATGGAGTTTCATAGTATGAAAATTTGGTACATAAGTAAACAACTATGCTAAAAATTAAATTCTATGTTAGCGATAACCGTAGTAAAAAATACTCAGGTTTTCTTAACCTCACAAGATATGCACCGAAGATTGCTATTCCAAGCTAAGTTCATAGTTAGCGTGGATTCTTAATACAATTCAGAAGTCGCACACTACATCAAAGGTTGACACGCCAACAAACGCAGACATTCGTAAAAAATCAAACCTTGGTTTTTCTTGATAGTGAAGTTTCGATTTTGATCGTTGGATTGCGTAAGATTTCTCGTTGACTTTTTTCGTTTTGTATGGGGAACACGGAGATTATTACAATTTTAATCAGCAGTTTACACGTAAAACATTTCAGTGATGATGATTGAAAATATTGAGGAAGAGAATAATACAAAACACATCAGCGAAAAAATTTACATGCTCAGATGGCGACCGTCACTTTAAAAAATTATATATATATATATATACATATATATTACCTCTCTGAAATGTGAGGCTTGAGAGGATATTTAACAAACAGTTCTGGTGATGGCTGCATTTCGATATATCCTGAGCCTCAGCTGATATAATACTCGTTATGAAAGTTGTAACACCCGGAAGTAAAGGTCTGAATCGCTTCAAAAACAGATGATGTCCAGAACAGTGCAACCTTAATGAATGATAGTGAGTTGGCCCTAGCTTATTGTGGCGTCATCTGTGCTATTCTGTCCTTGAAATATGATGATAACAAGCTACAAATCTACATCTAAGATATGAACATGTTAACAAATGTAGTCTTCACGGGTTTTCCGCCGTATGTTGTTGATATGCAACAACGAGCTTTCGGCGGCTGACTCTGCCGCCATCTTCAGGTTGGATGTTGTGCAGGGAGAACCAGCGCTGCACGTGCAGCAACAACGTACGGCGGAAAACCCGTGAAGACTACATTTCATCGATACGTCGTGAAAGCCTTCAATCTCACAACATGTTAACAGTTTCTCAGAGAGGTCTGGTGTCTCAGTAGGTAAAGCATCTGACTGGAGCCCGAACGGCCACCGGTTCGAATCACCGTCTCCGCGGATATTTTAAAGGCGGTTTACCAGACATTCAACTCTGTCAAAGATCGAATGGTTCTTTTTATTATTATTATTATTACTCTACTTCCGTTGTTTATGGTGAAGTTGTATCATACGCTTTTGTAATAAAACGTTTATGGTAACTGAAACAGGAAATACATGTTTCACAATTCATTTCATCCACAGTTTACAATCGGTAGCTGCTTGCATCGAGTATCGTCAAGTGCACGTGCGCGGAACGTTACAACGCATGCGTAGAACGTTACAGCGCATGCGCCGTACGTTATTGCGCGTGTAGATCACGCTGCGTAGAACACTACTGTGCGTGTGCAGGACGGCACTGCGCGTGCGAAAAAACGTTACTGTGCATGCAAAGGACTTTACTGTGGATGCGCAGACCGTTACCGAGCATGCTCGGAACGGTACTGCGCATGCGCAGAACGTTACTGTGCATGCCCGAACGCTACTGTGCGTGTGCAGGACGGTACTGCGCGTGCGAAAAAACCTTAATGTGCATGCGCAAAACGTTCCTGAGGATGTGCAGAATGTTACAGCGCATGCGCAGAACGTTACTATACATGCGAAGAACCTATACGGTGCATGCGCAGAATGTTACAGCGCATGCGCGGAACGTTACTGCGAATGCACAGAACGATAACGCACATGCGCGGAACGTTACTGTGCATGCGCAGTAATTTGCTGCGCAGCGCATGCGCAGAACGTTACGACACATGCGCAGTTAACGCGTAACAGTAACAAGTTTGTCTTCACGGTGCCCAAAGAAGTTTTATTTCAAAAAGTGGCGGTAGTGAGAGAGAATGCACCTGCGTGTGCGCCGCTGGACTCACCCGCTTCTTGTTCTTCATGAGCGTGGCGTCCCGGGAGTCCTGCGCGTTGCCCGGCGCCTTGGAGCCCCACAGCCGCAGCGCCATGCGCGCGTACACGTACGAGATGATGACGAGGGGCGTGGCGTACTGCACGACGAACAGCACCAGGCGGTAGCACATCATCGCCTCCCCCGACAGCCGCACGTTCGTGCAGAACGGCTTCGACACGCGCCGGCTGCCTGCACACACAGCAAGTAGTCCAACGTGGCTACCGTGCTCAGACTCTTATCCACTTAACAAACCTAAAATAAGAATACAACCATCCGCGATGTTTCATTTCCAGTAACTGACACAAACATATCATTTATTACAGGAATTAAATAATCTAACCCCTAAAACTGCCACTGCCAAAGCGACTGTCGTGTGCAGCGGGTTGCATCTCGGCCGCGTAGGCGCTGCGGTGATGGAAACTGTGTCCCGGGCGTCCGTGGATCCAATGTCAAATTAACAAACATTGCCTTTAAACGTGAATTGGCTATCCAACGTCAGGTGTTTGTAGAAAAGCGTATCCAGTTTTACTTTATTCATAACATTAGGTTGTGAGTAAGTTGACAAAAGGGATGTAGACCGCACAAGAGATGGGTTAGCATAACGTTGGTACATGTCCTCAATCGCGCTCCACAATATAATGTGCAGAGCATTGTGTCATTACAGCTGAGGGGTATGTAGAATTCTGACGAAACTGGACCATGTTGCCTTTAAGTCTCCCATACGTCAATAATAAATAGTAGATTAATATTAAAATAGTGTTGGATGTGACAGAACAAAAGAAGTGAGTGTATTTTCCCACTCAGGAAGTATAAAATTACAACTGATGGCCAAAGCAGGAATGATGTTAAAAGCATAATAGCTCTAGCAAAAAGAGCTTTCATGAAAAAGAGAAATCTTTTGGTTTTTATATATCAGTCTAGGACTCTGAAAGCACTTTTTAAAACTCTATATGAGGAGCACAGTACCATATGGCAGCAAAGCATTGACTTTAGGAAACCGAGCGTGTTGGGCGAGTTTTTAACGCTCTGACCTCGCATTCGGGAAGAAGTGGGTTCGAATCCCCGTCTGAGAATCCAGATTTGGGTTTTCCACTGTTTCCCCAAATCACTCCAGGCGAATGCTGGGATGCTTCCTTCATAATGCTATGGCCGAATTCCTTCGTTTTCCTTCTCCGCAGTCCGTTCCCTCCGCTAATGTCCTCGACGAAGTGTAAAGCTAAAAGCAAAGACTTTAAGAATACCAGAAAAAAGCAAAATTGAAACATTTGAAATGTTGTGCTATAGAAGGAAAGTGAAAATTAAATGGACAGATAAAGTACGAAATGAACGAGTTTTCGAAATGATGGGTCAGGAATGAAAATTGTGGAAGAATATTACAAAAAGAAGAGACAGGCTGGTTGGTCATATTTTGAGACGTGCTGGATTGGTTAATTTGCTGGTGGAGGGAACAGTCGAAGGTAAAAAGTGTAGAGGAAGATAGAGATTAGAATATATGAAGCAGATAATTGATTAATTGATGACGTGGGTTGTAAGGGGTATGCTGAGAGGAAAATATTTTGGGAATATTTCTGGATAATTGCTGACTTTAGGCAAAAATATCGATATATTGACATACGGATATGTTTTTCTTGATATACATCGATACAATAAGTCACAGCAAGACTAAAGTGATGAAATGTAGCAGAAATGATACCAATACTAGTAGATTAAATATAAAAATAGTATCTGATGCAATTGGAGAAGTAAGTGAATTCTGTTATTTAGGAAGCAAAATTACCATCGATGGCCGAAGCGAGAATGATGTTAAAAGCAGAATAGCAATAGCAGAAAGAGCCTTCATGAAAAAGAGAAATGTTTTAGTTTCAAATATTGATCTAGGAATTAGAAAAAAAAATTTAAACTCTATGTGTGGAGCACAGCACTTTATGGTAGCGAAACATGGACTTTAGGAATACCGGAAAGAAGGAAAATTGAAGCATTTGAAATGTGGTGCTACAGAAGAATGCTGAAAATTAAGTGGACTGACAAAGTAAGAAATGAACGAGTTTTGGAAATGATGGGTGAGGAAAGAAGTTTGTGGAAGAAGCTCCCTGAAAGAAGAGACAGGCTGGTAGGTCATATTTGAGACATGCAGGATTGGTTAATTTGTTAGTGGAGGGAACAGTCGAAGGTAAGAACTGTAGAGGAAGACAGAGATTAGAATATATGAAGTAGATAATTGAGAACGTGGGTTGTAGGGGATACGTAGAGATGAAGAGGTTAGCACAAGATAGGAAGGGATGGAGGAATGCATCAAACCAGTCGATTGACTAATGACAAAAAAAAAAGAAAACACGTCGATACTATTTTATAAATATCGATACGATATTTATCGATATATATTTTTTCATCTGTCCAACCGTACGTATCACCATTGGCGGAACCTTTGATTCCAGAAGACATTTTGTACTGTTTGCTCTTGTCAGACTACGTCAATTACTTACGGAGACAATTAAATCACTTACGGAGACAATTAAATCACATACGGAGACAATTAATTGATACATGGAGATACTTAAATGACATACGGAAATAATTAAATGACGCAAATAAATATTTACATGATGTTGTGTACCTCATTTTAACTGTGATAATTAATATGAATGAAAATCCACATGACTTGGCTCGGAAACCCCCCCCCCCCTTCTCCTCCCAGCCACGTAGCCCAACTTAGCTTTCCAGCCAATTCCTTTCCCCCCTCCCCAAACGTAGTTTGGGGACGCTCCTTCGTTAATGCAAAGCTAGAACGATTCCCGCTCACCTACCGCACTTAGCTGAAATGTAGTTATTCAATACTAGGACCTGAGACTTTTTATTGAGTCGCTTAAACCTATTGTTACAATGTGTACTTTCTTACTTTACCGTATTTTTTTCTTTAATGTAACTTTATGCCTCATCATTATTAAAGGCCAGAAAGGATTAAGGTTAAGGAACGGGATGTAATTCGGCCATGGTGTTTCTGAGGAATCATCCCAGCAATCTCCTGCCCTGATTTTGGGAAATACTACAAATCCGAAATGTGGATGCTCGGACGGGGTTTCGAACCAGCGTCCTCCAGAGTGCGAGGCCGACTAGCCTCGGTTGCTAAGCAGAGATGACGTCACAGGAAATTACGTGTACGTTGCGTATTTCCGGAGTCTGCCTACAGCTTGTTTGAGGCCGTTATTTCACAATTTTTAGTGTCTAATAAACCGGGTCTGAAGGTTAGCTAAAGTTATGGCAATATAGCTCCTGCCTTGGCTTTAATACTCCACCTGCTGGTAGCTGTTATAGCGTTACCTGTTACCGGGCGTTTTTTATGGGCCCGGCGGAAGTATTATGAGGAGAAGGCGCTGGAAATACACAGGGGGAAAAAAATCGTTGCTGTCAAAATTCTCGTACAGCAAGTGTAGATTAAAGGAAGTGTTTTGTATGTTGATGGGAATATGATTGAAAACTGTAAAATTTTGTCCCGTTATTTTGAAAAATTACTGAACTGTGAAGAACCTCAAGAAAGACTAGAATTCAGTCAGTCACAAGCAAGAATTAAACCTTCATAGCCACCAGACGAGAAAGAAATCCATGACATAATCCAAGGTCTGAAAAACAACAAAGCTGCAGGGGAAGACCTGATTGTTGCAGAGTTATGGAAAGAGGCAGATGGTCAGGCTAGGCAGGAATTGAAAAACATACTGCAGGAAATCTGGCGAACAGAAAAAATTCCTGACGAATGGAAGAACGCACTGATACACCCATTGCACAAGAATGGTGACAAAACAGATGTGAACAATTACAGAGGAATTTCCCTGGTAGCAGTGACATATAAGATACTGTCAAAAGCTCTTCAAAACAGAATTGAACCAGTAATAGACAAACAAATCGGAGAATACCAAGGTGGGTCCAGAAAAGGACGATCCTGTGTAGAACAGATTCTAAATCTGAAAACTGTAATACGAGACAGGGTTACAGAGAACAAAAACTAGTTATAGTTTATGTGGACTTCAAGAAAGCCTACGACTCAGTAGACAGAGTCTCATTACTGAACATTTTACAGGAATTTGGTGTTGACTCAAAATCGGTCAACACAATCAGGCAGACCCTCACTGGAACAAATTCAAAAGTGAAATTTATGGGAGAGATCTCAGAGGAATTTAAAATAAAAACTGGTGTCAGACAGGGAGATGGGCTTTCCCCAATTCTTTTCAATTACATTTTGGAGAAGGTAATAAGAGTATGGGAAGAGAAACTCAAGGAATGGGGAATTCACCATGAGATAAGATTAAGTTCGAAGCACAAAGGGGTTGGGGTAAACTGTTTGGCCTTCACTGTAAGTATAGAAACCGCACTCGAACAAATCAACGTTCTGAATCAAATAACAGGAAAAATTAGACATCAGATCTCTTTTGAGAAGACTAAATTCATGACAAATGTTAGGGATTCACCCACAGTACTAAACAGAGAGTATAGAAAAATTAACGAGGTCAATAAATTTAAATATCTAGGTGAAGTAATCCTATTATATAAAACGCTAACGTGGCGTCTGCGTGCGTCGTCTATAGCTATTACACGTATTGGCTACAGAACGGTCACGTGACAGCCGTCACTCGCCAATCAACAGCCACCATATTAGATTCCTTCGTTCATGTCGCATTTTGTTTATTTACTACAGTTAGATGCAGAAACTCGTGTAAGGAGAATGGTGTTCGATGTTTATGTTATATTATTTGTATCAGTTATACGCCAAAATTCATGTAAGGAGAAGGAATTCAATATTTACGCTATTTTATCTGTGTCAGTTATAAGCCCTAGGTTAAACCATAACCTAAGATTTTTTCGGCAGACGGTAAGAAACTGTGAAGTGTATTTAAAACTCGGAGAATGATGTATTGGTCAAATAAATAACAATTATCCGTTTTCGAAATTATAGTCTACGTGATCTTAAGTAAAATGAATTTATTTATGCAAAATCCTAACCAAATACTCTGATAATCAAACCAGAGTAACGTATTCATATAACAAAAGATATCATTAAAAATGACTAATTCGTTTCTCCTTATAAGCTTTTCCAGAATAAATTCTTACTACCATTATATATGATACCATTAGTTTTTTATACATGGGTTAACTATTAAATGAGATTTAATATAAACTTTTGATTAGATTTAAACAGTCAAGGATATGACTGTTTACAGTATAAGCGATATGACACTCTGAATACAACAACGATATTATTGCCGCAAAATAGCAGTGAGCAGAGATATTAGAAATACGGAGAGCAGGGAAAAAAATTAATGCGAGGCAATTATGTGTCACAAAGTTACAAATAGTACGTTCGTTTAAATTTACATATTGCTTTTTATTTATCTACGACAACCAGATGCAAAAATTCATGTAAGGAGAAGGATATTGTATGTGTACGTTATATTACCTGTATCAATAATGAGTACTAGGTTAAAACACAACCTACGATTTTTTTATTTTTTTTGGCCGGAGATAAGAAGCGATGAAGTTTATTAAAAACTCAGAGGAAGTTTACACGAAATATATCATTCAGATAAATGGCAGATATCCGTTTTTGATATTATACTTCCCGTCACTTAAAGTAAAATAATGTAAATAAATCGGTATTACTGGAGATCGCGATTCTGCCAGGAATTGCTGTGGTAAAATGGAAGAATCCTGTAGAAATATTTTCCGTAGTACATTTAACTGTATTATGCCCGTCCAGGATGTATTACAACCTAATTTCTGCTTGAAAATAATGTTAGTCTACAGGCTGTATTACAACGGAATCACTGCTTAAAAACAATATTTCTTGCGATTGACTACAGCATTTGAGAGTAGTAGAAGTTATGATTTTCGAAAGCAATATTAATGGAGGGTTGTGGTTAAGTTAACCAGAAAGCCCACCGACACATTTGATTACGGCGTAATTCACTCTGAAATGAGTTTTACAAACCAATTAAACTGCTTTCTTATGCGTCAAGTTACTGAAGGTATTAATAAATGCGGGTGAACGTAGTTCGTACCTATCGCGCTGAAGTGTGCCTGGACTAGAAATAAAACTGATATTACATGGATAGCAAAAGTTTCTGGATTCCTAATTTATTTTTCATTTTATTGGTTCTATACATCCGCCCTCATTAATTCAGTAGAAGTTACTACTGTATTGCTGTGTAGAACATTATCAAATCAAGGCCACTAGCAATATGTAATAACAATCCCGTATAATTAACCAACTGCAAAATAATAATAATAATAAAAAAATGAACTGCCAGAATATGGCGTTCAAACCGTCATTTTTGACGGGCTAGAAGCTAGTTCAGAATAATGGGCTAGGTAAGGAAGCAAACATATCAAGAGCAAGAAAACTAGAACTAGCATACCAACTGAATAAAGAGACATACAATAAGAATAATCTCTCAAGGACTACTAAAATCAAACACTACAACACAGTAATCAAACCAAAAGGTCTGTACGCCCCAGAATGTTTGTTCTCTATGAAAACTGAGAAATAGAAGAGATAGGGAAAAGGGAAAGGGCAATCTTGAGAAAAATTTGGGGAACACTAAAAATTTAAAATGGTAAGTTTAGACACCGGGGGAATTAAAATCTATACAAAGACGAAGAAATTGCAAGGACATCAGACACGATCAGAAAGAGGAGAATCAGTTTTTTTTTGGTCACATAATGAGAATGGATAACAGCAGACAAAAAAAAAAAAAAAATCAACCATATTTATAAGAGTTAGAAGTGCAACCGGTGGATCCAAGGAGTAAAGAAAGATATTATTGAGATCGGAATAACAGAAGATTTAATACAGGATAGAACAACTTTCAGGAGATTGATCCAAAATTTTAAGGGTTTCCAGGAGAAGGAGAAGAGGAAATGTAGTAACATATGGACAGAAGAAAGGAGGAAACAGCAAAGTGAGAGGATGAAGAACTATTGGAAGTCAAGAAAAGAAAGATCGAAATGAATGAACGGGATTACTTTTCGTGGTTCTTAGATGGCCGATATCGAAGAGAAGAAGAAAGAAACGATAGTATACATGAGCTGGACTGTGATTCGCTGGAAGACAGGAGGAGGGTGAAGAGGGAGATGGGAGTGTACAAGGTGCATGTTGATGATGAGGCGTGGAAAGATATGGGTGTAGTTATGAAAAGTAGTGCATGGAAGGGAAAAGATGACCATGACCACAAGCTGGCACTCGATTTCAGGCACAAGGGTGTAGGAAGATTCTCTTTTTTAGGTAAGTGTGTCAGGGATTGGAATGAGTTACCAAGGGAAATGATGAATAGTTTACCAAAACCGCTAAAAGAATTTAAGGTTTAAATTTGTAGAGGGTAAATGTAGGTGGGTGCAGGAATGGGGGAATATGGGTGTGTAGGGAAATTGCCACTGGAGTGTGCGCTCCATAGGAAATAAATTAACCGATACGATTCTAGCACTATGTCATACTTTGTTTAATAAACTAAGTGTAAATTTCGAGGGAGTTTCATTACTGATGATGCCTGAATAAGTGTCGAAACGCGTCCGTCTTTAAATAAATTAATAACAGTTGCACTGACGTGATTTATTACAAATTAAATAAATAAGCAACCGTGGGAGAAATGGTCCTCTAAATCTTTGCAGTATCCTCTCTATATTATTAACTTCACCACCCAGAAGAAGCAAGAAGACACCAGAGCACGTTTCTAGTATCTCTTAGAATTTTAATTCAAGGATTTGGTACACAAACAAAACTGTAAGTTACACAAATGTGTAACAAAAAGCACGGAGTTGGAATAATATGAAGGGGAGCTAATCAAGATAACATTCTACCATCGAAGCTGTCTCATAAAGAGATTACAGCTTTTATTAAGTTGCGTCCCAATTGCGTTATTTTTATAAGTGTGCCGTTGCACAGGCAAAGGGTCTGTGCAAGAAATGTAGATAAACAGATCATACACAAACTGACTGCGAGAGAAACAAAGCCTGAGTGGCCGATATAACATTACAGAGACTCACACACGCTATCCGTCTGTCTGGCACCGTACGGTTAGTTTTCGAAATTTTATGACGAAATATGTTATTTATCCTGAAAAATGTATTCTACATACTTTCCAGTGATACATAGTATTCCCTTGTCAAATTTCATCAATATTGGTTTAGCCGTTTAGTGGTGAAAACCTAACAAACATACAGAGTTATTTAGGACAAAAATTCTTCTCGGGTGTTCTGTCGGATAAGTTCTTCTGTAAACAACGTTTCGGCAGCAACCTCCGCTGCCATCATCAGGTGGGATGTCGTCGCAGTGTTCTCACAGAGTGTGTATCTCTTTGTAGCCCTGTGAGTGTCACTCACCGAGTATCTCCGTGGCGGTGACGACTCTGAGTGCGGCGGCCATGGGCGCTGCCAGTGACCCCGACACCACCCAGATGCCCGCGATCACCAGCTTCGCACGCAGCTTGGACGGCCGCGCGCTGCAACAGACACGAGAACACACTCGACGAACAGCAGGCTGCTTGCAACTAGACCTTTACGGGGGTCTGTAAATTAACATGTGTCAAGTCTGCTAGCACTTATATTTGAAAATAAAGAAATTCTTATTATTGATATTAACATTATGAACACTAGATACTAACCGAGCGTGGTGGTGTAATGGTTAGCGTTCTTGCCTCGCTTTCGGGAGGACGGCGGTTCGAATTTCCGTCCGGACATCCAGATTTGGGTTTTCCATGGTTTCCCAAATCACTCCAGGCGAATGCCGGGTTGCTTCCTTCGAAAGGCCATGGCCGAATTCCTTCCCATTTGTTGCCCCCCATCCTTTCCCGTCTCTGATGACCTCGCTGTTAGAGAGACGTTAAGCAGATAAAAAAAAATTAGATACGAATTGCTTTTTGATATTTTCTTTTGAGTACCAACCAAGACAGTTTCACAGAGTGCGTGATTGCTTACGCTAAAGGGCTGAGGCTTTTTGTGTGTGTGTGTGTGTGTGTGTCATTGCCTCAACGGTTGTGTATGAAGCCCCAGTACCTTCGGTAGCTTTACTTCTAGGTTTCAGGATGGTTTAGTTTTGGGACACTTTTTATTTGTTAACTTTCAGGGGAAAACCAGGGCTTTGATCGTGCATTGCCGTGGACGGAGGTTACATTGCGAACCTGTTGTTAACTCGGATAGTATGCGTTTGCGACCCAATGTCTACTCAACATTTTTGTCTTATTTTCGTCCATACTATCACCTCCTAAAATAGTTTTACATCAGCGGAGAGACACACCCGTAAATCATGAAAACAACTTCGTAACATAATGTGATGTTACTCACGACATTGTGCGCGCCGATTTATATTTAATCGCTACAATTGGATATAAAAAGTTCTAAGTTGCCTAAAATGTGTCCCACAAACTTGCCCTTTGTTTGTTACGAGATCACGATTATGTGGCATAAAAAAATTAAATAAATTTTAAAAAAATCTATGGCTCGTGAAGCTGAAAGTTACGGTATTTACTGCAGTAGAATCGAAGACTGTTTCCCGTGTCGCAAATGACTGCGACTTTCTGATATAGCTGTCTATTGCTTCGATGGTATTTCAGACAGCTGTGTTAATATGAGGTGCTGTGGTTCCGTGGCGTGTCAGACAGATGGCGTTGTCAGCAGTCGTCAGCGCCCAGTTGGGCCCTCTGACCGGCTGCTCTCCGTGCAGGAAAACAAACTCGCCACGCTGATTTATGCTGCTTCTCTGCTGACACTAAAATAATCACCGAGCACATGAGAGCGTCTCTGGTTTCACCTCGTAGCCGCACACAGAATCTGACACCCTTCAAACTGCTCGATTCGCAGTTCGCTTATCAAAGGAACGCTGCTGCAGTAAGGTTTGTCCATAGTATACTGTCATTTTTTAAAGTGAAAACTTCTGTGGGTGCGCTGTAGGCTGTGGGTAATTCTAAGAATTCGCGTGTTGCGCGTGTTATGAGCGTTGGACGCTTTTTGGAACACACAATTTTTATCAGATTTTGATGGAACTTTGCATACGTATGCTTCAAAACAAATAGAAAAATACTGTTTACTTTTGATTCGCATTCATTGAGAGTTTTTTTCCGTGGTGAATACAGAGTGGAGAGATGAATAAACTATTAGCTCATCATAAAGTTTAATTTAAATATAGACTGCACAGATGCTGTAGAAGTGTCTGTGATGGATAAGATTTTGTAGAATGTGTCAAAAACCAATGAGAAATGTATATTAAAACACAATAAATAAACGTACTTTTATCCGTGTACTATATTCTACTTTTGCTATACAAAACACAAATATGCTCATATTTAGGCAAAAAAAAAAAAAAAAAAAAAAAATGGCAACCCTGGTACTAACACTCATCGAAAATCTGACAGGGAGCTGTTTTAGACAGAGCGTGGTGGGTGAGTGGTTAACGCTCTGGCCTCGCATTCGGGAGGACGGCGGTTCGTACCCACGTCCGTGCATCCAGATTTGGGTTTTCCATGATTTCTCAAAATTACTCCAGGCAAATTCCGAGATGCTTCTTTCATAAGGCCATGGCCGAATTCCTTCCCATTCCTTGTCCCAAGTCCCATCCCGCCTCTAATGACCTCGACGTCGACGAGGTGTATGGCCATAAGTAAAAAACAAAAATAGCTGTTCTAGACATATATAAAACGGAATGCTTACTGTGGACAAGAGAACATTATATTTCTGAGATCGGGAATCTTTCGTCCGAATGTACAGATTGGTGCGTCTATTATACACAAATGTTGTGTATAGCAGTGATGGCCGATTTTCGTCCTAATAATAGTTAAAGTGCCTTATCGCTATTTGATGTTTAGTACACCACGGTTTCTTAGGTATATTTGGATGTCAGCCTCTTATCTGCGACGATTCTATCAAAAACCGTCCAGTGATTCTGGAGTATAGGGTTTCGATCCCCGATTCTGATGTCCCAATTTCGGTAATCCAGGGGTTTTGTTAAAACATTCCAGGCGAATGATGGCACAGTAGCTTCGAAAAGGGATTGCAGAATTCCTTCCCGTCTCTTCTATCCTCGCTCGACTCTAATGATCTAAACATCGACATCGAGTGAAGTGATCTGGTGTTCGCGACTTTATAGCGTGGTGGCGTCGTGAAAACATGGCGTTTCTACGACATGCCCTCTCGTCGTCATGAGGTATGTATTTGAGGTCCGAAAAGGCCAGAGGTACACTGTTGTTAACCGGCTAAATAGGCAGTCCGCTGCCAGCCAATAAATACAAATTACGGCTCTGTATCAAGTCCGTATGAATTTCTTGTTTATCACTTTCAGTATATGATTAAAAAAAAATAATTTTTATAGGAATTAAAATAAACTATAATTGTTATTCTTCTTTTATTCTTCGCTAAGTATTTATTTATTTATTATTTTCTTAGAGCTTTACGTCTCGTCGACGTCGAGATCATTAGAGACTGAAAAGGTTTTTCAGTGATTGTCCGCTTTCTTCGTTTTTAATCATTTTTTTGAACTTTCTGGTCCATTATCTGATTCAGGTGTCAGAAATAACACACATTTACCTTTTTAAAGGCGAGTAAACTCGGTTTCAAGAAAATCTTCTTCTAGTGGAAACCAACTTTTATAAAACCAACACCTGTTCTGAACAGCTAAAAGATTTTTTTGGGATAAAATAACTAGTTTGTTTTATAATCAGAACTTCTGTCCGAAGATTGCAGGTCATACATCGACAATTTAGTATAGGTTTATTTAAATCCTCTAAAACTCTTTGTAACGACTTCCAGAACATGCAACTCTGTTGCCATTAACCGCGATCTAGCCTTTTTTTTTTAAAAAAAAATAATTGTCAAGCGATATTAAGAATTGTCAGTGAATGTCACTATAGACTCTTCGTCATGGACCTTTATTTTTCTAATTTAACAATTTAAATAACTAAAGAAATTATTAAATAATATTAAAATGGTTAAATTCAGTCTCACTACAAGACGGTAAAGGACTGATGGCTAGAAACAGGAAGGAATTCGACCATGGCCTTTTGAAGGAAGCATCCCGGCATTCGCCTGTAGTAATTTCGGGTAACCGTGGAAAACCAAAATCTGGATGTCCAAACGGGGATTCGAACCCTCGTGCTCTCGAATGCGAGGCGTAGGTATTTAATTTCAACAACCCAACAACTTCACAAAAAGATTAAGTTTTGGTTTGAGTGGTGACGGTAAATGTTGCGCACTTGTTTGCTAATGTTTGAATTTGTAGTGCTCCTCTTTTATGACAACATTTATGTAGTCTCTGCCAACCCTAGTCTTCCATTACCTTCCACCATTGTCCTTACGTTGTCGTCTTCGATACGTTCAGCGATTCTCTACCAAACTGGCACTATTGGGCATCGTTTCCCGTGTACGTTTTACGTAAAACCTTTCAATCCTTTCAAGTGTGCTCATGAGATGTTGGAAATGGAGTAGTTCCAATTTATTTACTTTATCCATAATAAATGGACTTATGAAAGTATGTAACTGTTTTCAATATGACTGGTAAGCAAATAATTTTACTGCAACACAGTTTCTTTTGATGATGTTTTTAAAAACGTAAGTTTGATTAGATAATTATTCCACATCTTCTCAGTTGTAAATTCTTGATCTAGTACGACACTCCACATTTTTATTTCCAGGAAAACTCCAAAAGTTGTACTACTGTCCAGCAGAAACTGACGCAAGCACTTCGCACATTAAAAATACTTTAAAAATGTACTAATATTGCGTTTGAAAATGAGAATCAATTCTCGAAACGCGTCACCCACAGCCTTAATTAAAACATCATCAAAAGTAACAGTGTTGCAGTAAAATTATTTGCTTACATGTCAGTTCCAATTTCAGCTTGCATTTGAAGTTAAAATCAATAAAAAAAACTGGAAAACACACAAGCTCGGTTGAAAGTTATGCCAACCATTTAATTTGTTTCACTTTTGGTTGTGTCACTAACAAAAATAAGAACCAATGGAAAAAAGGTTGTCAAGTACAATTTTCCTGAATTTATAGGAAGTCGATTTGAATTCAAGACTGGCCATATACTTCTCATTCGTCCGAAATTTTCGAGTTAAAATTCCTCGAAGATTTAGCATTTCGAAAATTTGAATAACGTATAGTGTTTATTTATAGTCACTAGAATATAACAAAACCTTTTTTCTATTCCTTTTTTCTTAAAGGACTTAATACTTTTTATACGAGTTTAAAAAAAATAATTTCATTCCCAACCGTTGCACCATAGTGTTTAATAGAGATCTGTTGCAGGTTAATCTCCCTCCGTAAACAAGCAACAGGTGTTTGTTTCGTCCCGCATTGCTAACTCCTGCCAGTTTGTTTGGAGAGGTCGGATGAATTGGAGGAAAAATATCCTCCGAAAATCCGTCGGCTGTAGGAAATCACCAATATCCGGCACCCCCTAGCGGCGGGAAGGGACTGAATTTTTCATTTCCTTCGACCGGACCTGGCTTCCGCTATTTGTCTGACAGTCAGCTCATCAGGAACTTCCTGTAGGATGTGGTTGCGCATTTTAGCGAGAACACGAGTCAACTTTTTAGAATTTCATTTATTTTTTTACCACAGATCTGCGATAGCAAAACAATTTATCGTAAATTTCATCATTACTAGAGACCGGAGTATTTGCAATTGCATGTTTGCATATGCATTTGCATATTAAGCCCATTTTCACCCGTTATTGCATAAATTTCCATAAAACCTAGTGGTGATATATATCTCCGCTATGTTTGCAATATTTTTCGGTATTTTACCTAGTTGATAAATAAAATCTTACGCTGTAGCCGGCAAAACCTACTGGCTACACAGTAGTCTAAGACGACTCGCTGAAGAACTACGGTCCGCGTTTGAAAATGTAAATAAACTGGTTTCATCAACAAAGAAAGCGTTACTTAAGGCACATTCTCGTAATAATGCCTATTAAAAAAAAATTAAAATATGCCTTTACCTCTGGAACCAGTGGTAACTCGATGGGCGATTTGGGTTGAAGCTGTACTGTTTTACAATGAACATTTCGAGGCCATTAAAGGTGTAGTAAACGACTTTGATAGTGGAGAGGCTATGACAGTTTGTCAATAGAAGGAAGCATTTGAAAATTCTAGTATTAAAACCATAGCTGTGATTATAATTCGTTTTTCTCACATATCCGCGAGTATTAAAAAGCTTGAAACTCAAGGTTTGACGTTGACTGAATCTATTCAGTTAATGAATAAAATCCGCATCGCCAGACGTATTCCTGTGTAAACTTAAAGTTTGAAAACATTTTGAACAATAACCCAGGTTTTTAACCTTTTTGTCAAATTTATGGTTTTAGTAATGGGTTGATTGAATTTTTTTCCAGATACAATGACTGCTAACACAGCACCCAGGATCAAATGATGCCAAGTTGCATCAGTGAATGTGGAACGGTCCATATACAACTATAAAAATATTTTGAGAGATCGAAGAAGCAATCTTATTATTCAATATTTAGAACAGTACCAGATTGTTTACGTTTGGAAAAGTAAAACAAGAAGAAATTAAATAATTGTTAACTATCGAATTTATAAATATGTTATTCAAATACTTACTAAATGCATGCTGATTTTGATGTAAAAAAATCTAAAAATTAATATTTTATATTATACAATATTGCATATTTTGTCACTTTTTGACATTTTTCATGCATATTTGCATGCATATTTCTAACTTCTTGTGTTGCATATAAACAGGTCTAAAATCATTACACATGTAACTCTGTAAGCAGTTGTTTTGTAAGGATTTCTATTTTAAGGTGCCGAGCAAAAAATTGCGGAACCGATTTGGATGGGAATTTCCACATTATGAAATAGTAGGATCTAGCTTAAAAACTGCGCTGACAGATGAATAACAATAATTTGTTCGTAATCTCAACAGATAGGCGCCAGAACCGCACAACGACAAAGATAAACATCCGTTTCTTAATCTGAGCAGATGACAACAAAGATCACACTATATCTGAGACAAACATTCTTTGGATTCTGTTAATAGTGTTTTTGAACTACTTTGGTTATATATTTCTTCTGTTTTCCGAATGATAATAAGTAAGGATTGAATCTATACGACAAGTAATGCTGTAATGCTGCATTAAATACTGATTGAACTTTTCTGTTTGTATTTAAATGTATTTTATACAGTATATAGATGCAAATTCATGCCATTTTCCTAATTATGGTCATGTTACGATAATGTTTATGGTCATATTTTGAGGAAACTCTACTAATTTTTTTTAATACTACCAGGAATTCAGTAGAAGTTATAGATTTGAACAAATTAACATAATTATTCAGGGAACCTCCTATTGTACATTGGAGGAAAAAATCAATACTAATTGTCACTGAATAGATCAGAATTCACCAGTCAAAAATTAAAATTATAAATTATAGTCACTGTCTAAATGTTCCGCCCGCCTTTTAATGTCGACAATGCAGCAGCAGCATGCCTGTGTCGAGCCGCGTCAATCAATGTCTCACTGTCGCCAATACTTTAGAAAATAATCCTCTGTGTTAAATCTGCAGTGGATCAGTGAGTGCCACCATGCCGGAAACAAATTTTATGAAAGTGGGAAGTTATGGAGTTAAGTAAAGCAATTTGAAGAGGAGTATTTTAATACAGAAGAAAGAATTCATTTCTGTAAATTAAACTAACTTCAACAAAGCAATTTAAAAATTAATTTCCCACTGGTACAGTGAGTGCACGGAGGCAAATTATGGTGTCTACGTGAAGGCGACACCAGTAGGTATAATAAAGGGCGTATATTCAGCATGTTTTGATGTGTACTAAATTTAAATGTTTGGTCAAATTTTGTTAATTTTATGTCATATTTACACGTTTTTAAGGTCATATTTGCATGCAAATTTCTCTATTTTTTGGTCATAAAACCGAACCCTACTAAATAGTCAAAATACAAGTAAAACGCAAAACAAACGTTTAAGGGCTCCGGAGGAACGACCGAGCGGTATTTGGGAGCATGTAAACTTCTTACATCATGACATTATTGAGTGCTTTTCGTTTATTAAGCGTCTGCGAGTATTCAGTTTTTTTTTTTTTTTTTTTTTTTTTTTTTTTAAAAAAAAGGTTGTTATTGGCTCGGGAGGCGTGCTACAAACCAACACAACGAATTATAGAATTTTTGTACAGTTGAGGCCTGGTGTTTTTTTTTTGTTTTTGTTTTTTTTTGGCTTTACACCTCGTCGACGTCGAGGTTATTAAAGGCAGAAAAGGCTGTGGACAAGGAACGGGAAGAAATTCTGCCATTGCTGTTTGGAGGAACCATGCCGGCATTCACCTGGAGTGATCTGGTAAAGACCATGGAAAACTCAAATCGTGATGCCCGGATGGGGATTCGAACCGGCGTCCGCTCACACTTCACGGCTGGTTACTCGCTGGTGTTTTTGTCTATTTATTTCTGCAACCCGAAAAGCTAGTGAACATATTTTGAGGTGATTCCTCTTAATATCAGGGGTGTGAATCTTCCCGCTTCCTCACGTTCAGAAGGACCAGAAAACTGCTATATATATATTCATTGAGGCCAATTAGGACCACGTTAAGCCTTTGTGCATTTGGCAGCGAGTTTCTTCTTCTTTTGGGCCCAGCAGTCGTTCATTCTTTTGAGTGGTCTGTTTCCGCTCTTCTGTCCACGGGGTTTCGCGTCTTCCTTTTGAGTGTTCTTCTCTGCTTGTCCCACTTGTCATCAACTTCTTCCGAAAAAGATCAGTATCGAAAGAATATTCCGGTTCAAATCCCATCAAATGAAGCTCTTCTTTAATATTAAGAAACCAGGACACTGCAGTTTTGGGTTTTGAATCAAAAAAATTAAAGTTTGTTTGATGTGTCCCTGGAATCGTGCCCGTCTTTTGAGGAATGATTCAGTGATTTTCTCTTTTTTGCTGTAGAATCTCTTTTGATGGACGCCATTCCTGAAGTTCGAACCCAGAATTCCTCTAATAATTTTTTGGTCTTTTTTGTCCAATTCTCCCAAACGTTCGTAAGGAAGCGTCCATAAACCACGTAGCTCCATTTTGGCCCCCTGTTAACCCCCCTCTCCTCCCCCCACGTAGCCCTACGTGGCTATTGCCACCCCCCCCCCCCTCCTCACGTAGCACGTAGCTTTTTTCCAAAAGAAATTTTGTACCGTACTGTTTTCTCTTGTCAGACTATTGTAAATTACTTACGGAGATAATTAACTGAGGGAAATAAATATTCACATGCTGTTGTGAGTTCTATTCCTCATTTTAACTGTGAAAAATGTTATGAAAGGAAAGCTACGTGGTTGGCTCGGAACCCCCCCCCCCCCCCCCCACGTAGCTCAGCGTAGCTTTTCTTTTCTGCCAAACCCTTCCCCCCCTTCTGGACCGAGCCACGTAGTTTGTGCACGCTCCCTAATCAGCATTCAAGAACGTTTCGGCTGCAACCAAAACTACTTGTTTCAGAACCCTTTCATAATGACGTATCTTAGTATTTTATGAAAGACATTTTTGTTGTAGTTCTCTCGCGAAGTTTGATAGGCTATTTCCAGTTTCTGTATCCTTTCCCGAACAGGTTCTTTGTACAATCCATTTTCCATGATGATATTAAACCGGTTTGTTGGGCAGTATCTTTTAGAGAATCGATTTGGATTCTAGTAGTTATCAAGTCACCTGGTAGGATAGCGATGTCGTCGGTAACAGCTAGAGTGTCTATTGTGCTCCCTTTAGATTCACTTCTTATTCTCAGTAGGATGTAGTCAGTTTCCTTTAATTTCGATCGCACTACCAAAAGACCTTTTCGACAACACAGTCAAAAAGTAGTTGAGATAGACCGTCACCTTGTCTGAAATTACTTTTTTTTTAATCTTAAAATTAAACTGGAAACTTCTGCAGTGATATTAGTTATAAGTTGGTAATCATAACCTTTTTTTAAATTAATTTAATCGAAAACACTTTGTCCTTAATTTTTGCCGCCAACACAAACGTAGTTGGGTAACCACAGACACAATAAAAAATCGTGGCCTAATAGGTTTTTTTTTTTTTTTTTTTTTTTTGCCTTTCAAGAACCACAGTAATAACGGATATCTGAAGAATCTATATAAACACAATCTTCATGGGCCCCTTCTTTGCTTCATAGTACTGAATTCAGTCTTCATCAAAAAAATTTCCGCGTTCGATGGATTCGGTCTGTTTTGCTGGATTTGCTTCGGAAAGAGTTTGAATACTTTTCTTTGTATTCAACGCCTTTTTAGGGCCTTTACCTTTCTACATTTTCGCTTCGCCCTTTTTACTGTCCTTAATTTTTCGCCCGTCCCATCCACATTTTTTTGTATGGTGAAGATGTTAAAATTTCGCCCTTTTGTGCTTATCGAGCCCGCGTAACTATGCGTATATTTGACGCATCGTATTCCATAATCTTAAACAAATTTTGACAGGAACGACGAAAAACTTCTGCCAAGCACAAAACACGCACTAGTGTGGAACTCACTAAGCCGCAGCTCAGGTGCATTTGTTTTTACACTACCGGGCGCGTATTCGCAATAAAGTTTTACCGCGCCGCGTGGTTGGTTTGTTAGAAGTTTAAATTCCAGTGGCTGCCCAACGTCCCGGTCTACCTAACATTTCCCTACTTGTTTTTTTTCATTGTTAGGTTTTGTTAACACACGTTAATATTCATTACAAGCTCTGATGCTGTGAAATACTCTTGGCACTTGTCTCTAGTGTTATGGAACTTGTGAAGATTGGGTGGAAAAAATCGAAGGGATCTGAAATCGGTTTATCTTTAGCAGACACGAACCAACGTTTGTTAGCAGTTCTACCACTTCAAGTTTGCAGGATACGGGGTAGAATTTGGCGGCCGATAGAAGGCTTTGTACTACAACAGCGTCGGTAGTGAGACCGTGTTTGTAAGTCGGAGACCGTGAAAGCTGTTCGGCAGTTCAAGAAGACTTAAACCTTAATTGGCGTTCGGCGTTGTGTTTCAAAAGCGCTCCGACATTAGTCCACCAGCCAACAAAAAGCCTTGCGTCGAGAGCAAACAAGCTGCAGAGGAAAGGAAAACGAGAAAAAACGAGAAAACCTCGTCAGATGCACGGCTGAAAGAGCGTTTATAAAGCGACTCCAAGTTCTTCCTCACGTCGACCAATTTGGCCTCTTTCCCGCGTACTTTCAACTCAATTTTAGTTCATTTAAACCACTGTCTCTCGACCTTTTCCAGACTGAGGACAGGTAAATTGCCAAAAATGATGGGCCTAATTTTTTTTTACCTATATGTATATCATTAACATCTGGCACATATTTCTTCACCGAGCGTGGTGAGTGAGCGTATAACGCTCTGGCCTCGCATACGGGAGGACGTGGGTTCGAATCCCCGTCCAGGAATCCAGATTTGTGTTTTCCATCTTTTCTCCAGGAGAAAGTTGGACGCTTCCTTTAAAAGGCCATGGCCAATTCATTCCCTTTCCTTGCCCCCGTCTTTTCCCGCCACTGAGGGAGCGTCCATAAACCACGTAGCTCCATTATGGCCGCCTGTGAACCTCCCTCCCCCCCCACGTAGCCCTACGTGGCTTTTGCTTCAAACCCCACCACCACCACATAGCACGCAGCTTTTTTCCTCTTTTGATTCCAGAAGACATTTTGTACTGTTTTCTCTTGTCAGACTATTGTAAATTACATACAGAGATAGTTAACTGAGCGAAATAAATATACACATGCTGTTGTGTGTTCTGTTCCTCATTTTAACTGTGAAAAATGTTATGAAAATAAGCTACGTGGCCTGGCTCGGAAACCACCCCTCTCCCACCCCCACCCCCCCCATAGACCGAGCCACGTAGTTTTTGCACGGTCCCTAATGACCTCGAAGTCAACTAAGCAAAAAGCCATAAACAGAAAAAGGACATATTTCTATAAAATAATATATTTAAAAGCTGCGTGGAAAGATAATGTTGGAAGAGTAGGAGATCTGCATAGAAGCGAAAGCGTGATCATGACTACAAATTGCCACTCGATTTCAGGCACGTGGGATGTGGGAAGTTTTTCTTTCGTACGTACGTGGTCAGGGATTGAAATAAATTACCGAGAGAAATGATTAATAATTGACCAAAAATGCTAAAGCAATTTAAATTAGTAAGGGGAAAGAGTAGGTGAGAAAAGAAAACGGAGAGATGTGTGTGTTGGGAAATTGCCATCGGAGCAGGTGCTCCATCGCAATTAGATTAAATTAAATTTAATGAAAGCATGCTTAGCATTCCCGCGGAAACGCAATTATGAATCTGGAAGTGAACTACCAAGAGTTAATCACATACTGACCAGACGCTTAATATTTAATAACTAAATGAATAAAGTAGTCGCTATATAAACAACTTGTCATCATCAACTGTGGGATTGATATTTGGCGACCGTGAAACGTACAGCATATATTCCAGATTGTGGAAATTCCTTTCGTTCGTTGTTGTTAATTAACTGATTGCCAATTTTTCTGGTAAGGTATTGTCACTAGAACGCGTGGTGAAATCAATGATAACAATTACTCCAGATTATAGTGTGCTAGTGACAGTTCTCTTTGATATTTACTATCTAGTATTTCTCTTCTATTGTTGGCCATTTTTAAAAGAACATCAATAGCTTACTGTCGTTCCGTTTGCTTGATGCATACGCTGTCCGAATTACACGAACTAGGGACCACTAAATTACACGCAAAAACTGAAATTCAGTGTTCTGAATAGTTTCTCACTCTCCCGTTCGTATTCTCATTCGTGCTGATGAATACACCACTGCACACTCTCCGACCAGTGGTTTGAGAGGCATGCAACGTGCTGTTAATCACCCTCTCCGTTACCTCATCTCCCCACTCCATCCCTTCTCACTCCATTCCTCCATCCATTCGCGTTCCCGCTAAACCCTCCCCCTCCACCCTGTAAAGTAAACTTCTAGGAGCTGAAACCTAGAATGTCAACAAGTAAACGTAATTGCTTTGCTGGGTGCTAAGAGAGAGTGTCCAAGTATTGCTTACAGTAGTGCCAACACTAATTAATAGAACACTAGTACCCTCCATCGACTCTGCTATTTCACGACTGCATCTTGTTAACCGTGATGTAGCTTTGTAATTATTCTAAAATACACTGATCAGCCAAAACATCACGATTAGTGTGTTGATCCAATTCTGGAGCGCAATACAGCAGCAGCGATTCGGCGTGGCATGGATTCGAAAAGACCTTGTTAGGTTTCCGTAGTTGTCTGACACCAGATGTCTACGCACAAGTCACGCATTTACCTTAAATTACGGGCCGGTGGTTTGTGCGCGCGGCATCTGGAAACGAACATCTCCGAAACGGCGAGGCTGGTCGGCTGTTTGCGTGCTACTGTAGTGAGCATCTATGCAGAGTGGTTGAAGGACGGTGAAACCACGACTGGGCGACAAGGTGGTGGACGTCCACGTCTCGTCACAGAATGTGGAGGTAGAAGGCTTGTCCGCTCTGTAAAGCGGGATAGGCGGCGATCTGTGGCAGAACTAATGCACTAACATTGTACTCTCTCAAATTTCAAATTTTATTTCGTGCCCGGTGTTGATGGCATGGTGAACTACAGCGGATTTGTCGCTGTTGTTATATTTATAGTGTCGGATATGTTCTTTAAGTCTCTCCGCCACTGTGCGACCTGTCTCGCGGATGTAAACACTGCCACAGCTGCAGGGGGATTTCATAAACACCCGTTAGCTGGTGTGGGTGTAGATAGACAGATATGTTCACTTTGATCCCATGTGAAAATAATCTCGGGGATGTGGAACAGTACATACACTTATTAGTAATGTCAATATTACTATATAATTGATAATATTATATATTGACAAGAAGTTAGTTATGACCCATTAGTATAACCAATATTTCCTGTAATCTACAAATACAATCCCGAATTAGTTAATACTTATAATGTGGAACAGTGTATAAACTTGTTACCAGCATCTAACAACCAGTTATTTTCTTACCAACCAGTTACCACAACTCATAAGCAGTCAATTACTTAAACCTGTTAGTATCATAATTTTTACAGCAGTTTTTGAGTGCATGCTATCCCATGTTAGTTACTATATATGAGTGAAATTTTGTAAACAGTGTAATTACTTCATTTGTCAAAAGTTTCAACAGAAAGAAAAACCATATATCATTTTAGTAATTGTAGACAACTTTGTCAACTTCCCCTTCTATACACCATATATACTATTTTATCAGTCATTCTTAGTTACCAAATTCCAAGAAGAAAATTCTTTTACAGAGTAAAATTGATTTTGAAGCAGAAACTCTTTCAGTTTGGACTTAAAGTAGTTGGGTTTTTGTAGATAACATTTAATTTCTGTTGGTAAGACATTGAATAAGGAAGCTCCAGTAAATATTAACCCTGTCTGTACAATTGACAATGATTTGTAATCCTTGTGAATATTATATTTATTCCTAGTATTATGGCTATGTATGTCAGCATTAAGATTAAAGTGTTCAGGATTTTCCACTACAAATGATAGTACGGAGTATACATACTGTGCTGGCATTGTTAGTACACCAAGGTTTTTAAATAGATTTCTGCACGACGTCTGTGGGTTTGCTCCACAAATAGTTCTTATAGCACGCTTTTGCAATTTAAATACCCTCTGTGCTTGTGACGAGTTTCCCCAGAATGAGATGCCGTAAGTGAGCAGGGAATGAAAATATGCAAAATATACTAACTTTCTGGTTTCTATATTAGCTATTCTAGATATTACCCTAAGTGAAAATGTTGCAGAATTCAGTTTTTTAAGAAGTTCTTGAATATGCTGTTTCCAGTTCAATTTGTTATCTATACATACACACAGGAGTTTTGTGAAATTACTTTCATTGATTGCTTTTCCTTCTGATATCACATTATAGCTGTCCTTTGTTTTATTTTGGACGAGCGAACTTTTTTTCTTTTCGCCTTGCCACCTCTCGAGAGGCATATATACACATATATACGTGGCTAACCACTTGTCGTGTGAGGCTTAGCACTATAAATAAAACTCCCAGTTAGAGGTATTCATATATTTACGCTTTAATACAATATTTATGTACATCGCAGCTACTCCCCACTCTTCCCCGAATTATCTCCGTATTACCTTTCCGTTCTCCGGCTTTACTCAGTGCTGACTACATCTCGTATAAACCGTTGGCTGTCTCCCACCTGGCCCAGCTGGTGAAGACTCCTGGCTGCATCAGTTGTAGTCTCCGACTCGCTCCATCGCTGACGACCCTGCTAACCCTGCAAGCTCCTAGTTGACCTTCAAGCTGATGACGATGAAGACGAGGATTTGGATGATCCCTCCTCAGCTCCTGCAGTCCGATTTTGTGTCGTTTTCCCCTCCTCGACACTCGTAGGATTCGTAGGAGGGAGTGCCCCGCAGCCCAATCAGAATCTGTCCTATCCTACCATCTCCTACACCTGACATAGTGCTCACTCCTAGCTTCCGCTGACACTCTGTTCTACTTTGGAGTCGTTGCAGCCTTTCTTGCTTACATTCCAGCCTCTGTCTTGTTTAATTCTATGTTGTAACGCGCCATGGTTTAGACTCTGCTACAGACAATCACTTTCACCTGCCTATATTAACTTTGCATAGAATTATCCTAAAATTCCTTGTCCCAGCCATAACCCGAAAGTCTATTAATCATGAACAAAGACGGCCGCGGAAGCCTTAGGAAACGT
>CM061914.1:189501154-189518671 GCA_031002005.1 Vandiemenella viatica | reverse complement strand
ATCTTTTAAAAATGGCCGACAATAGAAGAGAAATACTAGATAGTAAATAGCACACTATAATCTGGAGTAATTGTTATCATTGATTTCACCACGCGTTCTAGTGACAATACCTTACCAGAAAAATTGGCAATCAGTTAATTAACAACAACGAACGAAAGGAATTTCCACAATCTAGAATGTATGCTGTACGTTTCACGGTCGCCAAATATCAATCCCACAGTTGCTGATGATAAGTTGTTTATATAACGACTCCATTATTCATTTAGTTATTAAATATTAAGTGTCTGGTCAGTATGTGATTAACTCTTGGTAGTTCACTTCCAGATTCATAATTGCGTTTCCGTAGGAATGCTAAGCATGCTTTCATTAAATTTAATTTAATCTAATTGCGATGGTGTACTTGCTCCGATGGCATTTTCCCAACACACACATCTCTCTGTTTTCTTTTCTCACCTACTCTTTCCCCTTACTAATTTAAATTGCTTTAGCATTTTTGGTCAATTATTAATCATTTCTCTCGGTAATTTATTTCAATCCCTGACCACGTACGTACGAAAGAAAAACTTCCCACATCCCTCGTGCCTGAAATCGAGCGCCAATTTGTGAACATGATCACGCTTTTCCTTCTATGCAGATCTCCTACTCTTCCAAAAATATCTTTCCACGCAGCTTTTAAATATATTATATTATAGAAATATGTCCCTTTTTCTGTTGATGGCTTTTTGCTTAGTTGACTTCGAGGTCATTAGGGACCGTGCACAAACTACGTGGCTCGGTCTATGGGAGGAGGGGGGGAGGGGTTGGCTGCAGGCTACGTTGGGATACGTGGGAGAGGGTTCCGAGCCATGCCACGTAGATTATTTTCATAACATTTTTACAGTTAAAATGAGGAACAGAACACACAACAGTATGTGAATATTTATTTCGCTCAGTTAATTATCTCTGTATGTAATTTACAATAGTCTGACAAGAGAAAACAGTACAAAATGTCTTCTGGAATCAAAAGGGAAAAAAAGCTGCGTGCAACGTGGGGGGGTTAAAGGCAAAAGCCACGTTGGGCTTACGTGGGATGGGGGGGGGGGGGGAGAGGTTTACAGAAGGCCATAATGGAGCTACGTGGTTTATGAACGCTCCCTTAGTGACGGGAAGAGATGGGGGCAAGGAACGGGAATAATTGGCCATGGCATTTTAAAGGAAGCGTCCAACTTTCTCCCGGAGAAACAATGGAAAACCCAAATCTGGATGCCTGGACGGGGTTTGGAACCCACGTCCTCCCGTATGCGAGGCCAGAGTGTTATCCACTCACCGACACGGTCGGTGAAAAAAATATGTCCCAGATACATATAGGTAAAAAAAAATTAGGCCCATCATTTTTGGCAATCTACCTGTCCTCAGTTTGGAAAAGGTCGAGAGACAATGGTTTAAATGAACTAAAATTGAGTTGAAAGTACGCGGGAAAGAGGCCAAATTGGTCGACGTGAGGAAGAACTAGGAGTCGCTTTATAAACGCTGTCTGAGCCGTGAATCTGACGAGGTTTTCTCGTTTTCCTTTCCTCTGCAGCTTGTTTGCTCTCGACGCAAGGCTTTTTGTTGGCTGGTGGACTAATGTCGGAGCGCTTTTGAAACACAACGCCGAACGCCAATTAAGGTTTAAGTCTTCTTGAACTGCCGAACTCTCCGACTTAAAAAAACGGTCTCAGTACAGACGCTGTTGTAGTACAAAGCCTTCTATCGGCCGCCATATTCTACCCCGTACCCTGCCACTTGAAGTGGTAGAACTGCTAACAAACGTTGGTTCATGGCTGCAAAAGATAAACCGATTTCAGATCCCTTCGATTTTTTCCACGCAATATTCAGACGCTCCATAACATTAGAGACAAGTGCGAAGAGTATTTCAGAGCATCAGAGCTTGGAATTAAAATTAACGTGTGTTAACAAAACCCAACAATAAGAAAAAAAAAACAAGTAGGGAAAGGTCGGGTAGACCGAGACGGTGGGTAGCCCCTGGAATTTAAACTTCTATCAAACCAACCACGCGGCGCGGTAAAACTTTATTGTAAATACGCGCCCTGTAGTGTAAAAACAAATGCACCTGAGCTGCGGCTTAGTGAGTTCCACACTGTATGTGTTTTGTGCCTGGCAGAAGTTTTTCGTCGCTCCTGTCAAAATTCGTTGAAGATTATGGAATACGATGCGTCAAATATACGCATAGTTACGCGGGCTCCATAAGCACAAAAGGGCGAAATTTTAACATCTTCACCATACAAAAAAATGTGGATGGGACGGGCGAAAAATTAAGGACAGTAAAAAGGGCGAAGCGAAAATGTAGAAAGGTAAAGGCCCTAAAAAGGCGTTGAATACAAAGAAAAGTATTCAAACTCTTTCCGAAGCAAATCCAGCAAGACAGACCGAATCCATCGAACGAGGAAATTTTTTTGATGAAGATTTTATTCAGCACTATGAAGCAAAGAAAGGGCCCATGAAGATTGTGTTTATATAGATTCTTCAGATATCCGTTATTACTGTGGTTCTTGAAAGGAAAAAAAAAAAAAACCTATTAGGCCACGATTTTTATTGTGTCTGTGGTTACCCAACTACGTTTGTGTTGGCGGCAAAAATTAAGGACAAAGTGTTTTCGATTTAATTAATTTAAAAAAAGGTTATGATTACCAACTTATAACTAATATCACTGCAGAAGTTTCCAGTTTAATTTTAAGATTAAAAAAAAAAATAATTTCAGACAAAGTGACGGTCTATCTCAACTTCTTTTTGACTGTGTTCTCGAAAAGGTCTTTTGGACGTGCGATCGAAATTAAAGGAAACTGACTACAGTCTACTGAGAATGGGAAGAGAATCTAAAGGGAGCACAATAGACACTCTAGCTTTTACCGACGACATCGCTATACTATCAGGTGACTTGATAACTACTAGAATCCAAATCGATTCGGTAAAAGATACTGCCCATCTAACCGGTTTAATATCATCATGGAAAATGGATTGTACAAAGAAGCTGTTCGGGAAAGGATACAGAAACTGGAAATAGCCTATCAAACTTCGCGAGAGGTCTATAATAAAAAATGTCTTTCATAAAATACTAAGATACGTCGTTATGAAACGGTTCTGAAACAAGTAATTTTGTTTGCAGCCGAAACGTTCTTGAATTCTGATTACGAACTTTTGTGAGAATTGAACAAAAAAGACCGAAAAATTATTAGAGGAATTCTGGATTCGAACTTCAGAAATGGCGTCCATCAAAAGAGATCCAACAAAGAAGTGTAGAGCAAAATAGAGAGAATCACTGAAACATTCCTCAAAAGAATGGCACGACTCTATGAACACCTCAAAAAAACTTTAATTTGTTTGATTCAAAACCCAAAACTGCAGTGTCCTGGTTTCTTAATATTAGAGAAGAAGTTCATTTGATGGGATTTGAACCAGAATATTCTTTCGATATTGACTTTTTTTTGGAAGAAGTTGATGACAAGTGGGACTAGCCGAGAAGAACACTCAAAAAGGAGACGCGAAACCCCTTGGACAGAAGAGCGCAAACAGACCACTCAAAAAGAATGAACGACTGCTGGGCCCAAAAGAAGAAGAAACTCGCTGCCAAATGCACAAAGGCTTAACGTGGTCCTAATTGGCCTCAATGAATATATATATAGCAGTTTTCTGGTCCTTCTGAACGTGAGGAAGCGGGAAGATTCACACCCCTGATATTAAGAGGAATCACCTCAAAATATGTTCACTAGCTTTTCGGGTTGCAGAAATAAATAGACAAAAACACCAGCGAGTAACCAGCCGTGAAGTGTGAGCGGACGCCGGTTCGAATCCCCATCCGGGCATCACGATTTGAGTTTTCCACGGTCTTCACCAGATCACTCCAGGTGAATGCCGGCATGGTTCCTCCAAACAGCAATGGCAGAATTTCTTCCCGTTCCTTGTACACAGCCTTTTCTGTCTTTAATAACCTCGACGTCGACGAGGTGTAAAGCCAAAAAAAAACAAAAACAAAAAAAACACCAGGCCTCAACTGTACAAAAATTCTGTACTTCGTTGTGTTAGTTTGTAGCACGCCTCCCGAGCCAATAACAACCTTTTTTGTTTTTTAAAAAAAAAAAAAAAAAAAAAAAAAAAAAAAAAAAAAAAAAAAAAAAAAACTGAATACTCGCAGACGCTTAATAAACGAAAAGCACTCAATAATGTCATGATGTAAGAAGTTTACATGCTCCCAAATACCGCTCGGTCGTTCCTCCGGAGCCCTTAAACGTCTGTTTTGCGTTTTACTTGTATTTTGACTATTTAGTAGGGTTCGGATTTTTATGACAAAAAATAGGGAAATTTGCATGCAAATATGACCTTAAAAACGTGTAAATATGACATAAAATTAATTAAATTTGACCAAATATTTAAATTTAGTATACATCAAAACATGCTGAATATACGCCTTTTATTATACCTACTGGTGTCGCCTTCACGTAGACACCATAATTTGCCTCCGTGCACTCACTGTACCAGTGGGAAATTAAATTATAAATCACCTTTTTGAAGTCAGTTTAATTTACAGAAATGAATTCTTTCCTCTGTATTAAAATACTCCTCTCCAAATTCCTTTACGTAACTCCGTAACTTCCCACTTTCATAAAATTTGTTTTCGGCATGGCGGTACTCACTGATCCACTGCAGATTTAACACAGAGGATTATTTTCTAAAGTATTGGCGACAGTGAGACATTGATTGACGCGGCTCGACACAGGCATGCTGCTGCTGCATTGTCGACATTAAAAGGCGGGCGGAACATTTAGACAGTGACTATAATTTATAATTTTAATTTTTGACTGGTGAATTCTGATCTATTCAGTGACAATTAGTATTGATTTTTTCCTCCAATGTACAATAGGAGGTTCCCTGAATAATTATGTTAATTTGTTCAAATCTATAACTTCTACTGAATTCCTGGTAGTATTAAAAAAAATTACTAGAGTTTCCTCAAAATATGACCATAAACATTATTGTAACATGACCATAATTAGGAAAATGGCATGAATTTGCATTTATATACTGTATAAAATACATTTAAATACAAACAGAAAAGTTCAATCAGTATTTAATTCAGCATTACAGCATTACTTGTCGTATAGATTCAATCCTTACTTATTATCATTCGGAAAACAGAAGAAATATATAACCAAAGTAGTTCAAAAACACTATTAACAGAATCCAAAGAATGTTTGTCTCTGATATAGTGTGATCTTTGTTGTCATCTGCTCAGATTAAGAAACGGATGTTTATCTTTGACGTTGTGCGGTCCTGGCGCCTATCTGTTGAGATTACGAACAAATTATTGTTATTCATCTGTCAGCGCAGTTTTTAAGCTAGATTCTACTATTTAATAATGTGGAAATTCCCATCCAAATCGGTTCCGCAATTTTTTGCTCGACACCTTAAAATAGAAATCTTTACAAAACAACTGCTTACAGAGTTACATGTGTAATGATTTTAGACCTGTTTATATGCAACACAAGAAGTTAGAAATATGCATGCAAATATGCATGAAAAATGTCAAAAAGTGACAAAATATGCAATATTGTATAATATAAAAATATTAATTTTTAGATTTTTTTACATCAAAATCAGCATGCATTTAGTAAGTATTTGAATAACATATTTATAAATTCGATAGTTAACAATTATTTAATTTCTTCTTGTTTTACTTTTCCAAACGTAAACAATCTGGTACTGTTCTAAATATTGAATAATAAGATTGCTTCTTCGATCTCTCAAAATATTTTTATAGTTGTATATGGACCGTTCCTCATTCACTGATGTAACTGGGCATCATTTGATCCTGGGTGCTGTGTTAGCAGTCATTGTATCTGGAAAAAATTCAACCGTCCCATTACTAAAACTATCAATTTGACACAATGGTTGAAAACCTGGGTTATTGTTCAAAATATTTTCAAACTTTAAGTTTACACAGGAATACGTCTGGCGATACGGATATTATTCATTAACTGAATAGATTCAGTCAACGTCAAACCTTGAATTTCAAGCTTTTTAATACTCGCGGATATGTGAGAAAAACGAATTATAATCACAGCTATGGTTTTAATACTAGAATTTTTAAATGCTTCCTTCTATTGTCAAACTGTCGTAGCCTCTCCACTATCAAAGTCGTTTACTACACCATTAATGGCCTCGAAATGCTCATTGTAAAACAGTACAGCTTCAACCCAAATCACCCATCGAGTTACCAGTGGTTTCGGAGGTAAAGGCATATTTGGATTTTTTTTTAGTAGGCATTATAACGAGAATGTGCCTTAAGAAACGCTTTCTTTGTTGATGAAACCAGTTTATTTACATTTTCAAACGTGGGTCGTAGTTCTTCAGGGAGTCGTCGTAGACTAAGAGCTGTGCTGCTAGTAGGTTTTGCCGGCTACAGCGTAAGATTTTATTTATCAACTAGGTAAAATACCGAAAAATATTGCAAACATAGCGAAGATATATATCATCACTAGATTTCAGGGAAATTTATGCAATAATGGGTGAAAATGGGCTTAATATACAAATGCATATGCAAACATGCAATTGCAAATACTCCGGTCTCTAGTAATGATGAAATTTACGATAAATTGTTTTGCTATCGCAGATCTGTGTTAAAAAAATAAATGAAATGCTCAAAAGTTGACTCGTGTTCTCGCTAAAAATGCGCAACCACATCCTACAGGAAGTTCCTGATGAGCTGACTGTCAGACAAATAGCGGAAGCCAGGTCCGGTCGAAGGAAATGAAAAATGCAGTCCCTTCCCGCCGCTAGGGGGTGCCGGATATTGGTGATTTCCTACAGCCGACGGATTTTCGGAGGATATTTTTCCTCCAATTCATCCGACCTCTCCAAACAAACTGGCAGGAGTTAGCAATGCGGGACGAAACAAACACCTGTTGCTTGTTTACGGAGGAAGATTAACCTGCAACAGATCTCTATTAAACACTATGGTGCAACGGTTGGGAATGAAATTATTTTTTTTTTAAATCGTATATAAAGTATTAAGTCCTTTAAGAAAAAAAGGGATATAGAAAAAAGAGATTTTGTTATATTCTAGTGACTATAAATAAACACTATACGTTATTCAAATTTTCGAAATGCTAAATCTTCGAGGAATTTTAACTCGAAAATTTCGGACGAATGAGAAGTATATGGCCAGTCTTGAATTCAAATCGACTTCCTATAAATTCAGGAAAATTGTACTTGACACCTTTTTTCCATTGGTTCTTATTTTTGTTAATGACACAACCAAAAGTGAAACAAATTAAATGGTTGGCATAACTTTCAACCGAGCTTGTGTGTTTTCCAGTGTTTTTTTTTATTATTATTGATTTTAACTTCAAATGCAAGCTGAAATTGAAACTGACATGTAAGCAAATAATTTTACTGCAACACTGTTACTTTTGATGATGTTTTAACTAAGGCGTGGGTGACGCGTTTCGAGAATTGATTCTCATTTTCAAACGCAATTTTAGTACATTTTTATGTGCGAAGTGCTTGCGTCAGTTTCTGCTGGACAGTAGTACAACTTTTGGAGTTTTCCTGGAAATAAAAATGTGGAGTGTCGTACTAGATCAAGAATTTACAACTGAGAAGATGTGGAATAATTATCTAATCAAACTTACGTTTTTAAAAACATCATCAAAAGAAACTGTGTTGCAGTAAAATTATTTGCTTACCAGTCAATTGAAAACAGTTACATACTTTCATAAGTCCATTTATTATGGATAAAGTAAATAAATTGGAACTACTCCATTTCCAACATCTTATGAGCACACTTGAAAGGATTGAAAGGTTTTACGTAAAACATACACGGGAAACGATGCCCAATAGTGCCAGTTTGGTAGAGAATCGCTGAACGTATCGAAGACGACAACGTAGGACAATGGCGGAAGATAATGGAAGACAAGGGGAGGCGGAGACTAGATAAATGTTGTAACAAAAGAGGAGTACGACAAATATAAACACCAGCAAACAAGTGCGCAACATTTAACGTCACCACCCAAAACAAAATTTAATCTTTTTGTGAAGTAGTTGTGTTGTTGAAATTACGCCTCGCATTCGAGATCACGAGGGTTCGAATCCCCGTCTGGCCATACAGATTTTGGTTTTCCACGGTTACCCGAAATTACTACAGGCGAATGCCGGCATGCTTCCTTCAAAGGAATTCCTTCCTGTTTCTAGCCATCAGTCCTTTACCGTCTTGTAGTGAGACTGAATTTAACCATTTTAATATTAAATTATTTATTTAAATTGTGAAATTAGAAAAATAAAGTTCCATGACGAAGAATGTAGCGTGAAGTTCACTGACAATTCTTATTATCGCGTGACCAAAAAAAAAAAAATTAAAAAAAAAATAGATCGCGGTTATCGCAACAGAGTTACATCTTCTGGAAGTGGTTACAAAGATTTTTGGAGGATTTGAATAAACCTATACTGGATTCTCGATGTTAGATCTGCAATCTTCGGACAGAATTTCCGATTATATAGAAAAGTTTGTTTTATCAAAAAATCTTCTAGACGTTCAGAACGGGTGTTGGTTTTATAAAAGTTGGTTTTTCATTAAGGAAGATTTTGTTGAAACCGAGTTTACTTTCCTTTTAAAAGGTAAATTTGTATTATTTCTGACACCTGAATCAGATAATGGGCCAGCAAGTTAAAAAAATATATATAAAAAAGGAAGAAAGTGACGAAGCTAGCAACAACAATCAATGAAAAAACCTTTTCAGTCTCTAATGATCTCGACGTCGACGAGCCGTAAAGCTGTAAGTAAATAATAAATAAATAAATACTAAGCGCAGAATAAAACAAGAATAACAATGATAGTTTATTTTAATTCCCATAAAAATAATATTTTTTAAATCATATACTGAAAGTGATAAACAAGAAATTCATACGGACCTCATAAAGAGCCATAGTGTCAATTGATTGCGTGGCAGCGGACTGGCTATTTAGCCGGTTACCGACAGTGTGCCTTTGCCCTTTTCGGACCGCAGATACATTCCTGATGACGACGAGGGGGCATGTCGTAGAAACGTCATTTTTGTCACGACGCTACCCCGCTATAAAGTAGCCAACACCAGATCACTTCACTCGATGTCGATTTTTAGGTCATTAGAGTCGGGTGAGGATAGAAGAAACGGGAAGGAATTCTGCAATCGCTTTTCGAAGCTACTGTGCCATCATTCGCCTGGAATGTTTTAACAAAACCCCTGGATTACCGAAATTGGGACATCAGAATCGGGAATCGAAACCCTATACTCCAGAATCACAGGACGGTTTTTGATAGAATCGTCGCAGATAAGAGGCTGACATCCAAATATACCTAAGAAACCGGGGTGTACTAAACATCAGATAGCGATAAGGCACTTTAACTATTATTAGGACGAAAATCGGCCATCACTGCTATACACAACATCTGTGTATAATAGACGCACCAATCTGTACATTCGGACGAAAGATTCCCGATCTCAGAAATATAATGTTCTCTTGTCCACAGTGAGCATTCCGTTTTACATATGTCTAGAACAGCTATTTTTTTTTTTTTTTTTTTTTTTTTTTTTTTTTTACTTATGGCCATACGCCTCGTCGACGTCGAGGTCATTAGAAGCGCGATGGGACTGGGTACAAGGAACGGGAAGGAATTCGGCCATGGTCTTTTGAAGGAAGCATCCCGGCATTCGCCTGGAGTGATTTTGGGAAACCATGGAAAACCCAAATCTGGATGCCCGGACGGGGAATCGAACCGGTGTCCTCCCGAATGCGAGGCCAGAACATTAACCACTCACCCACCACGCTATGTCTAAAACAGCTCCCTGTCAGATTTTTTTTTTTTTTTCATAAATAAGAGTACATTTGTGTTTTGAATAGTAAAAGTAGAGTACAATATATAGATAAAAGTACATTTATTTATTGTGTATTAATATACATTTTTCATTGTTTTTTGACACATTCTACAAAATCGTATCCATCACAGACACTTCTACAGCATCTGTGCAGTCTATATTTAAATTAAACTTTGTGGTGAGCTAATATTTTATTAATCTCTCCACTCTGTATTCATCACGGAAAAGAAACTCTCAATGAATGCGAATCAAAAGTAAACAGTATTTTTCTATTTGTTTTGAAGTATACGTATGCTTACAGTGAAACTTATCATGGTAACTGGTTGGTAAGAAAATAACTGGTTGTTAGATGCTGGTAACAAGTGTATACACTGTTCCACATAATAATTATTAATTAACTCGGGATTGTATTTGTAGATTACAGCAGATATTGGTTATACTAATGGGTTGTAGTTAACTTGTCAATATATAATTATATTATCAATTATATAGTAATATTGACATTACTAATAAGTGTATGTACTGTTCCACATCCCCGAGATTATTCTCACATGGGATCAAAGTGAACATATCTATCTATCTATCTATCTACTGCAACAGCGTTTGTTTGATAAGCGAACTGCGAAGCGAGCAGTTTGAAGGGTGTCAGATTCTGTGTGCGGCTACGAGGTGAAACCAGAGACGCTCTCATGTGCTCGCTGATTATTTTGGTGTCAGCAGAGAGCAGCATAAATCAGCGTGGTGAGTTTGTTTTCCTGCACGGAGAGCAGCCAGTCAGATGGGCCCAACTGGGCGCTGACGACTGCTGACAACGCCATCTGTCTGACACACCACGGAACCGCAGCACCTCTTATTAACACAGCTTAGTCTGAAATACCATTGGAAGCAATAGACAGCTATATCAGAAGAGCACAGTCATTTGCGACACGTGAAACAGTCTTCGATTCTATTGCAGTAGGTACTGTAAATTTGGCGACCTTTTTTTTTTAGCTCTACGGATTTGAGGGCCGAGGAGACTATAAATACCACCTTTTCCCCGACTCAAGCCCCCCCCCCCCAAAGCCAAAATCCGTTAAAGTCAAGCCTCCCCAACCAAGATCCACTCAAGCCAAGCCTCCCCCCCCCCCCCCCAACCAAAATCCTGGATCCGCCCCTGGTCGTGCGTGAGTAACAGCACACTTTATTACGAAGTTGTTTTCATTATTTTTCGGGTGTGTCTCTCGACTGATGGTCCTTTTTTCCTTATCCTTTGCTATTTATACATCTATCCAGGAAGTTTAAAAAAAAAGTAAAACTATTTTAGGAGGTGATAGTATGGACAAAAATGTTGAATAAATAGCCTATAAAGTGCCACTAAGCATTATATATCAAGCAGAATGAAACTGATATGACTATAAGAAAACTGTAGGGGTTTTTCACATAAGGTCGTCTTTGACGAACCATAGCCATGTTTTCCCCTCAAAGAGCAACAAAAAGAGTCCCCAAAACAAACCCATCCTATACAGAGAGACACGTAAAGTAGAGCTACCTTGGTAGCGGGCCTTCACAAACACGCCGTTGAGGCAGAGACACCAAAAAAAAAAAAAAAAAAAAGATCAAAGCCCTCGTTTTCCCCTGAAAGTGAACAAATAAAGTGTCCCAAAACTAAACGATCCTGAAACCTAGAAGTAAAGCTACCGAAGGTACTGGGGCTTCATACACAGCCGTTGAGGCAATGAAACACACACACAAAATAGCCTCAGCCCTTTAGCGTAAGCAATCACGCACTCTGTGAAACTGTCTTGGTTGGTACTCAAAAGAAAATATCAAAAAGCAATTCGTATCTAATTTTTTTTATCTGCTTAACGTCTCTCTAACAACGAGGTCTTCAGAGACGAGAAAGGTTGGGGGGCAACGAATGGGAAGGAATTCGGCCATGGCCTTTAGAAGGAAGCATCTCGGCATTTACCTGGAGTGATTTGGGAAACCATGGAAAACCCAAATCTGGATGTCCGGACGGAAATTCGAACCGCCGTCCTCCCGAAAGCGAGGCCAGAACGCTAACCATTACACCACCACGCTCTGTTAGTATCTAGTGTTCATAATGTTAATATCAATAATAAGAATTTCTTTATTTTCAAATATAAGTGCTAGCAGACTTGACACATGTTAATTTACAAACCCCCGTAAAGGACTAGTTGTAAGCAGCCTGCTGTCCGTCGAGTGTGTTCTCGTGTGTGTTGCAGTGCGCGGCCGTCCAAGCTGCGTGCGAAGCTGGTGATCGCGGGCATCTGGGTGGTGTCGGGGTCACTGGCAGCGCCCATGGCCACCGCACTCAGGGTCGTCACCGCCACGGAGATACTCGGTGAGTCGGCTACAAAGAGATACACACTCTGTGAGAACACTGCGACGACATCCCACCTGATGATGGCAGCGGAGGTTGCTGCCGAAACGTTGTTTACAGAAGAACTTATCCGACAGAACACCCGAGAAGAATTTTTGTCCTAAATAACTCTGTCTGTCTGTATGTTTGTTAGGTTTTCACCACTAAACGGCTAAACCAATATTGATGAAATTTGACAAGGGAATACTATGTATCACTGGAAAGTATGTAGAATACATTTTTCAGGATAAATAACATATTTCGTCATAAAATTTCGAAAACTAACCGTACGGTGATAGACAGATGGGTATCGTGTGTGAGTCTCTGTAATGTTGTATCGGTCACTCGGGCTTTGTTTCTCTCGCAGTCAGGTTGCGTACGATCTGTTTATCTACATTTCTTGCACAGACCCTTTGCCTGTGCAACGGCACACTTATAAAAATAACGCAATTGGGACGCAACTTAATAAAAGCTGTAATCTCTTTATGAGACAGCTTCGCTGGTAGAATGTTATCGTGATTAGCTCCCCTTTATATTATTCCAACTCCGTGCTTTTTGTTACACATTTGTGTAACTTACAGTTTTGTTTGTGTATCAAATCCTTGAATTAAAATTCTAAGAGATACTAGAAACGTGCTCTGGTTTCTTCTTGCTTCTTCCGGGCGGTGATGTGAATTATATAGAGAGGATACTGCAAAGATGTAGAGGACCATTTCTCCCGTGATTGTTTATTTATTTAATTTGTAATAAATCACGTCAGTGCAACTGTTATTAATTTGTTTAATGCCGGACTCGTTTCGCCACTTATTCAAGCATCATCAGTAATGAAACTCCCTCGAAATTTACACTTAGTTTATTAAACAAAGTATGACATAGTGCTAGAATCGTATCAGTTAATTTATTTCCTATGGAGCGCACGCTCCGGTGGCAATTTCCCTACACACCCATCTTCCCCCTTTCCTGCACCCACCTACATTTACCCTCTACAAATTTAAACCTTAAATTCTTTCAGCGGTTTTGGTAAACTATTCATCATTTCCCTTGGTAACTTATTCCAATCCCTGACACCCTTACCTAAAAAAGAGAATCTTCCTGCACCCTTGTGCCTGAAATCGTGTGCCAGCTTGTGACCATGGCCATCTTTTCCCTTCCATGCACTACTTTTCATAACTACACCCATATCTTTCCACGCCTCATCATCAACATGCACCTTGTACACTCCCATCTCCCTCTTCGCCCTCCTCCAGTCTTCCAGCGAATCACAGTCAAGCTCTTGTATACTATCGTTTCTTTCTTCTTCTCTTCGATATCGGCCATCTAAGAACCACGAAAAGTAATCCTGTGCATTCATTTCGATGTTTCTTTTCTTGACTTCCAATAGTTCTTCATCCTCTCTCACTTTGCTGTTTCCTCCTTTCTTCTGTCCATATTTTACTACATTTCCTCTTCTCCTTCTCCTGGAAACCCTTGAAATTTTGGATCAGTCTCCTGAAAGTTGTTCTATCCTGTATTAAATCTTCTGTTATTCCGATCTCAATAATATCTTTCTTTACTCCTTGGATCCACCGGTTGCCCTTCTTACTCTTATAAATATGGTTGATTTTTTTTTTGTATGTCTTTTGTTATCCATTCTCATTATGTGACCAAAAAAACTGATTCTCCTCTTTCTGATCCTGTCTTACATCCTTGCAATTTCTTCGTCTTTGTATAGATTTTAATTCCTCCGGTGTCTAAACTCACCATTTTAAATTTTTAGTGTTCCCCAAATTTTTCTCAAGATTGCCCTCTCCCTTTTCCCTATCTCTTCCATTTCTCAGTTTTCATAGAGAACAAACATTCTGGGGCGTACAGATCTTCTTGTTTGATTACTGTGTTGTAGTGCTTGATTTTAGTAGTCCTTGAGAGATTATTCTTATTGTATGTCTCTTTATTCAGTTGGTATGCTAGTTCTAGTTTTCTTGCTCTTGACATGTTTGCTTCCTTACCTAGCCCATTATTCTGAATTACTTCACCTAGATATTTAAATTTATTGACCTTGTTAATTTTTCTATACTCTGTGTTTAGTACTGTGGGTGAATCCCTAGCATTTAGTCATGACTTTAGTCTTCTCAAAAGAGATCTGATGTCTAGCTTTTCCTGCTATTTGTTTCAGAAGGTTGATTTGTTCGAGTGCGGTTTCTATACTTTCAGAAAGAACATTGAAGGCCAAAGAGTTTATCCCAACCCCTTTCTGCTTCGAACCTAATCTTATCTCATGGTTAATTCCCCTTTCCTTGAGTTTCTCTTCCCATACTCTTATTACCCTCTCCAAAACGCAATTGAAAAGAACTGGGGAAAGCCTATCTCCCTGCCTGACACCGCTTTTTATTTTAAATTCCTCTGAGATCTCTCCCATAAATTTCACTTTTGAATTTGTTCCAGTGAGGGTCTGCCTGATTATGTTGATCGATTTTGAGTCAACGCCAAATTCCCGTAAAATGTTCAGTAATGAGACTCTATCTACTGAGTCGTAAGCTTTCTTCAAGTCCACATAAACTATAACTAGTTTTTGTTCTCTGTAACCCTGTCTCGTATAACAGATTTCAGATTTAGAATCCGTTCTACACAGGATCATCCTTTTCTGAACTCACCTTGGTATTCTCCAATTTGTTTGTCTATTACTGGTTCAATTCTGTTTTGAAGAGCTTTTGACAGTATCTTACATGTCACTGCTACCAGAGAAATTTCTCTGTAATTGTTCACATCTGTTTTGTCACCATTCTTGTGCAATGGGTGTATCAGTGCGTTCTTCCATTCGTCAGGAATTTTTTCTGTTCGCCAGATTTCCTGCAGTATGTTAATCAATTCCTACCTAGCCTGACCATCTGCCTCTTTCCACAACTCTGCAACAATCAGGTCTTCCCCTGCAGCTTTATTGTTTTTCAGACCTTGGATTTTCTTTCTTATCTGGTGGCTCTGAAGTTGTTTAATTCTTGCTTGTGACTGACTGAATTCTAGTCTTTCTTGAGGTTCTTCACAGTTCAGTAATTTTTCAAAATAACGGGCCAAAATTTTGCAGTTTTCTATCATATCCCCATCAACATACTTCCTTTAATCTACACTTACCTGTACGAGAATTTTGACAGCAACGATTTTTTCCCCCCTGTGTTTTTCCAGCGCCTTCTCCTCATAATACTTCCGCCAGGCCCATAAAAAACGTCCGGTAACAGGTAACGCTATAACAGCTACCAGCAGGTGGAGTATTAAAGCCAAGGCAGGAGCTATATTGCCATAACTTTAGCTAACCTTCAGACCTGGTTTATTAGACACTAAAAATTGTGAAATAACGGCCTCAAACAAGCTGTAGGCAGACTCCGGAAATACGCAGCGTACACGTAATTTCCCGTGACGTCATCTCTGCTTAGCAACCGAGCATAGTCGGCCTCGCACTCTGGAGGACGCTGGTTCGAAGCCCCGTCCGGGCAACCACATTTCGGATTTGTAGTATTTCCCCGAAATCAGTTCAGGCGAATGCAGGGATGATTCCTCAGAAACACCATGGCCGAATTACATCCCGTTCCTTACCCTTAATCCTTTCACGCCTTTAATATCGATGAGGCATAAAGTTACATTAAAGAAAAAAAATGTTAGTCGACCACACAAATACGGTTAAGTAAGAGAGTACACATTGCCATAATAGGTTTAAGCGACTCAATAAAAAGTCTCGGGTCCTACTATTGAATAACTACATTTCAACTAAGTTTGGTAGGTGAGCGGGAATCGCTCTAGCCTTGCATTCTCGAAGGAGCGTCCCCAAACTACGTCGGGGGGGGGAAGGAATTGGCTGGAAAGCTAAGCTGGCCTACGTGGCTGGAAGGAGGGGGGGGGGGGGGTTCCGAGCAAAGCCATGTGTATTTTCATTCATATTATTTATCACAGTTAAAATCAGGTACAGAACACACAACATCATGTGAATATTTATTTGCGTCATTTAATTATTTCCGTATATCATTTAATTGTCTCCGTAAGTAATTGACGGTAGTCTGACAACAGCAAACAGTACAAAATGTCTTCTGAAATCAAAGGTTCTACCAAGGGTTATACGTACGGATGGGCAAATGAAAAAACATATATCAATGAATATCGTATCGATATTTATAAAATAGTATCGATGTTTCTTTTTTTTTGTCATTAGTCTTTCGACTGGTTTGATGCAATCCTTCATCCCTTCCTATCTTGGGCTAACATCTTCATCTCTACATATCCCCTACAACCCACGTCCTCAATTATCTGCGTCATATATTCTAATCTCTGTCTTCCTCTACATTTCTTACATTCGACTGTTCCCTCCACCAGCAAATTAACCAATCCAGCATGTTTGAAAATATGACCTACCAGCCTGTCTCTTCTTTCTGTAAGCTTCTTCCACGAACTTCTTTCCTCACCCATCATTTCCAAAACTCGTTCATTTCTTACTTTGTCTGTCCACTTAACTTTCAACATTCTTCTGTAGCACCACATTTCAAATGTTTCAATTTTCCTTCTTTCCGGTATTCCTAAAGTCCATGTTTCGCTACCGTAAAGTGCTGTGCTCCACACATAGAGTTTAAATTTTTTTTTCTAATTCCTAGATCAATATTTGAAACTAAAAGACTTCTTTTTTTCATGAAGGCTCTTTCTGCTATTGCTATTCTGCTTTTAACATCATTCTCGCTTCGGCCATCGATGGTAATTTTGCTTCCGAATTAACAGAATTCACTTACTTCTCCAATTTCATCATATCCTATTTTTATATTTAATCTACTAGTATTGGTATCATTTCTGCTACATTTCATCACTTTAGTCTTGCTTTGACTTATTGTATCGATGTATATCAAGAAAAAAATATCCGTATGTCAATATATCGATATTTTTGCCTTAAGTCGGCAATTATCCAGAAATATTCCCAAAATATTTTTATCTCAGCATACCCCTTACCACCCACGTCATCAATTAATCAATTATCTGCTTCATATATTCTATTCTCTATGTTCTCTACACTTCTTACCTTCGACTGTTCCCTCCACCAGCAAATTAACCAATCCAGCATATCTCAAAATATGACCTACCAGCCTGTCTTTTCGTTTTGTAATATTCTTCCACAATTTTCTTTCCTCCCCCATCATTTCGAAAACTCGATCATTTCGTACTTTATCTGTCCATTTAATTTTCACTTTCCTTCTAAAGCACAACATTCCAAATTTTTCAATTTTCCTTTTTACTGCTATTCTTAAAGTCTTCGCTTTTAGC
>CM061914.1:189425954-189500154 GCA_031002005.1 Vandiemenella viatica | reverse complement strand
CTACCGATACATCATTACAGAGACTTACATACACTATCCGTCTATCTGTCACCTTATACTCGTAGTTAGTTTTCCTAGTTAAACGATAAAATAAGTTATTTAAACCGAAAAAAATATCCCGTGTCGTTGCTAATCATGCATAATATTTTTTTTCCATATTACATCAAGATCGTTTTAGCCGTTTATTCGGGAAAACGTAACAAACAGACGGAGAGACAGCTTTATTTTGGCATTTATAATATTAGTGCAGATGCGTCAATGCCGTTTCTGTTCCGAGCTGTGCCACTGACCTGGTAGAAGTAGAAGGAGTTGATGGCTTCGGTGGTGTCGCTGGCGTTGTCCGCCTCAGTGGTCGACACGTTGACCTGGACCGTGGTGACGTCAGTGGTGTCGGTGCTGGAGAGTTCCAGCAGCGCCGCCGTGGAGGTGGCGTTCTCCATCGTGACAGCCTTCAATGGCGACAGCAGGTAGACACAGCTACATGGCGGCCTTCACCAGGACTGTAAACACAGAGACACGATCGTCACACGACATCACATCGAAACAGCTCTTCCCTAATATTTGATGGTTCGTGGTTTAATTAATATGATAAACATCCAGTCCACCATACAGTTCAATTTAAACTTGTTTTCATTTTCATAAGCACGACGTCAAAAATGTTGGTTACAAGCATACATACAATCCAGCGACTGCATACAACGCTTCTTCCACAGACAATACTGTCCTTCATGATTAATTGACTTTCGGGTTTTGCCGCGTTGTTTATTTCATTACCTAAGCTTTCGGCTGGTATCCTCCAGCCTTCGTCAGAGATACTGTTCATGTTGACATAGCAACGAGCGCCAAGCATCGTAGAGTTAAAGGCCGCTATTAATCATGAACAAAGATGGCCGTGGAAGTCTGAGGAATCAATACAGTCCTTGGCCGTCGTAAATTGAGTCGGTGAAAACTGTTACTGTAAGACTAAAACTTTCTCTGCTGATCGTTTTATATAAGCTCTATCGAAATTTCTAGAACACTACAAAGGATTCCGACTGACATTTCTCGAACATTAACAACAGTTAAAATATATTAAAAACAATCATAATTAATACATAATCATTTACAATCATTACAAAATGGTCAAAAATGGAAATTGAAGGTACTTAAACACAAAATTATCCACAGAAATCATTTTAAACTGTAGCAAATTGTTGTTTATACATCTTAACTTGCATTAATACTTGGAATTACAGTCATTTAAGCAATTCTCTTGCAGAATTCTGTCCTTAAACATATTAAATGGCCTCTAAATAATTTCTTTTCATAAAACAAAGTCTATATACATTGATTTATAGTAAATTGCAAAACAAACATGTAAGATCCTATTCAACCAAACTCTAGCTTACTACAAATAATTCATAAAATACAGTTCCATTCAAGTTTAGGTTTGAGGGCTGTTACACTATGGTTAACATTTTAAGAACCGTAAGGTGTGACAAATGTTGTACAAGACCTTGGAAGGCTTTTTTCACTTACGGGGAATCCTTAAATTACGTCACAGGAATTTATTGATTTATGGAGCCCCTCCCCTCCTTCTCAAAGGTGGGTCACATTTATGTCCTGGTGTGACGTATCATATTTCGCAGTTTTAAAATTAAGAAATTATTATATTAAAACATCACTTCCAAAATTATTTATCTACTTCTGTCTAACTTGGAGACCATCAGACATGTTCAGAACGGATTTCGATCCCCCGAGTATATGTTGAAGGGTAATTACTCCATATGTCTGTATTACAATTATTTCTTCAAAATGAACCCTAGATATCGAGAAATTAACGCGGAAACATATGTGAATACCTTTTAAATATTATAATTTTAGTGAATTGTGTAATAGTTCCAGCGTAGTGTATCCGGTAAGGTGCTAACTTCTCATTTTGCGAACCCGGGTTCAAATCCCCATACTGCCAAATATTTTTATTTCTTTTTTTATATGCAGTCATCATTGAGCATTGATTTTATTTCATTTAAAATTCATTTACGAATTTTTATTATGCCAAATAACTTTTAAACAAAATATTACAGAATATACAATCCCTACATTTTTTTTTTTTTTAGGAAATCATTATTTAATTGTTTATTATTTATGTGTTTTTTTTTTTTAATGAAACAGGTATATTTCATGTTCATTGTTTCTATACTTGTATCTCTACAATTAATATCGAAAAGTAAATATATTACAGCCATAAGGTCGGGGTTTTTCCCCCCTACCACAGTTATACTTATTTCCGTTCAGTGGTGGTAGCATGTAAATGTTTGAAACTAACATAATGTCTGTTATTTCGCATAATAAAAATTCGTAAATGAATTTTAAATGAAATAAAATCAATGCTCAATGATTACTGCATATGAAAAAAGAAATAAAAATATTTGGCAGTATGGGGATTTGAACCCGGGTTCGCAAAATGAGAAGTTAGCACCTTACCGCATACACCACGCTGAAGATTTTAAACAATGTACTAAAATTATAGTATTTAAAAGATATTCACATATGTTTCCGCGTTAATTTCTCGATATCCAGGGCTCATTTTGAAGAAATAATTGTAACACGGACATATGGAGTAAATACCCTTCAACATATACTCGGGGGATCAAAATCCGTTATGAACAGGTCTGATGGTTCCCAAGTAAAACATTTTTTCATGAAATCAACAATAAATAAAAGATTTTGAAAAACTGACAAAACATAACAAATCAAATGAGTCATGCAAAGTTTAATCATCTTTTTTTCACAGACTATGAACTAATTCTTTTATATTATTGATGACTGGCATAGCTGTCACTTAGATTTTGATATTGTTAGGAATGTTATTCTGTCAATAACTTTTTCAACCGACCATATAGCATCATCGTAATTTATGACACGAAGCACTTCCCCGTCACGTCTAGCTGCAATTGTTTGAGGACAAAACTTCGTGGTGGGCAAAACCTCTTATTGCATCTTATGTGACAGCTTGTATTTGTTATTGGCTATGCGTGATGAAAGATATAGACCACAGATGCCACACGATCGCCCTTTATTCGCCTGATTTGGCTCTAATAAACTTCCATCTATTCACCAAGCTCAATGGCCTCTTATTACATTAGAGGCGGTATAGGACGTGGAGCAAGGAACGGGAGGGAATTTAACCGTGGCTTTTTGAAGGAACCATCCCAGCAATCGCCTGGAGTGATTTGGGGAAACAATGGAAAACCCAAATCTGAATGCCCGGATGTTGTGAACGAGCAGAGGTCTACGCTTCATGGGATTTGGTTCTGACCGCTGAGTGTCTATCATGGAGGGAAACTCTAATGTCTTCTCTTAAACGCATGCTTCCGCGATTTTATTTATTTATTTATTTAAAGGTTTCTTTAGCCTGGCAAGATTAGGGCTGTCAAGCCCTCTCTTACATCATACCAGGTGTTTACTACAATAAATAATATACACCTTACACAATATAACAGTATACAACACTTGTATAACATTTGACCTAAATCAAGTTAAATAGTAATACTAACAAAAAAAACTTAATAATATTTATGAGTAAAATACTGACTAAAATCTTAATAGTATTCGTGTTTAACTAGTTAATAATTTAATGGTATAAACTAATGCTAGTGGAAGTTAAAGAAGTAAACGGTACAAACTTCATACTAGTGGGATGAAGAAACAAAACACAAACTAATAATAGGGAAGGCAGAATAAAGAGGTGGACACTGTATAAATCAATATTATTCAGATCAAAAATTAAGTTATGCATGGAAGGAGGGATCTTTTAGCTAGTGCTCTAATAAGTAATGCTTTCTCAAAAGAGTTTTAAATGGGCCGATTTTTTTGGTAGTTCTAAGTTTCAGGGGAAGATCATTCCACAGTTTAGCCGCTGAAATGAAGAAGGAATTGCCTAGGGTTTCCGAGCTGTGGGAGTGGATGGTTAGTATGTTTGTGTTCAGGGATCTGGTGTTAATATTATGAGAAAGTCCTAGATATGAGATGTTGGAACAGAGGTATGCGGGAGTTTTCAGATGTATGAGACGGTGAAGGAGATATAGAGTGTGGAATCGTCGTCGATCCCAAACACGTAACCACTGTAAGCGGTCGTATGAAGGTGAGACGTGGTCGTACAGTCGTAGGTCACAGATGAACCTTACACAGGAGTTCATAACTAGTTCAAGTTTCCTTACGTCAGCAGAACTCAAATTTTACTGAACAACGTCACAGTAATCGAGATGGGGTAGCACCAGAGTCTGCACCAATTGCTTTTTCAAATGAGTGGGGAAGAATTTCTTACATTTATACAGAGTATGAAGAGAAGAGAAGGCTTTGCGACATACTGAGACAGTGTTTTCAGACCAGACGATTTAAATATTACATTTACACACGTCGACTAGATTCTCACACCAACTGCTGTTTTGGGATTTTGTATATATGAAATTTCATGTAGTCTAGCTACCAATCGAAAAAATCTGATGATAGTGGAGTACTTTATTACTGTCCGACATTCCTTAGTGATTTTTTTGTTACTTTTCCAAGACTGTTTTGCGTTTTCTACTGTGCAGTGACGGGATACGCTGTAAGGTATGGGGGGTTCCCCTTTAAGGCACGGTTTGAGTGACACATTCGAAGTCGGTCTTCCTCCATTCACCACCGCCACAAAAGAAATGCCGACTGCTGCAGACTCACAAAGAAGGCGCCTCGCACAGTAGTGACAGCGCTGTCAACCCCACGGACACCTGCGCGGCATCACAATACTCGCAGACAGCAGTCCCGAATCCCGGTGATTTTATCCACGCAGTTTTGATGCAAGCAGTGTGTGGCGGCATATCATTGGTGCTGACACGAAACATGACAGTTACGTTAAAGCACGGCGATGGTATAAAGCGCTGTTTTTCAACCTTTTTGTATACACGACCTCTTTGCAAGTAAACAATTTTTGGCGCCTCCTCCCCTCCCCAGGTTCGTATAAAGACTTTGGAGACACCTATGACCATAATAAAACTATGTCATTGATTTCTTTCTATTGAGACTATACATACTCATCGATAAATCATATGCTGAACAAGGTAGTCGCGGGCAGTCTGTGGCCAGTGATGTATCTTTGTCATGGAGGTGAGAAGATGGAGTCAGCGGCCACATAGGAACAGTTTGTTTCCGTTCACTGCAATCAGTTGTCCGAGTACGCCAGCGAGTACGGAGTAGCTTCGCTACGAGCGAGGATAAAATGGAAAAGTTTCTCAAAACATATGCGCAGTCCTCCACGTCTACCACAAGTGGCAGTGGCGAAAAAAATTCAAAAACAGAAAAAAATAGACTTTATGACGACAAGAACCCGAAATATGGAAGAAAGAATACAAATAGGCTCCAATCAGAAAATGATTTGGTTATATGCGTGTCAAAAATGCAACTATGATTCGACAATTCATCAAAAAGTAAACAGCTTCAACATTACTACTGAAGATGTTGTATTTTTTATTGCAGTATAAGACATAAATATAAATCAAAGCAAGACAAAAGTGATGAAATGTAGCAAAAATGATACCAATACTAGTAGATTAAATATAAAAATAGGATCGGATGCAATAGGAGAAGTAAGTGAATTCTGTTACTTGGGAAGTAAAATTACAACCGATGGCCGAAGCAGGAATGATATTAAAAGCAGAATAGCACTAGCAAAAATAGCCTTCATGAAAAAGATAAAACTTTTAGTTTCAAACATTGATTTAGGAATTAGAAAGAACTGGAGCACAGCACTTTATGGTAGCGAAACATGGACTATAGGAATATCAGAAAAAAAGAAAAATGAGGCATTTGAAATGTGGTGCTACAGAAGAATGCTGAAAGTTAAGTGGACAGATAAAGTACGAAATGAAAGAGTTTTGGAAATGATGGGAGAGGAAAGAAGTTTGTGAAAGAAGCTTACAGAAAGAAGAGACAGGCTGGTAGGTCATATTTTGAGACATACAGGATTGGTGAATTTGCTGGTAGAGGGAACAGTCGAAGGTAAGAACTGTAGAGAAAGACAGAGATTAGAATATATGAAACAGATAATTGAGTACGTGCGTTGTAAGGGGTATGTAGAGATGAAGATGTTAGCAGAAGATTGGAAGGGATGGAAGATTGCATCAAAACAGTCGAAAGACTAATGACATCGAAAAAAAAAACATAAAACCCATCCTTTTTGCATTTATCTCGCTTCCGACCGTGACGCACCGACCAAGACTTGGCGACCCCGCTGGTCTGAAGTGACAGCCAACGGTAATCAGAAGACAAGCAACGGTAGGAAACGCATATTTGGCGACCGTCATAGGACTAGGAACAATAAAATATGTACTTTTGTGATGGGGAGTTACGTGAAAGGACTTTCAGAACCCTATTCACAATCTGCTAAACTTACCATAGCTAGTGCTATTAAGATGTACGTATGTTGACAACAAAGTGAAGAAACTCAGTATAGAGAAAAATAGAAGTGGCCTATCTGAATTTGAATGACGGCGACGTAAAGTATAGAAGAAAGTATTGAATAAGTGAAGACGTATTTCCCGGTGTGGAGAGGAATCGTTTAGCGGCCAGTTTTGTGTCGCGGATCGACTCAGTTAGTTCTCCCCGGGGAGTCACTCTCCAATCAGGAGACAGCTCAGACGAGAGCAACTCAGCGCAGCGAGACGTGAAATGCCGAATATATCATCGGGCCCGGGGGCATAGTGGAAACTCGATACGCCGAGCGCGCCGCACAAAGGGGCGGCGAGACACAAAAAATGAACAGCCGCCGCTCGGGGGCAGATTGCGCGCGCCAACAAGTTTCACTCGTTCACCCGAGTCGTTTCGGCCTGCCGGCGGCGCTGCATCCTCAGGAGACTTCACGGGCCGTATCACAGGCGACGTCACCGCGCCTCCGGCTCCGCAATCTGGCGCTTTGGGGAAATTACCGAAGTGGTGGGGGTGTTTGAAGTGATTGCTGGGGAGACATCGCGAAGTATTTTTTTGTTTCAGTACATGGGCCCGGGCACGCATCTCAAAACCTAGTTGACCCAGAATCCCCTTCACAGCTATTTCTGTTGCGAGAAGAAAAGTACTTCATGATTTACTATTAAGTTTTTGTTATATACATCCTGTTCGGGATGACATGCATTGAAAACGTACAGGACCAACCAAGATTTTTTTTTTTTTTTCGTGATTCCTTTCTCCGAAGGGCTGAGGCGTGTATTGCTGTAGACGAGCGTCACGTTACGGACCTGTTAATAACTCCCCCAAGTATGCGTTTACGACCCTATGTTTATTAAACATTTTTGTCTTATTTTGATGCATACTGCCACCTCCTAATACATTTCATACTTTTGTTAACACACTGTATACACAAAATAATTAACGTCTACCGACAAAAACCTCACGTCAAACAGTCAGACAAACCTTTACACATTACTGTTGCATTTTCTTTTCAGAGATCGGTAAATAACCTCCCTAAGACAACAAAAGAGTACGAAGTGGAGATTTCACCCAAAAAACCATAGTTAGAGTCTTCTTCGGTAAAAATCACAACAGAACCAAAATTTCAGGTGGAAACATACTCGTAGAACAAGTAGCAGAATTTAAATACCTAGGTTACAGCCGCAGCTAGGCCAGAGAAATCGATATGCAAAAAAAAAAAAAAAAAAAAAAAAATCACAAATTTCGCGAAAGTCACAAGAATAATAAATAGTACGTTTAGACCATTTTTTATGATAGTAGGCCTAGGCCTATAGTATGGGATTTATTTATTTATTTTCCATATGCAACATAGCCCAGCACCTAGTATCTAATCTGAGCTCTTATTTCCATTCTTTTACATTTACATATATTTGTATCTCATATATATATATAACGTATTAACATATAAACAATGGATGGATGAAAATTTTGATTCAGTTTCTAATATCTATTACATCTACTGTTATTAAACAGAATGGGTACCACAACACTACTAAATCTACTACTACTGCTATTGTCCCTAATATTACTACTAACATTATTATTACTGCTACTAATATCATTACTATTACTACTACTACTAATACTAATACTTATACTAACTACTACTAATAAATAAATAAATAAAAATAGTATAGTATGGGACCATATATGGATGTTTAAGTGTTGTGTGTTCTGTGTTGTGATTGTTGGTTCTTTGTCCGTCCCATGTTGTGAACTGTGGGAAGTGAAACACTTGAAGCATTATAATCACTCTTATCTGACTGCATGGCCTAATTAGCCGAACGACGTAATAAAAAAATTCAGAAGTTGGACGGGGAGTGAAACAAGGCAGCTAAATTTGTTTGTGAAATTTAGAGCAGAACACAAACGGTAGCTGAAATGATAAAGGAGCTGGAATGCGACTCATTGGAAGACAGGAGAAGGGCGAAGATTTTCTTTCGCAGGACGAGTCTGATTTTTCGCTTAATCAGCGAATAAAAAGAAAAAAATGTTTGCTGTTTTATCCAAACTGGGATGACGATATATTAGAACGAAGGATTACCTCTAACATATATACTAGTCTAAAATTTTTCAGGGCCAATTTCGTTGTAACCGTTTAAGCTGCCCGTTTTGTAATACGCCAATATACTGTAATTATCTTCCTATACTGTCAGTTTCAACAAATTCTATCTCGCCAAGAGTGGATGCTCTTCAATTTAAGAATAAGGAATTATTTGTGATATATATCTTAAGACGTCATGGAAAATGTAACGTAAACGGCATGCTATGTTTATCTATATTTTCTTCTCAATCTCCTATTTTTTTAACAATAAAAAGATATACTACTGTGTTTGTTTCTCAGCTTCGTTTGGCATATATTGCCGATTTGAAATGGATTTTTCGAGAGGAGTTTCGTTCAATCTACGAGCAACTGTCATTTTTTTTTTTTTTTTTTTTTTAAAAAAATCTGACTTGAAAGGAAAATTTCGGTCGCCAAATTTCTAACAGCTGGTGACGACATAGTTATGACGTCAAGCGTGGGGTGGCTCCAGGCCAACTCCTGGAGTGGCGGTATCCACCGGCCATTTTGGAACTCGGCCCGCTGTTTTTCAACCCCTTCATCTCTGCCAGAATAACGGGATTCTTTTTCTTTTTAATTGGCAAAAAGGCAGAAATATAGCTCCTTAGGAATTAGCTATTTATGCCTGTTTATGCAATTTCTTCAAATTCATGAACTGGTCCCACAATTAAACAGTGGACTATATGCTTACGGATAATTCCATGCGCTTATGTGATAGACAGCAGAAAATTTGTGACACATTTCGGGGTCATCTACACAAATCGGTAACAGATACATACACTTCTATACTGGGGAATCTAAATTTCCCAAAATGCTGTCACAGAGGGAATCACTCTTCCAAGGGGGCGTCCTCGGAAATCATTTATTGCACGCATAATAGTCTAAACATCTGAGGCAAGTAACAACCTTCCTTTTCAAACAATTTTCGGTCATGTTGGCATTTGCCATGACAGTTACAAAGTTCCAAGGACCGGCATCAGACAAAGTACATAATTACCGTCTTGAATCTTTCTGCCAGCGTACAAATCTCTTGTGCGTCCACATTTGGACTATTGTTGTGCCATTTGGGATCCGTTTCGTAAGGGGTTGATTGACAGTATAGAGAAAGTACAGAGAAGAGCCGCTGGATTCGTGACCGCTTGCTACAGTCCTTATGAAAGCGTCACAGAAATGATTAGTAGACTAGGCTGGGAGTCTCTGGTAGATAGACGACGCACGTTTCGTATAAACTTACTGGTAAACATGTGTACTCCCACTTTCACTCACGAGTGTAGTGAAATACTTCGTGCAACAGCCTATTTGAGCCGGAATGACAGGAAAGATAAGATTAGAGAAATAAGGTGCCTCACTGATTCTTATATGAATTATTTTTTCCCTCCTACTATTCGGGATTGGAACGCACAGAAAAGAGATTAGCTTTGGTGCTGAGCACCCTCTGCCACTCACAATTTTGTGAACTGGATAGTATATAGGTAGATGTAGATATAGATGTAGAAATATTCAAGATCCGTAAGCATAGTTAAAATAGTCATGGTATTAGACGTGGTCTAAAATGAGGTCTCCAAAGGAATTGACCTCGCATTCGGGACGACTCCGCAAAGTGGTTCAGGATTAAAATATAGTAGACATTTGAACTTAAGTCATAATATCGATCCAAAAAATTCCTTTAGATAGCATTTGTTGTGCTGATCACCAACTGCTACGCTCAATTTTTGATAACAGTGAGTCTGCCACAAAAAAAAAAAAAAAAAAAAAAAAAAAAAAAAAAAAAAAAAAAAAAAAAAAAAAAAAAAAAAAACCACACACACACACATTTCTTTTAGTATATTTTTTTGAAGTGTGGAGGATTCATTTATTTAATTGAACATAACAATTGTTGATCAGCTTAACAAATGATAGCTAAAGTAATTTTTGTTGGGTCGATATTATGACGTTGCAATGTCCACTATATTTTAATCCTTAAGTTAATTTGCACCCTGTAATCAAAGCATAAAGGATACGCAAGAAATTTTTCTGGCATAATATTAAGTAGTACAAGTAGTTACGATTTTGACACTTTGATACAAGGCAGTGAAAAAATAAAAAAAAAACAAAAAAACAACAGATTTTATCCCATACAAATTTTAGTATTTTTTGATGTGTGAAGGACTAATTTTTATCAGAAATTGAACATAACGATTGTTGATCCCGTCCGGGCATCCAGGTTTGGGTTTTTCATGGTTTCCCAAATCACTCCAGGCTGATGCCGGAATGCTTCCTCCAAAAGGCCATGACCGAATCACTTCCTGTTCCTTGACCCAATACTTTCCCGTCTCTAATGACGTCGACGTCGACGAGGCGTAAAGCCACAAGAAAAAAAAAATCAAGAGGAAAATGGATAAAGTTGAGTAGGATATAAAATGTGGACAGCCAAGCAGAGAAGAGAGAGAAAAATGAGATGCGTTGAGTGCAACAGAACAGGCGTGGGTAGCGACTACCTTGGGTGCGGGTATTGATACTTGAGGTCGCGCGACTTACAAGGCGCGCTCCATTAGGCGCGCTGACGGACGGGAAGTAATGCGGAGCGCTCGCCGTTTATCTCGACCCGAATTAACAGAGCCTAATTACAGGCAGTCCACTCTGTCACAGTAATAGAAGGTTTAAAGACGACGCAAACAGCGACTTTCACCAGGGGAGGGGTCTTCCGTCAAACACAATTCACGGTGGTTACTGCTGTCGTGCGTGATCCATCGACCATACGTGATTAAGAAATTACTGGATGACATGAAAACGATAGTTAGAAGGATCTGAACTTTTTTTTTAACTGCTTAACGTCTCTTAACAGCGAGGTCTTTAGAGACGGGAAAGGATGGAGGGCAAGGAATGGGAAGGAATTCGGCCATGGCCCTTCGAAGGAAGTACCCCTGAATTTGTCTGGAGTGATTTGGGAAACCACGGAAAACCCAAATCTGGATGCCCGGACGGGGATTCGAACCGGCGTCCTCCGGAATGCGAGGGCAGAGCGTTAACCGTTACACCACCACGATCGGTGGATCTGAACTAAAAGTAAATCAAAGCTAAATGAAATACCTGCACTGTAGTAGAAAACACAATAAGAATAGACTAAATGTCTAAACAGGATCAGATGTTTCGGGACAAATAAAATAGTGATAGAGAATTGTTAAGGATTGTTTGTTGTTGTTTGTAATGAGAGATGAACAAGGAAGAGGGTGAAACCAACCAGCAAAAGGGGCGTCCATTAATTACGTGAGGTGAAATGGGGGTGGGGGTGTTCGGCGAATTCTCACTAAAACACAGCAAGGGGGAGGGAGAGGGTCAACGGAAATCTGAAGTGACGTTTTAAAATTCTGCTGAAAAAAAGTAAAAAAATGACGTGAATATCGACTTTCGGGGGGGGGGGGGGGGGTATAAGGTTTAGAAACGACGCGGAACCCGACCTAAACAAAAAAACAAAAAAAAGTTCTCAAAAAACTACGATTAGCAGGTTGGAAGGGGGGGGGGGCTCCCATCAATCTGACGTCACTTTTTTGGGACGTGGGGAATCCGACCAGATCTCACGAAGCTCACAGGAGCCCAAAATGGAGCTACTTAGTTTATGGACGCTCCCTAATTTGTTAACAATAACTCCCAATTTCCTTTCTTCCCTCTCTTCTTTTGTTTGCAACGATTCTAAAATAGTTTCCCGCAATCAGCCCTGAGCAAATTAATCTTTTTACGTATTTTATCTGATTCAAAATTATTCAGAAGCACGTACTAAGAAATATTTAACCGTCCATCACAATCTGTTTCATTGAACAAACGAAATTCCAAATCTTCCTGCCGTTAGATGTAAGTATTCTGGAATTATTCGAAAGTTAAGAATATATTTTGTTGTGGAAACTGTACTTTTAACAGAACAGAGTGAGAATATTAATAAATTACTGAATTGCATGAATGACATACTGAGGAGAGAATTCGAATCAAGCATAGAGTAAAGCAAGACAAAAGTCGTGAAATGTGTCACAAATTATTGTAATGGCTGTTAATCAAATGCGAAAAAAGGATCAGATGAAATAGGAGAAGTGAGGGAATTCTGTTAGTTGGGATGCAAAATTACAACTTGAAGGCCGAAGCAGGAATCTTCAAAGCAGAATAACGCTAGTGAAGCGGGGTTGTCTGGTTATCAGAAATACTTTAATTTTAAACACTGGCGTAAGACTCACAAATACGTTTCTGAAAGTGTGCATATAGAGCACAGCATTTTATGGAAGAGGTCTTTGGTTTAATTATTATCACACAGAAGGAAAACTGAAGCATTTGATTTTTGTTGTTGATGTATTCGAGTGAAATCCCTGTCCTTGATGTAGCATGCCTGCTCAAATGATCTGATCAAAGTTTTGTAAGGAATTGTGTTACAAAACTTTGGTTAGACAATTGCTTCAATATGTTAGTGTAGTATGGGACCCACATTTTGCGTATCAAATACAGGAGTTGGAGAGGGTGCAAGGAAGGACTGCTAGATTTCTCTCTGCAAATCATCGCAATCAGCAACAGATATGATAAAAGAGCTGGAATGGGATTCATTGGAAGACAGGAGGAGGGTGAAGAGGGTCATGGGAGTGTACAAGTCGTATATTGGTGATGAGGCATGGAAAGATATTGGTGTAAGATTTAAAAGTAATGCATGGAAGGGAAAAGATGACCATGACCACAAGCTGGCACTCGATTTCAGGCACAAGGGTGTGGGAAGATTCTCTGTTTTGGGTAAGGGTGTCAGGGATTGGAATAAGTTACCAAGGGAAATGATGAACAATTTACCAAATAGGTTGAAAGAATTTTAAGCTTAAATTCGCAGAAGGCAAATGTAGGTTGGTGCGGGAACGGAGGAAGAATGGTGTGTAGGGAAATTGCCACTGGAGCGTGCGCTCCATTGCAATTAATTAAATATTTATTTAAAACTGGATGTCACAGGCGAGGAAGTTTGTATTGATCAACAACGAGAGGGAAAATGTTTGGAATTGCTGTGTGATGCTCTCAAGAACAGGCAATATAATTGTTGTGCACCCGTACTAAACAAACCACAACCAACAGGTGTGTGGAATGGCCGCACTGGTGGGGATATGTCAGCAACAGGTGGCTGACTTGTGGTCAGCTGGCCACAGTGGCAACATCCGACACGACCAGAAAATCGGTCCGGGCATTAGATATGGCGGTACATAACACTTCGGGTCAGTAATACGTTATTGTAAAGACCCGTACGGAGAATATTTTGTTTATGTTAATGATGAGTATTGTCGATGATATTGTCTTGATAGCAGAACGGGCTGAGGATATTAAGAAGTTACTGAATGGCATGAACAAAATTCTGAAGGAACATTCTGGAATGAATATAAATCAAAGCAAGGCAAAAGTGATTAAATTTAGCAGAAATGATACCAATCACGGTATATTAAATATAAAAATAAGATCGGATGCAATAGGAGAAGTAAGTGAAATCTGTTACTTGTAAAGCAAAATTACAATCGATGGCCGAAGCAGGAACGACGGTAAAAGCAGAAGAGCTTGCTGATAAAGAGATATATTTTAGTTTCAAATATTGATCTGAAAATTAGAAAGAACTTTTTAAAACTCTATGTGTGGAGCACAGCACTTTATGGTAGCGAAACACGGACTTTAGGAATACCAGAAAGAGAGAAAATTGAAGCATTTGAAATGTAGTGCTACAGAAGAATGTTGAAAACTAAGTTCACAGAACAAATACGAAATGATGGGCGAGGAGAGAAGTTTGTGGAAGAAGCTTGCAGAAAGAAGAGACAGGCTGGTAGGTAATATTTTGATACATGCTGGATTAGTTAATTTGCTGGTGGAGGGAACAGTCGAAGGTAAGAACTGTAGAGGAAGACAGAGATTAGAATATATGAAGCAGATAATTGAGGACGTGGATTGTAAGGGGTATGTAGACATGAAGAGGTTAGCACAAGATAGGAACGGATGGAGGATTGCATCAAATCAGTCGAAAGACTGACAGTGAAAAAAAAAAAAAAAAAAAAGGACTGGAATCACATTATATCACTTCATAAGAGGTCTGTCTTACTTTTTACACAGATGCTTTGATTGTATTTGAACATAACTTTTTTCTGGTGATTCGTTTATTAATGATTAGCTGTTACCACTCAAATCAAAAGTGAAAAAATAATGAGAAGCGAATTCATACATACAAATACCAACATGCAAAAATACCTACCTGTAGTAAACTGCAAAAAAATTAAAAAAAAAAAAAACACACATAAAACATAGACTGAAATAGACATATGGAAACCCATCAACCAAGGAGTGAGACAAGGATGTTGCCTACCACCACTTCTATTCACTGGACGAAACCATTACGACGACGTCAAAAACCCAAAGCCAGAATCAACAAAGAGATACCAACCTAAATACATTACAGTTTTCAGACGATCAAGTACTTTTTGCTGAATCTGAAGATGATCTACACAGATCGAAATACAACCTGCATAACACACAAAATAGTACATCGAAGCTTGCGCTGCATTGCTACATTAATTAAATATATAAATAGAAGTAGCGCCAGGCTTACTGTCCCCATCCTACGGACGAATCAACCGAGATAGCCGACGGAGCATCAGAGCAAGAATGAAATAATTCGAGGGGTGACTCAAAACTAATTCTAGAAGGCTGATATTCCTGAAGCGTCTCCAGTTATAGAGAAATTAATAGTGTGCGGTAATTCTAAGACGTGCGATTGGCAACTGTGCAGAGTTTCAGCCACCTGCCACATACAGCGCTAGTTGTAGGTAAACACAAATGGCGTCTCGTTTGGAAAACTAATTTCGGGAAGTAATCCCCTCAGTTATTCGATTTCTGTGGGCGAAACTTGTAACCGCGGCTGAAATGCACCTGCAGCTGGTAGAGGTTTACAGAGAGACTGTAATGTCTCGTCAGCATGTCGCAGAATGGCGGCGAAAGCTTGCGGCTGGTAGAGAAAACGTCACCGACGACGATCGCAAGTGATAAGGTTGGGGTGGGACGTCACCCACCACTCTCCCTACAGCTTGGAACTCGCTCCAAGTGACTGTCACCATTTTCCAAGCTTGAAGGGGCACGTAGGAGGCCGACGATTACCTTGAGTCGAGGAGGTGAACACACTGTGACAACGTGAATGACTACACAAGTACGGGACTTTTACCAGGAGAGAATCTTCAGATTTATCCCACGAAGCGACAAGTATCTAAACCGATATGGAGACTATGTATTTTTTTTTATTTTTTACTTATGGCATTTTGCCTCGTCTACGTCGAGGTTATTAGAGGCAGGATAGAACTGATGACAAGGAACGGGAAGGAATTCAGCCACGGCCTTTTGAAGGAAGCATCCCGGCATTCACGTGGAGTGATCTGGGGAAACCATGGAAAACCCAAATCTGGATGCCCGGACGGGGATTCGAACCGCCGTCCTCCCGAATGCGAGGTCAGAGCGTTAACCGCTCACCCACCACGCTCGGTGAAACAATATAAAAAACACCTTAATGTATGTACTATCAGCTGGCTGTATTGGTTGCATGAAATAGCATGTACACGCTTTAGTACAGGCTTTGTAACCTTAGTATCAAGGGAGTATCCAGGATTATAATTAGATGGAGGCAAAGATTTGAACAAAAAAGGAGGGGGGGGGGGCAACTCATATTAGTTTCGAGGAAGGGGGTGGGGGATTGAAACATGTCGATTTCTTGCAAAATGAAACTCAAGCCTATTGAGGAAACTATTTTTATTATTGATTAATATAGTAATCCAACCACTTAATCTAAGGACAAATTATGTAGTTAATTAAGATTTTAACTCAGTTATAGTTTTTTATGTAAACATTAATCGTCTTGGATTCTTAGACAATTTTTCAATAAATTTGTACCGAGCGTGGTGGTGTAACGGTTAGCGTTCTGGCCTCGCATTCGGGAGGACGGCGGTTCGAATCCCCGTCCGGACATCCAGATTTGGGTTTTCCATTGTTTCCCCAAATCACTCCAACCGAATGCCGGGATGCTTTCTTCAAACAGGCCATTGCCGAATTTCTTCCCATTCCTTGCCCCATCCTTCCCCCCCCCCCCAATCCTTTCCCGTCTCTAAAGACCTCGCTGTTGAGAGACGTAAAGCAGTTAAAAAAAAAAAAAAAAAACTTTGTTTCTCAATATGTCACGGTGTTCTTTCACACTCATCAGGCATAATCCAGTCAATCTTTCCTCTCACAAAGTGTTCATCACTCGCCGGAGCGTACTGAAGGCAACTTAATTTTTCTTCTAGGGGGGGGGGGGGCATGCCCCTCGCTGGATACACCCATGCTTCGTACCCCTAGTAAATGCAACTGTAGTATTTATACGTGCATAATTACACCTTCGAAACATGAGCGCAGAGTCGCGCTGTATCGTAGACTTTAGTATCGCCATGGTTACCCAGCTCCTCTGGATTACGCGGCGAGGCGCTTGTAACTGATGGCCGCTCGCTGGGCCTAACTGGCTCTGCGCGCTCCTTATCTGCCGCCATTTGTCGCCCCCAGCCGTTAAGTTGTCTCCAGGGTGAAGGCCAGGCAGCCAAGGTCACCTCCCTGCCTCGGCGAACAAGTGTTTCATACCGCAAAGAGGAACGCCGCTAACAGCGAGTGGAAAAGTGAACCGACGAAAAACATCATCATCATCGTCTTCAGGGTTTAAACCGTTGATGGTTTGATCCACCTGCACACATTTTATTGAGTCTATATCTTCTTCACTGTTTTATCTTGTAATTTGGTAGCACCTTCGGTGGTCTGATATCATCCATTTGTGTTACATGCTCCATGCATGTCTTCCTATATATAATTATTTCCTCATTTATATTAAAAATTATCATTTCTTTCCTTCTTTGTTCACCAATTTTTTTATATGTAGTAAACCATAAATAGTTAAGGCTTTCAGAAATTTTATATCGGAAGGTAGTAGGAAAACGTTTTAAAATCATTTACTTGTTGGAGATAGTGATGAGGGGATGTACGAGGGATCTAAAAGAATTGGGTTACAAAACATTGGTTAGACCATTGCTTGAATATGGTGGTGTAGTATGGGACACACATTTTGAGTATCAAATACAGGAGTTGGAGAAGGTGAAAAGAAGGGCTGCTAGATTTGTTTCTGGAAAGTATCGCAGAACGCAATCAGTAACAGATATGATAAAGGAGCTGGAATGGGATTCATTTGAAGGCAGGAGGAGGATGAGGAGGGTCATAGGAGGGTACAAGGCGTATACTGGCGATGAGGCATGGAAAGATATTTTCAGTAGGTACGAAAAGTAGTTCATGGAAGGGAAAAGATGACCATGACCACAAGCTGGCACTCGATTTCAGGCACAAGGGTGTGGGAAGATTTTCTTTTGTAGGTAAGGCGGTCAGGGATTGGAATAAGTTACCAAGAGTAATGATGAATAATTTACGAAAAACGGTAAAACAATATAAAGTTGCAATTTGTAGAGGTCAAAAGTAGGTGGGTGCAGGATAGGGGGAAGATGGGTGTGTAGGGAAATTGCCACCGGAGCATGCGCACTATCGCAATTTAATTAAATTAAATTATTTCTATCCGTTTTATTAGTCAATGTGCACGATTCGTACCGATATACAGGGTCATTCACCAGGAATGGTAAATATTGAAGGAGTAGTATGAACAATAATGAGTAATAAATTTCGTATAAACATCCTCAGAAAATAATCAAGAGCACACAGATAACTTATTGACGTAATTTACTGATGCAAAAATATAGTTTTCGTTCTACACGTAGACTGTTGTCTCGGCTTCGTGACGTAGCAACTGCAGTCTTTTTTTTTTCCTGAGATGCGCGCGCATGTGTCGACTTCAAGCATCGATAAAGCGCTTCAATCCGTGTATTGAATTCGATGGTGGAATTTTCAAACATTTAATTTGAAACTGTTCTAAAATTATGCGTGTTTTTTTACATAATGCTTGTTACACAATTTCTCTCCATGAAACAATGGCCACTTACATGACGAATATACATACAAACTCACAAAAAATATAGAAATCCACAACAAATCAATTCGCATCTTGCTATACATAATTCTTAAAATAATTGTTTTAAAAAAATATAAAAACCACCTTCAAAAAAATGAAAAAAAGCACTAAAATTTTTAAAATAACTTTATACTTTGCTTCGGAGAAAGTAAATCTAAATGGACAATATTTTATATTACTGTCATTGAAATTTTTACATTAATTAGTTATTTTTGGAGTCGGTGCCAGCTGTCACATCGCGAAGATCGAATTACTGAAATTCTTTTGGTGTTAGAGGCGAAACGGGGAGTACGAACAAAAATTCCAAATATTTTACAACATGTCGTGAGGCAGATAGTGTTATTGCGAGAGAAAACTTAGGGAAACAAATTAACAGTGTTTTAATCTGTGGCTCGGCCTTATTGGTCATCCAGACATATCTCTGGCGCTACAGTGTCATTTGGTAGGCGGCATCATGCAGTAAACGATTTACAGTTAGTATAATTATTAAAATACAGTTTTACAAAAGGGCTGCGACTGAGAGCATTTATAAACTGCTTACATGCGTATGAAATAATTTACCGAAAATGTTGAAAGAATTTAAAGATAAAATTGGTAGGTGGCAAATGTAGGTGGCTGCAGCATAGGGGGAGTATGGGGGCGCAGCGAAATTGACACCGGAGTCTGTGCTCCATTGCAATTAAAGAAATTAAATTAAATTAAACGTCAGCAATATTCTGTCAATGAAAGGAAAGCGAAATAAATCTTAACAACTTAGGCTGTGCCGCGTAATATTAGTTTTTAATCCTGGTCCAGGGCACAAGAAGCAATGTTTCAGTGACATGGCGCTCATGAAAACAATTTAAATTATTTTACTGGAAAAACTTAAATTACTTGCGCCCTCTGCTGTAACATCAACTAATAAGAAATTAAACACATTTTATTACCTGTGAAGCTCCGGTTCAGGGATATTAACAGATTTTAGATGTTGAACGTAATATTGAACATTACGTTGAAATGGTTTGACTGTAACTAATCGCTGTTGTCTGCCGTAATGTTGTCGAACTGGTTGGTTCCGCTCTATCGCTTTGCGCTGTCAGCGTATTATCTCTGGTGCGTTCCAGTTATTGAAGGTCCCTTTGCTCGTTGTCACAGACCGCGGGCTGAAAGTCCATCACCAGTTACTGCCCGGTAAACGCTAGGGCCTAATATGCGAGAAAACGTGGCTTGCCACCCTCACTCTATAACAGAGAATTGCACGCTACTTCCTGTAAGCGTACTTTAAAATCTACGATACCAATATGATAACAAACTCAACTGGGCAGAGCACATTGGGCAGGTGATAGGAAAAGGTTACATAATCCTTCATTTACTGGAGAGGGCGATGAGAGGATTTGCCAGACAAGTTGATGAATTATGTTCCAAGACTTTAGTCATACCATTGGTTGAATACGGTTGCGTGGTTTGGGTCCGCATTTTGGTTACCAATTACAGGAGTTGGAGCGCGTCCAATTAACAGAAATTTGTCTATGGAAATTATCTTTTTTTATTTTTTACTTACGGCTTTATGCCTCGTCGATGTCGAGGTCATTAGAGGCGAGATAGTACTGGGAACAAGGAACGGGAATTGATTCGGCCATGGCCTTTTGAAGGAAGCATCCCGGCATTCGGATGGAGTGATTTGGGGAAATCATGGAGAACCCAAATCTGGATGCCCGGACCTGGTTTCGAACCCACGCCCTCCCGAATGCGAGGCCACAGCGCTAACCACTCACACACCACGCCCGGTGCATCCATAACAAAGTGTTAAACGTCGCTCATATAGCTCTTGTTTGATTCTTTTGAAATTTGACGTAACTTTCAATTCGGTCTACATTTTTTGCAAATAAATAATGTATTCATCATATATTTCAAACTACACTAATATTATAAATGCTAATGTTGCTCTGTCTGTCTGTCTGTTACGTTTTCACCGTTAAACGGCTATACCGATCTTGAATAAATTAGACAAGAAAATTATTTGTATCATTAGGAACGTCACAGGATACGTTTTTTGTCATTGCATTTTGAAAACTAACCGAACGGTGACAGACAGATGGATAGCGTGTGTAAGTCTGTAATGTTGTATCGGTCACTCAGGCTTTGTTCCTCTCGCAGACAGTTACTATTTGATTTCTTAAATTTCATTTACAGAAAAAGCATAGCATACATACTATAGATGTATATCGGATGAGATTTGCGAATGGATACGTGCTCCAAGAAAGTCTGTCGGCGCCTTTATAGTTTTCCAGAACATTCTATGATTACTATAATCACAAAAATAAGAATTTAATTTAATTGCGATGTAACACACGCCCCGGTGGAAATTTCCCTACACACCCATCTTCCCCCTTTTCTGTAACCACCTACTTTTACACTCTAAAAAATTTCAGAGTTTTTGGCAAATTATTCATCATTTCACGTTGTAACTTATTCCAGTCCCTGACACCATTACCTTAAAAAGAGAATCTTCCTACACCCTTGTGCCTGAAATCGAGTGCCAGCTTGTGGTCATGGTCATCTTTTCCCTTCCAAACATTACTTTTAATTCTTACACCAATATCTTTCCATGCTTCATCATCAATATACGCACATGTACACTCCCATGACCCTCCTCTCCCTCCTCCTGTCATCCATTCCAGCTCTTTTATCATATCTGTTACTGCTTGCGTTCTGCGATAATTTCCAGAAACAAATCTAGCAGCCCTTCTTTGCACCCTCTCCTACTCCTGTATTTGATACTCAAAATGTGGGTCCTATACTACACTACCGTATTCGAGCAATGGTCTGACCAAAGTTTTGTAACCCAATTCCTTGACTTCTCTCGTACATCCCTTCATCACTCTCTCCAACAAGTGCAGAACTTTGAAACCTTTTCCTACCACCTGTCCTATGTGTCCTGCCCAGTTAAGTTTGTTATCAAAAGTAATTCCAAGATATTTGCATTTCAAGTCTTCAGCAAGCAATTATTTCCCCACCTTATATTCATAATTAACCTTTTGTTTTTTATTTGTGTATCTAATAAGCTGACTCTTCTTTGCATTTATCTTCATTCCATGATTACCAACCCAATTAGATATCCTGTCCAGATCACCCAGCAACTGTTCCGTGTCTTCTACCGTTTTCACCCTACTACATAGCATCATGTCGTCTGCAATCTACAAAAGGGTTTACATTTAAGATAGCCTAAACTCGACCAAAGCGTGGTTCTTCCCTTTGAGTGTTTTATTTAACGTGTCAAAAACCAACTCATTTCAGCGAAACCGTAGAATATTCTTTAAATATTAGCTAAACTACTAGAAGTTGCTGAAGCAGTGTTTTTTTTTTCTCTTAAGAAAAAAAAAATAAAGATTAAGCTAGAAAACTAGCTCGTAATACTACTGAGCCGAACTCTAAGTCTATAATAGTGAGTTGTAATGTGCTCTAAATTTTTGGAAACAAAGTCTGATTTAAATTTTTTTGTGTGGTCTATGGAGGTGTCTTTATTTTTTAAAATAAAAATGAAAGTTAAGCAGAGTTTTTATCAGCATCGTCGTTATTTGAGAGGCTACCTGTCATTTGGAAGTTCAAGAGATTAAATATCATAGTTCACTGGTGGCATAAACCGCTCTCCGTTCAAACTAAATCGGAGATCGCCATAAATCAGTCAACTGCACCGCGAGTTAGTTACCAACATTATTAACTATTGTAAGTTACAGAACTCAGGTACACACAGTGCTGTCAATTCTACGGATTTATCCGTAGCTTTACGGATTTTCATAAAAAGTTAGTATTTTCGAATTTTGTTAAAATATCTACGGATTTTTTAATAATTTTTATCGATTTTTCCTTGCACTGGCGTTTTGATAAACTTTGAGCGTATTGTGTTAATGCATTACAGAATAGTTAATAATGTAGGAAAAGTTTTCAAAGTTCTGCACTTGTTGGAGAGAGTGATGAGGGGATGTACGGGAGAAGTAAAGGAATTGGGTTACAAAACTTTGGTCAGACCATTGCTCGAATATGGTAGTGTAGTATGACACCCACATTTTGAGTATCAAATACAGGAGTCGGAGAGGGTGTAAAGAAGGGCTGCTAGATTTGTTTATGGAAATTATCGCAGAATGCAATCAGTGACGGATATGATAAAGGAGTTGAAATGGGATTCATTGCAAGACAGGAGGAGGATGAGGAGGGTCATGGGAGTGTACAGGGCATATACTGGCGATGAGGCATGGAAAGATATTGCAATAAGTATGAAAAGTAGTGCATGGAAGGGAAAAGATGACCATGACCACAAGCTGGCACTCGATTTCAGGCACAAGGGTGTGGGAAGATTCTCTTTTTTAGGTAAGGGTGTCAGGGATTGGAATGAGTTACCAAGGGAAATGATGAATAATTTGCCGAAAACTTTGAAAGAATTTAAAGATAAAATTTGTAGAGGGCAAATTTAGGTGGGTGCAGGATAGGGGGAAGATGGGTGTGTAGGGAAATTGCCACCGGATCCCTATGCTCCATTGGAATTAAATTAAATTAAATTATTGTGAATCGCTTCCTTGCAACCGCTCGTGTGAACCAACGATTGAAATAAAGCTCATATTTTGTTTGATAATAGATTTTATAGATCTTAAAAAACTGTAATACAAAACTTTCGGCGCACTTTTTATGCGCGGTGACACGCTCGTTGGAACGGCTTACAGAGCAGAGCCTTCCGAGAAGGATTAACCAATATCCGAGAAACAAAGGAGGTCGCAATTTTTAACAACATTTCCTGTTACAGATGATTTGCTAAATTCAACAAAGAAAATACATGGTCACTAGGGAAAAATAAAAAAAACACTACTAGGTAAGCAATGAAATTGACGAAGTACAAAATATGTTAAGAGATATTTTTTACTTTCAATGTAGAATATTAGAATATTATTTTGTATTTCTAATTTTAAAGACCTGGAAATAAAAGATATTCTTAACTTTGACTCTCTCTTCAATTATTATTGTTTCAGTCTTTCAGTAAACGAGTCTCCGGATTTTTGTACCCAATCTACGGAAATTTTATCGGCCATCTACGGATATTCAAAGCCAGGAGTCTGTCAGCACTGGACCGTACATACTTCACCAGCGTGAGTTTATAACTTGTGGTGTCGCGATGTATTTCTGGATACTCGGGGACGCCGTCGCTTTGAGTAACACGAGCTCCGGGTAGGTCCCTTGGACAAGACAAATTCGCCTGACAGGAACTAACTCCCAGTGTCACATACCGGCACTTATCGTTGTACTCTGCCATTCAGGTACAATTACATGCTTGTGCAGCGCACCAAAATCACTTCGGCTGTCCCTCCAAGATTCGACCGTCTTCGAAATCTTTCAATCTTTCAGTAACCATTTTTTTTTTTTTTTTTTTTTTTTTTTTTTTTTTTTTTTTTTAACAGCCGGAAACTAAAGATCTTTTTTCTCCCGGGTCTTTGCGCTTTAAAACTCAAATATCCGACTTGGTGGTGGTATAGAAGGATCATGGAAATTAAGTAAACAGACAAAGTACGAGTTTTGGAATTTATTATTATTATATGGTATCAGAAACATACAGTTACACAATCACAATCATCAAATTATACAGGACCAGTACTTGGCCACTTCCAGTGCATTTTCTGAGGCCTCATACAGTTCAGCTGCCGAGCAGGATGCTGGACACAGTCGACACTGGAGCATGTGCTGGACAGTCTGGTCTTCTCCGCAGTCGCACTTGATATCACTGATCTCAGCATAGCCCCATCTTGCCAAGTTCACTTTGCATCTGCCCCACCGAGCGGGGCGGTGTAACGGTTAGCGTTCTCGCCTCGCATTCGGGAGGACGGCGGTTCGAATCCCCGTCCGGGCATCCAGATTTAGGTTTTCCATGGTTTCCCCAAATCACTCCAGGCAAATGCCGGGATGCTTCCTTCAAAAGGCCATGGGCGAATTCCTTCCCATTCCTTGCCCCCATCCTTGCCCCCCATCCTTTCCCATCTCTGAAGACCTCGATGTTAAAAAGAGACGTAAAGCAGTTAAAAAAAAAAAAAAAAAAAAAAAAAAACATCTGCCCACTCCTGATCTCAGCCTATTCAAAGACTTCCACGTCAACCATCCCTTGTCATAACCAGGTGGCAAAGATTCAGACACTCTTCCCCAGCCATGCGGAAGGGGAGCCTTAGCTTCCCATAGTTGTAACCTGGCTTCTTCAGTTGTCGTTGTAAGTTCCTGAGATATTCTTAGGAAACTTTTCCTGGACTTCAGTCTTTGCCTGTGAGGGATATGCCCATATAGTGGATTAGATTTTTTATAGTTCACTTTCCTCCTTTCCTTGTTCACTGCTATTTCCCTTCGAACAGAAGGTGGTGCTATTCCTGCGAGACGGTGGAGCCATTCGACTGGAGTTGATTTTAAGCAGTTTTGGAAATGGTGCGTGAGGAACGAAGTTTGTGGAAGAAGCTTGCAGAAAGAAGAGACAGGCTGGTAGGTCATATTTTGAGACATGCTGGATTAGTTAATTTGGTGGAGGAGGGAACATTCGAAGGTAAGAACTGTAGAGGAAGACAGAGATTAGAATATATGAAGCAGATAGTTGAGGACGTGGGTTGTAAGGGGTATGTAGAGATGAAGAGGTTAGCACAGGATAGGAAGGGATGGAGGATTGCATCAAACCAGTCGAGAGACCGATGACAAAAAAATAGTTCATTTAGCTACAATTATTTAATAGATGCGAATATGATTATAATATTGAATTTCACGTACTGAGGTCATGCACCTCAGCAAGTAGTTTTGCTTGAGCTACGCAGGTAGTTGGCGTTGTTCTTGTTCCGGAGCGGCGCCTTTGACGCCGTTTCCGTCGCCTGACAATTAGTATCGACGGGAGTTGTCAGGCGGGGAGCTTCCTGAGAGGGGGGGGGGGGGGAAGAGCACTTTGTTCCAATTAGCGAGAAAGTAGCGACGCGGAAGAGAACGCCGAACGCTAATTGAAATCTGATCTCGGCGTCGCGAAAAATTAAGTAGGGACGCTGAGAGAGGTGTCACCGACCCTGGAGGAATAGTGACCCTACAGGACAAATACGAAAAATGGATAAGACAGTCTACATGTTTCCTCTTCAGTTTACAAAAATGTGGTTGGCAGAAGGCGGTTTGCACCGAAACTAAGTTCCACACTCCAATCCTTAATGGTAGGAGGGAAGAAAGAATTCACGTAAGCATCAGTGCGGTAGCTTATTTCTCTACTCTTATCTCCCCTAACCCATTGTGGCCCAACTAGATTGGCGGATGAAAGTGTTTTTCAGTAAGTTCAATGGAAACCTAGGTTGTCTGTCTGCCAGACAATCCCAACCTAATCAGTGTATCAGGTCTACGAGGCTTTCTTAACGACTGTGGCAAGCGGCTCATCTACGTATACAAAATCCTAATAGAAATATTTGAAATTTATTATTTAACTGTACGAATAATTTACTACTTCGTATCTAGAAGAATATAGAACTGTCGATATAAAATCAAAACAATTTAAAACCATTAAAATATTGATATGTGAGTGGAGACTTTCCCGGCGTATCGATGCAAGAAAATCTTCTCGGGTGTCCCGCCGGATGGTGGTGTAAAAACACGACGTTTCGACAGCTCACTCTGCTGTCTTCATCAGGTATCTGCCAGTTGTTCTCAGCTGACTGTCTCTGCCTCGAGATACGCGATGAAGACAGCAGAGTCAGCTGTCGAAACGTCGTGTTTTTACACCACCATCCGGCGGGACACCCGAGAAGATTTTCTTGCATTAACATATTCACTACAATTAATTAACATTGCTCTGAACAATTATAGAAGTAGAAGAACGCAAAGTTGAGAGTTATATCCCTGTTACCAATTTCGCAGAAGTCAATATTTCAATTTTAAAAATAAACAAACATACAAAAAGAAGAATTATAAAAAACAAGGAAATTTTGTTTTTGTGATTCGGATAGGCTTCAATCTATATAGCCTATGCCGCAGTTGCAGTTTCTCCTAGGCTTGGGCAAAATATGTCTATGCATCAAATATCGACATTTTTATTGCAGGTAGGGGAAAGTCGGATAAAACCGGGTAGGTGGACAAAACAGGGATTCGGGTTTTATAGCTTGATTTGTGGTGATATCTAGCCAAAACTTCTAGAACTGGTTCCAGGCGATCGCCATGACAGCGTGCAGTGAGCAGAAATCGTGTATACCATCCCATTTCGCAGTGGTCATTTTTTTAAAAGTTTCACCTGAAAAGGTTAACAATTCGGCGTCTTAAATATTACGCTACCACTCCTAAATACCTAAGGATTTAGTTTTGGTAAGTGCAATGTATGATAGCTCATTGTTTACTTGTTATTTTGACGATTTATCTTCGTGTCTGTGAGTTGTTTGAACAATGCTAGAATAACAATACTTCAAAATGGCGTGGTCGGACAAAACCGGGATGCGGGTCGTCGGACATAAGCGGGAAGTTCCCGGTTTTGGACATCTGATTTTTTGCTTGATTAATATGGAGTTTACTTGTTTAGTTATTGTTTGAAGCTCTATAAATATTTTAAAACTATACAAAAAGTATTGTTTCAATTAAGTTGGGCCATCAGGAAATCCGACAAGAGACGAGGGAAAACAGCTATCATTACTTCATCCCCATACAAATTAGAACTCGAACTAGAAGATAAAGAAAGGATCAAAAAACAAGATAAGAGAGACTTAGCCATAAAGCGAAGTCTTTTCAAGAAGACAGAAAAAAAACTAAAAAAAGTGAAGTTAAAAAGAAGCCTTGACATCAGACGGGGAGGAGGATAAAAGTGATGAGGCATGCCATCTTTTGCGGCGGTTTATATGAACATTCTAAGTCTATGGAGAGTTGGATACAGTGCATTCACTGCATAGAGTGGGCGCATAAAGCATGCAGCAATGCAGATGAACAAGACCAAACTTACATTTGTGATTTTTGTGCCTAAAAAGTTTAACGCTTAGAGAGTAACATAAATCAGTGTTATTTGATGTAGGTTTGATATAGTTTCTAATTATATATGTATAATACGTCATATCTTGCTAGTTTTCCTTTAGTAAATAGTGTAATTGCAAACTTACAATACTTTTTTTCATTATTCTTTATAGTTCCCGGTTTTGTCCAACCAAGTCGGACAAAACCGGGACATTGCACAATTCTAAAAAATTGTGTTTTATGATCTCAATTACTATTTTTCACTACTGGTTTACTATTTCTTTTCATCACAAGGAATCAGTTTATCGGTTTAACACAAATTTTGACTATTTTGTTAAATTGAATATTAGAAGGAAAAAACCCGTTAGCATCCCGATTTTGTCCGACTTTCCCCTATATCATAAGTCGATATTTTATTTGTAGCACCAGTTTTAAGTGCCGAGTCCATATTTTTGTACAAACGCAAATCAGTATCCAATTTCATATGTTACATATATATTGTATAAATGTACATACATATGTGATCTGAACAAGGCAAAAAAAAAGTGAATTCGTCGTAATTTAACAGCTATCCTTCAACAGTTAACAGGTTAAAATAGACGTTATATTTTAACAGGTTTACGTTAACGTCAACGCAATTTTTCGTCAGATTGACGAGGGAACATATGAAAGAGAGAGTTATTCTGATATCTACATAGGATGAATACTACTTTGATTGTTTATAAAAATAGATAAATTAATAAAAGTTTCCATAATTCCCACATTTATCATAAATTTTTAGAATTTTCTTAAATATTTTGATATATTTCGGGAATATTTTTAGATTAAATTACTGGCTTTAGGCAAAAATATCGATATATTGACATATCGATATTTTTTCTCGATTCATATCGATACTGTTTCTAAATATCGATACAATATTTATCGATATATTTTTTTCATTTTCCAATCCCGAGTGTGTCTCGTTAAGACGCAGGCAGGCTTTCAACGATAAAGACGCCACCAGGCCTTCTATAAAAATGTGACTTTCTTTAAACCAATGCTGTGTCTGCTAAAACCTTTCTTAAGGTTGGTCACTTATCGTCCTTTGATCTCGAATCAACAGCGAGAAAATGTTATACGACTCACAAACGCCATAAAACCTGCCTCTACTGCTATTGATAAACAGTCTGGTCGACACAAGGTTGGCTCATTCGCTGGTGTAAGCTGCCAACTCGTGTTTGGACGAGCAGATCAGAAAGGGCGGAACACAATGGCAGGCGACCACTAGACACCAGACTATCTGCAAGAATTCCACGCGGAATACCTTACAACGCTTTACCTATACCAGAAACTGTTTACTAAAACTTTACTTACTGTAATAATCACCTTCGGTTATCTACTCCAACAAGAGTTGACACTCGTACACTATCGTAGAAAAAAAAAAATTTTTTTACGTATTTTTGTCTCGTTAACGTTGAGGTCATTAAAGCCGCAATGGGACTGGGGACAAGGAACGGGAAGGAATTTGGCCATAGCCTTTTGAAAGAAGCATTCCGGCATTCGCCTGGAGTGATTTGGGGAAATCATGGAAAACCCAAATCTGGATGCCCGGAAGGGGATTCGAACCCGCGTTATCCTAAATGCGAGGCCAGAACGTTAACCATTCACCCACCACGCTCGGTCTTATTGTAGAATATTATACTCTATTTCTCTATAATCCATGTAGGGAATAGAATCCTTTAAAATACTTTTTTAAGGCCAACGCGTTCTCACTTGTTGACTTATTACGTATAGAAATAATATCCGAACGACGAAGCTGTTGATTATAATAATAATGTTTAATTAAATTGCGATGGAGCGAACGCTGCGGTGGCAATTTCCCTACACCCCCATCTACCCCCTTTCCGGCGCCCACCTACATTTGCCCTCTACAAATTTTAAACTTAAATTCTTTCAAAGTTTTTGGTAAATTATTCATCATTTCTTTTGGTAACTTATTCCAATCCCTGACACCCTTAGCAGAAAAAGAGAATCTTCCTACACCATTGTGCCTTGAAATCGAGTGCCAGCTTGTGTTCATGGTCATCTTTACCCTTCCATGCATTACTTTTAGTTCTTACACCAATATCTTTCCACATCTACAGAAGTGTTTTGATTTCACTGAAGGAAATTTGTTATTCTCACTAAATAAATTAAATTTAAAATTACCTTTTCAATATGAACATTTTGCGTGTGTTATTGAAGCTTTGAAATTGCATGAACTGAAAATAATTATGGACTGCTTAATACTGCTGAACGTGTTGCATGAAAAACTTGTAGTTTGTAAAAGTTTTAAGGATTTTTTTAGAAATTGGCAGTCCATATTCAGTAAAAGTGAAGATTTTACAAATATATTTAAAATAATTTATTTTCTCGTATCTGTACCTGCCACTTCCGCATTCAATAAGAGTAGTTTTTTTGTTTTCGTCATTAATGCAAAGTGGATAGATGAAAGAAACAAATCTTCGCTCTACTCAATAAAGTATGAACTCATCATATATTTTAATGGTGTGGAAGTATTAGGAAGAATAACTATTTGTTGAACGTTTTTTAAAAGCAACAAAAATGTGTGTTTTAACATAAAAAATAAACGAATTTTTTTCTATGCATTGTGCTCTACTTTTGCTATCCAAAACTCAAATACACTCTTAATTTTCCAATACTGGTGGCAACCCTAACTCCAACCCAATCTATCCTACTTTTACCTTTATCGATTTCTTTGGTTCCTTTCCAATTTTAGACGTCGTCTGATATACGTTCTTCCGTTATAAACATTTTATCAGATATACTTCCTTTTATTTGCGAGGAAAATATTCTTGATCTTTCTTCTCGTTTACTTCCAGAGACTCTTAACTTCCTGATCAATGTCAACCACTCCGACGCTATAAGATTTGGTGTACGGAAAGATTCATTCTCTTGTTCTTTTTAATTAATTCTGTTTCCCATGAATTGGTCTGGAGTAACTATACAGGCTGCTGAAGATGTCAGGATTCACCGAAACTTACTATTATACAGGGCTAGCCTAAATGATCCATTGGGTTTCAATACACTGTGTATTGAGAAGTATAACAACTAGAAAGTCGAGTGATACATTAAAAGATAAACAAAATCGCCAACTTTAAAAGCCCGCTTGGTGTCTGACGTGCAGGTTAGATGGCAGCAGTGAACAAGATGGCGGAAAAGGAGGAGAAGCAGGTCTGAGTGATGTTACTCTGTCGTCACGGCCCCCCAGGTAGCCATATCTGACCCCACGTTATTTCCTCTTCCCGGGTTAGGTGAAGGTCAAAATTTATGCACCCCGAATGCCAACAACAGTGCAAGAGTTACAGGAACGGATCACTGCTTCTGTGACTGACGTCATGCACTAGTTGGAAAGATTTTTTTTTCACTTGTGGCTCTAAACCTCGTCGACGGCTAAGGTCATTAGAGGCGGGATGGTACTGGGGACAAGGAACGGGAAGGAATTCGGCCATGGCCTTTTTGAAGGAAGCATCCCGGCATTCGCCTGGAGTGATTTGGGGAAACCATGGGAAACCCAAATCTGGATGCCCGGACTGGGATTCGAACCCGCGTCCTCCCGAATGCGAGGCCAGAACGTTAACCGTTCACTCACCACGCTCGGTATGTTGGAGAGAGTGATGAGGGGATGTACGAGGGAAGTAAAGGAATTGGGTTACAAAACTGTAGTCAGACCATTTCTTGAATGTGGTAGTGTAGTGAGGGACCCTCATTTTGAGTATCAAATACAGTGCAAAGAAGGGCTGCTAGATGTTTCTCTGGTAATTATCGCAGAATGCAATCAGTAACAGATATGATAAAAGAGCAGGAATGGGATTCATTGGAGGACAGGAGGAGGATGAGGGGGGTCATGGGAGTGTACAAGGCGTATATTGGTGATGAGGCATGGAAGGATATTGGTGTAAGAATTAAAATTAACGCATGGAAGGGAAATGATGACCATTACCACAAGCTGGCACTCGATTTCAGGCAGAAGGGTGTAGGACGATTCTCTTTTTTGGCTTAGGGTGTCAGGGATTGGAATATGTTACCAAGAGAAATGATGAATAATTTACCAAAAACGTTGATAGAAATTATATTTGAAATTTGTAGAGGGTAAAAGTAGGTGGGTACAGGAAAGGGGGAAATAGGTGTGTAGGGAAATTGCCACCGAAGCGTGCGCTCCATTGTAATTAAATTGAATTAAATTTATAGAAACGTGCTATGTAACGTGTGGACGGAACTGGAGTACCGTTTGGATTTTGGTCGGGTGGCGAAGGGCGCACGCATTCAACATCTTTAGTATGTACAAAAAACTTGGTGAGTTTATGTATCTTTCCATGTATCACTTGTCTTTGTAGGTCGTATACTCAGTATACAGTATACACAGTAATTTGAATCCCAATTAATCTTTTAGCCTAACCCTGTATTTAACAACTTAACATTTAAGAACACTATTTCTTTTTGTATCTTGGTACTTAATACACTTTATGTCTGACAGTAATAATAACATGAGTCATTTGTTTCTGCTCTTCTCTTGGTTCTGCGATAGTATTAGGCAACACCATCTATCTCGTCACTTGACCAACTAGCGCCAAAGTACATATACCTCACAAATATTATCATTAATGAGATAAATACATGTCAGATAATACTGTTACCTGTCAAGCCTCACTTAAATACACGTTTATTTTACATCCGTACATACATTAAACTACACTCGGCATATCTTTACATACCAGATTATAAATCAAAATTCCGTCTGTAAACAACTGTTGATGTTACTTTTCTTTATTTCCATACGCGTTTCGCCCTTATGGTGTGGGCATCGTCAGTGCAGCTAGGGTGACGATCTGGAACAGCACTTTATGCATCTTTACAGATCTTTTTCACAATTAGAAACAACTGTTTTACACATACATGTATGTTATATAGCAGACAAACACAACAAGAAGTTTGCAGTTTCAATGGATATAATTCAGAAAATAAGTTTAAAACAGTTGTTTCTAATTGTGAAAAAGATCTGTAAAGGTGCATAAAGTGCTGTTCCAGATCGTCATGTAGGTATCATCACCCTAGCTCCACTGACGATGCCCCACACCATATGGGCGAAACGCGTATGGGAATAAAGAAAATTAACACCTACAGTTGTTTCCAAACGGAATTTTGATTTATAATCTATTAACCAAAAACTGCTGAAGATGGCCTACAACCAGATTTGCACTTTACGTACCATTCTCTCACTCTTCTCGGCCATAGTCTTTGGAAAATATATTATGTCCGTGTTCCGACAATTACAAGATTTTTTAAAAAAATTTTTTTAATATTGCCTCCTAACAACAACGCGTCACCGGCCATCTGTTTCCTAAGGTGGCCAGTGTGTACGATGAGAAAGCGTGGATCTGTGTTCTACTAGAATTACAACCTGCCTTTTTAGACCCGGAGCTTTTTTGAATATGCAAGATGTCTCTGTTGTCTTCTGTCGCCGAGACGTGGAACTTTTTGTGATCTGTATGAAAAATGTATATTTGTTTGTGGAATGTGTAGCTTATGAGGTGGAGGTTAGGCACCGTCCTATCATTCGCCTCGGTGACCGCGGGAAACGCCTAAAAACTGCCATCAGGTCGACACCCCCGGTCCAATATGGCGGCGCCTTAATGTTTAGAGCCACGGTGGGGGGGGGGGGGGGGGTCCATAGCTTGTTTCCACGGCTCGTCTCCCGCCGCTACCATATTTCACCTCTGTTGTTTCATAGCTTCTCCTTGCTGTCGGGTCTCCTGCTAAACACCTTGCCTGTCAGAGATTCTCTAACACAATACTTTTAGCACAATTATCATAAATGATTAAATAAATTTACAATCACATTTCCAACCAGATTCTCTTTTGCAATATCTACATATATCTATAAAACGAAAACCAGATATATTTGTCCTACAAAAACTCGCAAACTACGGAGCAGATTTCGATGCGGGTTTCACCGTTTTAAAGCTTAGAATCTGAATTCAGTTGTTTGGCATGTCTTATGTTTCAACGTTAAATAACACATGAGCATTAAATGAAATTCTGAGCGTATGATGACAAATCCCAAAAAGATGTTGCATACTTCACACTGAACACTCAACTACAATGTCTCTGACCATAGCCTTTAATGAAAGCAATAAGATAAATTTACAATAATAACTATTTTGCACACTAAACAATCCTTGAAGTATTTCTTTCCTTTAATTCACGGTATTCAATTTTTAAACACCATAGACAGCCGTAAAAACAACAGAGATTTTCTTTAAAGGCGATCTCTGGACAATGTCTCTGGCCTTCAGCATTAATTTTCTGTTGACGATAATATTATTCCGGATTCACTTTTAAAAGGCTCAATTTGCGGGGTTAAAGTATCTGGCGTTTCGAGCAAAAAGTATATCCATTCACTTCTCAATTGATTCAAATTTGAGTTTTTAACATAATCTAGCATTGGTCAGTAATGTAGTAATATAATTCCTTAACGAAATTAACGACGCTTGATACACATGAATGTTTTCGGATGAATGAAAATACTGTACGTGCAAATATACTTTCTTGGTAGGGGCGGGTGAATCTGAGTTTGCTTTAATTCCGGAAAAATTTGGCGAGAATTTTTTGAAACTCAAATTTTTCTTATCGAGGGAATAAAAATAGGGTACAGGTAAATCTACGCCAACTATACGGGGCAACGCCGGGAACTCCGCTAGTGTTTAATAAACATTAGGGGGTGCCCATCAATTAAATTACGTAAGATGAAATTGGGGGGGGAGGGGTCTGGTGATTTTTAACGAAATCTCACGAAGGGGGAGGGGGGGGGGGTTTAACGGAAATCTCAACTGAGGTTTTGAAATTCTTGTAGGATTGTAGAGCTAAAAAAAAGAAAGTGTACAAATCACGCGAAAGTCGACTAAGGGGGGGGGGGGATTTCGTCCAAAAGTGGGGGTATAACCGCCCTAGAATGCATGATAACTAAAAAAAGGGCCTCAGAAAGTTACGAGGTCGATTAGTAGGGGGAGTCCCCGTCAAAATCTCACGTCATTTTAGAGTGGGAAGAGTCCAACCAGATCTTACGACGGCTAAGGTCATTATAGGCGGGGGACAAGGAACGGGAAGGAATTCGGCCATGTCCTTTTTGAAGGAAGCGTCCCGGCATTCGCCTGGAGTGATTTGGGGAAACCATGGAAAACCCAAATCTGGATGCCCTGACGGGGTTTCGAACCGGCGTTCTCCCGAATGCGAGGGCAGAACGTTAACCGTTACACCACCACGATCGGTGCCCTCACGTCATTAAAGGACGCCTCCTTACTGATTGATGAAGTAAAAACTTTTACATATCACAGAAAATGGCTGTTAGGATGCTGTGTAAGGTAAAACCAAGAACTTCTTGTAAACAACTCTTTAAAACGCAGTGTTGTTGTAGGCCATTTTCCCGCAGTTGCTCGGTAAATTAAATGATAAAATGACGCCAATGCAACTGTATTGTGTAGCTTTATTGCCGTACGCGTTTCGCCTCTCCTGGAGGCATCATCAGCGACGAATCTATTTTAAAATTTTCATTGGGTTTTGCAAACTTATTTGACATAACGCTAAATTGATACATATTCTTATTATTTACACTTACTATTTACATTAGTGGATTTCAGGATAGTAACCACACAAGAAAACTACCACATACAAAAGGCAATAAAAAATGGCAAGCACGTACTGAATGACCACATAAACTTAACAAACCAAACACTGTTCAAACTGGTAAACATACAATAACCCTACAGTAAAGAAATAAACATAACAAATACATGCACTCACAAACTTACATAAAATTAGAAATAAAATCTCCCAAGTAATTTCAAATCTAGCGCCGTCAGCGCATCACCACCTTTGACAGTAAGAAAATAAGATGGCCACCGAAAACAAACGAATTGTAGAAGACGTAATGTTTATATCCTGTACACAACAACAAAGACAAATGGCTGCAATGGAAACATGCTTTGGAGAGAAAGCAAAGATGTGTGGTTACTATCCTGAAAACCACTAATGTAAATAGTAAGTGTAAATAATAACAAAATGTATCAATTTAGCGTTATGTCAAATAAGTTTCTAAACCCAATGTAGATTCGTCGCTGATGATGCCTCGATGAGAGGCGAAACGCGTACGGCAATAAACCTACAAAATACAGTTGCATTGGCGTCATTTTATCATTTAACTCTTTAAAACGTTCAATATTCTTGCAATGACTACTTAGTACACAAAATGTATTACGTACTATGTGGTACAACATTTTTTTAATCTTGTTAACAGAAAGTTCACACGTACACTTACTCACTTTCAATAAAAGAAACAAAAAAACTAAAAAACTGGTACAAAACACAAACAAAACAAAACACGGTAACGTAACTGGCGCAATGAGTATTTAAATATTCCTACATTTCTTTTTAGTGAAAAAAAAATATAAAATAACCGAAACAGTGAATTAACTGTAACTGATGCGACTTTTGCAAAATTCAGTTATGAATTTTAGTGCAGGAAAGGGGGAAGATGGGTGTGTAGGGAAATTGCCACCGGAGCGTGCGCTCCATTGTAATTTTAATGAAATAATTTTACAAAATTTTAAATATGCTATTCGATTCTGCAGCAAATAAGACGTAAGATTCACAAATTTGAAAACTGAAACTCATTTTGTCTAACAGCTATGGGTCTGTGAGATGCAGAGAAAGCAATGGCCCTCCGTTTCCCTATTTGCAAAGGAGTTCTAAAATTGGTCCTTCGGTACCGGAATGCATAATAACGGCTGCCAAGATTCTGCCATAAATACAGATATGGCGGCTGCGGTGAGGCGCCGATAAGGCGGGAGTGGAATTTCGTGTTCCGCAACCTGGTGCGTCTCTCTGCACTCTAATAAATCAGTCCGCGCGGCCACGTGTGGCCGACACGTGGTGCAGCGCGACCGCCCTGCCCTCTGTCGGCGGGGAGAGGAATGCGGCGCCGCGGCAGGAATTCGCCAGTCCCAGGAACGCGACGTCCAGGCGCCAGGATTCTTCGGGAACTCCAGGCCTGCCCACAGAGCACTCTACAACTCCAGCCAACCACTTAAAGTATATGCCATGCCCACTCCGCGATTAGATTGTTCTGAAATTACTTATAACACCTGGGAAGGTTTTCGCCTGCGAGATCTGAATAAATATTGAACTCATAAATTAATAGATGATTGGATGCTATCTCGACGTTGTATATAGGGCTGTCAATACTGAATAGCCTTTCTATGTGCCCCGTCAACTATAAACTCCAACCATGCAGTCAACGCCAACAATCCCGCCAGTATTTAACGGTTCCGCGTGATACATTAAACCAACCCACTGTACGGATGCCAGATATGGGGGCTGGCAAGCCAAACCAATCTACAACAAATCCAGTTACTCCAGAACAGATGTCTAAGAATGATCCTTAACGCACCTAGATATACACCAATAGAAACTCTACATAACGAGACAAATATTCCCTTAATTAATACCGAAATATTTAATCTAACATAAAAATTCCACAACAAATTGAACGACGCCAGAGACGAAAGAACTGAGTCGATTGGAACGGTAATGCCGAGACGTTGGCATAAGTATAAAGTTCCCCTCAGTATTCTATACCAGCCATCATAGAGCAGCACAGAACATGAACTCCGCAGGGGTTTTTTCACCATTAAGACCACCCTAGATGGTCATAGCCCTGGTTTTTCCCCTGAAAGTGAAATACAAAGTGTCCCAAAAAATAAACACCCTATCCTAACACCTAGAAGTTATACTACCGAAGGTAGTGGGACTTCAATCACAGCCGCAGAGGCCGCGGAAAAAACAAAAAAAAACAACAAAAAAACAACAACCAAAAAAAAACAACAAAAAAACAACGAAAAACACATAAGCAACCTCACTACTCACAGGCAACAGTCACTTGACAATGGCGGCAGAGTTTAAGACCGCTGGAAAGCCGTGCTATACAAAGGTTCTCATTAGGATAGATTCCGGAGAACATTTCATCTATATACAATAACCTTGGGCGCCAAGGAAATACGGCTAAGTAAATGGGGTAGTCCACTTTCCCTACAATACCAATATGTTTACGATACAAGAACACAGTTTTTAATTTAATTAAGTTAAGTCGGAGCCCACGCTCCGGTGGCAATTTCACTAAACAACCCTTTTTTCCCCCTTTTCCTGTACTCACCTACTTTTGCCTCAAAAAATTTGTACTTTAAATTGTTTCACCGTTTTTGGTAAATTATTAATCAATTCTCTTGGTAACTTATTCAAAGTGCTGACCTACTCGTCCACGAAACAGAATCTTCCCACTCCCTTCTTCTTGAAATCGAGTCTCAAAACATGACCTACCATCCTGTCTCTTCTTTTTATAAGCATCTTCCACAAACTTCTTTTTTCATCAATCACATCCAAAACTCGATCATTTGTACTTTATCTGTCCACCTAATTTTCAGCATCCTTCTATAGCACCACATTTCGAGTGCTTCAATTTTCTTTCTTTCTGAAATTCCTAAAGTCCATGTTTCGCTACCGCAAAGTGCTGTCTTCCTCACATAGAGTTTTTTTTTTCTGAGTCCTAGATTAATATTTGAAACTAGGAGATTTCTCTTTTTCTTTAAGCCTCTTTTTGCTAGTGCTATTCTCCTTTTAACATCATTTCTGCTTCGGCCATAAGTAGTAATTTTGCTCCCCAAGTAGCAGAGTTCAATTACTTCTTCAATCGCATCGGATGCTATTCTTGTGTTTAACCTACTGTGATTCGTATGATTTCTGCTACATTGATCACTTTGTGTTGCTTTGATTTACATGTAGTCCAAATTATTCCTTCACTACTTTGTTCATGACATTCAGTTACTTCTGAATATCCTCAGCCCTCTCCGCTAACAAGACAATGTCATTAGTAAATCGTCATCCCAAAAGAATCGGTACATCTTAAAACCACCATTTTCATCTCACTCCGTTCATCTTCAACAATATTATTTAGTTTCTTCCTGGCGTCGGATTTGCTTCTTTCAACCGACTTACTCCCGAAAAGAAATTTTAGTGTCTAGTATTCGCAACATTAATTACAATATAATTAATATCCTTATTTGTATGTATAATTGCAATCTGACGTTATGCGTTTCCTTTGCAAACTACGTGGCTAGATGATGGATAATCTATCTTGGGAAAGCCACGTATAAATAGTGACTTCCCGCAGGGAACGTAACCGTGATTAATTAATTGGTGAGCGATTTCTCTCCTCACTCCCGCCGACCACAGACACCCGAAATTCGGCAGCAGCGATTCGGCCAGCAATAGCGCCAATCAGAAATCCACTCACCTTATGAATGCAGGATCTACTCGCATGGCCAGGCTGCAACGCGAACACCGTCTGTTACTTCCAGCAGGATGCAATCCGGATCTGAGCTGTAATCTCTTCACACGTAATTTAGTTCTTATTTTAATCGTCTCCAAACTTGGCATAACTCGCCGACAGTTTAATAATAAGCTTAACTCGCTGCAATGTTTAAGCACGCAAACCTAACCGTTGCGGACTTGAGCGTGACAATAATAGTAACTCATAAAAAAAGGAATACACATATATAGCTTCCTTGTGGAACAAGGCACACAACTATTGCATAGGCCAGCGGATATCTGCATTACGCCAGCTGACCTTTATTCCGCCGCGAACATAGATGCCCGCGACCGACGGAAAGAAAAATAAGAAATCACTCAACCAGTGGCTTTGATCAGACCGAGCAGTAAGCGATATCAGGCCTGCCAACAGGCGCTGAATGAAAAATGCCGCTCTCAATCACTGCCTTCGCTAATTGAGACCATCCATCGCGGATCAACACCGCCTTGCCCCGATTCGTCAGACATCCTTTTCTTTTTTTTTACCCGAACCAGTCCCTAAATTCACTTAGGACCTAAGTAACTGAAGTAGAAAACAGTCATTCCCCAGCATGGAAATTCGGTGACAAGGAATATTCATCTTGTCGAAGTAAATTTAGCAGACCTGATTTTGAAGACTTCATTCGTTGTTTTTAGACTTACTGCGATCTGCTATAAATAATAGCAACAACGGACATAACAATGTTAGAAATGAGTATCACCTTACTTTGCATGAGAAGTGCGATCAAAAGTTGTAAGTTTTCACTGAGGGAAACATTAATATCTGTGTTGTTGAATAGATGTTTTGGCGCATATTATCTTTGGTGGAGTAGCGAGCGGAGAGGGCAATCGTTGGCGGCAAGGGGATTGTTGGAAGAGTTTGGCGTATTTTGACAAAGCAACATTTTGAAAGGACGTTTTTGGCAATAAGTGTAAAAACTAGAGAGTACAACCCAGTGACAAAATCGTTATTCATGGTATTCTTTGAGAATTATGAAAATATCTGCTTCTGATTATTGGAAGTTCTGCATTTCCCTGAAACATTAATTATAAAATTATTATAAATGCATAAGAATTTTATAATTATTTATTTGTTTACAGAACGTGTTTTATTTTTTTCACAGCAGCATGTTCCATGTGTTTTCCTACTAAACGTTTGTGCATCTTATTTTATGGCATTGTTATTGTATTTTTTAAATCTTAAGTTATGGCATAAATTACTATGTAGTTACATTACTCTTTTACATTGATTTGTATGTACACTTTTCTCCAGCAGTACAGCGTGTTTAAAATTTGTGTAATAAATACACAACAAGCATAACGTGATATGCTGTAAGAGAAGCAAGCTAAAATTAATGAGGCCGGGAGTAAAGTGTAGGTTTAAAGAAATGTAAATAAAAAATGTGAACGTATCATAATGTATACAATGACTTCGGTGTGCAGAATGTGATACCAGAGCCATATAGTGACGTGTTCACACAAATAAAAGCCAAAATCGCTGAGTATGCTTCTGCGAGAGAAGAGAAACACATTCGCCAAAACAAATAAACGAACGAAAAATTAAATTGCATTGGCAGTAATCATTTATCATATACCGATAATTATCTGTTTTTGTGCACTAAATGTGAATTGGAAAAATTTAAAATACATGAAACAGAATAAATGAATTTGACTCAAGAGGAAGACTGCTCGTTTTATAAATAAAATTGGGACAAGTGGTGTTGCCCTTGGTCTGCGGTACGTGAATTATGTATTGTGTGCGGCGCTAAGGGCATTTTTTGTTTGTTTGCGTAATGTGTAGTTTACACAGGTGGGCACAGTTGATTCAGACGTTAAAGTCGATAATCGTTAATCCGCCAATCAAAAAGCTAACTTCGATAATCGTCGAAGCGTTACATTTTTGCATAATTAACGCAGGTTAATCTGATCCGTTAAAAGTCAACCATCCAAAAGTTGTACTGATATTTAAGTATTATAATAGGTATTACTGCACGGTATACCAATGTGTTATGCACTGTCATGAAAGTGTCGAGTTTTTTTATGACAACTAACAAAATGGACTCGTTCCATCGTAACGACAAAGTGGTATTCCTGACTGTCTTTCTTGTTTTGACAAAGGCCAAGTGTTCTTCACCGTAACAGATTGTCCCGCTCTTACATTTTCTTCAGACTGTATATGTATGGATACATGTTGTTAAAGATTATTACGAATAGAATCGTGAGTATTCATTGTAAAAAAATTTTGACAAAAAAAGTTTCAATTCATAAATCAACTGTTCTCCCATCTTAATTTAAGTTCAATGTTATCGTATAAATGTCATCAAGGATTTTTAATCTTGCCGTTGCTGTTGCTGGTGTTTCTACTTTCACTAACAGATTCTAGATCTTCAGTTTCCATGATGTAATCATGTAACGAATTTAAAATTTACTACACTAACAAACACAAAACCAACACTACCTAAAAAGTGGCACCGTTTTCCCAGTAATAAAAAAGTTTACTTATTTTTCTTCTGTCGTCAGTCTTTCGACTGGTTTGATGCAATCGTCCATCCCTTCCTATCCTGTGCTAACCTCTTCATTTCTACATACCCCTTACAACCCACGTCCTCAATTATCTGCTTCATATATTCTAATCTCTGTCTTCCTCTACAGTTCTTACCTTCGACTGTTCCCTCCATTAACAAATTAACCAATCCTGCATGTCTCAAAATATGACATACCAGCCTGTCTCTTCTTTCTGTAAGCTTCTTCCACAAACGTCTTTTCTCACCCATCATTTCCAAAACTCGTTCATTTCTTACTTTGTCTGTCCACTTAAATTTCAGCATTCTTCTGTAGCACCACATTTCAAGTGCTTCAATTTTGTTTATTTCCGGTATTCCTAAAGTCCATGTTTCGCTACCATAAAGTGCTGTGCTCCACACAAAGAGTTTTAAAAAGTTTTTTGTAATTCCTAGATCAATATTTGAAACTAAAAGGTTTCTCTTTAACATGAAGGCTCTTTTTGCTAGTGCTATTCTGCTTTTAACATCATTCCTGCTTCGGCCATCAGTTGTAATTTTACTTCACAATTAAAAGAATTCACTTACTTCTCCTATTGCATCCGATCCTATTTTTATATTTAACCTGCTATTATTGGTATCATTTCTGCTACATTTCATCACTTTTGTCTTGCTTAGATTTATATTTAGTCCAAAATCTTCCTTCAGTATTTTGTTCATGTCATTAAGTAACTTCTCAATATCCTCAGCCCTCTCTGCTAACAAGACATTGTCGTCAGCAAATCGTAGCATACTGATTTTTTCCTTCCTGAAAACTTATGCCACATGGAAATTTTTCTTTGACTATCTTCATTGCTTCTTCCACATACAAGTTGAATATTAACGGGGATAGAGTACAGCCCTGTCTCACACCCTTTTTTAACTGATGCGTGTCTCTCGTTATAAAAATATCAAAATCAATCACTGATCGAATTTAAAACGAGAGGCAAGTGCCGGTATTCACACGTAAAATAAAAAACACAACACTATGTAACTCTATCTTTCCTGCTCACATCTTCACCATGCCTATCAAAACAGTTGTATACGCATCACACTCGCTCTTTGTATTACCCATGGGGGTATCCATAAATTACGTGAGGTGCTTTTCCGGATTTCAGGACACCACCCCCCCCCCCCCTCTTTCTGGTGAGACTTCGCGAGATCTGGCCCTCCCCCCCTCCCCCCCCTGGTCCGTGAGACCACCCTCTACAAATCGCCATCGCAACTTTTTTTTTAGGTCTCTACAGTCCAGCAATATTTCCAAAACCTCACGTGAGATTTTCGTAGCCCCGCCCCCCTTGGTGAGATTCGGTGAGGTTTCGCTGGATCCCCCTCATGTAATTTATGGATGCCCCCTAATTCGTTTGCTATTCGTCTCGCGGGATGTACGAGCGTGGCGCGGCGCTCAATTCAGACAAACAAAATGTTTCACCAACCAGTGTAAAGGACTAAACTTAACTGAAGTTCGATTTAACGGAAATTAAATGATTTTTAAGGTTAAATTGAAAGTTACGTTTTTGCAATTTTGTTAACTTCGTCAATTAACTGATTAATGATTTTCTGCCCGTCTGTAGTGGTTTATTGGAGATCGACGTAGCATTCATAAACCTTAGTGATTGCGGAAAACCCCCTGAAAACAGCAATCAGGATGTACGGTTCGCGGGCCCTGGAATCGTTCCCTGTCCCGTTGTATCTCCCCCGCACAGTGTGCGCTGCTTAGGGGGCGTCTATAACGTGAGGTGAAATTGGGGGGGGGGGGTTCCGGCGAAATCTCACCGAGGGGTAGGGGGTTAACGGAAATCTCACGTGAGGTTTTGGAAATATTGTTGGACTGTAGCGCTAAAAATAAAAAATGAAAAAAAGTTCTCAAAAAGTTGCGAGGGTGATTTCTAGGGGGAGGGGGTCTCACGGACCAGATCTGACCAGAGGGAGGGGGTGAGTCCGGAAATCCGGGAAAACACCTCACGTAATTTATGGATGCCCCCTTAAGACTGTGAGCCACATTGGTGAAAACTCACCAGAAGATAATTCACAAAATTTTAAATACGACTGTGTTTTGAATCAATGGAATAAATAGCATGTGCAGTAGCCTAGCTAGATTAACAAGGGCCCGGGTGCAAAAAATAATATTTAGCTTGGGGCCCGCTGAACTGAGCTTGGGGGCCCCCTAAGCTTGGGGTCCCCGGTGCGTGGCACCGCCTAGCCCTCCCGTAGCTACGCCACTGAGCAGGTGCATATCTGAAATCTCCACGATATTCCGTTCAAGTCCTAGATGCCTGGTACAGACATCGGAACGACCGCAATATGGTTCCGTTTCCTGTTGGGTCCGGAATCCTGAAAATGGAAACAATGCAAGAGGTGTTAGACAGGGGTTTCGGTTAAGTATTTCGAATCGGCCTTGGCCTTTTGAAGGAACCATCACGGCATTCTTCTGCACAGGTTTCGAATCCCGTTTCAGAATTCCAGATTTGGGTTTTCCATGATTGCCACAGATCACTCCAGGCGATTTCCGGGATGGTTCCTTCAAAAGACCATGGCTGACTTTCTTCTTGCTTCTTGCCCTAAGTACATTCCCATCTATAATAACATCCACGTCGACGAGGTGTAAAGGAACAAGTAAAAAAAAAAAAAAAAAATCTGTGATTTCGGGAAAACATGGAAAACTGAACTTAGGATTGCCGGACGAGAGTCGAACCCGCGTCCTCCCGAATGAGAGACCCGGGCATTACCTCTCACCTACCACGCTCGGTCGGCAGGGACTGTAATCCACTCACGTCCTTTCAGAATAAATGTGCGAGATTCATTTTGCAGGGAGATATTTCGTGCATGAGGTTTATATTTTGGGGTTAGCGCGTTCGGCTTAGTCGGAAGTGACAATGTGTGAATAAATTGTTGTTAATGTTTTGGCAGGAGATTTTGTTTATTAATCTGTTCAAGATGTGCGACTGGTTTGTCGTACAGGGCTGCGTGCTCAGCCTGCGAACGGACAGGAAGCAGCGGATATCCGGTGCGGCCATCAGCTCACGAGTCCGGATCAGAGGTGGACCTAAGAGATCGAGCGTGGTGGGTGAGTGGTGGCGCTCCGACCTCGCGATCGGGGAGACCTTGTTCAAATCTCAGTTCGGACATCCAGATTTGGGTTTTCCGTGGTTTCCCCAATCCGCTCCATACGAATGCTGGTATAGTTCGGTTATGAGGACATGGCCGCATTCCTTCCCGTTCGTTTCGCCCAGTCCCCTTTGCGGACGTACATTAATTACGTGTGAATATTTTTTTCTTAAATTTGGACCCCTCCTTGGTGACATGTGGTGGGACTACCTGCCCCCCCCCCTCATGAGATTTACCTTATAATTTTTTAAATTATTAAGTTTATTTGATATAGATTATAAATCAAAATTCCGTCTGGAAACAATTGTTGGTGTTAATGTCACTTTATTCCCATACGCGTTTCGCCCTTATGGTTTGGGGCATCGTCAGTGGAGCTAGGGTGATGATATTTTACATGGCGGTCTGGAACAGCACGTAATGCATTTTACAGATCTTCTTTTTCACAAATAGAAAACTGATGTACACTTATACATATTTCTGAATAAACACTTGGCATTATATCCATTGAAATGTTGACTGTAAGCTTCTTGTTTCATTTGCCTGCTACATAACATACATGTTGTTGTTGTTTTTGTGGTTGTTGTTGTGGCTGTTGTGGTTGTTGTCGTCGTCATTGCCGTTTTTTTAACAGTCAATATTTCAATGGTTTCAAGTGTTTAGTCAGAAATATGTGTAAAACAGTTTTCTACTTGCGAAAAAGAAGATCTGTAAAATGCATAAGTGCTGTTCCAGACCGCCATGTAAATATCATCACCCTAGCTCCACTGACGATGCCCCACACCATAAGGGCGAAACGCGTATGGGAATAAAGTAACAATTAACATCAACAGTTGTTTCCAGACGGAATTTCGATTTATAATCCATTAACCAACAACTGCGGCAGATGGCCTACAACCAGATTTGCAATTTATTTGATATGTTCATGTATTTTGCTTCATGTCACTAAAAACCTGGGTGTTAATACTGATTCATTCTATGAACTACATTTTTTTCTGTGAAATAAGAGGAGAAATAATTACATGAAATTTGACATGAAATTCCCCCCCCCCTTTGAACCACGTAAATAAGATTTGGTAAGATTTTGCCGGTTCCCGTCCCCCTCCTCATTTTAGCTTACTGTAATAATAATTCCGTGTGGTCGTAATGACTTGGTGACAGGGTTTCTATTGGCTGCGCATTCCGCCCCTGTCTTAGCCGCCTTAACCTAACCCGATAGTGCTACCAGGTACAGGGGACCTACAGTTTATCGTGGAATCCGAACCACGGAAGCATTCTGGCCTACTTCACATTACACAGCAAGCTGTGCCGGAGGTGAAGGTCGGGAAAAGGTCCAATGAAAATCCCCGTCGAGTCAGAGATTCGAGCCGTGGGGAGGAAGGATGGATAAGTTCCATAATAGAACTCGATATTATACCAAACTCAAATACAGCACCCCTGAAACCTGAGAGAATTATTTGTGATGGACGTCTCTATAGCCGCTAGCATGTGTTTACAATCGAGAAATGTTGTGTAGCGACTTGGTGTGTCTGAAAAATGGCTATATGTCGAGAATGCAGAGGTTGCGACGCCAGAGGAAATAATCCCCTATGACTCCCCCATTTCTTATACTGTTGGTGACGTCATTCCAAAGACAACTATAATAACGGCTGTTCAGTGGGCGCCGCCCTTCATATTAGGTCATTTTAGTGGCTTGTCAGTATTAAACATTGAGAATGAGAACACTAGCTACAATTCCATACATAATTTAGTACTGTGGAGTGAAATTTGTAAAAGTTTGGCTTACATGTTTGTAAAAACACGTGAAATATTAACGGTACAATCCCGTCTAGCCAACCGAGTGTGGTGGGTGAACGGTTAGCGTCCTGGCCTCGCATTCGGGAGGACGCGGGATCGAATCCCCGTCCGTGCATCCAGATTTGCATTTTCCGTGGTTTCCCCAAATCACTCCAGGTGATTGCCGGGATGCTTCATTCCTTGATCGCAGTCCCATCCCGCCTTTAATGACCTCGACGTCGACGAGACGTAAAGCCATAACTAAAAAGAAAGAAAAAAAACCGTCTAGTGAACATGAATACATTTATCGTATTCACGTCAAAAATCTTTTTTATTTATTCATTTATTTCTGTTGCTTCTGGCGTTACATCAACCATCCCTACATTCACCTCGATCAATATGGGGAAACCATGGAAAATCCAAATCCGGATAGCCGCACGAGGATTCGAACCCGCATCCTCCCGAATACGAGGTCGGATCGTTAGCGATGACGGACCACGCTCGGTATTCTCTTTTTTTTCCGCCTGCATAGTATAGAACTTCCGGATGGCGTACCAACTGTGACGGGTTTCAATGTTTCTCTCACATGGACCACTCATACTCAGTTATCGACGGTACTCGAGCAGAGAAAGGTGGCAGCGCGGGATATTTGTCAAATGTGCAGTTGAGACAGTAGTGTGTTGTTACCTTGTCGTTTAGTTGCAGACTTAACATTCGCTCCCTCCAGGACTGATCCGCGAGTGAATTTCGGCGCTTCGTATCGTCAGTGGTGCCAACTACCGCAGATGCGCCTCCCCGCGGCATTTCCCGCCCCGTTAACAAGTCAGGGAAGTCATTAGCGGCAGGAGACGACCTCGGAACTTGCCCTCCCGCACCCCCTCCCCTCACAGAACACCAGCAACAAGTAGACAGAGGCAGCGGGAACCGAGGGACTCTCCACAAAACACGCACATTCGCGCCACCAAAATACACGTCATTCTCTGTACGACCATACAGCTATAAAACGTAACAGCACCCTACAGGAATATTCAATTTTAAAGGGATCTACACCAATCGGACCAGATAATATATTATAGAAAACAGCTACATCGAATGTAAATATCTTTTAAGCCTGTCAAAAACAATATGTTGAACGCAGCGTTCTGCAGTTCATTCGATTGGAGTTGCTCAGCTAATTACAGTTGTCATTAAATAACGCTCATAACCTTAAAACGATGCAATGTGGTACTTATATCTTAGTTTACTGGAACAGGAACATCTCTGGACAGAGAGTATAATAAAACATCCAAATCGACTGAACATAAATAAAAACAAAAGGAACTTATAATGTTGATTTAAATGAAATACATACTTCTTTTTCAATGTTTTCGGAATTCATTTTTTCGTAATTCATTTTTAACTGTTCATTAACTAAATAGAACTGTTACTAAACAACGACCATAACAACTAATTTTAGTAACATCGCTGACCATTCTTGACAGTCAAGACATGTGAACGTTAAGGACATATGACACGATGGCCAAAGTAGCATTTTATTATATTAAATAACTATCTGAACAGGCAAGTGGGCCACAATAGTTACGTATAAACGCATGGCACGTGCAAATTCCAGGTTTTTTCACTTATTTCTTTCAAGTGCCAGAGACCTGTGAGAGACCGACGTCCTAGAAATAGCATAAATGATTAAGGCAATGTGCGACTATGTCACTCCGCACCAAGCATATTAATTTATTATTTCTCTATTTAATTTTACGAGTTTATAAATAATTTTATTGCCGTAAGTAAACTTAATCTTTGTATTGTAGGATTTTCACAAGCCATAGTTTTTTTTTTTTTTTTTTGGCCTTCGGTCCTGACGACCATATGGCCAGCATCAAATGTATACAGTTGTTCTACATACTTATCTATGATATATGCTTATATGTTATTTTCTGTACATCTTATTACATTACAGTTGTTCTACATACTTATCTATGATATATGCTTATATGTTCTTTTCTGTACATCTTATTACATTACAGGTCTCTTTGAGTTGCATTTAACTTTTGAAATTGATACATGTCAACTAGTTTTATCATACTCAATAAACTTTGTTTCCACAGTTTTGTTCTTGGTAACTGGTATTCTTAGATAATTTAACGTACAATCTTGAACAGGAGGGAAATTTGTAAAGTGAACATAGTTAAATACGGAATCCTCCTCAACTACAATTTTTGTTTTTTAATGAACTAATTAAAATATTTGTTTTACCGTAAAACTGTTGTAAAAGGGTGTCTTAGTTAATAACTATTTTTACATATCACAGGGATTCTTAATTAAATTGACATATGAGTTTACAAAAGAATTGATTTTTAAAATGAACACAATTAAAAGTATTTTCCTCCTACAGCTTGTCTTTACAACAGTTATTTCTTTAGACAATTTATAGGTGAGAGTCTTAGTGAATAACTATTAAATTCGTAATTTTCCCTATTAATACTTCTTATTTTGCACTAACCCTCCTTAGTTGATGCTTTGTGATATATTTTAACAATCAAAAGCTAATATTGGCTTCACTTAAGTAACGGGCTATTGCCCAGCCATAGGGTTAGTATAAGTTTAGTAGCGTTGGCTAGCGTTAAGAATATTTGGTGGCTGTTGTTTTAACAGCAGGAACGGCACAGACAATGTGTTGTAACGCATGTGCGGGTGTCTGAAGCTTCGTCACTTCATGGTTTGGAGACCATAGGAATGATGTTAAAAGCAGAATAGCACTAACGAAAAGAGCCTTCATGAAAAAGAGAATTAGTTTCAAATATTGATCTAGGACTCAGCATGAACTTTTTAAACTCTATGTGTGGAGCACAGCACTTTACAGTAGCGAAACATGGACTTCAGGAATACCAGAAAGAAGGAAAATTGAAACATTTGAAGTGTGATGCTATTGAAGAATGCTGAAAATTAAGTGTACCGACAAAGTGTGAAATGAGCGAATTTTGTAAATGATGGGTGAGGAAAGAAGTTTGTGGAAGAAGCTTACGTAAAGAAGAGACAGGCTGGTAGGTCATATTTTGAGACATGCTGGATTGGTTAATTTGTTAGTGGAGGGAACAGTCGAAGGTAAGAACTGTAGAGGAAGACAGAGATTAGAATATATGAGCAGATAATTGAGGACGTGGGTTGTAAAGGGTATGTTGAGATGAAAAGGTTAGAATAGGGTACGAAGGATGCAGGATTGAATCAAAGCAGTTGAACGACTGATGACAGCAAAAAAAACAAAAAAAAAACGTAAATTTAAAAATCATTGTCCTTGTTTGATATATTTTACATTTTCCTCTTCAAGGGACAAATATAATTTTAATCTAAATTAGTTGGCAACCCTGTATGTTGCCATGTTGACTTTCGCATCCCTGTTGGTTTTGGTGGTGCCATTTGAGGTGCAATGTATGGAATTTCATATCGGCGCGAAACATACCACTCGCGCCAGCCTTTATAGCTGTGCTAATATTTGCTTTGTCTACACATCGCCTCTGCGCTCTCTCACGGAACCAATAATTTTAATCAGTACAAACAAATATGTGCATTATGACTGATGTTTGTCCCCGACAGGCGTAACAAATATAACTAAAACCGAACTGACTGTTTCAAACAATATGCTGGCGTCAATGTCATCAGCTAATTTTCGATAAACAACATTGACCTACAATCATTCGTTGGCGTAGCTTCGAAACAGGTACTAAAAATTCTCTATAGCACTGGATGTGCGTAGGCATTTTGTGTGTCAATAGCCCCTAATTTTTTTAAAGTTACTTTTCAATGCAATTCATTATTTGTTTTGTTAAAGTGTTTATCAGACGGTATCTACAAATCAAATACGCACACGCAGAAAAGTTTCTGTTTAAAAATTACTATCGGTCGTAACACAACCAGTCCCGAAGAAAAATTAAAACTAACTATAGGTTACTCCGAGAATAGTTCGTTATATATATATAAAAGAGTTATTGATATGTAATCGTAGGTTTCCCGGCGAATCTGTTGCTTGAAGATCTCTCGGGCCTGCGGACGGATCAATTGATCGTGGATCGCCAGTTATGGCTAACAAAGGACCTCGAGTCCTGTCACGGTCACCATGTTGTATTTTATTATCGTCGAACTTCGTATTTCTTTATAACTTTGATTTCGGTCACCAGCGATGCAAGTGCCATTTTAATTCGTTTAGAACTTGAATTTCCAAATTTTTTAACTTAATCTTTTACATTTTAATAATACCAAACTTTCAATTATTCCTTGTTATTTATTCCAGCTGCATTCAAAACTCAGGTAACTCAGGTATCCGAAGGTTTAAAGTCCTTTGTTAGCAGTAACTGGCTGACTAGTATCGACTCATATATACACTAACTTTATACCTCGCCCGCTCAGTTTTTTTTTTACTCTTGCTCCCATGACAAACAACATTTCTCAGACTAACCTATCATCAGTTTTAATTTTTCTTTCGGACTGGTTATGCTACACGGTGTCAAAAACGTTTGGAAGTTAATATTGGCGACAGAAAAACAAAACTTCAATCGCATGCTCTTACTTACGATAAATAGCGCAGTGTTAGTTTTAATTGTGGTACAGACGGCATAGATCACGATTAATGTCGAAACACTTTTCAATTAAATGAATTAATGGTTTCATATCATGGCGCTCATGAAAGTAAATTAAACTAATTTTCTTTTTTGAAAAAAATTGTTCAATAACTCCGCTGTAATGCCTATATTTCTCCTCGAAAATGAAAGCTTCTATACGACCAAGATTAACACATTCGTAGCATCGCGATATAAACGTGATCGCATATTTCTCAATTTACTATAACAGTGATCACAGAATATAGTGGAAACATCTACTCCATATGAATATAAATAAAATAAATGCAAATAATAATTAATATGTAGATTCAAACAAATTCATTTTCTTCCTAGGTGGTTAACTTAATAGAATTTTCATTAAATAAGCCTTGATTTCTGGCCTTTGTTAATTTTTCAACAAAGGTGGAAGCGTGGGATAAGCGTTACCGAGATGCTGACACAATTACCAAGTTCAGTCCTTTGTTAATATTGTTTAGATTAGTTTCTAGTATGGTCGTTTAACTAAGGTACAGGTTAAGGTGGATACTGGGTAAGAATTTTTAGTTCCTAGCTGGATCTAATACCACTAAAAATTTAAAAATAAAATAATTGTTTTTAAAAAAATTAAAAAAAGCCTTAAAAAAAAAGCACTAAAATTTTTAAAATAACTTTATACCTTGCTTAGGAAAAAGTAAATCTAAATGGACAATATTTTACATTACTGTCATTGAAATTTTTACATTAACTAGTTATTTTTGGAGTCGGTGTCAGCTAAATCAAGAAAAACAAAAAGATAAAAACAATAAGGAATAACAATAATACATAAAAAATCATGTTACTGCTTACCTACAAATAATACTAGAAACATGTTTCAACAAAACTGAAACATCCAGATGATACGCCGATATTATTCTATCTGTAAATCGTTTACTGCATGATTCAACCTACAAACTGACACTGTAGCGCCAGAGATATACCTGGATGACCAATAAGGCTGAGCCACAGATTAAAATACTGTTAATTTGTTTCCCTAAGCTGTCTCCCGCAATAATCTGCCTCACGACATGCTGTAAAATATTGGGAATTTTTGTTTGTACTCCCCGTTTCACCTCTAACACCAAAAGAAGTTCAGTAATTCGATTTTTCGCGATGTGACAGCTGGCACCGACTCCAAAAATAACTAACTGATGTAAAAATTCCAATGACAGTAATGTAAAATATTGTCCATTTAGTTTTACTTTTTCCTAAGCAAGGTATAAAGTTATTTAAATTTTTTTTTTTTTTTTAAATTTTTTTTTTTTTTTTTTTTTTTTTTTTTTTGAAGGCGGTTTTTATGTTTTTTTTAAAAAACAATTATTTTATTTAATCGAGCTGTTGCAGGGCTATTTAAGTCCTTTTCAGCTATGGATTTTTGTACTCTCATGTTTTTTATTACAATTTTTTTTATAGATATAAGGATACATAAATACTTACATTGGTGTAAAGGATGTGGTCAAATATAAAACAGAAAATAATGGAAAATATAAATTGGTTGGTACGTGAGGATTACATATATATATATAAATTTGTACTGTAGATAGTAGTTGTAATAACACACATGCATAAACACATTTACAGCTACTGATGACGCCCTACACCACAAAGGCGAAACGCATCTGGGGAATAAAATAAAGTAAAATTCACCAAAATAGTTGTTTTTGACGGAATTATTTACAAAATTATACAGGGCGTTCGCCGGGAAACGCAAACCACTGTTAGCGCTAGAAGGAAGAAACTGCTCGCGGCGAGCGAGCGCTCAGTTTCCGGCATTGTTCGACCGTCGACCGCGGACTATTTCATAAACTTGTATGTGCTAAGCATTTAAATGTGACGTAATTCATTAGCTTACCTTATAAAAGATGCTGGAAGTGTTGACCCTCTTGTGTAATGCACATTTCACATCTTCTGAACATATTTCGAGACACACGCTGCCCTAACTGACTTAATGATTTTTTGGGTGACTGTTCTAGTCGAAAAGCGATATCGTTAATTTTCTCCTCTGTGAGAATACGGTTGACCGACAGTCTCTTTTTGTTAAAAATGAACCCGTTTCTCTTACTTTTTTAACCAGACGCAGAATTGTTGATTTAGCTGGCAGTAAAGCGCCAGGAAATTCGCGACGAAATTTACTGCGACACTTTTTAAACGACTTCTTCTTCACATATGTATCGTAGAGAAATATTCTTTGTTGCAAACTGTAACGTACCATAATTTTACTCACACTCAAACACGGTACAGATTAATAAGAGTATGAAGCCCCAAACCAGCCAAACCGCAAAGAAACGTTTATTCACAACACTGATTAATAAGAGACTGAAGTCACAAACTAGCTACAATGCAAAGAAACCGTTCTTAACAATGTAAGGGTCCCATTATACTGCGTCACTGCACTTTTGGGGCAGCGGAGGTGTTAAACAGTGCGGTGATTCACGGTGCCGTGTGGCGGGAGTTGCTGGCTCCACTGCCCGAGCAAGTTGCCGACGGCAACAGACTGGGAGGGTAGCGTTTTCCGGCGAACGCCCTGTATATACATATATATATATATATATATATATATATATATATATATATATATATATATATATTTATTGTAGATAGTAATTGTAATAACACACATGCATAAACACATTTACAGCTACTGATGACGCCCTACACCACAAAGGCGAAACGCATCTGGGGAATAAAATAAAGTAAAATTCACCAAAATAGTTGTTTTTGACGGAATTATTTACAAAATTATATTTCAACAAAGTTACTAGCCGAAACGTTCTTGCGTCTGCTCCTCATTATTGGGACACAGATTTTTGCACCTGTCCACAGGAATCAGCTAAAATTTAAAACACGACGACACACATAAAGATGTGTGGAGAGGTGATGTATCACTCTGTTTAAAATAAAACGTGTGTAAAAGTGATATCGAAATCACATTCAGAGCTTTGCCAATCAGTGTTCGGCGATGCGACAATGCGAATGCAACCGAACGTGACGAATTTTTTTTTTTAAAACCGTTTAGTCGATAATTCAGTTGGCGCGTGTAATAACGCATCCGAAACAGAGCCACAAATTTGAATGCAGTTAAGCAGTGCGAAGCTAATTTATATTGAATCCAGAAGAATTCACAAATACGGGGCTTTTCAACAGTAACATACATCGTGATTGTGTAATCGACAGAAGTAGGATCGGATCAGTAGGACAAGACATATTTTTTCGTGCATTCTTTTTCAGCTGTAATGCAGATTTAAACACTTTTTTTTTTTACTATGGCTTTACGCCTCGTCGACGGCTAAGGTCATTAGAGGCGGAATGGGACTGGGGCAAGGAAGCGGGAGGAATTCGGCCATGGCATTTTGAAGGAAGCATCCCGGCATTCGCCTGGAGTGATTTGGGGAAACCATGGAAAACCCAAATCTGGATGCCCGGACGGGGATTCGAACCCGCGTCCTCCCGAATGCGAGGCCAGAACGTTAACCGTTCACCCGCCACGCTCGGTAAATTACGTCGTCTAACTGAAAGCGACACTACCAGATAAAATAAATGATGTGTAATTGAACATGTTTTGATGTATAGCAAATTAAAATGTTTGGTCATATTTTGTAATTTTTAGGTCATACTTACCTGTTTTTGAGGTCATATTTGCCTCCATATTTCTCTATTTTTGTGGTCGTAAACATCCGAACACTAGACATAACAATATGCATCTTTCTTGCCTCATGTTGCTGTCTGAATAAGCGATATACTATATTTAAAATCTGGATTCCGGCCTATGTCAAGAGGTTTACATCGTTAAAATTAACTTAGTTTGTTCCTCTGTTCTTTTAACAGTCACTTCAAACTAGAATGTTTTTTTGTTTTCTACTGATGGCTTAACGCTTCATCAATGCATGGTTATTAAAGTCTGGAAAGGAAAGGAGCGTCGAACAGAATTCATCCATGGCCTTTTGAAGGAACCACTCCGTTATTCCCCTGCACTGATTTCGGGAAAAATATGGAAAACCGAAAACGCAACAAGAAGTTTGCAGTTGCAATGGATATAATGCCATTGTTTATTCAGAAATACGTATAAAACAGTTTTTGTAATTGTGAAATAGAAGATCTGTAAGATGCATAAAGTGCTGTTCCAGATCGGCATGTAAATACCACCACCCTACCTCCACTGACGATGCCCCACACCATAAGGGCGAAACGCATATGGGAATAAAGTAAACAGTAACGTCAACAGTTCTTTCCAGACGGAATTTTGATTTGTAATCTATCTGGATAGGGATTAGAACCTAATGAACAACAGCAAAAAAGAATACCAAATGCTTATCACCAGTATAAGACACTAAAAATAAAGTTCACTTGGAGTTTGCTGTTTGCCCTGCATTCTAAATTCACCTCAGTACCTGCCTTGATCGATTTGATACTGTGATGCGTGTGTTTTTACAGCTGAGAGGAGCTGGTCTCGCTCCGAGTTGAACGTCCGCGCTGTCTGTGTCGTAATGAAAACTCTCGTCGCTGTAGATTGCTCCGTCAGATGTGATTGCAGCGCTCGGTACAGCGCGGCCGAGGCACGCGTTTCTGCTACACACTTCACGCGCCCCGTCTCGTAGTGCTGTGCGATTTGCTCGCGCCTATTTATAATATCTTTAATCGTCCTGCCTACGGTCGCCAAATGTAACGTTTACCATCCTATCGCTACTCATGCGCCTGATCAATAACACGTCACCAGTCTAATACATATGTACCGACCTGTAAAATCAGAGTTACCCTCCGCCGACTGCGAAGTAGTGCCTGAGAAGCGGATTAACACATTGTTTTTGAGCGAGTCTGTAGCTGGCCGACGTAGGATTGTCGCGGAGCGCGGCTGACGTATCGAAAGCATTGGCCGGAATAAGGCGACTGTGCAATGTAATTTTAGTGTGTGGACTTTGTTTAAGAAGAACTTGATGTGATCGAGAGAAACAGTGGCCGTAAAAAGTGAAGTTGGGACAGTACTGAGACGAAGATCGTGATCGTAGATAACTTAGAAGCAAGCAGATACGAATGCTAATTTTCCTTTCAAGTATTCTGTAATATTTTCGATAACGATGTTTCGATTAGCCTTTATCTTGAAATTTGGTGGTGGTTAAACCATATCGTGAGTGTTAATGTGCTTTATCAATAAATTTGTCGTTGGCAGAATTTTTTATTAATGAACATAATGACTTTCTATTAATTATTCTCCTATTTGCTGATTAGTACTGGCTTGGTTTCATCATCTGGCGACCGCGGCATTAACGAACTATACTAATCAGTAAATTGACTAACTGCAAGGCGTCTTACAGGACTTATTAACTATGATCAGGACTTTTATTTAAAATCAACCCATTCTAAAGGACACGAAGGCTTACAAACGGCTTATTAATATGGGATAATGTTTTATGTCAATTAGATATTATAGTGCCTGTTATTCAGATTGCTCAGTATTTAACTTATCGTAGTAGAAATATTTACCACGATTAAATAGAACGAGGTCAACTGAATCATACGAGCAACGTCATTCCAATAATATTAATAAAACAACGAAAGTTCACTAGATTATTTGTACAGAATTCTCAAAACTCTTTTTTTCATTGATATTTATTTCTTTTATTGATTGACAATCGTTGTACCGAGAGTGTTGGGTGAGCGGTAACGCTCTGGCCTCGCATTCGCGAAATAATTCCAGCGAATCTCATTGGACAGAAAGTTAATTTATCAGTTATGTAAACGTATCGTTTAATAAATTATAATTAACAATATTTTATGTAAACACTTCAAATTTATTTTTCTTAAATTAAGTTATACAATATAATTATATTAGGTACCAAGAAAGTAAAGTAATTGGCTAAATAATTTCTGGTATATCTGAAAGGTGTGGATCATTATCCTCAATTGCTGATAATATTGATAAATAATTAACGCCAACACAACACTGCATTACACATGAATCAGTTCTCGCAAAGAAAGCCAAAATCACTGCTGCTGATAGAGGAGCATAAGTAAATGCAATAACCGGAAAATAAGAACCCGCTGAAGATGCTTCTGCAAAAGAAGTGAAACGCTTTCGGGAGTTCAATAAATACACAAACATTCAATTGCTTTGGCGTTATTTACGTATTTATCAACAGGATAGTAAGGGTTATATTGTGTTTGAAAAATTCGCTAACCTCTAACCATGGCTCTAGCAGTATTATAACGGCTCAATGAATTTGGTGTCTGACTAACCATTAGACAGATTCCGTTTCGCTGCATTGTCAGCACACACGAGAATTTTCTGGACCAGAATCAGATTTATACTGTGCAATTTGGCGCGCTGACTCGCCTCACGGATCAGAGGGTAAGACAAAATCGCACATAAAATCACATTACCGGTTATCCTGTGAGGTTTCTTTACGTTCCGGCAGAACGACATTGGACGCGATTTCGTCTTCAAATCCCATTCGGGAATAATCTCCAGAGGTTCGGAATGAAGGCGAAATACAGACCTGACACGGCCCCTTCACAAATCGCAGCCTTAAACTGCTCTCAAAATAGGTTTGCGAAGATTTAGAGATAAATAGGTGATTTATACTCTCGCCAAAGTATGTACTATGTGCTCCTAAAATAACAAGAAAGTCGATAAATGATTAATAGATATTCTGGATATGCCACGTTATTTATTCTTGTTATTATTGTTCTTATTCTCGATATATCAAAAACAATAATTCATTTGGAGTATCACTAATAAGTACCAATTCAATATTTTTTGTAGGAATGCAATTCAGTATCCAATTTACTACGTTACATATACAGTGGATAAATATACCTACCCATCTCATCTTCTGAAAGCGTCTTAAAAGTGAATTTGTCTTAATTTCACAGCTTTTCACCAACCGTTAAGAGGTTAATAAAGGCTGTTAAATTTTAACAGGGTTACGTCAAACTTAATAATAACTTGCTGAAGACTTGAAATGTAAATATCTTGGCACTACTTTTGATAACAAGCTTAACTGGGCAGGACACATAGGACAGGTGGTAGGAACAAGTTTCAAAGTTCTGCACTTGTTGGAGAGAGTGATGAGGGGATGTACGAGAGAAGTAAAGGAATTGGGTTACGAAACTTTGGTCAGACCATTGCTCGAATATGGTAGTGTAGTATGGGACCCTCATTTTACGTATCAAATACAGGAGTTGGAGAGGGTGCAAAGAAGGGCTGTTAGATTTGTTTCTGGAAATTATCGCAGAATGCAATCAGTGACTGATATGATAAAGGAGCTGGAATGGGATTCATTGCAAGACAGGAGGAGGGTCATGGGAGTGTACAGGGCATATACTGGGGATGAGGCATTGAAAGATATTGGCGTAGGTGCATGGAAGGGAAAAGATGACCATGACCACAAGCTGGCACTCGATTTCAGGCACAAGGGTGTGGGAAGATTCTCTTTTTTAGATAAGGGTGTCAGGGATTGGAATGAGTTACCAAGAGAAATGATGAATAATTTACCGAAAACTTTGAAAGAATTTAAAGATAAAATTTGTAGAGGGCAAATGTAGGTTGGTGCAGGATAGGGGGAAGATGGGTGTGTAGGGAAATTGCCACCGGAGCCTGTGCTCCATTGCAATTAAATTAAATTAAATTAAATATTTTAATATTAACGGTTAGTTTATTTTTACAGTTGAGTAATATTGATTATGCATCTGTGTTGCAAAATTGAGGGCTCACATAAATTAACAGATTCTGTTTTCAACTGGTTTTTTTCGTTGATGAATAATAGTTAATGAGTTGACGAAGTACCTGATGTGCCAAGCCCTTCTGTGTCGTCCGAAAGGATGGCTTCTGCAGTTAATTTGGCGGCACCGGAAAATAGGAGTAATTGATGGGGGAACACATAAAACAGGAAATTCTTTTGAAGTCTACATCAGACGAATTCTTGTTTTATAGATTGAAAAAGTAGATAAATTAGTAAAATTTTCCATAATTTCTGCTGGTGTCTTTAATTTTCTTAAACATTTTGGGAATATTGTTTGATAATTACTGGCTTAAGCAAAAATATCGATGCATCGACAAATCGATATTTTTTCTCGATTTAAATCAATACTGTTTGTACATATCGGTAATATATTAATTGATTTTTTTTAATTGACCATCCCTATCCTCTCGTAATAGTCAGGAGCTTGTACATGCGTCGTAGAAATTTCCAGAGAACGTTAAAAACGCCGCCTGACCCTTCTGGAGCGCTTACAATTGCTCCAACAATAGATATCGCACAAAAACAATTGAAGCTTATTCAGAATTATCTAGAATCACGAAGAAACCTTTTTAAATGATATTATGAACTATTTACAGGCATTTAAGAATCAATCTGAAAAATTTAAATAATTGCAAATAGCAAAACTGCTACTGAAAACATTATAGTTTATGCAGCATTCTCATTTATAGTCACTTAACTAACATTTCATTCTCTGTACTGCTTTGAATCAAATTACGATTAATTCAAAACATTTTCATTCACTCCACACATTCATAGAAATTTACAATTTATCAAGGCATATCTCTCTAAAACCCAAAGGCAATTAATTTAAAGGATTACAGCTAGGAGAGGGCTGGGACTTAAGGTTTTCACACTAGGCTTTTATTATTATTAATTTAATTGCGGTGGAGCACACGCACGGGAGACAATTCCCTGTCATCTAATTACCCCTTCTTATTTTTTAATTACGAGGCATGTTTTTTAAGTAAGTACCGTATTGAAATTTAAAAAAAGACGTGCAAATATATATCAATAATTTTATTTTTACATGAAAGCCTGTATCTTACTCTACTTTTCTACATAATTCCCTTCAATATTGAAGCACTTGTCATAACTTAGAACCAGTTTTTGAAAACCCTCCTCATAGAAGTCTGCCGCCTGACTTGTTAACCACTGCATCACAACTGTTTTGACTTCGTTATCGTCTTCAAGACGCTGACCGCCCAGGTGTTTCTTCATGTGCAGGAACAGATGGTAGTCACTGGGCGCCAGATCGGGGCTGTACGGAGGATGATCTAGAGTTTCCCATCGAAAAGAGGTGATGAGATCTTTGTTCTGATTAGCCACATGTGGACGTGCATTGTCATGCAACAAAACGATGCCCTTGCTCAACTTGCTACGTCTTTTGTTCTGGATTGAACGGCGCAGATTGTTCAATGTCTCTCAATAAGCTGCTGCATTGATTGTCTCATTACGAGGCAGAAATTCCACAAGCAATACTCCTTTTCTGTCCCAAAAAACTGTGCACATGATTTTCCGGGGAGAAATCGTTTTCTTGAACCTAACTTTTTTGGGTGAATCTGAATACCGCCATTCCAAGGACTGTTGCTTTGATTCAGGTGTGACGTAGGCCACCCATGTCTCATCGCCCGTAACAATTTGGCTTAAGAAATCATCACCATCACCAAGGAAAGTCAATGCACTGCCTAAACTTTTGGTTTGTGCACATCCGTTAACATTTTCGGTACCCAACGTGAGCACAATTTTTGGTAATTCGAGTGCTCGGTCACAATGCCATACAAAACACTACGAGAAACATTGGGAAAGTCATCACACAAGGAGGAAATCGTAAAGCGTCTGTTTTCTCTCACCTTACTGTCCACTTTCTGCACCTAACTTTCATTAACGAACGAAGGAAGGACGCCCACTTCGTTGTTCATCATGCACATTTGTGCGGCCATCTTTAAATGCTCTCACCCACTTTCTCACCATTACATCACTCATAATGTTTTGTCCGTAAACTGCACAGATCTCACGATGAATATCGATCGGTTTTAGGCCTTTAGCACAAAGAAATCTTATAACAGCCCGTACTTCACAGTCGGCAGGGCACACGATTATCGGAGGCATCTTAAACACTCAGTGAACAACGTAAACAAGGAAGAATTAGACTGTAATGGCGTCAGTGCGTAGGCAAGAGATGCAGGTACCCAGTGCGCATGCGCGGAACGCCGACCGTAGCGCTGCAGCCACTTACTTACTTAAAAAATACGCCTCGTATCTTATATAATTTGAGTGATAAATTTTACTTTTTTTCTTGTGGGTTTACACCTCGTCGACGTCGTTGTCATTAGAGGCGGGATGGGACTGGGAACAAGGAACTGGAAGGAATTCGGCCATGGCCTTTTGAAGGAAGCATCCCGGTATTCACCTGGAATGATTTGAGGAACCCATGGGAAACCAAACCTGGATGCCCGGACGGGGATTCGAACCACTGTTCTCCCGGATGCGAGGCCAGAGCGCTAACCACTCGCCCACCACGCTCGGTAAGTATTACCATTTATGTGAGAAACGTGTAATTTCTGTTCTGTATGATTAGTGTATTTTTGTTTGTGGAATGTGTAGTCTGTCAGATGGACACTGGGGACCGTCCCAGCATTCGTGATTGCGGGAAACAGTCCAAAAACCGCGAGATCCACGACTTGAACCGAGGTTTTCCTTACCTCACCAATCCAGTGTCGTGGAGCTTCAATATGAGTTGATTAGAGGTGTTTTACTCAATTTTTCTTTACATGTAAGTTTACTGTTACGTGAACTAAATAAACCACTATTAATTTTTCTTTGTCAGCTTGAAAATAAACACTTGTTATACGCGCATATGGATTCTGTTACTTGGGAAGTAAAATTACAACCGATGGCCGAAGCAGGAATGATGTTAAATGCAGAATAGCACTAGCAAAAAGAGCCTTCATGAAAAAGAGAAACCTTTTAGTTTCGAATATTGATCTAGAAATCAGAAAGAACTTTTTAAAACTCTTTGTGTGGAGCACAGCACTTTATGGTAGCGAAACATGGACTTTAGGAATACCGGAAAGGAAGAAACTTGAAGCATTTGAAATATGGTGCTACAGAAGAATGCTGAAAATTAGGTGGACAGACAAAGTAAGAAATGAACGAGTTCTGGAAATGATGGGCGAGAAAAAAGTTTATGGAAGAAGCTTACAGGAAGAAGAGACAGGCTGGGCTGGTAGGTCATATTTTGAGACATGCAGGATTGGTTAATTTGTTAGTGGAGGGAACAGTCGAAGGTTAGAACTGTGGAGGAAGACAGAGATTAGAATATATGAAGCAGATGAGGACGTGGGTTGTAAGGGGTATGTAGAAATGAAGAGGTTAGCACAGGATAGGAAGGGATGGAGGATTGCATCAAACCAGTCGAAAGACTGACGACAGCAAAAAAAAAGACGTGCATGAAACGTAATTTTTTTTTTTTTTTTTTTTTTTTTTTTTAAATTGATTGAACCAACTGTAAATTATCCGTGGTGCGGCTAAGTACAGTTGACTGCTGTTAAACGGCCGTTGTGGGAATCATGTGGGGGAGTGACGTAATCTAACGGTACTTTGCGGTACGTAAACAAGCTGAGTCCGTGAACAGCTCGTCTACCTGCTGTGGTGAATAGAGAATTAACCAGAAATATTTTCCAATAGTAACCCACTGCCGTTTCTGTATGCCAATGAAACAAAGTTTGATAAATCAAAAATTAAAACAATACTACTTTTTTTGCTGTCTGAGAATCCACAGAAGGAGTTTGTGTGTGCCCGTCGTGTACAATTTGCCGAGTCCCGTTTAAGCTCTGCTCTAAGTTTGCTGGACACAGCTAGTTGTGCCCCCGCGGCTGTACTCATGAAACATGCAACGAACTGGAAGACTGCAGACGGCGACCCACTCAACCTATGAAAGGGACTTAGGATTCAACCTGCTGGATTCGGAAAATTGCCGGAGGTTACATAAACACTACTATCAAACTATTACGAAACCTGCACAGGCGTTCCAGTAGTTGCATTAAATTAAAATACGCTATCCGCCAAAAAGTAATTGGACACCTATGAAGATATGTACTTGTGTTCGTCACTTAACTTGCGTAGCTTCAGTATGCTGCAGACTGGTGTAAAACCAGTTGATTAAAGGATAAGCTATGGTCTATAGAGACACTGAACTTCGACACGCGCTTTCAGCAGGCAGCTGTTTCACTGCGCTGTCTAGCCAGCCAATTGCGGTGAAGGTTAAGAGGTCCAAACCAACGGTCGCATTCGCCATACGCAAGTGGAGGTTTGATATGAATTGTGTGAATGCTGCAGGTTCTGGGTGAACTCTAATTTTGGCCAACAGACACCGCAGTAGCCTGAAATGTATAGCTGGTAAAAAAGGGGTACCAACCGTGGCAAAAGTATCCGTGTACTCCCGACGGACGTGGTCTGTCCATGGTTTCTCGTGTGGTCGATGTGTGCTCACGTCCTTCGTAACGAACACTTTGCTTCCAGCCTGGAGCCGCGCCGTACTAACGACCCTCCAGGTCCTCTTGATCGACTCCACAGGTACTCGAAGCGGATTCGAGATCAGCTGAAATCAATTTCCCGCTGGGGACTGAAGCTGTGGTTCCCGAGTGTCCATTGAAGGTGTAGGGCTTCGCCAGAAACCAATTACTGGTAATTGTTCTCCAACAGCCATACGCGGCAGGTTGGCAGGTACGCAAACAGGGGACTTAAAGGGACTTCTGGTGACCTGATTACAGCAGTGGCATTGTTACCATCCCCCACCACCTTGTCAAGCTCAGCTGATTCCTCAGTTTAAACTACAGTGGAACTCCAACTATCCGAATCGGTTTTTTTTTTTTTTTTTTTTTTTTTTTTTTTTTTTTTTTAACTAAGACGGAAACGTACTGCGAAAAGGCTTCCCTTCCCCTCTTTTATAAAAACCAACCCAAAGTTTGGATGGCTGCAGCTTAGTTCGCCGAGTGGTACGGCGAAATTTTCATCCCTGAAGTGGAAAAGCACCAAAAATCTCTTGGAAAAGAAGGCATTTTCAACATACATACAATAATTAATTAAAATAGACCCTTTTTCGGAAAAAATCGATTATCCGAATTTTTTACTATCCGAATGGGGTCCGGTCCCAATTAATTCGGATAATTGGAGTTCTACTGTACAGGTTAAACAAAGTTAATAAATGCATAGTATATTTACACAGCTGAAAAGGGCTTTATTTTATGTGACAGCATACATGAATCTACATTCCTCTCCCGCCAGGAGAAACTGATATACAGGATGATTCAAAAAGGACTTTACAACATTGGAACGGTATAGAAATTTGTTGAGATAACTTACAGAATCGATAGACGTATCATTTTGTAGAAAAACAACCTCAAGTTTCACATAAAAGTGACAAGTGTCATTTTGGTTCAATGTGACTACCATTTGTGATTCGGCAAACATTCCATCGATTGTCAGTTTCTCCCCACACTCGTTGCAGCAAATCGTGTGTAACTTGTGCAATGGCAGCGTAGATTCGATTTTTCAGGTCGGCCAAATTGTCTGGTAGGGGAGGAACATACACACGATCCTTAATGAAACCCAGAGAAAGAAATCCAGTGGTGTCAAGTCTGGGGAGCGAGGTGGCCATGTGATTGGCCAATCCGCCGACCTGGGAAGCGATTATCGAGGAAACCTCGACGTTCCGTGAGGAAATGAGGTGGTGCACCGTCTTGCTGGTAGTAAACCATCCCATCTCGGTCACCTTCATCGATCGGTGAAAAATTTACGCCAAATTGTTGCAGAGTTGGTTTCATGATACCAAAACACACAGCAAGCACGCTACACACCAGTGAAAGTAGCCATTTTAACTGTGCACTACGCTGGCACTCCTGGTGGCAGAATGGTGTACTGATGCGTTACGTACACCAAACTTGAGATTGTTTGCTACAGAATGACATATTTACCGAGTCTGTAAGTCATCTCAACAAATATCTATATTATTTCAAAATTTTTATGCCGTTTTTGACTCACCAATACAGATTGGTGTAATAGGTTGGCTTACATCTCTCCGTGATACAGGTTACATTGTCAGTTGGTCTGGGTTGATGGGTGTGGTTTTTTGGGCTTTCTAACACGTTTAATATCAACAAAATCTTCTCGAGTGTCCAGCCGGATGGTGGTGCAAAAACACGACGTTTCGACAGCTGACTCTGCTGTCTTCATCAGGTGTCTCCAGTTATTCTCGACTGAGGAGTCGAGGCAGAGACAGTCAGCTGAGAATAACTACAGATACCTGATGAAGACAGCAGAGTCAGCTGTCGAAACGTCGTGTTTTTACAGCACCGTCCGGCTGGACACCCGAGAAGATTTTGTTGCATCGATACGCCGGGAAAGTCTCCACGCACACACCTTTAATATCTTCATTCTTGAAGATGTCTTCTGATGTTGCGAAGTCTTCTGATGTTGCGAAGTCTTCTTAATCTTGTGTCCTTGCGAATCTTGAACAACATATAATGAGTTGTGGAAAGACAATATTGTTCAGGATTTCACACCATCTGATAATAATGTCCCGGAACGTAAGACACTGAAAGGCTTGTGCGGATTGAATATCCAGCTGATAATTTACTTAAAAATTGTCGTTCCATCTCCCTTTAGGGACCATTTCCAACACAAATGGCAACAGGGTTCCCTGGACTATTCAGAAGGCCAATGGGAAGCAGTGGGTGACTCCTTATACCGGAAATCATTCAATCGCCAGAGCCTTGTCTGGAAAAACGAGATGCACCACGTTAAGGAGATATTTGATATCTGGTGGGAAGAGCCTAATGTAGTCTCGGATACGACACTCCATTTGGATATCTTCGATAGTTCACGTACTGATTTGTCTTTCCGAATACAGAACCAGAGTCGACCCGAGCGCACAGGTCCTGTCACTGGTCGCCAGCAGACACGTGAGGCGGGGATATGACAACACGTGCGCGCGCTGTTTTTTCGACAGTAGACCGTATGTGTGTGAGCGATTCTAATACCGCTGAATGGCTTTTCTTAATGGCTCCAGCGGTCCAGGAAGCAGTCCTGGAATAGTACCGGAGCAACTCATTTTACGACAAACACTTAACCTGAAGGAGGAGCAGTTAAGAGACGGGCGCCGCCTTTTTGGTGGCTCGTAAACCTGCTTTCCAGGTGATTCGTTTCTGTGTGTCAACATCTCCTTTACGAGAAACACTAAATCAAACGTTGCACAATAAAGCAGGTGTTTGGAAGAGGTAATATACGACCTCGAGATCGATGTGGAAATTAACAGTGACCGGAAATGTCTGGAAACCTCCCAGACGTCACACAGGTGATAACTCCACAAAATAAAGTCGAACCTGTGCTCGAATCTGTGCTTTCGCAGTCATGAGATACAAGAAATATTGAAGATGTTAAGTGTAAATGTCTTGGTAAAACATCTAATAGTAAACTCGATTTGGAAAGAGACATTGGGCAGGTGGTAGGAAGAAGTTTAGAAGTTCCACTTTTGTTGAAGAGGATGGAGAGCGGATGTAACAGAAACGTGAAGGAATTGGGTAACAAAATTTTGGTCAGGCCATTGCTTGAATTTAATTTAATTTAATTAAAATAGCTCACGCTCCGGTAAGATTTCCATACACAACATTTCCCTCTTTCGTGCTCCCACCTACATTTGCCCTCTACAGATTTCAACTTTAAATTCTTTCAACGTTTTTGTTAAATTATTCATCATTTCTCTTATTCCAATCCCTGACACCATTACCTAAAAAAGAGAATCTTCCCACACACTTGTGCCTGAAATCGAGTTCATGGTAATCTTTTCCCTTCCATGCATTAATTTTCATTCTTACACCAATATCTTTCCATGCCTCATAAGAAATATACACCCTGTACACTCCCATAACCCTCTTCATCCTCCTCCTGTCTTGCAATGAATCCCATTCCAGCTCTTTTATCATATCTGTTACACCGAGCGTGGTGGTGTAACGGATAGCGTTCTGGCCTCGCATTCGGGAGGACGGCGGTTCGAATCCCCGTCCGGGCATCCAGATTTGGGTTTTCCATGGTTTCCCCAAATCACTCCAGGTGAATGCCGGGATGCTTCCTTCAAAAGGCCATGGCCGAATTCCTTCCCATTCCTTGCCCCCATCCTTTCCCGTCTCTAAAGACCACGTTGTTAAAAAGGGACGTTAAACTGTTACAAAAAAAAAAAAAAAATATCTGTTACTGATTGCGTTCTGCGATAATTTCCAGAAAAAAATCTAGCAGCCCTTTTTTGTACCCTCTCAAATTCCTGTATTTAATACCCAAAATGTGTGTCGCATACATCACCACCATATTCGAGCAATGGTCTGACCAAAGTTTTGTAACCCAATTCCTTGACTTCTCTCGTACATCCCCTCATCACTCTCTCCAACAAATGCAGAATTTTGAAACCTTTTCCTACGACCTCTCCAATTTGTCCTGCCCAGGTAAGCCTATTATAAAAGGTAATGACAAGATATTTACATTTCAAACCTTGAACAATCAATTATTCCCCCCCCCCTTATAACCATAATCAATCTTTAGTTTTTTTATCTGTGTATCTAATAAGCTGTCTATTATTAGGATTTATCTTCATCCCATGTTTACCAACCAAACTAGGTATCCTGCCCAGATCACCCTGCAACTGTTTACAGTCCTTACCGTTTTGATCCTTTTATATAGATAACATTATATCACCTGCAAACCATCTAATTTCTGATAGTAAACCATCAACACAATTATTGATTAGAATAATGAATAGCAATGGCCGCAATACAATACCTTGTGGCACACCCATTTTTACTTCCTCTTCTTTCGATGCTGCATTTCCTACCCTAAATTTTTGTTTTCTACCTTTCAAAAATTCTTATACCCAGCGAATCACTTTATGTTGATGTAATGTGGGGCCCACATTTTCTGTATCAAATACAGGAGTTACAGGGGTTGCAAAGAGGAGTAGCTAGATTGGAAATTATAGAAGAACACAATCGGTAAGTGAAATGATCAAGGATCTGGTTTGGGAGTCGTTGGAAGACAGAAGAAGCGTGAAGATAGTGTTTGGTGTTTTCAAAGCTTAAAAAAAAAACGATAATGCGTGGACGGATATTAGTAGGAGGGTCAGCATCTTTATGTAGAAGGAAGAGTTGGGCCATAATCAGAAGCTGGCACATGAATTCAGGGGAAAGAGAGAAGGTAGACGGCAAATTTTCTGTTGTTGGTAATGGCATCAGGGACTGGATCATATCACCAAGGAAAATAATGGACAACTTATCAATAAAACTGACGGAGTTTAATGTTGTAATTCATAAAGGATGGGAGATTTTTGCATACTGCAGGAATACGACCATATGATGCACCCCAAAGCTTGTGTCATAAAAAGACCAAATCTTCAGACAAACTCACAGTAATGACGTGCCCAGTCAACAGAGACTAGAAGGAAATGTCTACCGACAAACCCTTCACTCTACTCCAGACCGTAAATGGCGTGGCTCCTACCTTTTTCCACTCACGGCACATCCTAAATTATTCATAACTCACCACGGCACTGCAAAATAAACTAAAACTAACAACAAATGTGATTAAGAAAGTAATATTTAAATTATTACAATTCGACAATACGTAACAATCTGAGGAATTGGAATAAAATAACTGATAAAAGAACTCGACAGCTAATTTCTTACAACAGGTAAAAAAGACGCGGCACACCGGTTGCATACCATTGCTCTGGGGCAATGATTTTCAACCTTTTTGAATACGCGATCTATTTATAATTACAAATTTTTTCGTGACTTCGCCAGGTCCGTAAAAAAACTTTGGCGACCCCTAGTTCCGTAATAAAACTGTTTCAGTGATTTCAAGAACGACGTATTTTTTTTCCTTGCTATTAGATTAGTACCGGAATATGGTGGTATAGTATGGGAATCACATTTTGAGTATCAAATACACGAGTTGGAGGGGGTGCAAAAATGGATTAATAATTTGTCTTTGGAAATTACTGCAAAACACAATCGGTAACTAATATGATAAAGGAGCTGGAGTGGGATTCATTATAGGGCAGAAGGAGGGTGAAGAGAGTCATGGGAGGGTACAAGACATATATTCATAATGAAGCATGGAAAGATATTGGTGGTAAAATTAAGAGAGGTGCTTGGAAGGGTAAGGTTGACCATGACCCCAAGCTGGCACGTGATTTCAGGCATAAGGGTGTGGGAAAATTTTATTTCGTAGGAAAGGGTGTATGGGATTGGAATAAATTACTAAGAGAGATAATGGATAATTTACCAAAAACACTGTTAAAATTAGTAAAGGGAAAAAGTAGGTGGGTAGGGAGATTGATACCGGAGCGGGCGCTCCATCGCAATTTATCAATTATTAATGTACCTTGTGATCGAGAAATCGAACGCTGTGCAAGGTAGTCGCGGGTACTCTCCGGGCAGCGATGTAGCTATTCCTTGTCGTGGTGGCGGCGCGGGAGGTGAGAAGGTGGAGTCAGCGGCCACATAGGAACAGTTTGTATGGACTGGCTTCGCTGCGAGTGAGGATAAAATGAAGTTCTCAAAAGATCTGCGCAGCACTCCACGTCTGCCACAAGTGGCAGTAACAGAAGCAAATCAAAACCGAAAAAATAAAATGGACTCGACGACTACAATTGTCAGACATATGGTAGAAAGAAGGGAAATAGGCACCAATTAGAAAATTATTTGGTTATTCCACCTCAAATATACAACCACGATTCGATAACTCAGTAAAATATAAACAGGCACAGCTTTATCACTGAAATATCTGGACGTTGTGGATCATTTTCTTCAGTTGCTGATAATACTGATAAATGAATAATTCCAAGGCAATTGAATATTTGGTGCATTTATTGACCACCCGGATGCGTTTCAGTTCTTTTGCCGAAGCATCTTAAGCGGGTTCTCCTGGTAATTATATAGACATGTTACAATTTGGTTATGTTGTTGCGATTTGTGCAGTGGAATTATTATCTGTGATTTTTTGCTTTCTTTGTGAGCAGATCGTTGTTTCACTAGTAACACTGAACTGTACTATATATTTATCACGAATGGTCTGTCCGCTTTGTATAATTCAGATTGTGTGTTGCTATGTCGTGATGTTTTGTTTTTTAGTCTTACATTTGTTTGTCGCTGTTTTTCGAATATAAACGCTTGTCATTAGTGTTTTTATGGCTTTGTGTGCCCTTTTACCTGCGTCGATGGTTTTTCCTTTATTTTATTTTCAGTGTCGGGTATGTCAAGTTTGTGTATTGGTTTATTTTTTTTTAACTGCTTTACGTCTCTCAACACCGACGTCTTTAGAGACGGGAAAGGATGGGGGGGGGGGAAAGGAATGGGAAGGAATTCGGCCATGGCCTTTTTAAGGAAGCATCCCGGCATTTGCCTGGAGTGATTTGGGAAACCATGGAAAACCCAAATCTGGATGCCCTGACGGGGATTCGAACCGCCGTCCTCCAGAATGCAAGGCCAGAACGCTAACCGCTACACCACCAAGCTCTGTCTGTGTTGGTTTATTACCTGTTTTCCTTCTGTTAGTGATTTATGTATGTCATAGGTTATTTGGAATGTTGGTATTTGTAATTTCTTGTTGTTAATGGTATTTTCATATTTGTATCGATATCTGTTGGGCGGTTGTTGTGTTCCTGTAAGTGTCCTGCAAACATGGAATGGTTACTGTATTTTAGTACTCTTACATGTTCCTTGTTTCTTGTTTTGAATTTTCTACATCTTTTTCCGATGTACTGAGCTTGACATTCATTGCATGTTAGCCAGTGTACTCCTGAGTTGTGAAATAATTACCGGGAGAACCGACTGAAGATGCTTCTGAAGTGAAACGCGTTCTGGTGGTCGATAAATGCACAGATATTCATTTGCTTTGGCGCTATGCATTTATCAATATTTTCACTGAAAGTTTATTATTTTTATTGTATCGCGAGACGTATACTGATTGTTTTTTTACATTGACCCCCCGATCAAGACTCGGTGACCTCTCTGGAGGTCGCGACCCGCAGGTTGAGTAACGCTGTTCCGGAGGGCCCTGCAGACGTCGCCGCTGTTTTCGGTCTCTCAGCCCTCGTTAGGGGGACTTTATCTGTTTGCCGGTCCGCCGTCCCAAGTTCGTCCGCCGGGCCCGCCGCGACAACTTTTAAATCAATCCGTCAGCCGCTCCGTCGCCTCGGGATGATGAATGGCCGCAGTTTGGCCTCTGGCCAGACCGGCTCTAATTTGCCTTCACATCATTACCGACCCGTTGACGCCAGCGTCCATCTCTTCCCCTGCTACTTCCTTCTTTTCATATTCCACTGGAAGTAGTTCCCAGCTGACAGGAAAATTGGGCAGTCGCTCAGGACTATATAATGTAACGATTATCTGCATCAGTCGTTGACTCAGGTTTCGTGACTGCCCTGGGGGGAGTTACTCCTCCGTGGCAGCTTCCTTCAGAAATTCTAATCGGAAGACTTAATTTAATTCACTTTAATTGGGATGGCGCGCATGCATTCTTCTCCTTTCTTATACCCGCCTTCTAACATCTGACGGCCTAGATGTCGGCACATGCCAGCAATCATGCAGAAGATAATTCGTGAACAGACAGTTTACTGATTACTATACAGGGTGTTACAAAAAGGTACGGCCAAACTTTCAGGAAACATTCCTCACACACAAACAAAGAAAATATATTATGTGGACATGTGTCCGGAAACGCTTACTTTCCATGTTAGAGCTCATTTTATTACTTCTCTTCAAATCACATTAAACATAGAATGGAAACACACAGCAACAGAACGTACCAGCGTGACTTCAAACACTTTGTTACAGGAAATGTTCAAAATGTCCTCCGTTAGCGAGGATACATGCATCCACCATCCGTCGCATGGAATCCCTGATGCGCTGATGCAGCCCTGGAGAATGGCGTATTGTATCACAGCCGTCCACAATACGAGCACGAAGAGTCTCTACATTTGGTACCGGGGTTGCGTAGACAAGGGCTTTCAAATGCCCCCATAAATGGAAGTCAATAACGAAACTGAAAGTTTGGCCGTACCTTTTTGTAACACCCTATATATATATATATATATATATATATATATATATATATATATATATATATTAACTGTTTAACGTCTCTTAACAATGAGGTCTTTAGAGACGGGAAAGGATGGGGGGCAAGGAATGGAAGGAATTCGGCCATGGCTTTTTGAAGGAAGCATCCCAGAATTTGTCAATATTTTTAGTAATATTAGTGTTCTGAATCTATAGGCGGCATGGAAGAACGAGTCTTAGATGATATGTGACAAAGACACGATATAAGAAGAAACAACAGATGAGGAGCCCAGCGTGGTGGGTGAGTGGTTAACGCTCTGGCCTCGCATTCGGTAAGACGGCGGTTCGAATCCCCGTCCGGGCATCCAGGTTTGGGTTTTCCATGGTTTCCCCAAATCACTCCAGGTGAACGTCGGGATGCTTCCTTCAAAAGCTCATGGCCGAATTCCTTCCCTATCCTAGTCCCCAGTCCCATCACGCCTCTAATGACCTTGACGTCGACGAGGCGTAAAGCCATAAGTAAAAAAAAAAAAAAAATCAGAGAGATGACAAGGAGGATCCATGATGATCGAGGGAATGCGTTGGGGGGGGGGGGGTTCCAATTAATGACATTTGTATGCATTGCCATTATAAGTGTATGAAGAAATGTTTAAGTGAATTTAAACTGTGCAAAGAATAGATGAGTATTATGTGGAAAGAGAAAGATGTTATTTTACAAAAGGGTAATGTAGTCAGTCAGAATAAGTAGCATTACACGATCGTTGATAGTAAATGTTTGAATAGTGTCATTTAGTTTGAAAGATAAGTAATGGTCAAACCGAGTATTAAGAGAAAAAGGATTGAAGTAGTTATATTTTTTATAAAAAGTCTGACTAAAGACTGTTCGAAATGACAATAGTAGCGAGATACGTCATAACTAGTATGATAATACGTAGACACTCCCTCTTTTTGGTGTGGGAAATTAGTGTAGATCGCTGATTAATTTAGTAAAACACTTAAAAACGATTAAATGCTTTAAAATAACTATCCGCATCTATTAAAAATACTAACAGAAAAGTTTTTTTTTTTTTTTTAAATGTTGAAAGTAAGGGCTTGCTTCAGGTATCAGGATAGAGGCTATACAAAATCAGGAAATACCCATTATCTTTCCATGCCTCATCACCAATATTCGCCTTGTATATGATCCTCTTCACCCTCCGACTGCTTCCAATGAATTCCATTCCAGCTCTTTTATCATATCGTTTACTTATTGCTATCTGTGGTAATTTCCAGAGACAAATCTAGCAGCCCTTCTCTGCACTTCCTCCAACTCTCATATTTGATACCCGGAATCTAGGTTCTAATCTACACTATCCTATTGAAGCAAGTGTCTGACCACCAAAGTTCTGCAAACCAATTTCGTAACATTGCCACAAAATTTCTTTCTCGCAGGCTTTTGTTTAAATATACTTTTATTTAATTGAGGTCATAATTTAAGTAAAATTTGTGAATAATTAATTACGTTCTAAATCCACTTAGAGATTCGCTCACTTTTATTTGAAATTAGCTGTTGTTCATAGGGATGGGCAATCGAAAAAATATATCGATAAATATCGAAACGATATTTACAAACACTATCGATATATATCGGGGAAAAAATATCGATATTTCGATATTTTTGTCTAAAGGGAGTAATTATCTTTAAAAAATCATAAAATACATCAAAATATTTAAGAAAATTCTGAAAATTAAAGACACAGGTAGAAATTATACAAACTTTTATTAATTTATTATTTTTTTCAATCAATCAAACCAGAATTCATCTGATATGGACATCAAAAGGACTCCTCTGTTTTATGTGCTCCCCCGTCAATCTACTCCTGTTGTTCAGTACAGCTAAGTTGACTGCAGGAGCCACTTTCTTGGACGACACAGAAGAAGCTTGACATATAAGGTATTTCAGGGCGCTGGAGCACTGGCAAATCACCCACAAACTTAACTGGGTCTGATTTTCTGTCTATTAATGGTTGGTCCAGATACTGCTTAAGCTCATTAGGAACTGAGCCAGAGCTTGGAACCTCTTGCATAACAGTAGTGCTAAGGGATAATAGCTTTTCATGTGCGGACCAAATTGATGCGTTATCTGCGATATATTGTGTTGCTGCTGTAGACCTTACTTCTGGAGAACTTTGTCCTCGTCGTCTAAGTTCCAAGCGAATATCATTAGTTATTGTAGATATCGCATTTGACACACCGATTGGAGAAGTGAAGTGTATACCTTTGAAACGCGGATCCAAAATGGTAGCTGCTGCAAGGAATGTATTTCCT
>CM061914.1:189370589-189424954 GCA_031002005.1 Vandiemenella viatica | reverse complement strand
AGTATGATAGGTACTTATGATTGGATAAGGTTTGACTTTAATATAGGGCCGTGAAAAAAAAATAAAAGAGATTTCCACCCATACATTTTTTATTTTAAGTATGAAGGACTCATTTTTTATTAAAAATTGAACATAACAATTTTTGATCCGCATAGCAAATACTATCTAAAGAATTTTTTTAAATTGGAATGTCCACTATATTCCAATTCCGGACCACTGTGGCACCGGTCCGAAATTGCTACTAATCTTTTGAAAATTGGATTAACTGCTTCGTTATTAAGTCCACTTCACGTTTTACACTCTCCTTTTTCGGAAAAGTCGCCATAAATTTGATTATAAATGCCAAAATATGCTAGCAGTTTCGGATAGATCGGAAAAGTGGCGCAGTCCCCATCGGCGCAAATATAGAGACTCGAAACACAAGCAATTAGAATAAATTCAAAAGAATAGTTGTGCTAAGGCGTATTGGCTGGCTGTTATGAATACCAAACCGTGCACTTAAACGTTCAAATCACATGTTAGCCTGTATTAATACTTTGTGCGTTGACGCTCGTACTAGGAAACACACGACGCTCAGCGTTGCCATTTTCTACTGTTAGACACGGAGAGCACTACGCGAGAATGTTCTGAAGTGCGGCAACGGCGCTGTCGGGTTAAAACCTCTCCGCATTGCGTATGGAGTGATGGCATACAACACTGTTGATTCGTCCGTCGGATGGGAGTGAGAATGCGACACAGCTCACCCAGCACACTGGGTATCTCACGTGGCAGTCACGTGGGTGCGTCGAGTGACAGTGCTCAGCGCGTTCATTTGTCACGGGCGTCACAGACAGGGCTCTCCATTCAGGCCAGCTGATGCAACACCTCACTGCTGGTCGCGGCGTAGTAACATTCAGTAACACACTGTATTCAGGGTTGCCAACCATATCTATATATATAAAGATGAATGTATGTATGTATGTTTGTTTGTTTGTTTGTTTGTTCTTCATACAAATCCACAGTTTTCATCCGATCTCGATGAAACTTTGCACACTTATCCTTTGAAACAAGGACAAAAAATACTGTCTACATTTGGTTGAAAAATTATCTGTATAAATATTACATGTTGACTTATAATTTCGAAATACTACTGAACGGTTATAGACAGACGCGTTGAATGTGGAGGTCTCTCTACTGTTTTTCCGTGTAGCGGCCAAGTAGCAGAGTGGTTAGAGCGCTTGCTTACTTATGGGAGGGTCGTGATCTCCGGTTCAAATTTCTGTTGAGGCTAAAATTTTTAAAAATTGTTTTTGATCGTATGAGTCACGCCTGGGCCGTAGGTTATTCGGATTGAATGCTAAACTGTAGATATCACAAAGTTAGGGGTGCAATGCGAGAAAAATCGTAGATAGTCTTGCAATGCTGTAGGTGTACACTTTTTTACGTTATATTAATCCCTCAGGGGTGATTCGCAGTCAGTGTGTGTGTGATCTGCAGTAATATCTCTATATATAAAGATGAATGTATGTTTGTTTGTTTGTTCTTCATTCAAATCCACAGTTTTCATCCGATCTCGATGAAACTTTGCACACTTATCCTTTGAAACAAGGACAAAAATACTGTCTACATTTGGTTGAAAAATTATCTGTATAAATATTACATGTTGACTTATAATTTCGAAATACTACTGAACGGCGATAGACACACGCGTTGAATGTGGAGGTCTCTCTACTGTTTTTTCCGTGTAGCGGACAAGTAGCAGAGTGGTTAGAGCGCTTGCTTACTTATGAGAGGGTCGTGATCTGCGGTTCAAATTTCTGTGGAGGCTAAAATTTTTAAAAATTGTTTTTGATCGTATGAGTCACGCCTGGGCCGTAGGTTATTCGGATTGAATGCTAAACTGTAGATATCACAAAGTTAGGGGTGCAATGCGAGGCAAATCGTAGGTAGTCTTGCAATGCTGTAGGTGTACACTTTTTTACGTCATAATGATCCCTCAGGGGTTGTTCGCAGTCAGAGAGAGACAGAGTGTGTGTGTGTGTGTGTGTGAACCGCAGTAATAATACTATAAATACGGAAGTAAGTCTCTGTCTTTTTGTTACGTTTTGACGGCCAAATGGCTATATCGATGTTGATGGAATTTGACAAGAAAATCTGTATGAAGGGCACAGGACATATTCTCCACTATGTTTAATAGTTGTAGTCACAAAATTTTGAGACCTTATCGAATGGTGACAGAAATATGTTGGAAACTGATTCTATTCAAGAGACTGGTTCAACGGTAGAATGATATAGTGATAGGTTTCGTGCCATATTATGCCGACTCGGTGTTGTTTGGGTCCAATCCTTCGTTACCAAAAACTTTCTATATTCAATTCTGGCAAAAAATTTTAATCCACGCGTGCGAAGTCGTGGGTACGAGCTAGTATTAAAATAAAGTATCATACTTTATATATGATCGTTAAACTTTATACTTTTTCCACCAATAAATTATGCGAAAATACTTTATTACAACTAAAGTACACAATATGTGAGAGCGGAGACTTCCCAGGAGTACCGATGTAATGTAATCCTCTCTGGTGTCCAGCCGGATGGTGTTGTATAAACACGACGTTTCGACACCTGGCTCTGCTGTCTTCGTCAGGTGTCAAGTCTCTTTTAGCAGTCGCAAGGTATTCTAGATGTCCACCGCCCCGTTGACAAATAACAGCGAGGGGACACGAGTCGACATGGATGCAACAATGTGGATGCTCCGCCATTGTTGCCTCGACTCCGAAGCGGTTAAGTACACAGATCAAAGGACGCGAGTCAAAAAAAAAAAATAATAATAATAATCTTTGGCCGGTAGACACTTTTCTTTCATGAGGTTGTAAAACTATCATAATAAAGTTCCGTTCCATGTATTGTACACTTTACCCGAAATAAATTATCTTCGTATACATTTTTTTTATTTGCTGTCGTCAGTCTTTTGACTGGTTTGATGCAATCCTCCATCCTTTCATATCCTGTGCTAACCTCTTCATTTCTACATACCCCTTACAGCCCACGTCCTCAATTATCTGCTTCATATATTCTAATCTCTGTCTTCCTCTGCAGTTCTTACCCTCGACTGTTCCCTCCACTAACAAATTAACCAATCCAGCATGTCTCAAAAATATGACCTACCAATCTGTCTAAGACTCTTCCACAAACTTCTTTCCTCGCCCATCATTTACAAAACTCGTTCGTTTCACACTTTGTCTGTCCAGTTAATTTTCAGCATCGTTCTATAACACCACATTTCAAATGCTTCAATTTTCCTTCTTTCTAGTATTCCTTAAATCCATGCTCCGCTGCCATAAAGTGCTGTGCTCCACACATTGTAGCAGGTCGTTATTACGCCACACTACAATTTATATATTTCAAATTATTTTAATATTAATTTTATTCAGATTAGATTAATTAAACTCATCTCGGGCAGCCCAAATTGTCAATGATTAAATTAATATGCAAGGGTATTTATGTGAGAGGACTCAGCGCAAATATGCGAGTGTAAGATTTCTGTTTAAAGCAAGGGCTGCAGACCTCGACCAAGGGGCGGAAGTAGTACCGTTATCCCACCACAGTGACGCCTAGGGACAATGGACAGGCATACTGTCGCCGGTCAAGGCCACCTGGTTGTCCCTTGGCTTGTATAGCGGATCTATGAAGGCCAGATCTCCCCCGCCCCACCAAAGACAGACGCGCGGGAGAACGCGCGCAAAATCGCCGCGAATGTGAGTGTGCCGCGACAGCACGTGATTTCTAGAAAGCCTAACCTGCCAATCAAACGTGGACCCAGGGTTTTCATAAGTTAAATCTGGCTTATTCTTTCTGCCCCGACATGTTTCTTCGCCGATGGGAAGGAGGCCATCTTTCCCAAGAGCGAGAGGCACTTCTGGCTTGGCAACGGTCCGAGACGGTTCGACTCTGGGTGCATTGGAGAGTAACCATCCTATGGTCACAGGCTGGTGATCCCGTCTGGTCACTGCATCGAGATCACACTGAGACGGGCTGTGCGACCTCCACCAGAGACGCTGTCTTCGAGCTGGTAATGTTCACTCGCCAGGTCTGGAATCATTGTTTTCTTTGAGACTGCGAATGACCCGTAAGCAAGACAGACAGACTTATGCTCACCAAGCAGACCTAATTCTTAGCTAGCTGGCATTTTTATCGAACATGTGTTGTGGATGCCTTGCAAATCACAAGTTCCATATTTTCTTTAATTTAACGGCACCCGAGATTAATATTCATATACATATGTCTTAATTCCTGACATTTACTATCTTTTTATATTGTGCAAATTTATCATCTTTTAATAATTTAACTTCATTAGATAATTTCCGATTAAAGTAAATTCATTCAATTTTTTGCTTGGATAAATCGGCCAATTTTAACGTCTAGGCTTGTTTGATATTCCAGTGATTTTATGTTAATATTAAGTTTAAATATGTCTAGCGCTGTAAAAGTCAAATAAAAAAATAAAATAAATATCAAAGTCAGTTTCCTTGCGATCTGGCGGTGTTAAGATTCTTGCCAACCCAAAATAATTTTTTTTTTTAAATAATTAAAATTTATAATATCCCCCCCTCCTAAAGCAATCTCATTACAACATAGAGTATTAAAAACATCTTCTGAGTCGTTTACTCTATTTTACATACTATACTTTTCATACTTAATTGGTAGGAAAAGGTATAAAGTATACCAAAAATTAAGTATGATACATTTCCGCTCTTTTGACATACCTGTTACTGATAGCGTTCTGCAGTAATATTCAGAAACAAAGCCCTTCTTTGCACCCTCTCCAACTCCTGTATTTGATACTAAAAATGTTTGTTTTCTGGTATGCTCATTTATAATTGTGTTGTTAAGCTCGTCCTCCAATTTAGACCCTCCCGTTTCTGCTTCATTACTCCTAATGCTCTCACTATACCACTAACTTACAAATCCTCAGTAACTTTTTCTCCATCCTTATCTACAAGAATTTCAACACCCTCAATTCCCTTCACGCTTCTAAAATAGCCACAAAAATTTCTCGATGCATCAGTCAATGGTGCGATAACTCTGATTTCTTTCTGTAGGCAACATCTACTTTACCTACGACCATTTCCTTTTCTACTTCTTCACACTTAGAAAGGAAAGTTAATTCCTTTCTTTATTAATCGCTTTTATTTGGAACTGGTGAGCGGCCATAAAATTTTACCATTAACAGAGATACAAAAGATGGCGGTAGCTCAGAATCAGAAAGGTTGACTGCCGCTGGTGGAGTAGCCGTCACAAGAGCAAGGTGCTTCTCGCAGCTGGAACCTGTCGCTCAGCACGGAAATAGCAGCACGTGGTCATAGTTGTTGTCTAATCCAATACAGTGAGAAATCTATGTAGCCGTTCTCAATTTTCATAAAAACAGCTAACGAATAAAATCATTTCTTTTAAAATAAAATGTGATATGGAGTAATTGATCTGCAATTTTCATGGCAAAAACATGTTTAACGTTCGATATATTTTTACTCGAAAATTTCACATAAACGGGAAGTAAATGGCGTTAATCATCAACTGGTTTCTGTTATAATTATTATCATTTGTATTTGACAAAGGGTTAGTTGCTACATGTTCCAATTTCTATTGATATATTTGCGTGGTGGCGTTTATGACGTAAGACCGAAGTTTGGTATTGGGTGGCATAAGGTCATTATTTTTTACACTAAACGCAGAAAAAGAAGACGCTGATGTACATGACAGATTTTATCAAAGGATGCGCATTCGGTAAAACTCTCTTGGATAAACTGAGATTGGAAGATGCCATTGCATACCATAATTTCATGCAGTCAACCCCAAACGATTTTCTCCTCCTGATTTACTTTTCCATGTTCTATGTAAAATTCAGTCTTCAAATTCTGGAATTTCTTTTCACATCGGTAATCGGTAGTTCAAGTTTTCGGAATTGTATTTTGTTTTTATCTCTGTCTTTTGTAGGCACTTGGAGTAATGTCCCATAGACAGGAACAACGCGGAAAATGTCCAGTTCCAGAAATGTAGTACTCAAATCTTACTGAGTGAAGGTGAACCGCGTTGAAAGCGTTCGACAGGGAAATCATGAAAGGGTCAAGGGTTTTGACAGAGTGAGCCATAAAATGCTAGTAAATAACCTAAGAACTATTAGATTGGATGAGAAAGTGATTTGCTGGATGGAACAGTTTTTAAAAGGTAGAAAACAGAAAGTTAGGCTAGGAAATGCAGTATCAAAACAAGTGGAAGTAAATATGGGAGCGCCATAGGGCAGCGTATTGGGACCATTGTTATTCATTATTCTAATGAATAATTGTGTTGACAGTTTACTATAAGGTATTAGATTGTTTGCAGACGACATATTGATATATAAAAGGATTAAAACGGTAGAGGATTGTAAACAGTTGCAGGGTGATATAGACAGGATATGTAGTTGGGTTGGTAAACATGGGATGAAGATAAATGCAAAGAAGAGTCAGCTAATTAGATATACAAATAATAAACTAAATGTAGGGAATAAATTGCTTGTTGAAATGTAAGTATCTTGGCATTACATTTGATAATAAGCTTAACTGGGCAGGACACATTGGACAGATGGTAGGAAAAGGTTTCAAAGTTCTGCACTTGTTGGAGAGAGTGATGAGGGGATGCACGAGAGAAGTAAAGGAATTGGGTTACAAAGCTTTGGTTAGACCATTGCTCGAAAATGGTAGTGTAGTATGGGACCCACATTATGAGTATCAAATACAGGAGTTGGAGAGGGTGTAAAGAAGTGCTGCTAGATTTGTTTCTGGAAAATATCGCAGAATGCAATCAGTAACAGATATGATAAAATAGCTGGAATGGAATTCATTTCAAGACAGAAGGAGAGGGAAGTGGGTAATGTGAATGTACAAGTCCTATATTGATGATGAGGCGTGGAAAGATATTGGTTTAAGAATTAAAAATAATGCATGGAAGAGAAAAGATGACCATGAAGACAAATCTGCACTCGATTTAAGGCACAAGGGTTTGGGAGTATTTTCTTTCGTTGGTTAGGGTGTCAGGTATTGGAATAAGTTAGGAAGGGAATTTATGAATAATTTTCCAGAAACGCAAAGGAATTAAAAGTTGAAATTAGTAAAGAGGAAAAAGTAGGTGGGTGTAGGAAAGGGTAAAAATGGGTGCTTAGGGAAATCGCCACAGGAGCGTGCGCTCTATAGCAATTACATTAATTTGAATCTATCCCCGCCGCCAGACTTTGGTAGTCACGAGCCGCTAGCAGGTTTGCAGCGGTTTTACTTGATGTCGTGGCTGCTTACTTCCATAAGCTATATTATCGACTCTTTACATTTCTCTTCTCCCTGTAATCAACAGTTTTCTTTGTTTCATGTATCGAATTCTGCGTGATGCACCCAGGCTTCATTTTCAGTATGGCTCATTGAAGATACGAGTAAGCCATTAACTCAAATACCAATGTCTTGAAAATTCTTTGATTTAGTTAATCTTATATGTGTATATATATTATACTAGCTGTTACCCGCGACTTCCTACGCGTGGATTTAGAATTTGATTGCTAGAATTGGATACACAAAGCTGAAAGTTACCTAAGATGTGTCGGCATAATATTGCGGGAACGCCATCGATATACCATTCTACCGTCGAAACTGTCTCATTTATTCATATCGGAAAAAAGTATCCTATTTCGTTCCTAATGATACAAAGTATTTCGGTATATCGTTATTCACATATAGTCTTCAAAACGTTAAAAAAAAGACGGAGACTTACTTTCACATATATAATATTATTAGTTTAGATCACACAAAAACTGCCTGTGTAACCAGTATACCCTGAATAAAGTAAACGCTTAGGGCACTATTCTACCGCCAAGGATTTGCCAGAACATGGTATCCTTACTACAAAATCCTAGGATTGGCTTAAACTATGGAAAACAATTCATAAAAATTTTTGCTCCCAGTGGGGTTTGAACCCGAAGCAAGCATGTTTCCACTGCGCTACGCTGCCATTGCTATCTAATATTACGAATTGCAAAGACATATAGGTATTATGGGTTTGTCTTTCACAGTTGAGATAGTTTTCATAATTTAATGACAATATGTTCATATCTATACAGAATATGGTGAACCATGTCCATCCCAATGTCAAATAGCATCTCCTTGTCAAATTTCATCACGATCGGAGTAGCCGTTTAGCCCAAGAAACGTAACAAACAGACAGACAGAGTTAATTTCGCATTTATAATATTAGTATAGATACTGAAAATGTGGGCTCCATACTACACTACCATATTCGAGCAATGGTCTGACCAAAGTTTTGTAACCCAGTTCCTCTTCTTCTCCGTTACAATCCCTTATATATATATATATATATATACCTATATAAAATTGTGTATTCATTCCTCTTTTTACCCTGCAGCTACCACAATCTATGTGTTTGTGTGTGGTAATAGCATCAAGTCTCAAATCGTGAAGCATGCTGGTTGCATGTCGGTAGCTATGGGGGTGCGGGAGATGTGGTGGTAGAAAATGGTCGACCGAGGGTATTTTGTTATTACGACCAAAGAAGTGTGTGTCCTTATATTTCACTTCGCAAACACAAGTATGTAGCACACATATCACTGGTGTTTGTGTGTGGTAGTGGTCTTGATTCTCCCATATACACCACACCCGGAGCATATGCTGCTTATGCTTTTCAAGCAGTTTATTGTGAAGTGTTTGTCTGATGACATTTCCTTCAGACTTTAAAGGTTAGCGACTTTTCGTTTTGGTGTGTCATTTTGGTTGCTCACGTTATTTTAGTTATTTGTTAGGATTGACAGAGGCCTCTTGTGCTTGTCGTGCATTCTGTTGTATTGTCCTAAGTTGGCTATGAGTGGATTGTTTGATTTGCTGGAAGCTCGGTAAAAAGATCTAGCAATTTGTATGACCCTTTCTTTGAGCATCGGTACACTCCCATCGTGCACTATGGTGGTTATATGTCGGTAGCTATGGGAGTGCAGGAAATATAGTAGTTTCAATTGGTCGATGTAGGGAATTTTCATGTTACGACTTAAGACATGTGTGCCCCTATAAATACCCTTCGCAGATGATTTGTGTTTGTGTTAGGACTGTTGATAATATATCGATATATCGAAGTATCGATATTTTTTTTGAAAATATCGATATTTAAGAGTGATATATTTTAGGACGATATATCAATATTTCGATACTGAAATCTAGATATCGGATTCGATATTTTTTTAAATAAGTTATGATATTTCGTTTGCTCTGAATGACACTGTGTCCCTCAAATTTCTGTTACGTATAGATATCAGCAAGCTTAAATAAATCTTACAACGTTTCCATAATTAATTTGGAATTTATAGGTACCAAGTCTACTCAGATGATGACAACAGTGTAGGCAAGGCATCGCTCGCCCACCACGATCAAGCGCGAGCCCATTGTTTGAAATTAGTGGTTGGCAGGAATACTGGGAAGTTTAAATAACAAATAGTAGCTAATTAGAAAGCACGGGAATTAACACAACTAAGAGTAAGCTATCAACACACAAAACTAAATGAAATTCCACGAAAAAATTTATGAAAAAAGTTATGTAATTTGGCCATAATGCGTGCTATAATAGCTAAACTTCTACCTAAATAAATTCGTCAATTGTATTGCATATCAATCTAAAAAGTAAACTAAGATTTAGCTCGAACCTCTTTCGAGTTTTATAAATTTCACTATTTGTTATGAAAATTATGACACGCATAATGGCCAATTTTTAAAAATAAAGTATCACCAAGAGAAACCATTCGAAAGTGAAATCCTGATTAAGAACAAAATCACGTCTATTTATCAGTGGACAGCCTTATTTTTACAAGGTTTGATTTTATGAAATTGAATTTATGAAATTGAATTTATGAAAGTATCGATATATTTTTTTCCGATATATCGACAGCCGATATTGATACTTTTTTAAAATATCGATATATCGAAAATCCGATATTTTTTTAAATATCAACAGCCCTAGTTTGTGTAGTATTAGCTTCGACAATCGCACCGTGCATTATAGTGGTTGCATGTCGGTGGCACTAAACCAAAACTCTTTACAGATATGAACGGTGTTGTGAGCACCAGCTAATTTCAATTAAAAGTTAGGGAAGCTCTATCAGGATGTAGAACGTAATTAATTATCCACATATTATACCCAGCAGCAGCAGCCGTGAGCAATTTCTGCTTTCCTTTAGTAAGCAGTTGTGGTGAAGTTTTTTTGTCATTAGACATTTCCTTCAATCTTACAGATTTAGTCACTTTACTGGTGGTTTGTCTTTTGGTTGCTCTTTGTTTTTCTCAATTATTAGTTAAGATTGACAGTGGTCTTTTGTGTTTGTCAAAGGTAGTAAAATACTGGCCAAGATTGGCGAACAGAGGGTTAGTCTACTTTCGTGAAATTTTACCCAAATTATGACCTCAAATAAATAAAAGTACGTTTATACAAAAGCCTGCGAGAAAGAAATTTTGTGGCAATGTTACGAAATTGGTTTGCAGAACTCTGGTGGTCAGACACTTGCTTCAATACGATAGTGTAGATTCTGGGTACCAAATATGAGAGTTGGAGGAAGTGCAGAGAAGGGCTGCTAGATTTGTCTCTGGAAATTACCACAGAACGCAATCAATAACCGATATGATAAAAGAGCTGGAATGGAATTCATTGGAGGCAGGAGGAGGGTGAACAGGATCATATACAAGGCGAATATTGGTGATGCATGGAAAGATATTGGTCGAAGAATTGGGTGTAGTGCATGGAAGGGAAAAATGATTACAAGCTGACACTCGATTTCGGATATGAGGACTGAAATAGATTACTAAGGGAAACGATGAATAATCTACCAAAACTTCAAAAGGTATTTTCAATTATATTTGGTAGGGCAAAGGTTTCTTTTTTTTTACTTCCTGTTTTTGTATAGCATCTATCTTGATACCTGAAGTGAGCCCTTAGTTTCTACACTTTTTTAAAAAAATTACTTTTATGTTAGTATTTTTAATAGATGTGGATAATTATTTTAAAGCATTTAATAGTTCTTAAGTATTGTACTAAATTAATCAATTATCTACACTAATTTCCCACAACAAAAAAGGGGAGTATCTACGTATTTTCATTCTAGTTGTAACGTATCTCGCTACTATTGTGATTTCCAACAGTCTTCAGTTAGCCTTTTTATAAACAATACAACTACTTCAATCCTTTTTCTCTTAATACTCGGTTTGACCATTACTTACCTTCCAAACTAAATGACACTATTCAAACATTTGTTATCAACGGTCGTGTAATGCTACTTATTCTGACTGACTACGTTCCCCTTTTGAAAAATAAGATCTTTCTCTTTCCACATAATACTCAACTATTCTTTTCACAGTTTAAACTCATTTAAACATTTCTTGATACATTTATACTGACAATGCATACAAATGTCATTAATTGGAAGCCCCGCCAACGCATTCCATCGTTCATCATGGCTTCTCCTTGTCATCTCTCTGATCTCTTTTTTATTTACTTATGGCTTTACGCCTCGTCGACGTCAAGGTCATTAGAGGCGGGATGGGACTGGAGACGAAGAACGGGAAGGAATTCGGCCACGAGCTTTTGAAGGAAGCATCCCGGCGTTTGCCTGGAGTGATTTGGGGAAACCATGGAACACCCAAACCTGGATGCCCGGACGGGGATTCGAACCGCCGTCCTACCGAATGCGAGGCCAGAGCGTTAACCACTCACCCACCACGCCCGGTCCCTCATCTTTTGTTTCTTCTTATATCGTGTCTTTGTCACATATCATCTAAGACTCGTTCTTCCATGCCGCCTATAGAACTCAGAACACTAATATTACTAAAAATATTGGCAAATTGTGGGACGCTTCCTTCAAAAGGCCATGGCCGAATTCCTTCCATTCCTTGCCCTCCCATCCTTTCCCGTCTCTAAAGACCTCACTGTTAAGAGACGTTAAGCTCTAAAATATATATATATTACAAAAAACATACCAATACATATAATTACATTAACACAAATATGTAAATCTTAATTGGTTGATGTGTGTACGCTATATAGTAATCAATAAACTGTCAATTCACGAATGATCTTCTGCACCATTGCTGGCATGTGCCGACATCCAGGCCGTCAGATGTTAGAAGGCGGGTATAAGAAAGGAGAAGAATGCATGCGCGCGCCATCCCAATTAAAGTGTATTAAATTAAGTCTTCCGATTAGAATTTCTGAAGGAAGCTGCCACGGAGGAGTAACTCCCCCCAGGGCAGTCACGAAACCTGAGTCAACGACTGATGCAGATAATCGTTACATTATATAGTCCTGAGCGACTGCCCAATTTTCCTGTCAGCTGGGAACTACTTCCAGTGGAATATGAAAAAAAGGAAGTAGCAGGGGAAGAGATGGACGCTGGCGTCAACGGGTCGGTAATGATGTGAAGGCAAATTAGAGCCGGTCTGGCCAGAGGCCAAACTGCGGCCATTCATCATCCCGAGGCGACGGAGCGGCTGACGGATTGATTTAAAAGTTGTCGCGGCGGGCCCGACGGACGAACTTGGGACGGCGGACCGGCAAACAGATAAAGTCCCCCTAACGAGGGCTGAGAGACCGAAAACAGCGGCGACGTCTGCAGGGCCCTCCGGAACAGCGTTACTCAACCTGCGGGTCGCGACCTCCAGTGAGGTCACCGAGTCTTGCTCGGGGGGTCAATGTAAAAAAAACAATCAGTATACGTCTCACGATACAATAAAAATAATAAACTTTCAGTGAAAATATTGATAAATGCATAGCGCCAAAGCAAATGAATATCTGTGCATTTATCGACCACCAGAACGCGTTTCACTTCAGAAGCATCTTCAGTCGGTAATTATTTCAAACTCAGGAGTACACTGGCTAACATGCAATGAATGTCAAGCTCAGTACATCGGAAAAAGATGTAGAAAATTCAAAACAAGAAACAAGGAACATGTAAGAGTACTAAAATACAGTAACCATTCCATGTTTGCAGGACACTTACAGGGACACAACAACCGCCCAACAGATATCGACACAGATATGAAAATACCATTAACAAATACTAACATTCCAAATAACTTATGACATATATAAATCACTAACAGAAGGAAAACAGGTAATAAACCAACACGGACCGAGCGTGGTGGTGTAACGGATAGCGTTCTGGCCTCGCATTCGGGAGGACGGCGGTTCGAATCCCCGTCCGGGTATCCAGATTTTGGTTTTCCATGGTTTCCCAAATCACTCCAGGCAAATGCCGGGATGCTTCCTTAAAAAGGCCATGGCAGAATTCATTCCCATTCCTTGCCCCCCATCCTCTCCCGTCTCTAAAGACGTTGCTGTTGAGAGACGTAAAGCAGTTAAAAAAAAAATAAACCAACACACAAACTTGACATACCCGACACATAAAATAAAATAAAGGAAAAAACATTGACGCAGGTAAAAGGACACACAAAGCCATAAAAACACTAATTACAAGCGTTTATATTTGAAAAACTGCGTCAAACAAATGTAAGACTAAAAAAGAAAACATCACGACATAGCAACAACACAATCTAAATTAAACAAAACGGACAGAACATTCGTGATAAATATATAGTACAGTTCAGTGTCATTAGTGAAACAGCGATCTGCAAGTAGAATTTCTGCTCACAAAGAAAGCAAAAATCACAGATAATAATTCCACTGCACAAAACGCAACAACATAACCAAATTGTAACATGTCAACATAATTACCAGGAGAACCCGCTGAAGATGCTTCGGCAAAAGAAGTGAAACGCATCCGGGAGGTCAATAAATGCACCAAACATTCAATTGCCTTGGAATTATTCATTTGTGAGTATTATCAGCAACTGAATAAAATGATCCACAACGTCCAGATATTTCAGTGATAAGGCTGTCCCTGTTTATATTTTACTAAGTTATCGAATCGTGGTTGTATATTTGAGGAGGAATAACCAAATCATTTTCTAATTGGTGCCTATTTCCCTTCTTTCTACCATATGTCTGCCAATTCTAGTCGTCGAGTCCATTTTATTTTTTTTGGTTTTGATTTGCTTCTGGCACTACCAGTTGTGGCAGACGTTGAGTGCTGCGCAGATTTTTGATAACTTCATTTTATCCTCACTCGCAGTGAAGCTAGTACGTACAAACTGTTCCTATGTGGCCGCCTTCCCACCTCCCGCGCCGCCACCACGACACAGAATAGCTACATCACTGCCCGGAGAGTACCCCCGACTACCTTGCACAGCGTTCGATTTCTCGATCACAGGAGGTACATTAATAATCGATAAATTGCGATGGAGCGCCCGCTCCGGTGGCAATCTCCCTACAACACCCGTCTTTCTCCTTTCCTCTCCCCACCTACTTTTTTCCCTTTACTAATTTTAACAGTGTTTTTGGTAAATTATCCATTATCTCTCTTAGTAATTTATTGCAATCCCATACACCCTTTTCCTACGAAAGAAAATTTTCCCACACCCTTGTGCCTGAAATCGAGTGCCAGCTTGTGGTCATGGTCAACCTTACCCTTCCAAGCTTCAATATGAATATATGTCTTGAACACATCCCATGACTCTCTTCACCCTCCTCCTACCCTCCAATGAATTACACTCCAGCTCCTTTATCATATTAGTTACCGATTGTGTTTTGCAGTAATTTCCAAAGACAAATTATTAATCCATTTTTGCACCCCCTCCAACTCGTGTATTTGATACTCAAAATGTGATTCCCATACTATACCACCATATTCCGGTACTAATCTAATAGCAAGGAAAAAAAAAAATACGTCGTTCTTGAAATCACTGAAACAGTTTTATTACGGAACTAGGGGTCGCCAAAAAAAAATTTACGGACCTGGCGAAGTCACAAAAAAAATTTGTAAATATAAATGGATCGCGTATTCAAAAAGGTTGAAAATCATTGCCCCAGAGCAATGGTATGCATCCGGTGTGCCGCGTCTTTTTACCTGTTGTAAGAAATTAGCTGTCGAGTTCTTTTATCAGTTATTTTATTCCAATTCCTCAGATTGTTACGTATTGTCGAATTGTAATAATTTAAATATTACTTTCTTAATCACATTTGTTGTTAGTTTTAGTTTATTTTGCAGTGCCGTGGTGAGCTATGAATAATTTAGGATGTGCCGTGAGTAGAAAAAGGTAGGAGCCACGCCATTTACGGTCTGGAGTAGAGTGAAGGGTTTGTCGGTAGACATTTCCTTCTAGCCTCTGGTGACTGGGCACGTCATTACTGTGAGTTTGTCTGAAGATTTGATCTTTTTATGATACAAGCTTTGGGGTGCATCATATGGTAGTATTCCTGCTGAACGCAAAAAAAAAAAACTCCCATCCTTTATGAATTACAACATTAAACTCCGTCAGTTTTATTGATAAGTTGTCCATTATTTTCCTTGGTAATATGATCTAGTCCCTGATGCCATTACCAACAACAGAAAATTTGCCGTCTACCTTCTCTCTTTCCCCTGAATTCATGTGCCAGCTTCTGATTATGGCCAACTCTTCCTTCTACATAAAGATGCTGACCCTCCTACTAATATCCGTCCACGCATTATCGTTTTTTTTTTTAAGCTTTGAAAACACCAAACACTATCTTTACGCTTCTTCTGTCTTCCAACGACTCCCAAACCAGATCCTTGATCATTTCACTTACCGATTGTGTTCTTCTATAATTTCCAATCTAGCTACTCCTCTTTGCAACCCCTATAACTCCTGTATTTGATACAGAAAATGTGGGCCCCACATTACATCAACATAAAGTGATTCGCCGGGTATAAGAATTTTTGAAAGGTAGAAAACAAAAATTTAGGGTAGGAAATGCAGCATCGAAAGAAGAGGAAGTAAAAATGGGTGTGCCACAAGGTATTGTATTGCGGCCATTGCTATTCATTATTCTAATCAATAATTGTGTTGATGGTTTACTATCAGAAATTAGATGGTTTGCAGGTGATATAATGTTATCTATATAAAAGGATCAAAACGGTAAGGACTGTAAACAGTTGCAGGGTGATCCGGGCAGGATACCTAGTTTGGTTGGTAAATATGGGATGAAGATAAATCCTAATAATAGACAGCTTATTAGATACACAGATAAAAAAACTAAAGATTGATTATGGTTATAAGGGGGGGGGGGGGGAATAATTGATTGTTCAAGGTTTGAAATGTAAATATCTTGTCATTACATTTTATAATAGGCTTACCTGGGCAGGACAAATTGGAGAGGTGGTAGGAAAAGGTTTCAAATTCTGCACTTGTTGGAGAGAGTGATGAGGGGATGTACGAGAGAAGTCAAGGAATTGGGTTACAAAACTTTGGTCAGACCATTGCTCGAATATGGTGGTGATGTATGCGACACACATTTTGGGTATTAAATACAGGAATTTGAGAGGGTGCAAAAAAGGGCTGCTAGATTTGTTTCTGGAAATTATCGCAGAACGCAATCAGTAACAGATATGATAAAAGAGCTGGAATGGGATTCATTGCAAGACAGGAGGAGGATGAAGAGGGTTATGGGAGTGTACAGGGTGTATATTTCTTATGAGGCATGGAAAGATATTGGTGTAAGAATGAAAATTAATGCATGGAAGGGAAAAGATTACCATGAACTCGATTTCAGGCACAAGGGTGTGGGAAGATTCTCTTTTTTAGGTAATGGTGTCAGGGATTGGAATAAGAGAAATGATGAATAATTTACCAAAAACGTTGAAAGAATTTAAAGTTGAAATCTGTAGAGGGCAAATGTAGGTGGGAGCACGAAAGAGGGAAATGTTGTGTATGGAAATCTTACCGGAGCGTGTGCTATTTTAATTAAATTAAATTAAATTAAAGCAATGGCCTGACCAAAATTTTGTTACCCAATTCCTTCACGTTTCTGTTACATCCGCTCTCCATCCTCTTCAACAAAAGTGGAACTTCTAAACTTCTTCCTACCACCTGCCCAATGTCTCTTTCCAAATCGAGTTTACTATTAGATGTTTTACCAAGACAATTACACTTAACATCTTCAATATTTCTTGTATCTCATGACTGCGAAAGCACAGATTCGATTATTTTGTGGAGTTATCACCTGTGTGACGTCTGGGAGGTTTCCAGACATTTCCGGTCTCTGTTAATTTCCACATCGATCTCGATCTCGTATATTACCTCGTCCAAACACCTGCTTTATTGTGCAACGTTTGATTTAGTGTTTCTCGTAAAGGAGATGTTGACACACAGAAACGAATCACCTGGAAAGCAGGTTTACGAGCCACCAAAAAGGCGGCGCCCGTCTCTTAACTGCTCCTCCTTCAGGTTAAGTGTTTGTCGTAAAATGAGTTGCTCCGGTACTATTCCAGGAACTGCTTCCTGGACCGCTGGAGCCGTTAAGAAAAGCCATTCAGCGGTATTAGAATCGCTCACACACAAACGGTCTACTGTCGAAAAAAACAGCGCGCGCACGTGTTGTCATATCCCCGCCTCACGTGTCTGCTGGCGACCAGTGACAGGACCTGTGCGCTCGGGTTGACTCTGGTTCTGTACTCGGAAAGACAAATCAATACGTGAAGTAATGAAGATAGTTAAATTCAGTGTCGTATCCGAGACTACATTAGGCTCTCCCCACCAGATATCAAATATCTCCTTAACGTGGTGCATCTCGTTTTTCCAGACGAGGCTCTGGCGATTGAATGATTTCCGGTATAAGGAGTCACCCACTGCTTCCCATTGGCCTTCTGAATAGTCCAGGGAAGCCTGTTGCCCTTGGGGTTGGAAATGGTTCCAAAAGGCAGATGGAACGACAATTTTTAAGTAAATTATCAGCTGGATATTCAATCCGCACTATCCTTTCCCTGTCTTACGTTCCCGGACATTATTATCAGATGGTGTCAAATCCTGAAGAATACTGTCTTTCCACAGCTCATTATATTTTGTTCAAGATTCCCAAGGACACAAGATTAAGAAGACTTCGCAACATCAGAAGACTTCGCAACATCAGAAGACATCTTCAAGAATGAAGATATTAAAGGTGTGTGCGTGGAGACTTTCCCGGCGTATCGATGCAACAAAATCTTCTCGGGTGTCCAGCCGGACGGTGCTGTAAAAACACGACGTTTCGACAGCTGACTCTGCTGTCTTCATCAGGTATCTGTAGTTATTCTCAGCTGACTGTCTCTGCCTCGACTCCTCAGTCGAGAATAACTAGAGACACCTGATGAAGACAGCAGAGTCAGCTGTCGAAACGTCGTGTTTTTGCACCACCATCCGGCTGGACACTCGAGAAGATTTTGTTGATATTAAACCTGTTAGAAAGCCCACAAAACCACACCCATCAACCCAGACCAACTGACAATGTAACCTGTATCACGGAGAGATGTAAGCCAACCTATTACACCAATACAGGATGGGTCAAAAACGGCATAAAAACTTTGAAATAATATAGAAATTTGTTGAGATGACTTACAGACTCGGTAAATATGTCATTCTGTAGCAAACAATCTCAAGTTTGACGCACGTAGTGCATCAGTACACCATTCCACCACCATGAGCGAAAGAGTAGTTCACAGTTAAAATGGTTGCTTTCACTGGTGCTGAGTGTGCTCGCTGTGTGTTTTGGTTTCATGAAACGAACTCTGCAACAACTGTTCGGCGTAAATTTTTCACCGATCGATGAAGATGACCAAGATGGGATGGTTTCCTACCAGCAAGACGGTGCTCCACCTCATTTGCTCACGGAAGATCGAGGTTTCCTCCATAGTCGCTTCGTAGGTCGGTGGATTGGCCGTGAAGGCCACCTCGATCACCGGACTTGATACCACTGGATTTCTTTCTCTGTGGTTTCATTAAAGATCGTGTGTATGTTCGTCCCCAACCAAACAATTTGGCCGACCTGAAAAATCGAATCTACGCTGCCATTGCACAAGTTACACACGATTTGCTGCAACGAGTGTGGGGAGAAACTGACAATCGATGGAATGTTTGCCGAATCACAAATGGTAGTCACATTGAACCAAAATGACACTTGTCACTTTTATGTGAAACTTGAGGTTGTTTTTCTACAAAATGATACGTCTATCGATTCTGTAAGTTATCTCAACAAATTTCTATACCGTTCCAATGTTGTAAAGTCCTTTTTGAATCATCCTGTATATCAGTTTCTCCTGGCGGGAGAGGAATGTAGATTCATGTATGCTGTTACATAAAATAAAGTCCTTTTCAGCTGTGTAAATATACTATGCATTTATTAACTTTGTTTAACCTGTACAGTAGAACTCCAATTATCCGAATTAATTGGGACCGGACCCCATTCGGATAGTAAAAAATTCGGATAATCGATTTTTTCCGAAAAAGGGTCTATTTTAATTAATTATTGTATGTATGTTGAAAATGCCTTCTTTTCCAAGAGATTTTTGGTGCTTTTCCACTTCAGGGATGAAAATTTCGCCGTACCACTCGGCGAACTAAGCTGCAGCCATCCAAACTTTGGGTTGGTTTTTATAAAAGAGGGGAAGGGAAGCCTTTTCGGAGTACGTTTCCGTCTTAGTTAAAAAAAAAAAAAAAAAAAAGAAAAAAGAAAATGATTCGGATAACCGGCGATTCGGATAGTTGGAGTTCCACTGTAGTTTAAACTGAGGAATCAGCTGAGCTTGAGAAGGTGGTGGGAGATGGTAACAATGCCACTGCTGATGTAATCAGGTCACCCGTCGCAACACCAGAAGTCCCTTTAAGTCCTCTGTTAGCGTACCTGCCAACCTGCCGCGTATGGCTGTTGGAGAACAATTATCAGTAATTGGTTTCTGGCGAAGCCCTACACCTTCAATGGACACTCGGGAACCACAGCTGCAGTCTCCAGCGGGAAATTGATTTCAGCTGATCTCGAAGCCGCTTCGAGTACCTGTGGAGTCGATCAAGAGTACCTGGAGGGTCGTTAGTAGGGCGCGGCTCCAGGCTGGAAGCAAAGTGTTCGTTACGAAGGACGTGAGCACACATCGACCACACGAGAAACCATGGACAGACCACGTCCGTCGGGAGTACACGGATACTTTTGCCACGGTTGGTACCCCTTTTTATCAGCTATACATTTCAGGCTACTGCGGTGTCTGTTGGCCAAAATTAGAGTTCACCCAGAACCTGCAGCATTCACACAATTCATATCAAACCTCCACTTGCGCATGGAGAATGCGACCGTTGGTTTGAACCTCTTAACCTTCACTGCAATTGGCTGGCTAGACAGCGCAGTGAAACAGCTGCCTGCTAAAAGCGCGTGTCGAAGTTCAGTGTCTCTATAGATCGTAGCTTATCCTTTAATCAACTGGTTTTACACCAGTCTGCAGCATACAGAAGCTACGCAAGTTAACTGACATATCTTCATAGGTGTCCAATTACTTTTTGGTGTATAGCGTAGTTCAATTTAATGCAACAACTGGTACGCCTGTGCAGGTTTCGTACTAGTTTGATAGTAGTGGTTCTGTAACCTCCGGCAATTTTTCCGAACCCAGCAGGTTGAATCCTAAGTCCCTTTCATAGGTTGAGTGTCGCCGCCTGCTGTCTTCCAGTCTCGCTTCGAGGCTTTGTCCAGCAGTTCACTGCATATTTCATGAGTACAGCCGCGGGGGCACGACGAGCTGTGTCCAGCAAACTTAGAACAGAGCTTAAACGGGCCTCGGCAAATTGTACACGTCGTGCCACTCAAACTCCTCCTGTGGATTCTCAGACAGCAAAAAAAAAAAAAAAAAAGAAAAGCATTGTTTTAATTTTCGATTTATCAAACTTTGCTTCATTGGCATACAGAAACGGCAGTGGGTTACTATTGGATAATATTTCTGGTTAATTCTCTATTCACCACAGCAGGTAGACGATCTGTTCACGGACTCAGCTTGTTTACGTACCGCAAAGTACCGTTAAATTACGTCCCTTGTAAGGTGACAAGGTCCCTTACATATTTTTTGAATAATTTTTGTTAAAAAATAATTAAATATTAGTCTTGCTTATGCTATGTATACAAATGTGTTAAATTGTTATGGAAGAAAGAAAACGATAAGGGTATAGTAAAGTGCCGGAATATCTATGGACAGTGGTCATCTATGGTAATGTATATCTTTGGACAGAGGAAAAGAGAGAAGGGAATATGGCAAGTTTTGGACGAGAATATAATATCTAGCTGGCACGTAGTTGAATAAAAAACGGAATGTAAAGAAGTGTATTTTGTACCAAGTGATTATAAATAAAAAAGTGCTTTCGAGTGTTTCTTAAAAGAATCCATTGTCGATATATATATTATTTATTTGTTTGTGAACTGTGAATTGAAATAATCTGCCGGCTTCTGCAGCTAATATTACGGCTTGAAGACGGGCAGATTATACATATCAAGAGGAGCTAAGGTAAAATTACCCGAAATCCAGGAAGAGGGTATCTTACACACTCCGCCACATGCTTCCCACAACGGCCCTTTAAAAGCATTCAACTGTACTTAGCCGCACCACGGATAATTTAGAGTTAGTTCAATCATTAAAAAATACGTTTTATGAGCGTATATCAAGTTTTTATTTTCAATCTGACAAAGAAAAATTAATAGTGGTTAGTAAACTTCCATGTAAAGAAAAATAGACTAAAACACCTATAATCAACTCAAGCTCCACGACACTGGATTGGGGAGGTACGGAAAACCTCGGTTCAAGTCGTGGATGTCGCGGTTTCTGGACTGTTTCCCGCAATCACGAATGCTGGGACGGTCCCCAGTGTCCATCTGGCAAACTACACATTCCACAAACAAAAATACACTAATTATACAGAACAGAAATTACACGTTTCTCGCATAAATGGTAATACTTACCGAGCGTGGTGGGCGAGTGGTTAACGCTCAGGCCTCGCATCCGGGAGGACAGTGGTTCGAATCCCCGTCCGGGCATCCAGATTTGGTTTCCCATTGGTTCCTCAAATCATTCCAGTCGAATACCGGTATGCTTCCTTCAAAAGGCCATGGCCGAATTCCTTCCAGTTCCTTGTCCCCAGTCCCATCACGCCTCTAATGACAACGACGTCAATGAGGTGTAAAGCCACAAGCAAAAAAAAAGTAAAATTTATCACTCAAATTATATAAGATAATTAAAAAATAAGAAGGGGTAATTAGATGCAGGGAATTGTCTCCGGTGCGTGTGCTCCACCTCAATTAAATTAATAATAATAATATAAGCCTAGTGTGAAAACCTTAAGTCCCAGCCCTTTCCTAGCTATAATCCTTTAAATTAATTGCCTTTTGGTTTTAGAGAAATATGCCTTGATAAATTGTAAATTTCTAAATTATTTCTATGAATGTGTGGAGTGAATGAAAATGTTTTGAATTAATCGTAATTTGATTCAAAGCAGTACAGAAAATGAAATGTCAGTTAAGTGACTATAAATGACAATGCTGCATAAACTATAATGTTTTCAGTAGTATTTTTGCTATTTTGAATTGTTTAAATTTTTCAGATTGATTCTTAAATGCCTGTAAATAGTTCATAATATCATTTAAAAAGGTTTCTTCGTTATTGTAGAGAATTCTGAATAAGCTTCAATTGTTTTTGGGCGATATCTATTGTTGGAGCAATTGTCAGTGCTCCAGAAGGGTCGGGCAGCATTTTTAACGTTCTCTGGAAATTTCTGTGACGCATGTATAAGCTCCTGACTATTACGAGAGGATAGGGATGGGCAAATAAAAAAAAAAAACCAATTAATATATTACCAATACTTACAAACAGTATTGATTTAAATCGAGAAAAAATATCGATATGTCGATACAACGATATTTTTGCTTAGGCCAGTAATTATCAAACAAAATTCCCAAAATATATCAAAATGTTTAAGAAAATTAAAAGACACCAGCAGAAAATTTTACTAATTTATCTACTTTTTCAATATATAAAACCAGAATTCGTCTAATGTAGACTTCAAAAGAATTTCCTGTTTTATGTGTTCCACCATCAATTACTCCTATTTTCCGGTGCCGCCAAATTAACTGCAGAAGATACCCTTTCCGACGACACAGAAGGGCTTGGCACATCAGGTATTTCGTCAACTCATTAACTGTTATTCATCAATGAAAAAACCAGTTGAAAACAGAACCTGTTAATTTATGTCAGCCCTCAATTTCGCAACCCAGATGCATAATCAATATTACTCAACTGTAAAAATAAACTAACCGTTAATATTAAAGTATTTAATTTAATTTTAATTTAATTTAATTTAATTGCAATGGAGCACAGGCTCCGGTGGCAATTTCCCTACACACCCATCTTCCCCCTATCCTGCACCAACCTACATTTGCCCTCTACAAATTTTATCTTTAAATTCTTTCAAAGTTTTCTGTAAATTATTCATCATTTCTCTTGGTAACTCATTCCAATCCCTGACACTCTTACCTAAAAAAGAGAATCTTCCCACACCCTTGTGCCTGAAATCGAGTGCCAGCTTGTGGTCACGGTCATCTTTTTCCTTCTATGCACTACTTTTCATACCTATTGCAATATCTTTCCATGCCTCATCACCAGTATATGCCCTGTACACTCCCATGACCCTCCTCATCCTCCTCCTGTCTTGCAATGAATCCCATTCCAGCTCCTTTATCATATCCGTCACTGATTGCATTCTGCGATAATTTCCAGAAACAAATCTAGCAGCCCTTTTATGCACCCTCTCCAACTCCTGTATTTGATACGTAAAATGAGGGTCCCATACTACACTACCATATTCGAGCAATGGTCTGACCAAAGTTTCGTAACCCAATTCCTTGACTTCTCTCGTACATCCCCACATCACTCTCTCCAACAAGTGCAGAACTTTGAAACCTTTTCCTACCACCTGTCCTATGTGTCCTGCCCAGTTAAGCTTGTTATCAAAAGTAGTGCCAAGATATTTACATTTCAAGTCTTCAGCAAGTAATTATTAAGTTTAACGTAACCCTGTTAAAATTTAACAGTCTTTATTAACCTCTTAACGGTTGGTGAAAAGCTGTGAAATTAAGACAAATTCATTTTTAAGACGCTTTCAGAAGATGAGATGTGTAGTTATATTTATCCACTGTATATGTAACGTAGTAAATTGGATACTGAATTGCATTCCTACAAAAAATATTGAATTGGTACTTATTAGTGATACTCCAAATGAATTATTGTTTTTGATATATCGAGAATAAAAACAATAATAACAAGAATAAATAACGTGGCATATCCAGAAAATCTATCAATCATTTATCGATTTTGTTGTTATTTGAGGAGCACATAGGCGAAAGTATAAATCATCTATTGCCCCGCGAAAATTATCTGTAAATCTTCGCAAACCTATTTTGAGAGCAGTTTAAGGCTGCGATTTCTGAAGGGGCCGTGTCAGGTCTGTATTTCGCCTTCATCACGAGCCTCTGGAGATTATTCCCGAATGGGATTTGAAGACGAAATCGCATGCTAGGTCGTTCTGCCGGAACGTAAAGAAACCTCACAGGGTAACCGGTAATGTGATTTTATGTGCGATTTAGTCTTACCCTCTGATCCGTGAGGCAAGTCGGCGCGCCAAATTGCACAGTATAAATCCGATTCTGGTCCAGAAAATTGGCGTGTGTGCTGACAATGCAGCGAAACGGAATTTATCTTATGGTTAGTCAGGCACCAAATTCATTGAGCCGTTATAATACTGCTAGAGCCATGGTTAGAGGTTAGCGAATTTTTCAAACACAATATAACCCTTACTATCCTGTTGATAAATAACGCCAAAGCAATTGAATGTTTGTGTATTTATTGAACTCCCGAAAGCGTTTCACTTCTTTTGCAGAAGCATCTTCAGTGGTTTCTTATTTTCCGGTTATTGCATTTACTTATGCTCCTCTATCAGCAGCAGTGATTTTGGCTTTCTTTGCGAAAACTGATTCATGTGTAATGCAGTGTTGTGTTGGCGCTATTTATTTATCAATATTATCAGCAATTGAGGATAATGATCCACACCTTTCAGTTATACTATCCTGACATCGCTACACCAGAAATTATTTAGCCAATTACTTTACTTTCTTGGTACCTAATGTAATTATATTGTACTAGCTCGTACCCGCGACTTCGTACGCGTGGATTAAGAATTTTTTGCCAGAATTGAATATAGAAAGTTTTTGGTAACGAAGGATTGGTCCCAAACAATATCGAGTCGGAATAATATGACAGCAAAGCTAACACTATATCATTCTACCGTCGAACCTGTCTCTTGAAGAGAATCAATTTACAACATATTTCTGTCACCATTCGATAAGGTCTCAAAATTTCCTGACTACAACTGTTAATCATAGTGGAAAAAATATCCTGTGTCCTTCATACAAATTTTCTTATCAAATTCCTTCAATATAAATATAGCCACTTAGTCGTCAAAACGTAACAAAAAGACAGAGACTTACTTCCGTATTTATAATACTATTACTGCGGTTCACACACACACACTGACTGCGAACAACACCTGAGGAATCATTATAACGTAAAAAAGTGTACACCTACAGCATTGCAAGACTACCTACGATTTGCCTCGCATTGCACCCCTAACTTTCTAATATCTACAGTTTAACATTCAATCCGAATAACCTACGACCCAGGCCTGACTCTTACGATCAAAAAAAAAAAAAAATTACAAATCTTAGCCTCCACGGAGATTTGAACCGAGACCACGACCCAGACATTTGTAAGAAAGCGCTTTAACCACTGAGCTGCCTGACCGCTACGCGGAAAAACAGTACAGAGACGTCCATATCCAACGCGTCTGTCTATCGCCATTCAGTAGTATTTCGAAATTATGAGAAAACATGTATTATTTATACAGATAATTTTTCAACCAAATGTAGACAGTATTTTTCTCCTTGTTTCAAACGATAAGTGTTCAAAGTTTCATCGAGAACGGAAGAAAACTATGGATTTGTATGAAGAACAAACAAACAAACAAACATATATACATTTATCTTTATATATATAGATAATTTAATTTAAGAAAAATAAATTTGTAGTGTTTACATAAAATATTGTTAATTATCATTTATTAAACAATACGTTTACATAACTGATAAATTAACTTTCTGTCCAATGAGATTCGCTGGAATCATTTCGCGAATGCGAGGCCAGAGCGTTACCGCTCATCCACCAGTCTCGGTCCAACGATTGTCAATCAATAAAAGAAATAAAAATCAATGAAAAAAAGAGTTTTGAGATTACTGTACAAATAATCTAGTGAACTTTCGTTATTTTCTTAATATTATTGGAATGACGTTGCTCGAATGATTCAGTTGACCTCGTTCTATTTAATCCTGATAAATATTTCTACTACGATAAGTTAAGTACTGAGCAATCTGAATAACAGGCACTATAATATCTAATTGACATAAAACATCATCCCATATTAATAAGCCGTTTGTAAGCCTTTGTGTCCTTTAGAATGGGTTGATTTTAAATAAAGTCCTGATCATAGTTAATAAGTCCTGTAAGACGCCTTGCAGTTGATCAATTTACTGATTACTATAGTTCGTCAATGCCGCGGTCGCCAGATGATGAAACCAAGCCAGTTCTAATCAGCAAATAGGAGAATAATTAATAAAAAGTCCTTATGTTCATTAATAAAAAAATTCTGCCCACGACAAATTTATTGATAAAGCACATTAACACTCACAATATGGTTTAGCCACCACCAAATTTCAAGATAAAGGCTAATCGAAACATCGTTATCGAAAATATTACAGAATTCTTGAAAGGAAAATTAGCATTCGTATCTGCTTGCTTCTAAGTTATCTACGATCACGATCGAATGTTCACAGTTCGTCTCAGTACTGTTCAAACTTCACTTTTTACGGCCACTGTTCCTCTCGACCACATCAAGTTCTTCTTAAACAAAGTGCACACACTAAAATTGCATTGCACAGTCGCCGTATCGGCCAATGCTTTCGATACGTGATCCGTGCTCCGCAACAATGTGTTAATCCGCTTCTCAGGCACTACTTCGCAGTCGGCGGAGGGTAACTGTGATGTTACAGGTCGGTACATATGTATTAGACTGGTGACGTGTTATAGATCAGGCGCATGAGTAGCGATAGGATGGTAAACGTTACATTTGGCGACTGTAGACAGGACGATTAAAGATATTATAAATAGGCGCGAGCAAATCGCACAACACTGCGAGACGGGGCGCGTGAAGTGTGTAGCAGAAACGCGTGCCTCGGCCGCGCTGTACCGAGCGCTGCAATCACATCTAACGGAGCAATCTACAGCGACGAGAGTTTTCATTACGACACAGACAGCGCGGACGTTCAACTCGGAGCGAGACCAGCCCTCCCGGCTGTAAACACACACGCATCACAGTATGAAATCGATCAAGGTAGGAGCTGAGGTGAATTTAGAACGCAGGACAAACAACAAACTCCAAGTGCACTTTATTTTTAGTGTCTTATACTGGGGAAAAGCATTTGGTATTCTTTGTTGCTGTTGTTCATTAGGTTCGAATCCCTATCCAGATAGATTATAAATCAAAATTCCGTCTGGAAAGAACTGTTGACGTTACTGTTTACTTTATTCCCATACGCGTTTCGCCCTTATGGTGTGGGGCATCGTCAGTTGAGCTAGGGTGATGATATCTACATGACGATCTGGAACAGCACTTTATGCATCTTACAGATCTTCTATTTTACAATTACAAAAACTGTTTTACACATTTTTTTGAATAAACAATGGCATTATATCCATTGCAACTGCAAACTTCTTGTTGCGTTTTCGGTTTTCCATATTTTTCCCGAAATCAGTGCAGGGGAATAACGGAGTGGTTCCTTCAAAAGGCCATGGATGAATTCTGTTCGACGCCCCTTTCCTTTCCCGACTTTAATAACCATGTCATTGATGATGCGTAAGCCATCAGTAGAAAACAAAAAAAACATTCCAGTTTCAAATGACTGTTAAGAGAACAGAGGAACAAACTAAGCTAATTTTAACGATGTAAACCTCTTGAGATAGGCGGAATACAGATTTAAAATATAGCATATAGCTTATTCAGACAGTAACATGAGGCAAGAAAGATGCATATTGTTATGTCTAGTGTTCGGATGTTTACGACCACAAAAATAGATAAATATGGAGGCAAATGTGACCTAAAAACAGGTAAATATGACCTAAAAATTACAAAATATGACCAAACATTTTAATTTGCTATACATCAAAACATGTTCAATTACACATCATTTATTTTATCTGGTAGTGTCGCTTTCAGTTAGACGACGTAATTTACCGAGCGTGGCGGGTGAACGGTTAACGTTCTGGCCTCGCATTCGGGAGGACGCGGGTTCGAATCCCCGTCCGGGCATCCAGATTTGGGTTTTCCATGGTTTCCCCAAATCACTCCAGGCGAATGCCGGGATGCTTCCTTCAAAATGCCATGGCCGAATTCCTCCCGCTTCCTTGCCCTAGTCCCATTCCGCCTCTAATGACCTTAGCCGTCGACGAGGCGTAAAGCCATAGTAAAAAAAAAAAGTGTTTAAATCTGCATTAAAGCTGAAAAAGAAGGCACGAAAAAATATGTCTTGTCCTACTGATCCGATCCTACTTCTGTCGATTACACAATCACGATGTATGTTACTGTTGAAAAGCCCCGTATTTGTGAATTCTTTGGATTCAATATAAATTAGCTTCGCACTGCTTAACTGCATTCAAATTTGTGGCTCTGTTTCGGATGCGTTATTACACGCACCAACTGAATTATCGACTAAACGGTTTTAAAAAAAAAATTCGTCACGTTCGGTTGCATTCGCATTGTCGCATCGCCGAACACTGATTGGCAAAGCTCTGAATGTGATTTCGATATCGCTTTTACACGCGTTTTATTTTAAACAGAGTGAATAGATACTATACATCACCTCTCCACACATCTTTATCTGTGTCGTCGTGTTTTAAATTTTAGCTGAGTCTTATGGACAGGTGCAAAAATCTGTGTCTGTCTAGAGGATGCTAGAACGTTTCGACTAGTAACTTCGTCGAATTATAATTTTATAAATAATTGCGTCAAAAACGACTATTTTGGTGAATTTTACTTTATTTTATTCCCCAGATGCGTTTCGCCTTTGTGGTGTAGGGCATCATCAGTGGCTGAAAATGTTTTTTTACATGTGTGTTATTACATTTACTATCTACAGTACAAATCGTTATATATATATCGGGGGGTCATATATATATATATATATATCCCCGGATCGCTGGGATAAGGATATAAGTCGAGTTACAGGCGTGAACTGGAAGAGGGTGGCTCAAGATCGATCAGCCTGGAAAGAACTACAATAAAACTATGCAGAATTAAATTCTAATATATAGCTCATTAGACTTAAAGAGGCTACATCCTGAAAAAAGGATCGATATAGCTGTAATAATAATAATATATATATATACACACTGTACTCACATATATAATGGTAATCCTCACATACTAACCAACTTATAATTTTCCATTATTTTCTGTTTTATATTTGACCATATCCTTTACACCAATGTAATTATTTATGTATCCTTATATCTACAAAAAAAATTGCAATAAAAACCATGGGAGCACAAAAATCCATAGCTGAAAAGGGCTTAAATAGCCGGGCAACAGTTCGCCTTCAACCTTCAGCCGAAGGAGTTAAAAAAAAAAAAAATTCTTGTCAAGAACAGCACTTAATACACTTTTCCAGCACTGTTACCAGATTAATATTGTTGAACTATATTGTATGTAGTTTCCGTTATTGCGGGAAGGGCATATATTTTAATATCAGCGTGTATGATTCAGTTGTCTAGTAGAGGACTATGGTATTTTTTTCACTGGTAAATGAAGACACTAGTGGCCTTCAAGTTTTCAGTATTAGACCAGCTAGGAACTAAAATTCGTACCCAATATCCACCTTAATCTGTAACTTAGTTAAACGACCATACTGGAAACTAATCTAATCAATACTAACAAAGGACTCCGCTTGGTCATTGTGTCAGCATCTAGGTAACGCTTATCCCACGCTTCCGCCATTGTTGAAGAATTAACAACGGCCAGAAATCGAGGCTGTGAGCGGTATTTAATGAAAATTCTATTTAGTTAACCAACTGCGAGGAAAATTAATTTGTTTGAATCGAACTATTAATTATTATTTGCATTTTGTTTATTTATATTCTATATGATGTAGATGTTTTTGCTATATTCTGTGATCACTGTTATAGTAAGCTGAGAAATATGCGATCACGTTTATATCGCGATGCCGCGAATGTATTAATGTGGGTCGTATAGAAGCTTTCATTTTCGAGGAGAAATGTGGGCATTACAGCGGAGTTATTGAAGAATTTTTTCAAAAAAGAAAAATAGTTTAATTTACTTTCATGACCGCCATGATATGAAATCATTAATTCATTTAATTGAAAAGTATTTCGACATTAATCGTGATCTATGCCGTCTGTACCACGATTAAAGCTATCACTGCGCTCTTTATCGTAAGTAAGAGCTTGCGATTGAAGCTTTGTTTTTCTGTCGCCAGTATTAACTTCCAAACGTTTGTGACACCATGTAGCATAACCAGTCCGAAAGAAATATTAAAACTGATGATAGGTTACTCTGAGAAAAGTTGTTTGTCATGGAAGCAAGCGTAAAAAAAAAAAAAAAAAAACCGAGCGGGCGAAGTATAAAGTTAGTGTGTGTATGAGTCGATACTAGTCAGCCAGTTACTGCTAACAAAGAACCTTAGACCTTCGGATACCTATGTTACCTGAGTTTTGAATGCAGCTGGAATAAAATACAAGGAATAATTGAAAGTTTGGTATTATTAAAATGTAAAAGACTAAGTTAACAAATTTGGAGATTCAAGTTCTAAACGAATTAAAACGGCACTTGTATCGCTGGCGACCGAAAACAAAGTTATAAAGAAATACGAAGTACGACGATAATAAAATGCAACATGGCGACCGTGACAGGACTCGAGGTCCTTTGTTAGCCATAACTGGCGATTCACGATCAATTGATCTGGCTGCATGCCCGAGAGTTCTTCAAGCATCAGATTCGCCGGGAAACCTACGATTACATATCAATAACTCTTTTATATTGCCGCATGAACGCCAGTGTACCGTCTGCCAGCATGGCGCAGCGGGTAGCGTCACGAATTGCGGTACCGAAGGTCGCCGGTTCAATCCCGCCCACTGACAAAAATTATTTAATTCTGTTTATTATTTCCAGAAGATTCTACATGTTTCCTAAGGTCACTTGTAACTTCTACACATTTCATTTGTTAACTACTCTTGTAATCTCTAGTACGTTCTATCTGTGTATAAATAGAAGAGCATTCTGCCCAAGAGGCAGTCAGTGCTGCGTGTATGTTTGAGTTCTCAATAAACCTGTTCTCAGTTTAAGTGCTGTGTTCATTGACAAGTAACCTTCGAATTCACACCTGCCCCGGTTGCAACGCGACATAGTTTGGTGGAGACGCCGGGTACCCTGTGCAACAGCTGCATCATCGTGGCTCCGATTAGGCAACGTAAAAGTCGCCGCCTACACGGACTGGAACCGGACTACAAAGGATATACTCAGTACGTCCTTCCGAAAGTCCGCGTCATTAGGAAACCCATGGCGGCAAGCCAGCTGCACATTCGACACCCATCGGTGTTCTCTGGAGACGCTGGACAGGACCCTAACAAATGGCTAAAAGGGTTCGACCGAGTCGCCAAGTACAACAGGTGGGATCATACCATGTGCTTGGCAAATGTTTATTTCTATCTGGACGGAACCGCCCAGCAGTGGTTCGAGAACAACGAAGATAAACTGAATAACTGGGAAATGTTCCAGACGGAACTTAAGAAAACGTTTGGGGACCACCAGCGACAAATCCGCTCGGCGGAAGAACAACTGAAGAACCGGGCCCAACGACATGGGGAGCCGACGCAATCTTACATACAGGATGTTTTGGCCCTATGCAACGTAGTCAACCCGAATATGACTGAAGCCGACAAAATCACGCACCTAATGAAAGGTATTGCAGAAGACATGTACCAAGCTCTTCTGATAAAAGACGTCGCTACGACGGAAGAGTTCATCAAGTGGTGCCAGCGGATTGAGGAGATGCAACAAAGGAGGGTTGGGCGAAAGAAGTATGACAGACTTCCCAACGTAGTCCCTATGGCAGTTGTGGAAGACCAGCACGACTTTGCGTCTCTCATACGACAAATTGTGAGAGAAGAATTACAACAGTTCATGGCAGCTGGGACTCTTGAACCGAGTGAGCATCAGATCATGGCCATGGATGTAAGCCCAGTGGGTCATGAAGGAGCCGACGCGGCGGAAAAAGAGGTATTTCAGACAATAGCTCCTGTCTGCCGAGCCAATCGCACTCGACGTGAAGAATGGCCTCGCCCTGATATGACGTATGCTGCAGCTGCCAAACGGCAGCCTAGGAACCGGCCGACACGGCCACAACCAAATCCTCCGGCACCTATGACGTCCCGCAGACGAACGGACGTCTGGAGGACAGAAGACAACGCGCCAGTATGTTTCCACTGTGGGCGCCCTGGACATGTCGTACGATACTGCAGAGAGAGAAGACGAGTATTTGACGATTATTTTGCCGCAAGACGTCCGCCATCAGAACAGTTCTACCCCAGGCAGCCACCCGCTGACGAGTTCGGTCGACCTACGGGAAGAAGCCCATCGCCGTACCCTAGACGAGGTCGATCCCCGACGCGCCGCTGCCGTTCATCGTCGCCGGACAGAGCTACCAGCCGCTCCCCTAGCCGCCGCACGCAGGAAAACTAAGCAAGGCGACCATCTACGGAGGTGAGGCCGCCGCAGATGAAAATCCTCCATGGATGACAGTCACTAAGATGTCGGGAAATCTCATCAACGTTATAATCGACGGCCAACCTGTCCGGGCGCTGGTTGATTCAGGAGCTTCTTTCTCCGTATTGTCGGACAATTATCGTCGCACACTAAAGAAGACAATGTTCCGTGATACGGGGGCAACTGTGCTAAAGGTCGCAAATGGAAAGTACGTCCAGCCAGCTGGAGCTTGTGTCGCGAGAATAACCATCAACAACAGGACCCAGCCAGTTGAATTTGTCATTTTAACAGAATGTAGTCATAATGTCATCCTTGGATGGGACTTCCTTAAGGCATCCCAAGCTGTCATTGACTGTGGAACATCTGAGCTGCAAATTGAAGAAGTCGTTGCGACGGGTACACGTAACACAGAATCTTCTGGGAAGTTATTCGCCGTTGACAACGTGACAATCCCGCCGTTCGCAATGAGAAGAGTCCCAGTCAAAAACACGGACGACCGCAACCTTGAAGTGCTTGTCGATAGTAGAAAGTTTATTAGGCTCACGAAAGAAATCTACATACCAGCGGCTATCATAAGCATTATCGGTGGTCGAGGAGACATTTGGATCACCAACTGTCACGAGCAGTCACAAATTATCCCCAAGGGAATGTGCATAGGGACAGCTGAACCAGTCCAGGAGGGCGAGCTCAACGTCATTAACGAAGATCCATGCTCTGTTACTAGTACCGACAACACGCTGGAGGAAACAACTATGGAACTGCCAATAGGGTCCGGCCTGACCAAGGAACAACACCACCGGGTGTTAGCTATACTACGCCAATTCTCTGGTGTATTCACACCCCAGCAAATAAAAGGTCAGACGAAACGGCCCACGATAAAGCATCGTATCAATACTGGGGATCATCCGCCCATTAGCCAGCGCTCGTACCGATTGTCACCAGTCGAAAGGCGAATAATTCGAGAGGAAGTGGAGAAGATGTTGCATAATGACATTATTCAACCTTCGGAGAGTCCTTGGTCATCTCCGGTGGTCCTCGTAAAGAAGAAGGATGGTACGTGGCGATTCTGTGTCGACTATCGGCGGCTGAACAAAATCACAAAGAAAGATGTCTACCCACTGCCGCGCATCGACGACGCCTTAGACTGCTTGAAAGGAGCTACATACTTCTCAACCATGGACATGCAGACAGGCTACTGGCAAATCGAGGTTGACGAAGCTGACAGAGAAAAGACGGCTTTTATTACACCTGATGGCCTCTATGAATTCAAAGTAATGCCATTCGGATTATGCAACGCTCCGGCCACATTCGAACGCATGATGGACAACTTACTTCGACACCTTAAGTGGACGACGTGTCTTTGTTATTTAGATGACATTGTTGTTTTCTCGAAAACATTTGAAGAACATCTGAGTCGCCTGTCAACGGTGCTGAAGTGTGTTCAGACTGCAGGACTCCGCCTCAATCCGAAGAAGTGCCTCTTCGTCGCCAGAGAGATAAAAATCCTGGGGCACCTGGTCAACGGAGATGGCGTCCGCGCTGATCCAGATAAAGTAAGGGCAGTCATGGAATTTCCAACTCCTCAGCACATTCGTGATGTGAGAAGCTTTCTTGGGCTGTGCTCATACTTCCGGCGTTTCATAAAAGGATTCTGTAACATGGCACGTCCACTGCAAGAACTTTTGCAGGGAGACGCCAAGTTTTACTGGGATGAAACTAAAGAAAGATCTTTCCAGGCACTTAAGGAGGCTCTAACTTCCGCACCAGTTCTAGCCTTATACGACGAGAATGCAGAAACTGAACTTCACACTGACGCCAGCGGTTATGGGATCGGTGCAGTGCTTGTGCAAATTCAGGAAGGTGCTGAGAAGGTGATAGCCTATGCATCAAGAGTATTCTCTAAGCCCGAGATAAACTACTCTACAACCGAGAAAGAATGCCTCGCAGTTGTCTGGGCTATCAACAAGTTTCGTCCGTATTTATTCGGCAAACCTTTCACCGTCGTGACAGACCACCATTCTTTATGTTGGCTAACCAGCTTGAAGGATCCATCAGGTCGACTAGCAAGATGGGCACTTAGACTTCAAGAGTACGACGTCACGGTGGTATTCAAAAACGGACGCAAACACAAGGATGCCGACAGCCTTTCAAGGAATCCTTTAATAGAACACAACAGCATGAATGGAATTTCAGCCCTCGCTGAATTAGGTGACGTTGCAGCTGAACAGAGGGAAGATTCAGAGTTATTAAGAACCATAGACGCCTTGGAGAAAGGAGAACCGGCCAAAGGAGAGTTTCAATTGATAGATGGGACATTGTATAAGAACAACTACGATCCACTAGGCCCCAAGTGGCTTCTGGTCGTTCCAGCTCATCTCCAGCCAGCTATTCTCAAGTATTTCCACGACGCTCCAATATCCGGTCATCTGGGATTTGTGAAGACCCTGGACCGAATCCGACGCAGGTATTACTGGAAGGGTCTCTACCGATCTGTCAAGCATTATGTGAGTCACTGTAAAGAGTGCCAGCGACGGAAACATGTGCCGCAATTACCTCCAGGTCATCTAGTACCAATTCCGCCTGCAGCAGTTCCATTCCACCGAATTGGGATCGACCTTTTAGGGAGGTTCCCGAAGTCGACAAGCCGGTAACCGATGGATAATAGTCTGCACCGACTACCTCACGCGCTACGCTGTCACCAAACCTGTGCCGACTGCAGAAGCTCCAGAGGTTGCAAAATTTCTAGTAGAAGACATTATTTTGAAGCATGGAGCACCACGTGTGATGATATCCGATCGTGGAAAGGTATTCCAGTCAAGACTAGTATCAGAGGTCATGTCAAGATGCGACGTTGTCCACAGGATGACAACTGCATACCACCCTCAGACAAACGGTCTCACAGAACGCTTCAACAAGACATTAGCCGATATGCTGTCGATGTATGTGGATGTTGAGCAGAAGGATTGGGATACAATACTGCCAGTGGTCACATTTGCTTATAATACAGCAAGGCAAGATACGACAGGCTTCACTCCGTTTTTTCTGCTCCATGGCCGTGAAGCTGAGACCACAATGGATACGCTGTTCCCATTCCAGCCGGACGACACTCAGGATGACTATATAAAACAGCTCATTACCAGGGTCGAAGAAGCAAGACAGCTGGCTCGCATACGAACACTGGCCACCCAGGAGAAGGACCGTCAGCGGTATGACGGCAAGCACCGACCTGTTGCGTACAACCCAGGAGATCTCGTATGGATTTTTACCCCTGTCCGGAAGGTTGGGCTATCAGAAAAGTTACTGAAGCGGTACTTTGGTCCGTATCGTGTCATACGCCGCCGGTCAGACGTCACATACGAAGTCGAGGATTATGAGCCGTCTTCGAAACGACGAAAGCGAAGGGACATTGTTCACGTCCTCCGCATGAAGCCTTACTACAATCCTGACGAGCAGCTAGGCACAACCAGCTTCTTGTTCAAGGACTCTGAGGACGGTTTGGATACTGAGGAAGTCGGACAGGAAGATAATAGTACAACAGGGAGGGGCCCTCCAGAACTGCCATACAGAGGACCCACGACAAGATCAAGATCCAGGACACTTCAGCGTGCCCCAAAAGAAATCTAACAGCGGGACGCTGTTTTCCTCAGGAGAGGGAGCAATGCCGCATGAACGCCAGTGTACCGTCTGCCAGCATGGCGCAGCGGGTAGCGTCACGAATTGCGGTACCGAAGGTCGCCGGTTCAATCCCGCCCACTGACAAAAATTATTTAATTCTGTTTATTATTTCCAGAAGATTCTACATGTTTCCTAAGGTCACTTGTAACTTCTACACATTTCATTTGTTAACTACTCTTGTAATCTCTAGTACGTTCTATCTGTGTATAAATAGAAGAGCATTCTGCCCAAGAGGCAGTCAGTGCTGCGTGTATGTTTGAGTTCTCAATAAACCTGTTCTCAGTTTAAGTGCTGTGTTCATTGACAAGTAACCTTCGAATTCACACCTGCCCCGGTTGCAACGCGACAATATATATATATATAACGAACTTTTCTCGGAGTAACCTAAAGTTAGTTTTAATTATTCTTCGGGACTGGTTGTGCTACGACCGATAGTAATTTTTTCAACAGAAACTTTTCTGTGTGTGCGTATTTGATTTGTAGATACCGTCTGATAAACACTTTAACAAAACAAATAATGAATTGCATTGAAAAGTAACTATATATATAAAAAAAAATTAGGGTATTAACACACGAAATGCCTACGCACATCCAGTGCTATAGAGAATTTTTTAGTACCTGTTTCGAAGCTACGCCAACGAATACTTGTAGGTCAATGTTGTTTATCGAAAATTAGCTGATGACATTGACGCCAGCATATTGTTTGAAATAGTCAGTTCGGTTTTAGTTATATTTGTTACGCCTGTAGAAGACAAACATCAATCATAACGCACATATTTGTTTGTACTGATTAAAATTATTGGTTCCGTGAGAGAGCGCAGAGGCGATGTGTAGACAAAGCAAATATTAGCACAGCTATAAAGCCTGGCGCCAGTGGTATGTTTCGCGCCGATATGAAATTCCATACATTGCACCTCAAATGGCACCACCAAAACCAACAGGGATGCGAAAGTCAACATGGCAATATGCAGGGTTGCCAACTTATTTAGACAAAAATTATATTTGTCCTTTGAAGAGGAAAATATAAAATATATCAAACAAGGACAATGATTTTTAAATTTACGTTTTTTTTTTTTTTTTTTTGCAGTCATCAGTCGTTAAACTGTTTTGATTCAATCCTCCATCCCTTCCTATCCTGTGATAACCTCTTCATTTCTACATACCCCTTACAGCCCACGTCCTCAATTATCTGCTTCATGTATTCTAATCTCTGTCTTTCTCTACAGTTCTTACCTTCGACTGTTCCCTCTGCTAGCAAATTAACCAATCCAGCATGTCTCTTCTTTCTGTAAGCTTCTTTGACAAAATTCTTTCCTCGCCCATCACTTCCAAAATTTGTTCATTTCGTACTTTGTCTGTCCACTTAATTTTCAGCATTCTTCTGTAGCACCACATTTCAAATGCTTCAATTTTTTTTCTTTCCGGTGTTCCTAAAGTCCATGTTTCGCTACCGTAAAGTACTGTGCTCCACACATACAGTTTTAAAAAGTTGTTTCTTTGACCTAGATCAATATTTGAAACTAATTCTCTTTTTCATGAAGGCTCTTTTCGTTAGTGCTATTCTGCTTTTAACATCATTCCTATAGTCTCCATACCACGCGTTACAACACATTGTCTGTGCCGTTCCTGCTGTTAAAACAACAGCCACCAAATAATCTTAACGCTAGCCAACGCTACTAAAATTATACTAACCCTGTGACTTGTGAAAATCCTACAATACAAAGATTAAGTTTACATACGGCAGTACAGTTATTTATAAACTCGTAAAATTAAATAGAGAAATAATAATATTAATAAATTAAAATGCTTGGTTGCGGAGTGATATGGTCACAGATTCCCTTGATCATTTGTGCTACTTCTAGGATGTCGGTCTCTTACAGGTCTCTGGAACTTGAACGAAATAAGTGAAAAACCTCAAATTTGCACGTGCCATGCGTTTATACGCAACTATTGTGGCCCACTTGACTGTTCAGATAGTTAATTATTTAATATAATAAAATGCTACTTTGGCCATCGTGTCATATGTCCTTAACGTTCACATGCCTTGACTGTTAAGAACGGTCAGCGATGTTACTAAAATTAGCAGTTATGGTCGTTGTTTAGTAACAGTTCTATTTAGTTGATCAACAGCTAAAAATTGAAAAGCGAAAAAATGAATTCGGAAACACTGAAAGAGAAGTATGTATTTCATTTAAATCAACATTATTAGTTCGTTTTGTTTTTTATTTATGTTCAGTCGATTTGGATCTTTTCGTATACTCTCTGTCCAGAGATGTTGCTGTTCTAGTAAACTAAGATATAAGTACCACATTTCATCGTTTTAAGGTTATGAGCTTTATTTAATGACAAGTGTATTTAGCTGAGCAACTGCAATCGAATGAACTGCAGAACGCTGCGTTCAACCTATTATTTTTGACACGTTTAAAAGATATTTACATTCGATGCAGCTGTTTTCTATAATATGTTATCTAGTCCGATATATATAGATACCTTTAAAATTTAATAATCCTGTATGGTGCTGTTACGTTTTACAGCTGTATTGTCGTACAGAGAATGGCGTGTCTTTCGGTAGCGCGAATGTGCGTGTTTTGTGGTGAGTCCCTCGGTTCCCGCTGCCTCTGTCTACTTGTTGCTGGTGTTCTGTGGGGCGGGGGGGGGGGGGGGGGCAAGTTCCGAGGTCGTCTCCTGCCACTAATGACTTCCCTGACTTGTTAACGGGGCGGGAAATGCCACGGGGATGCGCAGCTGCGGTAGTTGGCACCACTGACGATACGAAGCGCCGAAATTCACTCGCGGATCAGTCCTGGAGGGAGCGAATGTTAAGTCTGCAACTAAACGACAACGTAACAACACACTACTGTCTCAACTGCACATTTGACAAATATCCCGCGCTACCACCTTTCTCTGCTCGAGTACCGTCGATAACTGAGTATGAGTGGTCCATGTGACAGAAACACTGAAACCTGTCACAGTTGGTACGCCATCAGCAAGTTCTATACTAGGCAGGGGGAAAAAAAAAGAATACCGAGCGTGGTCCGTCATCGCTAACGATCCGACCTCGTATTCGGGAGGATGCGGGTTCGAATCCTCGTGCGGCTATCCAGATTTGGATTTTCCATGGTTTCCCCATATTGATCGAGGCGAATGTCGGGATGGTTGATGTAAAGCCAGAAGCAACAGAAATAAATGAATAAATAAAAAAGATTTTGGACGTGAATACGATAAATGCATTCATGTTCACTAGAGGTTTTTTTTTTCTTTTTAGTTATGGCTTTACGTCTCGTCGACGTCGAGATCATTAAAGGCGGGATGCGACTGCGATCAAGGAATGAAGCATCCCGGCATTCGCCTGGAGTGATTTGGGGAAACCATGGAAAATCCAAATCTGGATGCACGGACGGGGATTCGAACCCGCGTCCTCTCCAATGCGAGGCCAGAACGCTAACCGTTCACCCACCACGCTCGGTTGGCTAGACGGGATTGTAGCATTAATATTTCACATGTTTAGACAAACATGTAAGCCAAACTTTCACAAATTTCACTCCACAGTACTAAATTATGTATGGAATTGTAGCTAGTGTTCTCATTCTCAATCTTTAATACTGACAAGCCACTAATATGAAGGGCGGCGCCCACTGAACAGCCGTTATAATAGTTGTCTTTGGAATGACGTCACCATCAGTGCGAGAGGTGGGGGAAGTCGTAGGAGACTATTTCCTCTGGCGTCGCAACCTCTGGATTCTCGAGATATTCCCATTTTTCAGACACACCAAGTCGCTACACAACATTTCTCGATTGTAAACACATGCTAGCGGCTATAGAGACGTCCATCACAAATAATTCTCTCAGGTTTCAGGGGTGCTGTTTTTGAGTTTGGTATAATATCGAGTTCTATTATGGAACTTATCCATCCTTCCTCCCCACGGCTCGAATCTCTGACTCGACGGGGATTTTCAATGACACTTAACCCAACCTTCACCTTTGGCACAGCTTGCTGTGTAATGGGAAGGACGCCAGAACGCTTCCGTGGTTCGGAGTCCACGTTAAACTGTAGGTCCCCTGTTTCTGGTAGCACTATCGGGTGAGGTTAAGATGTCTAAGACAGGGGCGGAATGCGCAGCAAATAGAAACCCTGTCACCAGGTCATTACGACCACACGGAATTATTATTACAGTAAGGTAAAGTGAGGAGAGGGACGGGATCCGGCAAAATTTTACCAAATTTTATTTACATGGTTGGAAGAGGGAGGGGGGTAAAAAAATTTCATGTCAACTTTTAATTTCAATTTTTTCCCCTCTTATTTCACAGACAAAATGTAGTTCATAGAATAAATCAGTATTAACACCCAGGTTTATAGTGACATGAAGCAAAATACATGAACATATCAAATAAATTTCAAATCTGGTTGTAGGCCATCTGCCGCAGTTGTTGGTTAATAGATTATAAATCAAAATTGCATCTGGAAACAATTGTTGACGTTACTGTTACTTTATTCCCATACGCGTTTCGCCCTTATGGTGTGGGCATCGTCAGTGGGGCTAGTGTGATGATATTTTACATGGTGATCTGTAACAGCACTTTATGCATTTTTACAGATCTTTTTCGCAAGTAGAAAACTGTTTTACACTTCTGACTAAACACTTGGCATTATATCCATTGAAATATTGACTGTTAAAAAAAAAAAAAAAAAGGCATCGAAGACAACAACAACAGCAACAACAGCAGCAGCAACAACAACAACAACAACAACAACAACAACAAGAAAAAGAAGAAGAAGAACAACATGTATGTTATGTAGTAGGCAAATGAAACAAGAAGCTTACAGTCAATATTTCAATGGATATAATGCCAAGTGTTTATTCAGAAATATGTATAAGTGTAAAACAGTTTTCTACTTGTGAAAAAGAAGATCTGTAAAATGCATAAAGTGCTGTTCCAGACCGCCATGTAAATATCATCACCCTAGCTCCACTGACGATTCCCCACACCATAAGGGCGAAACGCGTATGGGAATAAAGTAACATTAACATCGACAGTTGTTTCCAGACGGAATTTTGATTTATAATCTATATCAAATAAACTTAATAATTTAAAAATTATACGGTAAATCTCAATGGGGGTGGGGAAATAGTCCCACCACATGTCACCAAGGAGGGGTCCAAATTTAAGAAACAATATACACACGTAATTAATGGACTCTTAACAAATCTGGATGTCCGAACTGAGATTTGAACCAAGGTCTCCCCGACCGCGAGGTCGGAGCGCCACCACTCACCCACCACCCGGACTCGTGAGCTGATGGCCGCACCGGATATCCGCTGCTTCCCGCCCGTTCGCAAGCTGAGCACGCAGCCCTGTACGACAAACCAGTCGCACATCTTGAACAGATCAATAAACAAATTCTCCTGCCAAAACATTGACAACACTTTATTCACACATTGGCACTTCTTCATTGTACTCTGCCATTCAGGTACAATTACATGCTTGTGAAGCACACCAAAATCACTTCGGCTGTGCCTCCAAGATTCAACCGTCTTCAACCGTCTTCAAAATCTTTCGGTAACCATCTTCTTTTTTTTTAACAACCGCAAACTAAAGATCGTTTTTCTCCCTGGTCTTTGAGCTTTAAAACTCAAATATCCGACTTGGTGGTGGTGTAGAAGGATGATGAAAATTGAGTAGACAGACAAAGTACGAAATCAACGAGTTTTGGAAATGATGGGTGAGGAAAGAAGTTTGTGGAAGAAGCTTACAGAAAGAAGAGACAGGCTGGTAGGTCATATTTTGAGACATGCAAGATTGGTTAATTTGTTAGTGGAGGGAACAGTCGAAGGTAAGAACTTTAGAGGAAGACAGAGATTAGAATATATGAAGCAGATAATTGAGGACGTGGGTTGTAGGGGGTATATAGAGATTAAGAGGTTAGCACAAGATAGAAAGGGATGGAGGATTCCATCGAATCAGTCGAGAGACTGATGACAGAAAAAATAGTTCATTTAGCTACAACTATTTAATAGATGCGAATATGATTATAATATTGAATTTCACGCAGTGAGGTCGTGCACCTCAGCAAGTAGTTTTGCTTGAGCTACGCAGGTAGTTGTCGTTCTTCTTATTCCGGAGCGGCGCCTTTGAGTGCGTTTCCGTCGCCTGACAATTAGTATCGACGGGAGTTGTCAGGCGTGGAGCTTCCTGAGAGGGTGGGGGGGGGGGGGGAGCACTTTGTTCCAATTAGCGAGAAAGTAGCGACGCGGAAGAGAACGCCGAACGCTAATTGAAATCTGATCTCGGCGTCGCGAAAAATTAAGTAGGGACGCTGGAAGCGGTGTCACCGACCTTGGGGAGACGAGGCATAGTGACCCTACAGGACGAATACGAGAAATGGATAAGACAGTCTACATGTTTCCTCTGCAGTTTACAAAAATGTCGTTGGCAGAAGGCGGTTTGCACCGAAACTAAGTTCAACACTCCAATCCTTAATGGTAGGAGGGAAGAAAGAATTCACGTAAGCATCAGTGCGGTAGCTTATTTCTCTACTCTTATCTCCCCTGACCCATTGTGGCCCAACTAGATTGGCGGATGAAAGTGTTTTTCAGTAGGTTCACTGGAAACCTAGGTTGTCTGTCTGCCAGACAATCCCAACCTAATCAGTGTACCAAATCTACGAGGCTTTCTTGAGGACTGTGGCAAGTGGCTCGTCTACGTATATAAAATCCTAATAGAAATATTTGAAATTTACTATTTAACTGTAGGAATAATTTACTATTTCGTATCTAAAAGAATATAGAATTGTTGATATAAAATAAAAACAATTTAAAACCATTAAAATATTGATATGTGAGTGGAGACTTTCCGGGCGTATCGATGCAAGAAAATCTTCTCGGGTGTCCCGCCGGATGGTGCTGTAAAAACACGACGTTTCGACAGCTGACTCTGCTGTCTCCATCAGGTATCTGGCAGTTGTTCTCAGCTGACTGTCTCTGCCTCGACTGAGGAATCAGAGACACTCAGCTGAGAACAACTGCCAGATACCTGATGGAGACAGCAGAGTCAGCTGTCGAAACGTCGTGTTTTTACAGCACCATCCGGCGGGACACCCGAGAAGATTTTCTTGCATTAACATATTCACTACAATTAATTAACATCGCTCTGAACAATTATAGAAGAAAAAGAAAGTTGAGAGTTATATCCATTTTACCAATTTCGCAGAAGTCAATATTTCAATTTTAAAAATAAATAAACATACAAAAAAAAAAACGAGATACAAAAAGAAGAATTATAAAAAACAAGAAAATTTTGTTTTTGTGATTCTGACTCATAGGCTTCAACCCACATAGCCTAAGCCGCAGTTGCAGTTCCTCCTAGGCTTGGGAAAAATATATCGATGCATCAAATATCGATATTTTTAATAAAATAATTCGTATTTAAAGTCGATATTTTTATTCTAGATATATCAAAAATCGATATTTTATTTGCACTATCAATTTTAAGTGCCGATTCGATATTTTTTGTACAAAAGCAAATCAGTATCCAATTTAATGTGTTACCTATATTTTGGATAAATATACATACATATATGATCTGAACGAGTCATAAAAAGGCGAATTCGTTGTAATTTAACAGTTTTCATCAACAGTTAAGAGTTTAAAATAAATGTTATACTTTAACAGGTTTACGTTAACGTCAACCCAATTTTTTTCAACTTATTTGAATGTCAATGGTTAGATTATTTTCAATCAAGTTGAAGAATATTGATTAAGCATCCGTGATGCGAAGCTGAGGGTTGACGGAAATTAACAGCTTCTGTTTTCAACTGGTTTTTTTTTTTTCATTTTCGAATAGCAGTTAATGCGTTGTCGAAGTATTTAATACGCCAAGCCTCTTCTGTGTCGTCCGAAAGAGTGGCTTCTGCAGTTAACTTGGCGGCGCCAGACAACAGGAGTGGACTCACGGGGAACACATAAAACAGACAGTCCTTTTGATATCTACATACTGCTTTGATTGTTTCTAAAGGTAGATAAATTAATAAAATGCAATGTTGTTGAAGGCCATTTTTCCGCAGTTGCTCAGTAAATTAATTCATAAAATAACGCCAGTGCAACTGTATTATGTAGGTATATTGCCGTACGCGTTTCGCCTCTCCTCGAGGCATCATCAGCGACGAATCTATTTTAAAGTTACCACATACAAAAAGCAATAAAAAATGGCAAGCAGGTACTGAATGACCACATTAACCTAACAAACCAAACACTGTTCAAACTGGTAAACATACAATAACCCTACAATAAAGAAATAAACCTAACAAATACATACACCCACACACTTACATATAATTAGATATAAAATCTCCCACGCAAATTCAAATCCAGCGCCGTCAGCGCATCACCACCTTTGACAGTAAAAAAATAAGATGGCCACCAAAAACAAGCGAATTGTAGAAGACGCAATATTTATATCGTGTACACAACAGCAAAGACAAATGGCTGTAATTGAAACATGCTTTGGAGAGAAAGCAAAGATGTGTGGTTACTATCCTGAAATCCACTAATGTAAATAGTAAGTGTAAATAATAAGAAAATGTATAAATTTAGCGTTATTTCAAATAAGTTTGTAAATCAAATGTAAACTTTAAAATAGATTCGTCGCTGATGATGCCTCGACGAGAGGCGAAACGCGTACGGCAATAAACCTACATAATACAGTTGCACTGGAGTTATTTTATGAATTAAAATTAATAAAAGTTTCTATACTTTCCACATATTATTAATTTTTAGAATTTTCTTAAATATTTTGATATATTTTGCGAATATTTTTAGAATATTACTGGCTTTAGGCAAAAATGTCACAATATCCACATATCGATATTTTTTCTCGATAAATATCGATACTGTTTCTAAATATCGATGTACTCGTATATTTTTTTTTTTCATTTTTGCATCCCGAGTGTTCTCGTCTGCATAATGCTGAAGACGTAGGCAGGCTTTCAACGAAAAAGAAACCACCAGGCCATCTTTAAAAATGTGTGTTTCTTTAAACCAATGTTTTGTGTGCTGAAACTTTTTTAATGTTGGTCACTTATCGTCCTTTGATCTGGAATCAACAGCGAGAAAATGTTATACGACTCACAAACGCCATAAAACCTGCCTCTACTGCTATTGATAAACAGTCTGGTAGACACAAGGTTGGCTCATTCGCCTGGAGTAAGCTGCCAACTCGTGTTTGGACGAGCAGATCAGAAAGGGCCGAACACAATGGCAGGCGACCACTAGACACCAGACTATCTGGAAGAATTCCACGCGGAATACCTTACAACGCTTTACCTATACCAGAAACTGTTTACTAAAACTTTACTTACTGTAATAATCACGTACGGTTATCTACTCCAACAAGAGTTAACACTCGTACACTATCGTAGAAAAAAAATTTTTTTTTACGTCTTTTTGTCTCGTTAACGTTGAGGTCATTAAAGCCGCAATGGGACTGGGGACAAGGAACGGGAAGGAATTTGGCCATAGCCTTTTGAAAGAAGCATTCCGGCATTCGCCTGGAGTGATTTGGGGAAATCATGGAAAACCCAAATCTGGATGCCCGGAAGGGGATTCGAACCCGCGTTATCCTAAATGCGAGGCCAGAACGTTAACCATTCACCCACCACGCTCGGTCTTATTGTAGAATATTATACTCTATTTCTCTATAATCCATGTAGGGAATAGAATCCTTTAAAATACTTTTTTAAGGCCAACGCGTTCTCACTTGTTGACTTAGTACGTATAGAAATAATATCCGAACGATGAAGCTGTTGATTATAATAATAATGTTTAATTAAATTGCGATGGAGCGAACGCTGCGGTGGCAATTTCCCTACACCCCCATCTACCCCCTTTCCTGCGCCCACCTACATTTGCCCTCTACAAATTTTAAACTTAAATTCTTTCAAAGTTTTTGGTAAATTATTCATCATTTCTTTTGGTAACTTATTCCAATCCCTGACACCCTTAGCAGAAAAAGAGAATCTTCCTACACCATTGTGCCTTGAAATCGAGTGCCAGCTTGTGTTCATGGTCATCTTTACCCTTCCATGCATTACTTTTAGTTCTTACACCAATATCTTTCCACATCTACAGAAGTGTTTTGATTTCACTGAAGGAAATTTGTTATTCTCACTAAATAAATTAAAATTACCTTTTCAATATGAACATTTTGCGTGTGTTATTGAAGCTTTGAAATTGCATGAACTGAAAATAATTATGGACTGCTTAATACTGCTGAACGTGTTGCATGAAAAACTTGTAGTTTGTAAAAGTTTTAAGGATTTTTTTAGAAATTGGCAGTGCATATTCTATAAAAATGAATATTTTCCAAATGTATTTAAAATAATTTATTTTCTCTTATCTGTACATGCCACTTCCGCATTTTTTTTTTTTTTTTTTTTTTTTTTTTTTTTTTTTTTTTTTTTTGTCACGAATGTAAAGTGGAGAGATGAAAGAAACAAATCTGCGCTCTACTCAATAAAGTATGAACTCATCACATATTTTAATGGTGTAGAAGTATTAGGAAGAATAACTATTTGTTGAACGTTTTTTAAAAGCAACAAAAATGTGTCTTTAAACAAAAAAAATGAAGGACCTTTTTCTATTCATTGTACTCTATTTTTGCTATCCAAAACTCAAATACACTCTTAATTTTCCAATAAAGGTGGCAACCCTAACTCCAACCCAATCTATCCTACTTTTACCTTTATCGATTTCTTTGGTTCCTTTCCAATTTTAGACGTGGTCTGATATACGTTCTTCCATTATAAACATTTTATAAGATATACTTCCTTTTATTTGCGAGGAAAATATACTCGATTTTTCTTCTCGTTTACTTCCAGAGACTCTTCAACGTTCTGACAATATTAACCACTCCGACCCTATAAGATTTCGTGTACGGAAAGAGTAATTCTCATGCTCTTTTTAATTAATTCTGTAAGAACGACCATTACAGATGTCTCTACACCTGAAGAAGACGGTAGAGCCAGCCGTCGAAATATTGTGTTTCCACAACACTATCCGGCGGTACACCCGTGAAGACTACATTGCAGTTAATTAATTCTGCTTCCCATGAATTGGTCTGGAGTAACTATACAGGCTGTTGAAGATTTGAGGTTTCACCAAAACTTACTATTATACAGGGCTAGCCTAAATGATTCATTGGGTTTCAAAACACTGTGTATTGAGAAGTATAACAACTAGAAAGGCGAGTGATACATCAAAAGATAAATAAACTCGCCAACTTTAAAAGCCTGCTTGACGTGCAGGTTAGATGGCAGCAGTGAACAAGATGGCGGAAAAGGAGGAGAAGCAGGTCTGAGTGATGTTACTCTGTCGTCACGGCCCCCCCAGGTAGCCATATCTGACCCCACGTTATTTCCTCTTCCCGGGTTAGGTGAAGGTCAAAATTTATGCATCGGCAATGCCAACAACAGTGCAAGAGTTACAGGAACGGATCACTGCTTCTGTGACTGTCATCGTGCACTAATTGGAAAATTTTTTTTTTTTTTTTACTTGTGGCTCTAAACTTCGTCGACGGCTAAGGTCATTAGAGGCGGGGTGGTACTGGGGACAAGGAAGGGGAAGGAATTCGGCCATGGCCTTCTTGAAGGAAGCATCCCGGCATTCGCCTGAAGTGATTTGGGGAAACCATGGGAAACACAAATCTGGGTGCCCGGACTGGGATTCGAACCCGCGTCCTCCCGAATGCGAGGCCAGAACGTTAACCGTTCACCCACCACGCTCGGTATTTTCGAGAGAGATGAGAGGATGCACGAGAGAAGTAAACGAATTGGGTTACAAAACTTTAGTCAGACCATTGCTCGAATATGGTAGTGTAGTATGGGACCCACATTTTGAGTATCAAATACAGTGCAAAGAAGGGCTGCTAGATGTTTCTCTGGTAATTATCGCAGAATGCAATCAGTAACAGATATGATAAAAGAGCAGGAATGGGATTCATTGGAGGACAGGAGGAGGATGAGGACGGTCATGGGAGTGTACAAGGCGTATATTGGTGATGAGGCATGGAAGGATATTGGTGTAAGAATTAAAAGTAGTGCATGGAAGGGAAAAGATTACCATGACCACAAGCTGGCACTCGATTTCAGGCACAACGGTGTTGGAAGATTCCCTTTTTTGGCTAAGGGTGTCAGGGATTGGAATATGTTACCAAGAGAAATGATGAATAATTTATCAAAAACGTTGATAGAAATTGAAATTTGTAGAGGGTAAAAGTAGCTGGGTACAGGAAAGGGGGAAATGGTGTGTAGGGAAATTGCCACCGAAGCGTGTGCTCCATTGTAATTAAATTGAATTAAATTTATAGAAACGTGCTATGTAACGTGTGGACGGAACTGGATTACCGTTTGGATTTGTGCCGGGTGGCGAAGGGCGCACACATTCAACATTTTTAGTATGTACCAGAAACTCGGTGAGTTTATGTATCTTTCCATGTATCACTTGTCTTTGTAGGTCGTATACTCAGTATACAGTATACACAGTATTTTGAATCCCAATGAATCATTTAGCCTAACCTTGTATTTAACAACTTAACATTTAAGAACACTATTTCTTTTTGTATCTTGGTACTTAATACACTTTATGTCTGACAGTAATAATAACATGAGTCATTTGTTTCTGCTCTTCTCTTGGTTCTGCGATAATATTAGGCAACACCATCTATCTCGTCACTTGACCAACTAGCGCCAAAGTACATATACCTCACAAATATTACTATTACTAAAAATTAATGAGATAAATACATGTCAGATAATACTGTTACCTGTCAAGCCTCACTTAAATACACGTTTATTTTACATCCGTACATACATTAAACTACACTCGGCATATCTTTACATACCAGATTATAAATCAAAATTCCGTCTGTAAACAACTGTTGGTGTTACTTTTCTTTATTTCCATACGCGTTTCGCCCTTATGGTGTGGGCATCGTCAGTGCAGCTAGGGTGATGATATCTACATGACGATCTGGAACAGCACTTTATGCATCTTTACAGATCTTTTTCACAATTAGAAACAACTGTTTTACACATACATGTATGTTATATAGCAGACAAACACAACAAGAAGTTTGCAGTTTCAATGGATATAATCCAGAAATAAGTGTAAAACAGTTGTTTCTAATTGTGAAAAGATCTGTAAAGATGCATAAAGTGCTGTTCCAGATCGTCATGTAGGTATCATCACCCTAGCTCCACTGACGATGCCCCACACCATAAGGGCGAAACGCGTATGGGAATAAAGAAAATTAACACCTACAGTTGTTTCCAAACGGAATTTTGATTTATAATCTATTAACCAAAAACTGCGGAAGATGGCCTGCAACCAGATTTGCACTTTACATACCATTCTCTCACTCTTCTCGGCCATAGTCTTAGCAAAATATATTATGTCCGTGTTCGGACAATTACAAGATTTTTTTTAAAATTTTTTTTAATAATATTGGCCTCCTAACAACAACGCGTCACCGGCCATCTGTTTGCTAAGGTGGCCAGTGTGTACGATGAGAAAGCGTGGATCTGTGTTCTACTAGAATTACAACCTGCCTTTATAGACCCGGAGCTTTTTTGAATATGCAAGATGTCTCTGTTGTCTTCTGTCGCCGAGACGTGGAACTTTTCGTGATCTGTATGAAAAATGTATATTTGTTTGTGGAATGTGTAGCTTATGAGGTGGAGGTTAGGCACCGTCCTATCATTCGCCTCGGTGACAGCGGGAAACCGCCTGAAAACTGCCATCAGGTCGACGCCCCCGGTCCAATATGGCGGCGCCTAGAGGCTTAGAGCCACGGTGGGGGGTCCATGGCTTGTTTTCATGGCTCGTCTATCGCCGCAACCATTTTTTCACCTCAGTTGTTTCATAGCATCTCCTTGCTGTCGGGTCTCCTGCTAAACACCGTGCCTGTCAGAGATCCTCTAACACAATACTTTTAACACAACTATCATAAATGATTACATAAATTTATATTTACAATCACATTTCCAACCTGGTTTGCAATATGATTAATAAACATTACTGATTGTTGAAGTAAAAACTTTTTCATAGCACAGAAAATGGCTATTAGGATGCTGTGTATAGTAAAACTGAGAATTTCTTGCAGACAGCTCTATAAAACGTTCAATATTCTTGCAATGACTACTTAGTACACATAATCTATTATGTACTATGTCGTACAATTTTTATTATTGTTTACATATAGTTCACACGTACATATTCCATTGAAAAAAAGATCAATGTAATTGGTGCAAAGAGTAGGTAAATATTCTGAGAGATTTGTGTTCAGTAAACTTATTGAAGGTATAAAACAGTTTGTAGGTATTAAAGGTGGGTTTAAAGAGAAATTGAAAGATTATATTACTGGGCAACTGCTTCAACACTATCCAAGAATTTGTAAAAAAAAAAAAAATAAAAAAAAATTATAAAGTAAAATAATTGTATCTTATATGACTTTTACAAACTTCAGTTATGAATTTTAGTGCTTAATTTTTTTGGTTTCTAACATACATAGCTTTTAATAGTGTTACGATTCATTTTGTGTGTATATTTTTCTCGAAATCGTTCGTCCTGTCAAAGCCGGCCGAATTTCTTCCGTTTCCTTGCCGAACTGTCCTGTTCTAGCGCGATTTGTCAGTGTCCGGTTCACTAGACGCGACCGGAAGTAAAATGTCCGGTTATTAAGAAATTTTAAAAATTATGGAAATAACGAAGGTCGTCTCGCTCGTTATTCCCCTCCCGCTGAACGTATTTCAGCTGTTTCACTCTGTGTTCAAAAGTTGACAGCAGTTGGTCGCATATCTGATTGTCGTGAAGTGATTGGTTTATTTTTCTCAGTTACCTACCCGGCACGTTACATAATACATGACGAGTGATTTGCCGAGGACAGTACGGAAACGTCATTGTTGTTTCAGAGACGAGTGGCTCTCAAATGACGATTTTAAAACGTGACTAGGTAAAGAAAACGATTCCGCCGCATATTGTCAAGTGTGTGAAATGTATTTTACTGTATAGTATGACGGTATAAAAGCAATGAAACGTCGTGCGAGTATAGAAGGACATGCGAGGAAAACAAAATCTACATCCAAAACAGCAATTTTAACCTTTTTTTTTTTTTAATGGCTGTGCTGAAGAAGACACTGTTTCTTCTGCAGAGGTTTTGTTGACATAATAATAGAATAATAGTTATCTTATTACATTATTAATTATATCAAATATTTGTGATTGTTATTCCAAACAATAATTTTTCCTTATTTTTATAATTGTAATTGTTATAACAATTAACTGTAAAAATAAAAACCGAATTGCTCTGTAAATTTTACTTTTTCTAACATACTTACCCCTCTCCCCGTGGGCATTTGTCTGGCCATACAAATCTGAAACGTTGGCAACCCTACCTCAACCTTTCCCCACTGCAATGTAACGAACGTTATTCCGAAAACCGCGAAAGAAAATATTTGGTCAAAACTAGTGTTGTAAAAAAACGTTTTTTTTCTGACTTGAAAAAAAAAAATGAACATGAAAAAAGGTTTTTTTCTGCGACATGTTCTTTTTCATAACTACTAAATCTCAAATTTGTAAGGCATTTATCGTTTAATATGACTGTTTTAGAGTTTATACTAGGTACTTATCTTAATTTTTAAATCTACTATATTTTCTTCGTTCAGTAGAAAAGAAAATTACAAAAATATTGGCAACATTGACTGAAGTTTTCTTTTACGAACGGGGATTTCCCAAACAGGTTGCGCGAGAAAGAATCCCCATTCCCCGTTGTCTGGATTGATACTTGCTATTTGAACTAGTGCTGCCAACCCTGCGTATTTATCTGTAGTCCTACGGATCTATTCAAAAAATTAGGAATTTTAAATGTATCTACGGCTTTTTGCCTCTTTTTATTTCTTATTGTGCTTTACTTATATTCGTATACTTGTTAAACTCTCAGCGTATAGTGATACCGAGTCATTAAATTGTCAGTAATTATGAATCGTTTCCTTGCAACCGTTAGCGTAAACCAACAATTGAAAAAGAAATAAAGCTCCTATTTTGTATGCTAATAGATTTAAATTCAAACTTAAATGACCTTAATACAGAATTATCGGCGCAGTATTTATGAACAGTGTGTAATGAAGTTATGGATCTAGAGGAGACAGAAGAAGAAACAGAAAATTCCGACACCGACCGAACTAGTGTTGGTAGTGCTGATACTAGTGAAGGTCGTACTGGCATAGAGGATGAATAAAATTATGTTACCTATATAGATACATTTATGAATCATTATGTAAGACATTATATGATTCAGTAAGATTTAAAACAAAGATGTAAAATGTAAGTTCCCTAAATAAAACTATAATTTATCAAATATACTGTTTTCTGAAGAAAAAAAAACAAATTTAGAAAAAAAACAAGAGTGCTAAGTTTTTTTCATGTTTTTTTTTCACAAAGCTAAAAAATATAAAAAAAAATAAAAAATAAAAATCAGTTTGCAACACTAGTCAAAACATACAAAATACATTAAATGTAAATATTTCTAGAATTTCTCGTTTAAATGTAGAGTATATTAGGCATTGTAAACGCTTTTAAAGTTCCAAAATAATTCTGGGGGCCTGTTAGCTCAGTGGTTTGACAGGCGATGGAAAGGCCCCTGCTTGTGGGGTCCTCTGCTTCTGGGGTTTCCCAAAGGGCCTAATCCGCCCTTCACCTCTGGCACAGCTTGCTGTGCAATGCGAATTACGCCACAACGCATCCGTGGTTCGAATTCCACGTTAAACATAATTTTTCCTGTACCAGGTAGGACTACCGGGTTAGTTAAGGAGGAAAGGAACTGGCCGTCCTACCTCCTATAGACGCTCAGAAGATCAATTTCCGCCTGGTTGACGATCACTCTTAGCTTAGATAATGGTGTTTCTTAGATAAACGCAGTAACGAAAATTGTATTTAATAAGCTGGAATGAATACAATATAATAAACTAATGGTTGATTATGATTATAAGGAGAAGAAAGAACTGCTTGTTGAAGACTCGAAATTTAAATATTTTGGAATTTCATTTGATAAAAAGCTTAACTGTGCAGGACATATTCGACAGGTAGTAGGAAAAGGATTCAAAATTCTGCAGTGCAGTTCTTGGAGAGAGTGATGGGGGGCTCTACGAGAGAACTTAAGGAATTGGATTACAAAACTTTTGAGAGACCGTTGCTTGAATATGGTAGTGTAGTATGGGACCCACATTTTGAGTATGAAATACAGGACACCGAGCGTGGTGGTGTAACGGATAGCGTTCTGGCCTCGCATTCGGGAGGACGGCGGTTCGAATCCCCGTCCGGGCATCCAGATTTGGGTTTTCCATGGTTTCCCCAAATCACTCCAGGTGAATGCCGGGATGCTTCCTTCAAAAGGCCATGGCCGAATTCCTTCCCATTCCTTGCCCCCATCCTTTCCCGTCTCTAAAGACCACGTTGTTATAAAGGGACGTTAAACTGTTACAAAAAAAAAAAAAAAAAAAAAAAAAAAAAAAAAAGAAATACAGGAGTTGGAGAGGGTGCAAAACAGGGCTGCTAGATTAGTTTCTGGAAATTATCGCAGAATGCAATCACTAACAGATATGATAAAACAGTTGGAATGGAATTCATTTGAAGACAGGAGGAGGGTGAGGAGGGTCATGGGAGTGTACAACGCGTATATTGGCGATGAAGCATGGAAAGATATTGGTGTAAGAATTAAAAGTAGTGCATGGAAGGGAAAAGATGACCATGACCATAAGCTGGCACTCGATTGCATACACAAGGGTGTAGGAGTATTCTCTTTTTTACGTAA
>CM061914.1:189352589-189369589 GCA_031002005.1 Vandiemenella viatica | reverse complement strand
GCCATCCTGATCTGGGTTTTCCATGGTTTTCCCAGATCACACCACGCGAATGCGGGGATGGTTCCTCACAATAGCCCATGGGCACATCCTGCCATATCCCGTATATCCCTTCCAAAACATCACCCTTTTCGATAGGTGCAATTCCCCCTCCGCCACACACTTTTAGTGAATCGCGGAGTAATAGTAATAATAACACACAGGTTTCAGAAAAAATACGCCACAAAAAAAGGCTGTGACTATAATATCGACATTAAAATTCAATCTCGCCAGATTGTGTCACTGAACAATATTAATTAAATTCAATAGTATTTCCACAAGAAGAGTGAGTCTTTCATTTCCAGAAAAATTACCCGAAACCAAGATCCAGAAACCAAGAACGTTCGTTTGTTATTTGATTGAAATACAATTTTAATATATAATTATTGTTAGCAGAATACGATTCTGCCAGGTTGGCTATCCAAATATGGGTGCACACTATTTTTAATTACAATTTAAAAAAATTAAGAAAAAAAATTAAAAAATTTCGTTCACTTCTTTTTTAAATAAATTATATTTCATTTCAAAGAGAGAGATGTAAAGAACATAAAACGTGCCGGCCTCGGTAGCGTAGAGGCTAGTGTAACAGCCCTCATACCTGAACTTTACATAGAATTGTATTTAATGAAGTATCTGTAGTGAGCTAAAATTTTCTTCAATATGATCTAGTAGTTTGTTTCACAATTAACTGTAAATGAGTGTATATAGATATTATTTTATGAAAAGAAATTATTTAAAGGCCATTTAATATGTTTAAGAACCGAACTGTGCAAGAGAATTGCTTAAATGTGTGTAATTCCAAGTATTAATGCAAATTACTATGTCTACAGGACAATTTACTACAGTTTAAAATGATTTCTGTAAATAATTTTGTGTTTAAGTATCTTTAATTCTGATTTCTGACTATTTTGTATTAATTGTAAATGATTATGTATTAATTTTTTATTGTTTTTAATATGTTTCAATTGTTTTAAGTATTGTTAATGTTCGAGAAATATCTCGCGGAAGCTTTTGAAGAATTCCAGAAATTTCGATAGAGCCTATATAAAGAAATCAGCAGGACAGAGTTAGTTAGTTTGCAGTTAGTTTTATACAGATTCACTTTGGAAATACCAAAGATTGCGTCAGTAGTATCTCTGGATTGTATCTATGCATGTGAATAATATCGCTGACGAGTTTTATGAAAAAAAAAAAAAAAATCTTAAACTGAACCTTATGGTGGACTATTTAATTGCTAACTACACGTACCGATGGTCGCCGGTTCGAGTCCGGCCGAGGGCATGGGTGTTTAGGTTTAGTTTGTGTTGTGTGTCTCCTGTGTTGTCCCACAAATTGAGCGTTCACACACAAAAAAAAAAGGTTGGAAAGATTCATTAACATTGAAGAGGCCGATTGCCAAATACAAAAACAAAAAAAAAGTTTGAGTTGCCTATGTAGAAATGACCGCAAGTACGGATTGCCGGCTATTAAAGTTATTTTAGAGCGAGAGAGAATTAGCGCACTGCAACGTCTCTGAGACTAACCTTAAGAGCTGTCAATCCCTAATTGCGGCAACTTCTACACAGGCAACCCAAACTTTTTATGTTATTTACATGTCTCTCTCTTTGAAACGAATTAGGATTTGTTTTAGAAAAGATGTGAACGAAATTGTTTGACTTTTTTTTTGAAAATGTAATTAAAAATACTTGCGGCCATATTTGTATAGCCAACCAGACATAGTCATATTCTGCTACTAATCATTATACCTAAAAATTAAATTTCAATCAAATAACAGATGGACGTAGAAATCATACAGCCGCATCTTAGGCTTAGGGGATGATATCCTAACACGCCGTTATCCAGTGTCAGGATAGATTACCTGTGGCTATCACGTCAGGATAAACTCACATTTGGGAGAACGAGTCAGGATAGGCTCGCAGGCTGATTGTGAATGTAACTATTATAAATTAATGGTATTTTGAGAGTATATTTGCAGCAAACGATAAACAGGACGTACCAGACCCGAGACCAAGCAGAATACGATGTTCTTGATTATTAATGAAGAGGCATGTTAGGTTGGTAAACCCTTAGTGTGGTGAGGAAACACAAACCATCCTTCATATGACCTTGATTGCCCACTTCAAGCCTTCACGGGAACACCAATAGACTTTATTAATGTTTCAAATGAAGCTCTACATTGGCTGCACCATGTTGACTTTGAATTTTAATTATGATTCAATGTTAAATTGTATTATTAATTTTGTGCATGGCCATAAAATAAAAAAAAATATTTAAAAAAATAAAATAAAAAATTGGAGAGGCATGAACGAGACGGCTGGAAGGAAGCTGCTAAAGTTATGGAAATAGTTGGACCGTAAGTTAAACCGATACTTGTATAAAAGTTAAGTGTGTGTAATAGTTGTGTTGATTAACATCTGCGAATTTGTTAAATAACATTGTGTGACGTTTTAATTTGGAAAGTTTTAGTTGCAGGTACTCTTCAAGTAAAAAAAAATAAATAAATAAATAAAAGTAATGTAGCCTATGAATTTTATTTATTTACTTATTTTCAAATAGCCTATGGTTAATAAACATGTATTCACATTTACCAAAAGAGAGAAAAAAAACTTTCATTGAACCCTTTAGAAGAAAATGTTTCAATCTCCCTCCTCTATCCACTTACCCAGCTTTCCTCTGAAACTTGCAAGAGTTCTGGTCCCTTTTAATTTCTTCTGGCAATTTGTTATATATTTTTAAATCTTTGAGCAACACTGTTTTTTGTGCTTTACTACTTCTATTATGAGTCAAATGGAAATGGTTTGCCTGCCTTGTTTTGTAATTATGTACGTTATTTTCTTTTGTACCAGTCTACACATATATATTGGTAATAATTCACTTTCCAACCTACATACAAAAGTCAGTACATCTATAATTATTTCCTTTTCAATATACAGTTCATATTTTATTTAGAACAGCCCTTCTTCTTCTTCTTCAATCGTTCTGTCCAACTCAGGAGTGCGAGTGAACTTATCTAGCAGACGTGTTTTTCCTCTGTTCCCAAAACCTCTCCATCCTTCCGCTGTGCTCTTTCCTTCGTCTTCTGTCCAAGTGTTCCTTCTTCTAATATAATGGCTGTTGGCAAATTCGTGGTTGTTGACCATGCTACTAAATCGGCATCTGTCTTGTATGATGTCGTCTGTTATTTCTATTTCCCGGAAATATTTTTCAATTTCAATTAGCCAGTTGTTTTTTATTTTCATTGAAATGGCCAGGTTTAGAATTCTTTCTGTTAGTCTGTTGTTACTCATTCTGATAATATGGCCGTAGGATTTAATTGTTATTTTCCTGAATGTATCTGAAATTTTTTCCGAATGCTGATATAGTTCGTTTGATTTCCTTTTCATCCAAATTCCTCTGGTACGAACTGGGCCAAAGATTTTTCTTAAAATTTTCCTTTCTTGCTTTTAAATATCTTTAATCAATAATCTGCCCCCAATGATCAAAGTTTCTGATGCGTATAATGCCTCCGGTTGGTTACAATGTTATATGTATAGTGTCTTAACTTGGCATTTCGGGATATTGACTTTTTGTTGTATCTGTTCCAGGTGATTCTGTAGGCTTTTTGTAATTTAGTTATTCTCTCCTTGTTTGCTTCTGCTGGTTGAATAATTTCTCCTAGATATCTGAATTTAGCTACTTGAGAGATATTGCCAAATCGCGTTTTTAAGGGTTGTCCATCTTGGTACCGTGAAGATCCTTCCATATATTGGGTTTTAGCATATGAGATTTGGAGACCACATTTAGCCGCAATTTCATGCAGTTTTTCAAGTGCGTAGACTGCCTCTTGCTTGTTGTTGGAGAGAATTGCCAGATCATCTGCAAAGGCCAAACACCGCAAGTGAAGTTTATTTCTGAGTAGCCTGCCAATGGTTATTCCTTTCACTTCTCTCTCCCAGGTTTTGATTACTTTGTCCAGAACAAGACTGAATAAAAGGGGCGATAGTTCATCTCCTTGTCGAACTCCTATGCCAATTTTAAAAGGTTCTGACACCTCACCTAAGAACCTTACTTTTGAAATGGTATCCGTTAATGTCTGTTTGATTAACTCTCTGGTTTTTCTGTCTACTTTGTATTCTTCTACTGCCTTAAAAAGCGTTTGTCTGTCAATAGAGTCATAAGCTTTTTTGAAGTCTAGAAAGGTGATTACTGTTTGTCGATTTTTACGGATTTGTAAGATGATTTTGAGATTTAAAATTTGTTCTGCACATGACCTGCCTTTTCTAAATCCTGCCTGATACTCGCCAATAAGATGATCTGTTTGTGTTTCAAGACTCATGAGGAGTGCCTTGGATAGAATTTTGTAAGTAATTGGTAACAAGGAAATTCTTCTGTAGTTATTAATATCAGTTTTATCCCCTTTTTTGTGAAGTAAGTGAATTAGTGCACATTTCCAGTTTTCATGGATTTTTTCCTTGATCCAGATATCTTCAATAATCGTATGAATTTTTTGAGCAAGACTCGTACCACCTATTTTCCACATTTCAGCAATTATGCCATCTTCCCCTGGGGCCTTGTTATTTTTAACTCCTCGGATTATTTGTTGGATTTCTTCTAAAGTGGGAGGTTCTGAACCTGGATTTGGAGTGATTTTTCAAAGGTAAGCTGTCCTTTAAGGTTTTCACAATTTAGAAGGTCATTGAAGTAATTTGCTAGGAGCTAACAATTTTCGATATTATTTGTTTCTAGAGTTTCATCTGGATGTTTGAAACAGAGGCTTGGTGGCTGGTAATTTGACAATTCTTTCTTGAAAGTTCTGTAGAAGTTTCTTGTGTTGTTTTCCTTAAACTCTTGATCAATTTCTGCTAGTTTCTGGGTATCATAAATACGTTTCTCTAATCTAATGGTTTCTTAATTTTGTTTCTGCGTATTAATGAATTCCTGCCAATTTTGAATGGTTTTGTGGGAATTCAATTTCTCCAGCCTTTAATTCTAAGTTCTATAGCTTTCTCACAAGTTTGATTCCACCATCCAATTAAAACTTTTTTTTGACCATAACATTCATAATTTCCGTCTGATTTTTCTTGGAGATGGTAACATGGTCTAGTTTAAATTCTCCTAAATGATAATTTGGCGATCTCCATGTTTTTTTCTTCTGTGGAATTGCCAGAAAATGAGTTGACATTAATTTTAAATCGAAATTGTCACAGGAGGCAATTAATCGCTCTCCATTTTTATTGGTTCTCTAATGTGCAGGATACAGTACCCCAGTGGCACAGAATTTCTTTTCTCTGCCAATCTGCGCATTGACGTCTCCCATCAGAATTTTAATATGATGCAGCGGAATTTCGTTTGACGTTTCTTCTAATAGTTCCCCGAAGTCCTCCTCTTTTTGTGAATATTTTGATTATAGTTGTTTGTAGGTGCATGTGCGTTAATTATTGAATACGCCTTATTTCCCGATCTGATTGACAGTACTGAGATTCTTTCAGATTCAGTTTGTAATATTTCTTCTGACTAAAAATCCAGTGCCAAATTGTGTTGGTTTGTTAGGGATTGAGATTGCTGGTTTGCCTTTGTAGATTATGTAATTTCATGATAATATATTAGTTTATGTCAGATAAAGAAAGAAAAACAGATGACAGATTGACGATATTATACAACTGGACAAAAAGCCATTTATGTCTGAAAGATGGCAAAGAATATTTCTGATCCTGGCAACAAGTTACCAGAGAAGATACAAAGCGGTTATGAGGGTAAGATTAGATCTTGCGCATAGAGATGTTAATTGGGTTTGCGTCAGGATCTTGTGATATAGTATTGATCTGTTGCACACTGTATTTAAGAGTAATTTAATGGATATAATGATAAATCTCTCAACACTGCTATTTGTTCCATCCTCGTGCACAATCTACTGAGAGAGATTTCCATGCAGTTTCCATAGACTGACAGCTTAGTATCCAACATAAACTCCGTGGAAAACCTGAGAGCATTGTGTTACATAGCGTCGCAGCATGAAATTAAAACTTCTTCTGACCACTGAAGATTATCTACCAATGTTGTAGCATAACATAGAAAGTACTGAACAGATTCTCATGAAGTTCTTACCGTTTAAAACCTTGGGGTCTTGCTTAATATTAACTTCAGCATCACATTTCCTTAACTGCGGAAAGAGCAGAAAATTTATATCTGATCAACAGTGACAAAATTACAATCTACTTCTTATAAAAAGGTTGTATGCAATAGCCGTCTAGCAAGTTCAAATTGTCATAATGATTTTCTTTCAAACCAAAACACGACGCTGCAATAGTTCACACGGTCTCCTAATTCATTCGTCACTGTTCTTTATTTGGATCTCGCTCGCAGTCGAATATTTAACGTCATAGTATAAATTCTAGGCTCAAATCAAATTATCGTGTGCTTTCAACTAAAGTCGTTCTAGCGAAGAACACCAATAACGGGATATTTTTCACTTGTATTATTTCACGTAGAAGATGTTTTTTTCTTATCTTGTAAATATTGGTGAAAGTATGGAGAAACCAAGTTTTCATCCTTCAAGTCCCTCGGCACAATTTTCTGTAGCCAAAAAACATAAAAATTATGGCACTATTTTCAGTTTTTCGTCTATACCTTAGGGCTGTTGATATTTTAAAAAATATCGGATTTTTGATATATCGATATTTTAAAAAATATTTATATCGGGTTCGATATATCGAAGAAAAAGTATCGATATATCGATATATCGACCCTTTTATATAAAAACCATGTTACAAAAACAAATCATTTTAAAAAAGGGCGAAGTCTTGTGGCTATTTAATGATGAAGAGTTGTGAGATATTTTTCTGAATCAAGTTTTGATTTTCTGAAAATAGTTTTTCATGACGTTACGGATAATTTTTTTTTAAATTGTTATTTAGCATTTAGCCATTATACTACTACTTCACTAAAAGGAAAGGCAGAATGTTTATGATTTACTCGAAGACTTGTGAATCCAGAAAGAGCATCGAGGTAAATCTTGACTTTTGTGAGTTTAAAAGCTCAATAATGCAACATTGTAGAGGCATTTATTTAGGTTGATGTTCTATTATCAGAGTTTGCATAGTTACCAAGTCACTTTTTTTTTACAAGTATTGTTTTATATGGAATTTAATTTCTTTTTATAGGTTGATAGCTTATTCTGAGTCTTCTTACTTTTTGGGACCAAATGTTTGCACCTTAGCAATGATTGTGTATCCGAATTTATCAATATTCCTGCTTACATCCAATTTTCATGTCAAAATACTTTTCTCGACAACGCACGCTCATGTAAAACAACGGGCTCGCGTCCGATTCGTTCTGTGCGAGTTTCGCCGTGTCTGCATTGTTACCATCGGTGTAGGACTACCAATAACTTCCAAATTAAATTTAGTAACAAAGTAAAATTAATTGTGTTTTTTATGCTCCTGATCTTTGTGCAAAACTGAAATTCAATGCATATAGCATCATCAAGAAGAAAGCAATTAACCTACAAATTTTCTCTAAGACGTTTCAGCTTTTAGATTGGCATTGAATAAACACAGGAACCTTTCTTTTACTATGGGGATGAAACCAAGTATGTGTACCAAATTACCATTTTCTAGGACAACTGGATGTTGCATAGAATTATGATGAGAGAACGTCATAATTATTTAAAAGAGTTTCAGATCCAAAAAATTCCAAACTAAGGTGGTAATGAAGTAAAATTTTGTACCAAAACTCATGTCAGAAACTTCATTGGACATACTTTTCAAGAGCATGAACTCATGTTTTTCCCGTTGTTTCTTCTACTATGAATGGAGAACTCCCTACATTAATTGAAAATTTCTCCTTCTTTGATATTGCTTCGCAAATGGGTAACGCTTTACCATAATACATTTTTTTAAAGCTGAGATTCTAGGTGGAATGCAGGATTTAGGGCGAGGGGTGGGGGCAATCCGGGGTACTTGCTCTGGGCGATAAAAACGTGTCGAACAATGCGTTTGGCAAACAGTTAAAGTGGCGACATCAATGCGTTTGGCCAACAATCAAGGAAGCGATTCTCGGGGTCTGGCTTGCAACAATGTTTGAAGAGGCGGCAATATTAGTTTTTCCCCGGCTTGGAAAAATCCTAGAGCCGCTACCGTCAAGGCAGTTCCCTTGGCGTTAACAAATTGTTTTTTTAAAGGCACCAATCTATAATAATAAGTTTTTAGCATAGCGCTTTGTAAAGGCAATCCAAAAGTGGTAGATTCTTTTTTTCAATTTCTTATCTTAATAAATTCGTAAGTGATATAACAAAACTGGCTGTGACATAATTTTGGAGCTCAATTCTTCTGTTGGTATGGAACAAGAAGCGTATCCAATTCGCGCGAAATATTTAACTGTGGAGTGCCAGATACAGGCTTATAATTTCCGGGACATTTCTGGGTCTAAAGAGTATTTTAGCGGTATGTTTAATAGTGAACAAAAATGCATATTAATAAAAAAAAATCTATTTTAGGTAAATATGCTATCTAACGTATATATAACACCTCTTTTAACTTTATTAATTAAACTATGGTAGAAAGTCAACATCAGGTATTATGAATCAAAAGGAAAAATACTAAACTTAAAACAAAAATTGACCACCTCGTTAGGAATTTTTTACTTTGGTACAAAATCAACATCGGGTATTGTCAATCAAAATCTCAAAAATATTAAACCAAAACTGAACACTTCTGTTAGGCTCATTAATTAAAATTAGGCAGAAAATCAACAAATAAAAAAATTAGCATCTATCTTTTGCTAAATCAATATCAATCAAAATAGATCTTAATCATCTACTTTTAAAATATTTATTACTAGATTTTGCCATTTTCATAAATATTTCTCCGTCACTGCTTTGCAAAACTGATAAAATTTCTCAGCAAGAGTCTTCAAAATTGATTGAGTTTGCAGTTCAGCCTAGATCGAATCCATGAACGTTCTGTTTCGCTCTTATTTCATAAATTATTCAACGGGCTAAAACTTGTCTCGTAAAAGTCATTGCTTGTTGGAATTGACAAAACAAAACCAACTATTTTTTTAAAAAATATTCAAAATCATTAAAACGCTTGTTCTAAAGAAATTGGTCCAGATTTTATCGTTTGGAAAGTCTTTTGGTAGGACCTGAAAAACACGTTTCAGACATGTGAACTCTGTATAAAAGGAGTTAATGTTAACTGCATCTAGAATTTTCAAAGTCCCAGAAAATTCAAAGAGTATTTTCCTGTCAGTTTCAATTCCTCTAATTAAGGGACATTCCATCCTCCCGCTGCAAGCATGGGATACTTGGCTTGGCCTCATGACCACCGTGGTTAACTGAGTTTGAGAAAAAAAAAAACTAGTATACGGAAATTCCGGGACAGTAACGCATAATTCCTGAACACGAGATCAAACACAAAATTCCGGGACATTCCCGGATTTTCCGGCTATCTGGCAACCCTACCCATACCTGGTACATTACGATTAGTTTCTTAATGCTAATACTTTTGCATTGATTGATGACAAATATTAAAAACTTTTCAAAATGTCCAGACAAGAATTCTAATGAATATTGAATGAGTTATTTTACCTTCGTTTTTTACTTCTCCACACGCTCGCCGCTAGCTGTTTGTGCGCCCGCGTGCAATGGCGATTATGCCGCCCCCTGTCCAACTACAGCCAGTGGTGGATCTAGGAAATTTCCGAAACGGGTAAAAAAACTGTGAGATTTCCGCCCCCATTGTTGCCATCCACAGTGTCGCCGCCGACCGCCCGAAGCAGCTGTCGAGCTAAAAAAAAAGTCACCCGCTACATAATATGCTGCCTTGCACGCCCGCTTACGGCGGCCCTGCTTCTCCATGTGCTCGTATCGTTCATTGTTTCTTAAAATTCTATCTATGAAAATGTATTGCATGTGCAACACAGGTAATCGTTTTCCCTCCAATAATAACTTGGAATATTCTACGAGGAAAACTGAAAATAACCATTTATTTTTAAAAAATATCGGAATCCGATATCCAGATTTCAATATCGATATATCGATATATCGTCCTAAAAATATCACTCATAAATATCGATATTTTTTAAAAAATATCGATATATCGATATTTTATCAACAGCCCTACTATACCTCCTTCCTGATAAGTCCTAACAGGAACCACTCTATTTCCAATTTGAAAGAGGACAAAATTTGCTACGACTTTCGTAGTACAAACTTTTTTCTAAACTCAAAACTAAGCGATCTACAGTTTTCGAAAATCAGCCAAATTTCACACTTTTCCTGAAAGTTGGGTTTTTACCTACTTCGCCGCTCTAAATGACCTGAAACCCCTATATGTATAACTGATAAATATGTATTTCTGTGTGACGTAGTATATATATGTACTATTCTTTGATTACTCATTCAGTATCCATTTAGCATTGTTGGCCGGGAGATCCCGAAGGATTATTCGGCCGCCAGGTGACAGTGTTTTCGATACGCCGCGCAATGCGCTGCTTTGTGGCTATCTAACCTGACCAAGTAATAGTACCGGATGTATGGAACCTACAGCTCAAGGTGGAATCCAAACCATAGAATCGTTCTGGCTTACTTCATGTTACACAGCAAGCTGTGGCAGAGGTGAAGGTCTGGTCAATGATCTTTGAAAATCACTGCTGAGACCGGGATTTCGATCTCCAGTCAGACGCTTTAACCACTGAGCTACCAGTCCATTCTATTTCCTCATGGTATTCGTATCAGTTTGAAAAACGGATTTTCAAGATTGAAAACATAATATTATGTAACAAAGTTTATTTACGCAGTCAAAATTAAGTCATAATAAGTAAAAAATTAGTCAAAATCCATTTCTTTTCGGTTTTAATGGATTGAAAGAATGTTTTCCATTTTAATTTGTCCCGTACTTCAAGGGAACAAAATTTTCTATATATGAAGCATTTAAATCTCTTCAGGATGCAACACCCAACATAAAAAGTTTTGTTCTGGACGGATGATGCCTCCTGCATAAGGTTATGTGGCATAGTAGTGAAGTCCTTGGCTGCTTCTGTGGAAAATGTGAATCCTATTTGACAACGAACAACAGATCCAACATCACAGTTATATTTGACGGATATAGAAGTGATGCTGCGGAGAGAGGAATAAAGTCATCTGAAATGTTTTGTAGTTTGGAAACATCAGATACTTCAGCAGACAACATTTTCAGTGAGGAAACAAGTGCTACAGTGACGCAGCAAATGAGAGCAGCAAGAACTGTGTAATATTGATAAAAACGCAAAAACTGAAAAAGGAGGCATCCAAGATCAAAATACGAAACAAGATGCTGCTGGATTGATCGTTGACTCAGCTATTTCCCAAGCAGCAAAATCCGAAAGTGTGATAATTCTAAGTGAGTATATTGTCTTTCTCATTTTGCTAATGAGCCTTGGTAACACTTACGAGTTTGAACCCACACATATCTTCTTCATCCATGAATTTGCAGGATGTGATACAATATCAGCATATTTCGGCTATGGGAAAGAAAAATTCTGCTGCCTCATTCGATACCAACCATATCTGAAAGTAACATGCATGCTAACTTCTCAGTACCCCTAGCCTCCAGAGACTACATCTGTAGAACATGCAGGGGAACAGATCATCTTGGAAAGGTACATTGGAAGGCTCAGATACGAAATGTTTAAGAAATATTTCCAAAAATGCATTCAGGCTAGCACAGTTGCCGCCAAAATCAGATGCGGCAACGTTTCACTTAATATGCACGTACCACCAAGCAAAGGATGGTTGAGTCGCGAAACGTACCCATTGCGATGGGGATGAAGGAAAGGCTCGTCCAGTCTTATTCCACTTACAATAATAAACGCATTCGGGAGGACGCCGGTTCGAATCCCCTGCCGGGCATCCAGATTTGGGTTTTCCATGGTTTCCCCAAATCACTCCAGCCGAATGCCGGGATGCTTCCTCCAAAAGGCCATGGCCGAAATCCTTCCCGTTTCTAGTCCCCAGTCCCATCGTGCCACTAATGAACTCGTCGTCGACGAGGCGTAAAGTCATAAGTAAAAAAATAATAAAAGACGCTGCGCCTAAGTTTACTCCGAAGGTTGTGTATCAAATTCCTGCAAGAAACCTTGTTCTCCTCCATGCAGCTGTCGCTAATCAGGACTGCACTGTTCAGCTGCTTGCAAAAATTGCTCTGGCCTGTCTCGTGAAAACTTTCCTGAAATGAAGTAGATGAAGGAGAGGAAGATTTCTTCGACCTCGAGGAAGCTGTTCCTGATGCAATGGATGAATGAGACACAATTCATTGATAATCCGGGACAATCCAAACGGAAAAGAAATTGATTTACGACCATTTTTTTTAACTTATTACGAATTTATTATGACTTAATAACTTTGCGCTGTAACAGTATGCATTCATTTTCGCTGTATTGTCATCAGTAATAGAGCGATCTGGTAGCTCAATGGTTGAGGCGTCTGACTGGAGGTCGAAATCCCAGTCTCAGCAGTGATTTTCAAAGGCCATTGACCCGACCTTCACCCGTGCCACAGATTGCTGTGTAACATTAAGTAAGCCAGAACGATTCTGTGGTTTGGATTCCACCTTATACTGCCCCACCCCCAACTAAAAGAAAAATTAAGTTGCCTTCAGTACGCTGCGACGAGTGAAGAACTGGCTCAGCAGCACTTTGTGACAGGAAAGATTGACTGGATTATGCCTGACGAATGTGCATCGAAATTTCGCGAAAGAACACCGTGAGATATTGACAAACAAACATAATGATTTTTTTTTTAAGAATCCGGGTTGATTAATGTTTACGTAAACTATAACTGAGTTACGATTTTAATTTACTACATAGTAGGTCCTTAGATTAAGTGATTGGATTACTAAGTTAATCAATAATAAAAATAGTTTCCTCAATAAGTTTGAGTTTCATTTTGTAAGAAATCTTCATGTTTCAGTCCCCCACCCCACTTCCTCGAAACCAATATGAGTTGCCCCCCCTCCCCCCTAGCTCAAATCTTGCCCCCTCTAGCTCTGATCCTGGATACGTCCTTGGTTGCAGGTCAATTTGGGCGGCAAAGTAGTTAAAAAGCAAACTTTTAATAAGTGTGAAATTTTTCTGATTTTCGAAGAACTGTAGCTCACCTAGTTTTGAGTTTAGAAAAAAGTTTGTACCACGAAAGTTGTAGGAAATTTTATCCTCTTTCAAATTGGAAATAGAGTGTTTCTTGCTAGGACTCATCAGGATGGACTTATAGACGAAAAACTGAAAAACGTACCATACTTTTGATGTTTTTTGGCCACAGAAAATTGTGTTGATGGTGTTGGAGGTCGAAAACTTGGTTTCTGCATACTCTTACCAATATATACAAGATAAGAAAAAAAATCTACTACGTGATATAATGTTTGTGAGACCCCCTTTTTACGACCCCGTTACGACTTAAGTCCCAGACGACACTCTTAGCAGAATTGGAAATATTGAAGTTTTACAACACTATTAACTTAAATTCTATATCCGAATACTGCACAGATATCACAAATTATACAGACAGAACTTGCAGCTTAACCCCTGAAGCTGTCACTACCGAAGTTTCTACAATGCGTAGCTGGTTGCAACTTGCTCACGCAGAAGTCGCCAGTAAACTATACTACCAATATGTCAGAAGTCGGAAAGAATAGTATCCATCTTTACAAAAATCACCGCTTTAACTTTTGTATTAATTCAGAAAGAGGTTCTTCGGAAATTGCATATAGGTTTTATATGCAGTTATTATTTCTCCGTGGTTCCACGTTAAACGCAGAGCAAAGGAAATGACCGTTTTACCTCTGACAAAATGGCTTAGTATGCCTCCTTCAGAAACATCCAACCTCGCTTCGGGCTATGCACTAAGTAAGTTTATTCTTTTATTACTAGTATCTGCTTCGTGGGATTTACGAACAAAAACGAGCAATCAAAAATTTCACAGTACAAAACAGAAAAGGAAGTGGCTAAGCAATATAGAAAGTAATATGGAATTTTAATAACCTAATCTACCTTTATGTTTCGATTCGCAAAATTTGTAAATGTCTCACAGATTAAAATGCTTAAAATTAATTATCTCTGTGCCTAACAACGTTTACATTTTTCTACGAATGAGTTGTGTGAACAGGGGTATCAAAAATGGACGGAAGGTGTGTTGTAAATTGTATGAAATCATTGTTCTATAAGCAATACGGTACCGGATTAACCACGTAGCAGTAGGTAGCAAATGCTACGGACCTCGCGCCTCCTAGGGGAGCCCCGCACCTAGGCTAGATGGGCGACCTATTTTTTTTTTTTAATCTCCCGGACGGCAAAAATCAAGGGCCTCTTCTTCATATTTTATACGGGCCCCGCACTGTCTTAATCCGGCCCTGAAGTAATATCAATCAAAAAATGGCAATCGGAACTACAGTTCCAGTAAATATGTTTTGTGCGCAATTTTGGACGCCTTGAATTGTTTGATTTTGTCATTTTGACGTTCAGATGCTTGTAATTATGTCCTATCAATATGTTTTCTTGGTATTTTAAGTAGTTTAGTATAAGTTTTAATTGTTTTTGTACGATTTCTACTGTTGTAGCAATTGTCAACGTTCCAGAATCGTCGGTCGGTGCTTTTAATGTTTTATCGAACAATCCTCGGCGCGTATGCAAGCACCCAGATATCGCCACGAGACGAACTCGCTCGAAATAGTGCTAAGACGAAAAGGTGCAACAATTGTTGCATTGTTATTCAACTCTCTGGAAAGAAGTGTACGGTTCATTTTTTGTATGTTTTGCTGAAGGGGTTTCACCGAAATAAAAAAGCATTAAACAGTTTACTGACGCTGCTGTTATTTGAGAAACTAACTATCATTCCAAGACATCAATAGACTAAGTAACTAACGTACTTTCGAGATATTATATACCTCCTGGTGAAAGGACGAATCTATTTACACTGAAGAGCCATAGAATCAGGTACACCTGCCTAATATCGCGTAGGGCCCGCGCGAGCACGCACAAGTGCCGCAACACGACGTGCCATGGACCTGACCAATGTCTAAAGTAGTGCTGGAGGGAACTGACACCATGCATCCTGCAGGGTTGTCCATAAATCAGTAAGAGTACGAGGGGGTGGAGATCACTTCTGAACGGCACGTTGCAAGGCATCCCAGATATGCTCAATAATATTCAAATCTGGGGAGTTTGGTGGCCAGCGGAGTGTTTCTGGAGCCACTCTGTACCAATTTTTGACGTGTGGGGTGTCGCATTGTCCTGCTAGAATTGCCCAAGTCCGTCTGAATGCACAATGGACATGAATGGATGCAGGTGATCAGCCAGGATGCGTACGTACGTGTCACCTGTCAGAGTCGTATCTAGACGTATCAGGGGTCCCATGTCACTCCAACTGCACACGCCCCACACCATTACAGAGCCTCAACTAGCTTCAACAGTCCCCTGCTGACATGCAGGGTCCATGAATTCATGAGGCTGTCTCCATACCAGTACACGTCCATCCGCTCGATACAGTTGTAAACGAGACTCGTCAGACCAGACAACATGTTTCCAATCATCAACAGTCCAATGTCGGTGTTGGCGAACCCAGGCGAGGCGTAAATCTTTATGTCGTGCACTCAGCAAGGGTACAAGAGTGGGCCTTCGGCTCCAAATCCCATATCGATGATGTTTCGTTGAATGGTTCGCACGCTGACACTTGTTGATGGCCCAGCATTGAAATACGCAGCAATTTGCGGAAGGTTCGCACTTCTGTCACTTTGAACGATTCTCTTCAGTCGTCGTTGGTCCCGTTCTTGCAGGATTTTTTTCTGGCCGCAGGAATGTCGGAAATTTGATGTTTTACCAGATTCCCGATATTCACGGTGCACTCGTGAAATTCCGTACGGGAAAATCTCCACCTCATCGCTACCTCGGAGATGTTGTGTCCCATCTCTCGTGCGTCGACTATAACACCACGTTCAAACTCACTTAAATCGTGATAACCTGCCATTGTAACAGCAGTAACCGATAACGCCTGCGCCCGACACCTGTTGTCTTATATAGGCGTCGCCGACCGCTGCGCCGTACTCTGAGTGTTTACATACGCATGCCTAAACCCGTTTTTTTTTGCTCTTCAGTGCATATTAGTGGCATTGTTGTGAGCATCTTTGGCTGCAAAGAATAAACATATGGATATGGAAACAGCTGGACCTTAAGTGAAACGTATATTACTATAAAAGTTACGTGGGTATGAAAGTTGTGCTGAGTAATATCTGCGAGGTTGTGCGACAGTTTAATTTGAAAAGTTTAGTTACTGTTATTTAATTGAAGGTATCCTTCAAGTAAAAAAAAATGTAGCCTATGAATTTTATTTACCTACTTATTTTCAAACAGCCTGTGGCTAATCTATATGCATTACAATTCATACATAAAATTATCAAAAGAGAGAAAAAAGATTTTAATTTAATCGTTTACAAGAAAATGTTAGATTCCATCTCATCTAACTATTTACCCAGCTTTAATCTGAAGCTTCCAATAGTTTTGATCCTTTTTATTTCTTCTGTTAATTTTTTATAAATTGTTAAAACTTTGTGCAACATTGTTTTTTGTGCTTTACTACTTCTATTATAAGTCAAATGGAAGTGATTTGCCTGCCTTGTTTTATAATTATGTACACCATTATTCTTTTGTACCAGCCTACACACTTATATTGGTAAAACTCTACTTTTCAACCTATATATATATAAAGTCACTACATCTCTAATTATTTCATTTTCAATATTGAGATATACACTTCGTATTTTATATAGAACTGCCCTCATTCCCTTATTAAAATTATTATGCAACTTGTTAAGTTCTCGTTTGCTCGCCATAATTAATAATGTGCAGCAGTATCTAATGTGAGGCAGCACAACTGCTTTAAAAAACAGCTCTTTACCTGGTTTTGAAAACACTTTTCTTAATTTGTATATTAAATTTACAATTTTGCTATTTTTTTATTT
>CM061914.1:189241699-189351589 GCA_031002005.1 Vandiemenella viatica | reverse complement strand
TGTCCAATGTCCGATGACTCAATGTTCCATGTCACATTGTCTGTGTCCATGGTTCATGTCCAAATGACAAATTCTATGTCCAAAATACCATGTCCCATTGTCCATGTCCCATTGTCCATGCCCCATTGTTCCATGTCCCATTGTCCATGTCCCATTGTCCATGTCCCATTGTCCATGTCCCATTGTCCATGTCCCATAGTCTTTGTACAATTGTTCCATTGCCTATGTCCAATAGTCTGGTATCCCACTGACCCATTGTACCACTGTCCCATTATCCCATTGTACCATTGTCCAACTATCCCATTGTCCCATGCCCCATTGTCCATGACCGATCATCCATGTCCCATTGTCTCATATACCATGTCCCATTGTCCCATATCCAATTGACAGATGGCACATTCTCCCATTCCCATTTCATCCCATATCCCCTTATACCTTATCACATAACCCCATGTCTCATTATCCCGTGTCCCATGTCCAATGTCCCATGTTCCATGTCCCATTGTCTATGTCAATGTTTCAATGTCTACGTCGATGCCCATGTCCTTGCCCTATGTCCACTGTCCATATCCCACTGTCCATATCCCATTGTCCATGTCCCATTGCCATGTCCCACTATCCCATTGTCCCATTGTCTATGTACCACTGTCCATTGTCCCATCGTCCAAGTCCCATTTTCCATGTCCCGATGTCCCATTGTCCATGTCGATCTCTCATTGTCGATGTCATTATAGGAGGAAAAGGACCGGTGGCAGGACACAGGAAGGAAATCGGCCATGTCCTTTTGAAGGAGCTGTACCACCTGCAGTGATTTGGGGAAACCCAAATCAGGACAGCCAGACAGAGAATCAAACCCGCATCCTACAGAATGTGAGGCCAAATGTCGGGATGTTTCCATCGCCGACTTCCTTCCCTTTCCTTGCACGTCCAATGACATACACGTTCGGTAAGGCATAACCCATAAGTCAGAAAAGGAAGTTAACATCATAAACTTGTGTTTTCGTCTTGCAAAAACAAGTGTTTCTCAGTATCACCACAAATTTTGACACGAGTACAGAAAGCTATATACTCTACCAATGAATTACCCAGCATTGTGTGGACTGGTTGGGATTCATGTGCCACTATAGCATCTCTGGTCACCCTATGAGAAACATGAGCACCAAGTTTCATCTGCTTACGGAACGTTTCAAAAGGTAGACTCACCCCTGCCTACCCAGAAGAGGGTACATTAGGATTGATTTAAATCTTCAGTATTATCAGTCAGCGAATGAAAATAATTGTAATAAAATGATTAAAATCGACCCAACTTATTAAAATAAAAATGCATAGAGGTGTATTTTTTTTAAAATACATTTTAGTGTTATAAACAGTGAAATTTTATCCTTCTCTTCCTTGCCCCCTCCCCCTACTTTCTGCACGATAAACCAATGCGTGAACTAGTGAGGTCGTTTTGCTCATTTAGTAAACTTTTCTTCTGGTATACAATGAATAATTTTAAAAATTATTTCAAAATTACAGTTTTCATATTTTATATTGTATCACTAAGAACCCCATTACAGTGTCTCCCGAGGTGTCATACTATTGCAATGACCTCGACTGAAGACTTCTCCTTGCAAACTTACTGAAAGAAAATGAAAGTATGAGGTTCACTAATTTTAAGGTCAAAAACAGACTTTAATTTCCTGCCCCGACTTTTTCGAGATGCAATGTATCCCATATTTCAATCCAGAATATATTTTAACTCGGTACCAATTTTTTTAGAATTCCTTGAGTCCTTTCAGCATTATTGAGTAACAAACAGTTTGAGCTTGAAAACAAATTCTCATTTGCTGTTCTGAAGTACTGATTTTTCAGGATGAAATGTATCCTGTATTCTAATGCCGAATATATTTCAATTCTGTGTCAGGTTTTATTCTAATCCCTTGAGCCCTTACAGTATTATAGAGTTACAAATGTTTTAAACTTGAGAATAAATTTTCATTTCCTGTCTCCAACTGCAAATATTCCGGGTGAAATGTGTCCTATATTCTAACCCAGACTGTAGCTAACTCCTTACCAAATTTCATCCGAATCCTTTGCGCTATTAAAGCGCTATTGAGTAACAAACATTTTAACATAAGAAACGGATTTTAATTTCCTGGCCCCAAACTACTTTTTTTTTAATGAAAAGTATCGAATGATCTAAACTAGAGCACATTCTAAGCGATTACCAAATTCCAATCAAATCCGTTCAGCCATTACAGCGTTATTTAATAACAAACATCTGCCTATCTTAACAATTGGATTTATAGTATTATTGGATTACTCAGAAGAGGATAGCCAGACTGTTTAATAATAGTTTTCGATGGTTCTTCTAAATGTTGCAGGATAGTTCACCCCTAGTTACAGGTGAAGGGATCTTCTGCGACGTGTCTTAGTTTCAGAGAATTTGGACTGTTTAGCCACTTAGTAAGGTAGAACAGAGATTAGAATATATGAAGCAGATAATTGAGGACGTGGGTTGCAAGAGATGTGTAGAGATGAAGAGGTTAGGATGGAGGATTGCATCAAACCAGTAGAAAGACTGAAATAGCAACATAAATGAGGCATAAATAATAAACTAGAAAGACATTCATACCCGCAAACGAGTGAACGCTTTGAATGAATGAATATTAGACTTTTTGGAAGTGTATCACAGTTTAGAGCAGTGAATGGAAAACACGACGATGATAGCGATACGCGCGGTGGTTCAGTAGTTTTTCCACTCCACAGCACCGCACTTGAATCAACACCGAATGTCACGCGTCATGTAAACACTGTCACGTGGCTGACACATGTTCAGCACGAGCGTTTTATAAGTTTGTCGTGCTTCTCGCAGCCATTACAATCATGTCAATCAATATAATGTATGAGGGTTAAAACGTGTCAGGGACCCTGTCTTAAGTAATGCGATTTCGCACATCTACCTGGCATTCGAAAGATGGGGTCACATCCCGTCCGGCCGTACTGACTGGGGTATTCCCCAGTCACTCAAGGCGAATGCTGGGATGGTTTCCTCTAAGATAAACCGTGATCCGGCCATCTGTGGACTTACTTTTATTTTAATTTTAAACAAACGATATGTTTTAATGTAAACTGGATTTTCTAAACGTAACTGGCACTTTAGTCATTTGATGATGGAATCTTATGTAATTCGACAAATTGAATTTTTTTTAATATCTCACATAGTCGTCGAGATATTATTGTATCTCAAAATTGACGTGGTTCGGTTGAAATACGGCCTGGTCCAGAAGAAAAATGTAGACATAGCCATATTTGACGATGGATTCGTGTGTAACTGGACGAGACAAATTGAAAATATGGAATACATTATCTTGCTTAGTTCTCTAGATATTTTATCTCAAAATTGACGTGATTAGGTAGAAAGGCGGCCTGGAACAGAAGAAATATTTCGCCATAACGAAATTTGATGATGAATTCACATGTAAATCGACGATACAAGTTTAAAATAAAGAAACATTTTATGATATCTCGCTTAGTTCTCGAGTTATTGTATATCAAAAGTGAGGAGATTAGGCCTGGAACAGAAAACAATTTTCACCAAAAACACTATGCCTACACAATGTAAATGCGCTATAGCTGTTTTATGTTCTCCCTAGTGGTTGTTGTTAGGTTGAAAAAGGTCACCAAAATCACAAGGAACTATACCTACAATTGATTTTTAACATGCTATATTTCGAAAAAATCAAGCGAGATGTCAAAAAATTTATTCTTTCTCTTGGATTTTTTTTTTCGTCTAATTATACAAGAATACGTCATCAGATTGCGGCGCCACGGTATTGATGGAACTGCCCGTCGTCCTAGGCTGTATATTAGTAGGAGTGTGGAGAGGCTGTTGGTAACTGACCAGGGTCCGTTCCGTTTACTGCGAGCAGAGGACAGCTGGCGTCTGTGGAGAGCGAGCAGTTCATCGCGGCCCGCGACACCAGCGCGCCAGGCGGCGCAGCGCCACCACCTGCAACACACCAACAACACCATCACGGTCGCCAGCACCGACACCATTTTTTTAACTGCTTTTACGTCTCTTAACAGCGAGGTCTTTAAAGACGGGAAAGAATGGGGGGCAAGGAATGGGAAGGAATTCGGCCATGCCCTTTTGAAGGAAACATCCCGGTATTTGCCTGTAGTGATTTGGGAAACCATGTAAAACCCAAATCTGGATGCCCGGACGGGGATTCGAACCGCCGTCCTCCCGAATGCGAGGCGAGAACGCTAACCGTTACAGCTCCACGCACGGTCACCGACACCAAACAGCCCACCGCCAGGAAGGAAGAGTTATTGTTGACACCTGCAACACACCAACTACACCGTCACTGTGCCTTATCATACGGGGGTGGGGGGGGTACCAAAAACAACCGGAAAGCATTACGGTGGGCGGTGCTTGTGTAGTACGCGTTTCTGCCGCTAGGAGTTTACAGCGCAACTCATTGCCAGTTCAGTGCCGCCTGCGTTGTCGACCTGGCTTGTTCTGTTAATCTGCAGTGATTGTTTTTGTTATACCTTGTTGAATCACAACCGGCGTGTCAAGGTCATCATCCCCTCACCCCGCGCCTCACTTCACCACCCCCCGACCGCTGTCTACAGGCAGCCAGGAGGCATTGTCGTAGGGCGCAGTTTTGTCGTGTTTACACCAGTACATCGTTTAAAATGTGAAGTGTAAGTGAAATGGTGTCAGATAGATGTTATTATTATTATAATCATATGCCAAGTACAACAAAAGACATAACTATATATATAGATTTAAGCCGTCTTACAGCTGGTCCAGCCTGATGCAGTGTGAGAAGGCCTCCAGATAGTCTTCTTGATGGACAGTCCATCACAATGTGGTCAGCAGTTAGATAGACCCCCACGTGTGCAGTTATTGCGCCTTCGAAAGTCAATTCCGTGAATGAATAAGAAATACTGCCGGTGATCCTGGAAACTAATTGCAATCGCTCTCGCAGAAGGCGTACAAGAGTCAAACTTGAGTATTAAAACAGATAGCCCTCTTCAGGGCTTGGGCAACACCATCCAGGTGTTCCATTTTAACGTAGAGGGATTATCTATAGAAAAAAGCGAAGTCCTGTCCAAACTAATGCTCAGATAGTTGTTATATTGAGCGACAGTCAAAAACAATAATTTTTGGTGTGTAGAATTATTTTAATATGCTAGAAAACTCTGAAGAGAAAGTTAATACTCTTTTTAAGGAACCGCAAAAGATGACAAAAGAGGTATGTGGCGTATCGTTACGAACAGTGCAGCGTGTCTGTATCGAAGCAAAACTGGGTGTTCCAGGGCCATCTTTTTCTCCTGCAAAGGAAAACATTCACCGAGAAAAACCGATCACAGAGATGGTTGACTTCCGGTCATATATCATTCAACGTTCTGTACTAGAATTTTATAGCCGAAGCGAATATTCTACCGTAAGGAAATTGAGGGAGATAATGGAAGAGAAAATTAACTACACTGCAAGCGTCACTTTTCTGCATATGTTACAACGAAACACTCGACTTCAGATCACAGAAAATGTAATGAGGTTAGACGTTGTCTGATGGAAATGACAGCATTGTTGCAGCACGGGCCTCATTTTTTTTTAAAATGCACAATTTAAGGAAAGAACATCCTCTTCGACGTATTACCTACCTTGACGAGACGTGGGTAAATCAAAATCACGCAAGGATGTTTATTTGACAACACTCTAAACGAAACGGTGGCTTCAGGGTTGCTGTTGGTAAAGGCTCCCAATTAATAGTTTGTCATGCTGGGTCAGCAACTCATAGATAAGATGAAGGGGCTGGATCAGTATTACAGTCTAGAAGTTCTGGCGACTGTCACCAAGAAATCAGTAGTGAAGTGTTCAGAGAATGGTTTTCTAACTTGCCTAAGAGTCTTGAAGAAGGGCGTGTCCCTGTAATGGATAATGCAAGTTATCACTAAAAACTCAAAGAAAAACTTCACTCACTGTCACTTTTATTTGAAAATTTATACGACGTATTTCGAGAATTATCTTCCTCTGGGAAACACATCTAAAAATAGGATTTAGCTCTCGAAATTTCTTGCGCAACTTTTAAAATTAAAAATAATGTCTGGAAGCCGTAAATTTTATTCATTGATATCACAGTAAATAATTTTTACCTTCTTTAACATATGAAACAGAAGTTGGTAAACATGCAGTTTATACGACACACGCTTCACTAATTTCGCTCATGAAAAATAATCGAAATGCTCAATTTTACCAAAGGAAACATTACATGCAACATGTTGCTCCACATACGTTGTGAGGATGATTGCGCATGCGCGGTAGCTGTTTCCCCTTCGCCTGTAGGGGCTGGGACAGCGGAGTGGGGATAGAACAGAGCGACCTTGACTCGCCTCTTTTAACTGAACAGAGTATAGCGCTGTTTTGTTATTGTTTAGTTTTTAAAGATGGCAACTTAAAGTGAACAACCTGCAGCTGTGAAATTTTGTTTTCTACTCAGTAAAAATGTTGCTCAAACTATTTTAATGTTAAAACCAGCTTACAAATATGACGCTATGTGAAAAACTCAAGTGTACGAGTGGTTCGCTAGGTTTAAAAATGGTGACATGTCGATTGATGACAAACCTCGTTCTGGACGTGCATCAACTGCTCGAATCGACGAAAATGTTGATAAAATTTGAGAGCTTGTGCTGTCAGACCGTCGACAGAGATTAGTGGGTTATCTTGGAGGTCGATTTAGCGAATTTTAACGGAAGATTTGTGAAAGAAAAGGGTTGCTGCCAACTTTGTTCCTCGGGCTCTGACTGACAATCAAAAAGAACGTCGAGTTGAAACATGTCGTGCTTTGAAACAACAGCTTTAAATTGATCCAGATTTTCTGTCAAAGGTCATTACTGGTGATGAGTCACGGTTCTATGGTTACGACCCAGAAACAAAGAAACAGCCAGTCCTATAAAAGACGTCATTCTGACTCCGTCCTAAAAAATCGCCAAATCAAACATCAAAACAATGATCATCTGCTTTTTTGATGTAGCATTCAGAGTTTGTTTCCCCACACCAGACCGTCAATCAAACCTTTTATTTGCGAGTTTTAAGAAGATTTCGCAACAGTGTCCGTTAAAAAAGACCGGATTTATGTCATACAGGAGACTGGTTCTACCATCACAACAATGCCTAACAGAGACAACAATGCACCACTTTGTCAGGGGCTGATTGGCCAATGCGTGTGTGTGGATAGGTGTGCTGACGAACTAACCTTAGGGAATTACAGTTCTGCTTGAAGCGTCTCTTCTGTTCTTCTGGCAGCGCCACTAGAATCTTACCGTTGGGCTGTTTGGGCTAATGATTGTCACCACTGTGGATTGACGGCCACAGACCGAAGGTTAGAAGCTGAGTTAAGTTCTTACTACATAAACTAATGCAAGACTTGCAATGGAACAGTTTATTGGCCTATAACACGGCGTAGTACAGTTTATAGCGTGCCGCAAAGTGGATTCCAACTGCAAAGTGGATTCCAACTATCACCAACTTACAGTATCTAAGCCCCGAACTGTAATAGTTAATTGTTAGGCAGATGGTCGCCCGGATGCGACTGTCGGGCAGAGTAGTCGAGCATACTTTGATAGCCACCTGTTAGGAACCTGCCACCCTCCCATGCATCTCGTATCCGGGGCGACCATCTGCCTAACAATTAACTATTACAGTTCAGGGTTTAGATAAGTTGGTGATAGTTGGAATCGACTTTGCGGCACGCTATAAACTGTACTACTCCGTGTTAGAAGCCAATAAAGTTCCATTGCAAGTCTCACATTATTTCATGTAGCAAGAACTTTATATCAATTCCTAACCTTCGGTCTGTGGCCGTCAAACCACAGTGGTGTCAAACATTAGCCCAAACAGTCCAATGGTAAGATTCCAGTGGTGCTGCCAGAAGAACAGAAGAGACGCTTCGAGCAGAACTGTAATTCCCTAAGGTTAGTTCGTCAGCACACCTATCCACACACACGCCCACTAGCCTTGGCCAATCAGCCCCTGACAAAGTGGTTACGCAGTTTTTGGTTTAAAATGGCATAGTTCCGCTGCCCCACGCACATTACTCGCCCGACCTGGCTCCGTCCAACTTTTTCATATTTCCGCGCATGAAAAGATGCACGAAAGGACATTGATTTGAGAACATTGAAGAGGCCAAGAAAAAACCTAGGTAGGAGCTCGTAACAGAACTCAAAACCTAAAATTAAATGTAATTGTGTTTTATGAAGCAATTTTGGTAAGCCGAGTTTGGTTGAATATGATCTGGTATGTTTGTTTTGCAATTTTCTGTAAATCAATGTATAGTTTCTTGAAAAGTAATTATTTAAAGGCCATTTAATGTGTTTAATAATAGAATTATGAAAGATAATAGCTTAAATGTTGATAATTCCAAGAATTAATGCAAGTTGCTATATCTAAAGGACAATTTGCAACAGTTTAAAATGATTTTTGTGAATAATTTTGTGTTTAAGTATCTTTAATTTCCATTTCTGACCATTTTTTTTATTGATTGTATATAATTATGTATTAATTCTGATTGTTTTTAAAATGTTTCAATTGTTTAAGTATTGTTAATGTTCGAGAATTATCTGGCGGAAGCTTTTGAAGAGTTCTAGAAATTTCGGTGGAGTTTATATAAAGCGATCATCGAAGACAGAGAAACAGTTAGTTAGTTTTTCGCCAAAGTTTTTCACTGACTGAATTTTACGACGGCCAAGAACTGTATTATCTGTGGAAGGAGTGTTGTAAAAAATCGCTGGATCCATGTAAACAGTATCGCTGAAGTATTTTCTGAAAATAAACGCAAGTTTAAAATAAACTTTATGGTGTCCTGATTAATTATCGTATTAATTGAACCACCATCAATCTTATGAGCTGTCAGCCATTTCTAAAGATACTACAGAAAATGTTTCGAACAGTGGTATCATCGGTGGGACAAATGTATTAGTTGTAATGGAGAGTATTTTGAAGGGGATAAGGTTGTTTTGTAAAAAAAAAAGAAATGAAAATATTTAGCTTTTAAAAAATAATTCCGGTTTTTTGTGTACCCCTGGTATACATTTGTTTTGTTGTGTAACGATTTTTATTTAAATTAATTGTTTTCCACATCCCATGGAGTTAGTCTGTTGTGCTGGGATCCATGGAAGACGAGTGCGCTGTAGTTTGCAACAAAAGCGGAGGTCACTTGGAGAGTGCTGGCTGTTACTTGTGCTGAAGCTAATATCTGCTCTCTACCTGCTTCACGGACAACGTGACTGTCAACGGCAGACCAGCCGGCGTTGACAGTCCTCTTACCGCCTCAAGCAGACGTCTTTCCAACGCAGAGGCGCCTTACTATAGCCGCGGTCAGGGAAACTGGCGGGTGGGTGCGAGCGCGCTGTTGCCGCACTTCAGAACTTTCTCGCGTAGCGCTCTTTTTCCAACACTACAAAGTGGCAACGCTGTGCGTCCTGTGCTGCCTAGCACGAGCGTCAACGCACAAACTATTACTACAAGCAAACGGGTGAATGAAACTAGTAAGTGCACAGTTTGGCAACGGTGTATTCTAAACCACCCGCCATTACGGTTGACCACAGCTATAACGCCAGACTACATTGGCCCGTGAAAATTAACTGCTGAAAACTGTACGCCTGTAGTAACCGTGAACAAAGTGAAAAGCCTTTTTAGATTGTTTGCTGATAATGCGGTTATTTATAGGGAAGTAAGGAATTTGGCCGATTGCTTAGAAATTCAGCGCGATCTGGATGTTATTTTGGCTTGGTGCGCTGAGTGGCAACTTACTATAAATTGTAAAAAGTGCAAGACAATGAGCATAACTAACAAAAAGAATCCAGTTGTTCAGAAATACGAGTTAAACAATATAGTTATTGATATGGTCGATCCTATGAAATATTTGGGAGTAACAGTACAAAGGAACATGAAATGCGACATACACATTAATTCGTTAGTAGGTAGAGCAAATTCTAGGCTGCGATTCATATGTCGAATCTTGAAAAATTGTAATGAACAAACAAAGGAGATAGCGTACAAATCTCTTGTGCCTCCACATTTGGACTATTGTTGTGCCATTTGGGATCTCGTTCGTAAGGGGTTGATTGAAAGTATAGAGAAAGTACAGAGAAGAGCCGCTCGATTCGTGACCGCTTGCTACAGTCCTTATGAAAGCGTCACAGAACTGATTACTAGACTAGGTTGGGAGTCTCTTGTAGACAGATGACACACGTTTCGTTTAAACTTATTGGTAAACATGCGTACTCCCACTTTCACTTTTGAGTGTAGTGAAATACTTCTTCCACCAACCTATTTGAGTCGGAAGGACAGGAAAGATAAAATTAGAGAAATAATGTGCCGGACTGATTCTTATATGAATTCTTTTTTCCCTCGTACCATTAGGGATTGGAATGCACAGCAAAGAGATTAGGTTTGGTGCTGAGCACCCTCCGCCACCCACAATTTTGTGAAATGCAGAGTATATATGTAGATGAACCGTTGTTGATACTCATGAAATTTAATGGTTACATTTGGGGTAACACCCATTGGAGTAGATTTCTCCAGGATAGACACCAAGCATGGGTCAGCAAGCAACGCAGATAGCCATCACTTCACCAGTAGCATCGCGCTGCTTAGTTTATTGATGGCATGGTTCTGGGGCTTGCGACTTGATACACTTATACTCACGCGTGGGAACTCTTAGCTCAGGTCCCATCTGCTTCTCTGGGAATCCGGCGGTAATTAGCGAAGACTCAAGACAATGAGCTTAATTGAACCGCCCAGGTATTAAAGGGGGAGGGGCGTCACCGACAAAGTCCCTGGGAGACTGCTGACAAGGGAAACAGCTGCCTCACTGAAGACATTCCACTGTGCGTGATGACGTTGTTAGACATGGCAGTACCCTCACGGCGAATCAGGGTCGCCATGCATACAGTACGTGTGCACTCTTCATATCACAAGTAGTCTCATTCTTGTCCCCTAGTGTTTTGACATTGCTAAACCTTAAAATGACACACACACACACACACACACACACACACACACACACACACACACACACATATATATATATATAACTGTGGAGGGAGGAGGAAGTGCCCAATAGGTAATCGATAATTCTACAAGCTTACTGAATCGCTAATGCTAGAGGTATATTATCGTTGGGTACACTGCGATGAAACAAATGTTAAAAAAGATTTGAGTAGTAGCCAGGAAAGGTACAATATAAAATCTGTGAAACATGACTAATAGAAACAATAAGTTAAGCTGATCCCCGTCTATGGAGTGCAGCAGAGAATGTGGTACCAGGAAAACTCTTTCAGCCCTTTAAATATATTATTGCAATTATTTAACTTGTGGGAATTGGAATGTTTTTTTCCGATGGATATATATATATATATATACAGGGTGTTACAAAAAGGTACGGCCAAACTTTCAGGAAACATTCCTCACACACAAACAAAGAAAATTTGTTGTGTGGACATGTGTCCGGAAACGCTTCCTTTCCATGTTAGAGCTCATTTTATTACTTCTCTTCAAATCACATTAAACATGGAATGGAAACACACAGCAACAGAACGTACCAGCGTGACTTCAAACACTTTGTTACAGGAAATGTTCAAAATGTCCTCCGTTAGCGAGGATACATGCATCCACCCTCCGTCGCATGGAATCCCTGATGCGCTGATGCAGCCCTGGAGAATGGCGTATTGTATCACAGCCGTCCACAATATGAGCTCTAACATGGAAAGTAAGCGTTTCCGGACACATGTCCACATAACATATTTTCTTTGTTTGTGTTTGAGGAATGTTTCCTGAAAGTTTGGCCGTACGTTTTTGTAATACCCTGTATAAAGCAAAGACTGCTAGGGGTGCTTAATTATGGTCTACTGAAGACGTTTCCACTAAAAAAAAAAAAAAATGTATGGACGGAGATTTTGATGGCTGTTTAATACAAATACATATAATAGCTATGACGTGACTAAACTTGTGGCTTCGCCTTGCTTCTTTTACACGTCATTCCATACTTGCTGGATTCTACCTCCTGCTTTTTTCTGTTTGTGGCTTTACGCATCGTCGTTGTCGACGTCGAGGTCATTAGAGGCGTCAAATGAATGGGGACACGGACTAGGAAGGAATTATCCCGGAATTCGCCTGGGGCGATTCAGGGAAACCATGGAAAACCGGGAGCTGTATTTGAACCAGCGTCCTCCCGAATGCGAGGCCAGACCGTTACCCACGTTCCTCATCCTTCACAGAACCTAACACAAAATGATTTCGTACAAAAGGTGTTTATTTTAGTGCATAAATAAAAAAAAAAAAACAGGATATTAATTTTTAGTTTTGATACCTTGGAGTGTCAATGCTTGAAAGTATTCAGTAACTGGCTTCAGTAACAGTTACTTTTGCTGACAGTGACTTTACTAAGAAGTAACGTTACTTCTCCACCATAAATTGCATTAACAAACAATAGCATTGCATGAGTCCTGCTAGAGATAAACTTTTCTGATTCAACTGGACGTTGTGGCTGATTACTTCATTACAAGTCAACCAGTTTGTATAATGATTAATAATACGCCAAGGAAATTTATTTTTCTGTTTTTATTTTAATGTAAGCGTTTTCTCCATTTTTAGAGCATTTGAACGGCGTTTCGTATTCTCTTCGTCTCCGAGTTAAGGTTTGCTTTGTCTTATAATTTTAAATGGAACGTTGTGAATCTTCCGCAAGCTTAGACAACTAAGGGAAAGACAAAGAGTGTAAGACGAGATGAAGAAAACAAGACACTATGCCAGGTCGAATATGCAGAAATAAAAGATCAACATGGACAGACTGAGACAGCGAGAACATTCTACAAACTGATGTTACGAAAGGGGGGTGATGGTTGTATGATCTTTGGTTTCGATTTTGCATGCGCTCTAGCGTCTCGCACACATTTCCTTGAACTGTTTCCAGCCAATCAGAAATGTTTTCATCGTTGACTCCACTCTCGACTGTCTTGTTAACAAACGAGAGCGGTCTCTTGCTTTATAGTCCTCCTTTTATTCATTCTCCGACTTAATTCTCGCAGCCGAAATAATTACAGTGACTGTATATCATAAATTCCAATTTACCTTCTTTGTGACCGAGATGGGAGGAGACCAATATTGGCCTCCTACCTATCATTCGGGAGGACCGGGGTTAAACTCGGTTCGGCCATCCTGTCTGAGGTTTTCCGTGGTTTCCCTCAGACAATTAGGCGAATGCTGGGATGGTTCCCTAGAAGGCCACGGCCGACCTTCCATCCCCCTTCCCTCCCCGTAGTAGTAGATTGGCTGAAAAGAGTCCCCTATGACTCTCCAGCAGCCCGCCTCCCAGCCTTCTGCTGGGAGGAATGAAATTGTAAAAAAAAAAAAAAAAAAAAAAAAAAAAAAAAAAAAAAAAAAAAAAAAAAAAAAACCTTCTTTGTGTACAGAAAAATTACCTACCTGCAGTGAGCTTATTGTACTCGATAAATTGTTCTTTTCTGGAGTCTTTAGTTTTAATGCAATGTCAACTGGGATGGGCAAAAAAAAAAAAAGAAATATCGATAAAATATATGATATTGAAATTCGAAGTCTATGACTGTATGAAAAATCCTTGTAACGCAGATATTGAAAGCCGATACAATTTGACAACAAGCTCTTAGACATCAGATATGCTGAAGAAAGTACACATAGATTCGATTGTGATGAATATGAAAACGTGTGCGAAATAAAAAAAAAACACCTGTCGTATTTAAAGGTATGGTAACTGATATTCAGTTTAATAAAACCTTTTTGTACTTCATATCTGGTGTAATTAGGCCTTAGTGCTGTTGATCATATTGTTACCAAAGAAAGAAGCCGCCTGAATATTTCCTTACAAAAAATGAACTAGGTTTACAGTTTTTATTTTAACAGCATCAGCCTTAGGAATCCCATTTATAAATTAATTAATAAAATGTAATTTTAGCAAACTTCGTGGTTTTATACACGCAAAGTATAAATGAAGAGCCAGATTTAACTACAGTAAGTCGTTTTATAAAGACTTATTCTGCCAAACAAAGCGAAAGTCTGACATAAAGTATATGGTAAACAATTGTTGTTATTGGCTTTAATTTCGTGTATGTCTGCTTCATAGGTTGTATATTGATACAAAGTGGGCGGTAGGTAAAAAATGTTGACTACCTCTGGCACAAGCAATGTGCTCGCGGCTTTGACTACGCGAGCGCACCGCCTACACACCCTTGTTCGCGCTGTCTCGCCTCGCCTCGTGGAAGCTCGTGCTAGAGTTTAAACGCGGAGTAATAGTTCAAAGGTACAGATAATTAAGCCGTCGGAAAAATATTAAGACAAAAACTGCTGTGACGGATCAATGCAAAAATGTCAAATTTCAAGAATCCTAAAACGTAACGAGAAATCAGATGATCAGTGCCGGACCTAGGGGAGGGGACGCAAAATTTATGCCGCGGCTACTTTCATTTTAGCTCCACTACTATCCAGGGCTGCGACAATGGCTGATATTCCGGCGGTGGCGACACTGGGGGTGGCAACAAGGGAGACGGCAACAACTGGGTCGGAAAAAAATGGGAGGTGACGACAATGGGAGTGGCAACAATGAGGTGACACTAAGTGGGGTGTCATCAATGGGGGTGCCAACAATTGGCGTTGCAACAATGGGGGTGAAAACAATGAGGTGGCAACAATGAGGTGGTAACAATGGAGGTGGCAAAATAATGTTAGAAGGGGCGGCAGTCTCACGCGACGCGACCCTCCCAGTGGCAGAAACCGCTCCCTCCGTTTTCCACGAAATGTGGGAATCATATTTTTATGACTAGCGTTCTCATATTTCTCAGTTTACTAGGTAAAAAAAAGCACTGATATCGGATTTTTTTTATCAATGCCTCGAAATCAAGGCATTCACAGCCGGTGCTGTGTCGTCGCAGTGGTAGCTTCACTATGACATCTCACCTGATGAAGGCCCTGGAGATTGCTACCGAAACGTTGTGGACAGAAGAACTTATCCGGCAGAATACCCGAGCCATACGGCGGGAAAAACTTAATCCTCAGTATACATATACATTTTTGTTATCATCAGTATTAGGTACCGTAAAGAGGAAACTGCGTGAAAATAAAATACATTTCCTCAGATTATTTGAACCAGAAGTTAATAAATGGTAACTTCAAGTCGGTGAGAAAACGACAGAGAGCTTCTTTGCTGCATCACGGTGGATATGGAGTAGAGTGTAGAATATGTCGGTATATAAAGGCTAGGTGACGGTAGAGCCGACTTTCTCAGGAGTTGAAACTCGTGTCTCCAAAGTGGAGCCCCGTGGGAGGCGGTGTACGCGGCCGATTGATTCTGGCCCCAGCGGGTGTAGTGCGCAGTATCCGGGTCACGTCCAAGCTGACTGCAGACACGTGCAGGCTGCCTCGGCAAACGCTAAGGGCACAGGGGCCCGGGACAATTTCATTTCCTCAAGGCTCAATGTAATGCCCATTTACACTCTTTTTTTTAAATTTATTTTGATGACCTTCGGTCTATCGACCACACGGCCAGCTTCAATATTTACATTGGTTTTAACAAGTAATGTAATAAAGTCTTACCTCGTAATGGATTACAAAATAAATCAGCGATACAATGTTGGTACAATAGGATGACAAAGTTCCATAATGTTTCCTTACAAAATACAATTTGCTAAGCCCACAGAACAACGTGTCAATTCTGGTTGAGATACAACTTGATCCTGATGTGGACAACAACATTCAGTATAATAATACCCGACGTTTTGTGTCAACTTCTTAATAGCTAATGTACAATAAAGATCGCCACATTTAGCACAATTTAAGTAAAAAACATGATTTATGGAGATTTTTTGTAAATTTTATTATTATTATTATAAGGGCTTTCTTTAACACATAGTTCTCGTTGAAATTGTTCCTTATTTTCTCTGATTCAGCGAGCGTTCCATGGTAATAACTTAATTTCCCCCATCTTGTTGTAGAATATTTGACAGAATTTCTAAAATTATTGTTGGGTTAAATGTATCCGCTGTTGGAGTTTTGGCTTCTTGGATCAGAAGCATAGTTAGATTAAATATTTTTTCTAACAAGGTTACGGTTTTGGTATGATGTATCTCGGTAGGCTGGTTGAAGGCATTTGGTTGTTGCACTGCAACAGGCTGTATGTTGCGGGCGATTTGAGCGCCCTCCCAGGGCATGGTGCAGGTTTGAGGGGTTTCGATCGGACTGGCTGGGGTCGCGGGATGCTGGTTGGAGACATGGGACCATTGTATGTAAACAAATGTTGTCTTAAATTTGTAGATGAGTTTTCTTTAGTAAAACGAGAGTTTTTATAGGACTTTGGTCCTTTTGACCAGACATATCTAATGATGAGGTTTTGTTCAATGTTTGGCTGAGCAGAGCTTGAAGATTCTGGCTGCATAGAGAGCATACTTTCTATTGGTGGATGTAGAGATCTAGGAGAATCTGCAGCGGTATATTCATAACTGTGTAGCAACGGGAGCTCAAACACACTGGAGGTATTTGTTAATGTTTGTATGGGTCCCCCACTGGGAGCTGATGGTGCCTGTGCGACTTGGTGTGCAGCGTCTGGGGTCGGTAGTTGTTGTGGTGTTATGGTCAGATGCTGCGTCTGTAGTACTGGCTGTTGTGGTTGTGCCTGCAGTCGAGGTGCCATTGACTGTTGTGTTGAGTATAGAGTAGGCAGACTGTGCTGTAGTCGTGCTGGTAGAGCCGGAAATTCCGTGTGACTACTTAATTGTGGTGTAGAAGAGGCCACATGAGCGTAGCCACGAAATTGTTGTCTGCCAGGAAAAGTAGCGTTTGTTTTGAACGCGATGGCTTGTTTTGCTTCCCGGTGTTTGAGATATACTGAGCAATTCCTGTCTGTAGCATGATGTTGGCCACGACAGAGGGCGCAGCATATAGTTGAGAGATTATTACAGTTGACCGCCAAGTGGGGGCCAGCACATCTACTGCATCGTGGCTCACGAGATTTACATTGGCCTTGACGGTGGCCCAGCCGTAAACAAACAGCACACTAGATAATGGGGGAAACGTATGGTTCCACAGCACATCGGGTTCCAAGTATCGTTACATGGGTTGGTAAGCTCTGATATCGGAAGGTTACCAAACAGACCGGTATGGGTATTACAAGATCTTGGTTCGACTGACTCCTTTTGGTGAAGCGTTTAATACGCACCACTGGGACAGGGGAGACTATTTCTTTTACAAGTTCTTCCTCACTCAGGGAGGTGTCCACATTCCTTATAATTCCCTGTTTGTGAATCAAGAAGTTAGGAATGTATACTTCTAAGTTTTTTGTTTTGAAGATTTCTAGTTGTAGTATTGAATTGGCGACACCTGCAGTGCTAGCTTCAATTCTAAGACGGTTTTTCCCATGGAGGTGATGTTGATAATGTCCCTTTTTATAGTGTTATTATGCTGGAATATTAATTTACCTATAGCCATTGGGTGTAAGTTTCCGACATTTCTATCCAGGCTCTCTACGAAAATATAGTACGGACCACTGTCTGTAGGGTTGTATCTATTGTCTTTGCTTCTGTAAGTTGGAGCTATCGAATCAGACTGCGTGTGGTTAGGACTGGGTTGGTCTAGTGCCGTAGTTAGGGTAGATTAACCTCGATGGACCTTGTTGTATCCAGCATATCTACTTCTTCCGTCTGTTCTGTTAGTTGTGGGACTACCTTGGTCTGCCAAATTTCTGGTCTCTGCACACATCTACGTTTCACTGGTTGGTTTGACTCACCCGTAATTGTAGGATTGTGGCCTCTCCGAGCCATGTGATGAATGGCTGCGCCTAGAGGTAAGTGCGGGTCCTGTTGTGGGACGCCTCCCGGCGCAGTTTCCATCTCCAGAAACTGCCTCTGTTGTTGATGCTGCTGTTGATAATGTTGCTGCTGCTGCTGTTGATGCTGCTGCTGTTGATGCTGCTGCTGCTGTAACTGCTGCTGTTGTAGTTGCTGCTGCTGGCGCTGCTGATGTTGTTGCTGTAGGTGTTGGAGTTGTTGATAGCGTTGCTGCTCTTCTTCTGAGGTGTGAGAGGTAAATAGCTGCTCGTTTGCTGATCTTGCTGCTTGTGTATGTGGCATATCACTCGTGGTATAGATCACTGATTGTGAGACTGGAATTTGGATGTTTCGTGTAGCACGTTTCTAAAGCCGTCTTTATAGTCTGTCCCGTATCCGGCGGGTCAGCCATCATTTAGTTGGTTGTATACTAATTATATCACTCTGAATGCTCAGACTGAATGTATTATGAAATAATATAAACACTCTCGCGAACTCGAATACTTCCGGACGAGCTGATCGCGCACACCGTGAGAGATCCCGATACACAACCTTTCCGGTCGGCTGCTACGAGGATACTCGCATTTACACTCTCTCCTGTTCGAAATGTTAGCAGAAATTGTTACATTGCAGTATCAAGGCACATTTATCTTTTGTTTAACTGTTAAATTTTCTTATCGCCTAAGAATGAGTGAGAAGGAGGTGAAAACTTGAATAGCAATGGCAAAGGAAGCTTTCAATAGAAACAAAAATTTATTATGCGGAAGGCTGGATAAAAACCTGAGGAAAAAACTAGCTAAATATTTTGTATGGAGTGTAGGACTGTATGGGACAGAAACATGGACACTACGCAAAGAAGATCAAAACAGGTTGGAAGCTTTCGAAAAGGTGATAGATATGGAGGAGGATGGAGAAAATAAGTTGGAAACACAAAGTAAGGAATGATGAAGTACTGGAACGAGTAGGAGAGGAAAGATCCCTTATAAAAACAATAAGGAACAGAAAAAGGAACTGGATTGGTCATGTGTTGAGGAATGACTGCCTGCCTAAAACTGCTCTGGAGGGGATTTTAAACGGAGGAAAAAGAAGAGGTTGGCGAAGAAAGAAAATGATTGATGATATCATGTTAAATCTATATACATAAAGATGAATGTACGTATGTATGTATGTATGTTTGTTTGTTCTTCACACAAGTCCACAGTTTTCATCCGATCTCGATGAAACTTTGCACACTTATCCTTTGAAACAAGGAAAAAAATACTGTCTACAATTGGATGAAAAATTTCTCGTCGAATCGAAGTTGTCCGGTTCAAATCGAGCAATTAGAACCCGAGAAATTCGTAATAAAAATGACAGAAATGTTGTCGATACTCCGCAGTACGCCACCACAATCGGCAATACTCCGTGCGCCCCAGCGGGCGCGTCTATACTCCGGCCGAGCAGGGCTCAGCCCGAGTAGCCCTCTCGCCGCTTCGCCAAGCAGTCGGCGCTTTAGCTCAGCGGTACCGCGCGCGGCTGTCAACCGTGCAGCTCGGGTTCGAATCCTCGTGCCCACGATTACAATTATTTAACACACTTTTCTTCAACTTTTCAGTGTGTTCTAGACCATCTATCTATTCTTTGGCAAAGGATATTTCCATGCACAGTACTTTTGAAAATAAAGGAATATTTTCACTTATCTGGGATCGGGTCGGACTTTATAGAATTGTTTATAAGTTTCTACACAGCTCAACAAGGTTCTAGAAAGTTTAAAGTTAGACAACTTTGTACAACGTATGTAACTTTCTACAATGTTCTATAAATTATATTAGGATTTATTTACGTCACTAAGCCAGCGCTGTGGATATTTCGCAGGCAAGCCTCACTTTACAAGCGGCTGGGGTGACTACTCATAAACCAGTGCTATTTCTTGCAAATTCAACCCCTCACACCTTCTAAAAAATGAAAACTTAAATAAAATTTCAATGGCGTGACCAAAAGCGGGCGAAGCCCGCTAAGCTAGAGGACGAGCCCGCTAGTGGAAAATATATAGAGGACTAAGAGAATGGCGGAACAGAGGGAGACTTGGAAGACTGTCGCTGTGAATGGAACTGCTGAATAGCAGAGAACCCTTGATGATGATGATGATGATGAAGTATGAGTGAAAGCGATATCGATGTACGCGTATACTGGCTTGGGTCTCAACAGTAGACTCTTTGCTGGGTCGTGCCGCGGAATGTAGAGGAGAGCCGGGCAAAATGGTCACAGGGGCTTTGAGAGCCAAGGGGTTATACCAACACTCTATGAAAATCGTAACATGTTCCAATCAATGCCCTTAATTACCTGGTGCAGCCATATCCGGTTAGCATGTCATCTTTATGTGTGAGTGGATACTTGCCCTGCGCACCGATACAGTAAAATCATCTCGGGTGTCCAGCCGGATGGTGTTGTATAAACACGACGTTTCGACAGCTAGCTCTGCTGTCTTCATCAGGTATCTTCTAGCTGTCGCAAGCTGACTGTCACCACCTGGACTGGCTTAGCCACCCATCGAACTTCCTTGCCATTGCCATTGCTAAAAGGATAAAGGAAGTTAGATGGGTGGCTAAACCAGTCGAGGTGATGACAGTCAGCTTGCAACATCTAGAAGATACCTGATGAAGATAGCAGAGATAGCTGTCGAAACGTCATATTTATACAACACCACCCTGCTGGACACCCGAGGGGATTTTATTGCGAGTCATCTCTACTTTTTTTTTTACTTATGGCTTTACGGCTCTTCGACGTCGAGGTCATTAGAGGCTGGATGGGACTGGGGACAAGGAACGGGAAGGAATTCGGCTATGGCCTGTATGAATCAAGTATCCCGGCATTCACCTGGAGTGATTTGGGAAACCATGGAAAACCCAAATCTGGATGCCCGGACGGGGATTCGAACCTCCGTCCTCCTGAATGCGCGGCCAGAACGCTAACCACTCACCCACCACGCTCGGTATGTCTTCTCTAGAAGTTAGTATAGTATTTACGGCTTTTTATCACCCTGATGTTTAGTAAGTGCTCAGTTTATGTATTCATTAATAAAAAAATCAGGTGACATACCGCTTCTGAACGAAATTGTTTTGCGAAAGTAGTGTTTTGGCTACTGATTTTCAATTTAATTAAAATTACAATGGAGCGCACACCCATCTTCCCCCTTTCCTGCACCCACCAACATTTGCCCTCAACAAATTTCGACTTTAAATCCTTTCTACGTTTTTCGTAAATTATTCATCATTTCTCTTGGTAACTTATTATAATCCCTGACACCCTTACCTAAAATAGAGAATCTTCGCACACCCTTGTCCGTGAAATCGAGTGCCAGCTTGTGGTCATGGTCACCTTTACCCCTCCATGCATTACTTTAAATTCTTACACCAATATTTTTCCATGTCACATCTGTTTTTTTTTCCGCAAATTTTACTTATTTCATAGATATCCCAGCATCCAGCATCCCTAATCCTCCCCGAAACACCCCAAAAAATATATTATTATTATTGTTGCAGCTATATCGATCCTTTTTCAGGATGTAGCCTCTTTAAGCCTAATGAGCTATATATTAGAATTTAATTCTACATAGTGTTGCTGTAGTTCTTTCCAGGCCGATCGATCCTGAGCCGCCCTCTTCCAGTTCACGCCTGTAACTCGACGTATGTCTGATCCGGGGGTCTTCCTCTTGCTCTTTTCAGGTTTCTCGGTATCCAATCCAGCACTATCGTAGTCCATCTTTCATCTCTTTTGCGAGCAACATGACCGGCCCATTGCCATTTTTGGGTCATGACTCTTTTTAAGATGTCTGTTACTTTAGTTATTGAACGGATGTGCACAGCCCTTTTCCTGTCTCTTCTTGTAAACCCTAGCATTGCTCTTTCCATACTTCGCTGGGCAGTTCTCAGTTTTTGCTTCGTGTGACTATTTAGGGTCCAAGTCTGGCAGGCATATGTGAGGACCGGTAATACACATTGTTCAAATACCTGTTTTTTTAAGATGTATTGGCATGTTCGATTTAAAAACTATGGAATTTCTTCCATATGCTCTCCAGCCCAGCTTTATCCGTCTGTAGATCTCAGGCTTTGGGTCACCATTCATATTGATCAGTTGGCCAAGATAGATGTACTGATCTACGAACTCAATACCAGAATCTTTCATGTCCGCCTTGTCTTTATCTTTTTCTGCCCATTTGTTTTGCATGATTTTGCTTTTTGATATATTTATTTTAAGGCCCACTTCACTGCACGCTGTCTCTAGTTCATTTATCAGTTTCTTTGAGCTCTTCCAGACTGTTTGAGAGTAAAACTATATCATCAGCGAATCTTAAGTTGTTGAGATTTCTTCCATTTATTCTCAAACCTCGGTTTTTGCCATTGGATTTTTGACATTGCCAACTCTAGGACTGATGTGAATAGCTTGGGGATATAGAGTCTCCTTGTTTTACTCCTCTTTCTACTGGGAACTCTTTGGTGACTTCAGCGATGTTGACAAAAGCAGTGGGAAGTGGTGTAGATGTTGTACAGTAATTCAATATAGCCGGGATTCACTCCTTGTTCTAAAAGGGCTTGCATGATTGCAGAGTGATGGACTGAATCAAAAGCTTTTTCAAAATCGATAAAGGCCAACAGAGGGGCATCTGGTATATAGCAACAGTAAATCAAAATACATATCAAGAATTTAGAAGATTCACTGTATCACGCTTCCAATGTCATAAACCTCGTGCCTAATGTTTGGTATAGGAATATAAATGGATGTTAAGAATACCTGAAAGAAAATTGAAGCATTTGAAATGTGATGCTGCAGATGAATGCTGAAAAGTAAGAAATGAACGAGTTTTGGAAATGCTGGGTGAGAAAAGAAGTTTGTGAAGAAGCTTACAGAAAGAAGAGACAGGTTGGTAGGTCATATTTTGAGACATGCTGGATTGGTTAATTTGCTGGTGGATGGAACAGTCGAAGGTAAGAACTGTAGATGAAGGTAGAGATTGGAATATATGAAACAGATAATTGAGGACGTGGGTTGCAAGGGGTATGTAGAAATGAATAGGTCAGCACAAGATAGGAAGAGATGGAGGATTGCATCAAATCAGTCGAAAGACTAACAACGGCAAAAAAAAAAAAAAAAAAAAAAAAAAAAAAAAACCCCTAGGTTGTGGCTCAAAGTCTTTCTAACATGTTTCTGGCTCTGGATTATAGGTTCTTTGGGGCACTGGGATTGGCAAAGATTCAATATGAGGAATTGGTTGTGAGGTACACAACCTGAACATTGGTGATTTTTAATATTAGTAAAATTGTTATTTTTTTTATTTAGTTGTTATGATTGTAAATACTAACATTGAGTTTCTAAGATCACAGAATGTAAAGAGAAGTATACGAGATCTTTGGTGAAAAAGAACAGTTGAAGAAAAAAGGTTGTTGAAGAGAAAATGAAATGAGAGAAGGTGTGGATGAAAAAGCTTAATGGAGAAGCTGTTAAGAATCCTGTCGGGATTTGTAATGGAAAATATTAGCTTGAGGGCTGAAGATTAGTATAATGAGAAAGTTAGTGACTTATGAAAGTTGTATTAGGTAACCGATTGTCATTTGGTAACGGAAGATAATAAGATAAGTGGAAGACTTTTGTTTCATGTTGAGATTATAATAAAGAAAGTAGAGTTGATTCTTAAAGTATTTTTAGTTTGATTTATTAATAGTAGTTTGATTTACAGCGGTGGTATCTAAGAAAAACCAGCGGTGGATATAGAGGGTTAAATAAAGATCCTTTTTGAACTAATCTGACGCTGGAAACTTAAGGAAAAACAGTATAATTTATTTTCTAAAGCAGGGGTGGCCAACCCAAATAATCTTGCGGGGCACTTTGGAAATGTTTCATAACTCCGCGGGCCGCATATAAAATTATATTACCATATTAGATTTAGACCCACTATATATATATTTTTTTTGGAGTGAAAAATTGAAAATAATGAGTTATTATTATTGCGTTTACTATTATTCTTAGATGTAAAAAATAGAAAATATAATAATAATGACACATTGTAAAAAAATATATAACACTAAAAATGAAATATAAAAAATGTTTTGTAAAAGTGTGATGAATCGCGCGCCCAGAAAAAATAAAAATGTTCAAGGCGGGTTGGCCACCCCTGTTTTAAGGTAAAAGGTAAAAAATGAGGGATGAAGGTAAGATTGTAAAGAAGAACTACAAACAAAGTATATTTTCATATCATTTCTAAAAAAAAAAAAAAAAATAAAAAAAAATGAAGAACCTTACATAGTTAAGGAGCTGAAATGATATTAGCGTGCTGAATTTTATGTTTATTTTTACTAGAGAAACCAGCGGTGAAAGTCACACAAAAATAACAGTCCTTGAGAATGGGTAGAGAATATGGCATTGACTTACGGGTACCTTTGAGCCAATTGGTCAAGCTACTGTAGCAAGTAGTGGAACAAACTGTTTGATCCCAAACATTGTGCTCATTTTACAACTTTGTGATCGAAATAAAATTTATAAGCGATTTTAAAAAGCAGAGTAATCTTTTAAAGTCAATTCCCCGCAAACATTATCGTGATGATTTTTACAGTAGCGTGGCTTAATTGAGCAGTAAATAAATAACTTGATAATAATCACAACTCACATTCATGTACTGTAATTCACTTGGAAAAAAGCGGGAGTTAAAAAAAAAATTTCTATCGTTTTTGACAAGAACAGAAAAAAAAAAAAAAAAATACGTGATCATTACTAGGCTAACCTGTACACGCGAGGTATTGAGATAGGTAGGGTGGACAGAATTTCGGCGATATATTTCTCTTTATTGTTGTTATTTATGTTTTGGGGTGTGGGAGTGTTGTGGAAGCTGGAAGCTTGGAACATGCAGAAAACAACTTAACAAAATTGCGAAAAACCGGATACAATTGATTAACTCTAATTGGCAAATTTACCTCCTTCCCACAAATGTTAATGTCTTAGAACTTTTCACGTCTCTAGCCCCTCAGAAGAAATGTGAAAGCTAAAATAATCTTTTTCATCCCTCAAAATTATTGAAAATTGATAAAAATGGGTGGGAGAGGGGGGGGCCTGCCCCAAAAACTGTGGGTGATGTGGAAAAACGGAGGTCATATTCGGATTGAGGAGGTCATTTTACATAAAAATCACCTGGAATGATGTCAGGGCCAATTTGCATGCAGACCAGTGATATTAAATCAGTAGCAAATATTATGGGCAGAGGGTGGAAGGGGTGGTAACTAATGTCACGAACTCCAGAAAAATGGTCTACAGTGAGAGCCATAGATTAACGCAACTTTGTGGCTTCCCAGTGTTCAGATTGCAGGAATTTTCGTTTCATGGCAGACACAATATCGAGATAGATTAGTGTTCGTGTGCTGACACTTATTACTCAGTTCTCGGCAGGTGTAAACTGTTTCCACATCTCCCACCGTGTATGTGTGTGTGTGTGTGTGTGTGTATGGCGGAATAATCTGTGTCCCCGCTTCAGGTTGTTTCTACGGCGTCATTTTCTTTATGCGGCCCGCTCGCTGCCTCTGTTTCATTACATCCTCCCTTTCACTCCCCCCCCCCCCCCTTTCACCGTTCGCAGTTCACAAAGGGCGTGCGACCCCCACTTGGCTGCCTCCGTTGTGTTCGGTTCGGAAAATAAGGACAGGAAGGCGGCGGAGAGGGAAAACTTCGGCGGCCTGTCGGCATTCTCCGTAATGAGAACTACCTCACGGGCGCGTGTTGGGTCCTCTCTTACAGAGTCTCCCAAAGACCTCGAAATCTTGACGTCACAATATCGTAACAAATCTGGAAATACAATACGACTGAAAGGAAATCTCTACATTAATAACGTTTTCTAAAAAAAAAAAAGTCTGGTGAATACAATAAGACCGAAAGAAAATCTGTCAATTAAAAAAAAAATCTGTAAATACAACAAGACAGAAAGAAAATATGTACATTTAAAAAAATTAAAAAATAATCATTTTGACCTTTTGTTAATAACCTGCAGAAAAGGAATGAACAATTCTTAAAGCATGTGACTCTGTATTTGTTTGAAATTGACAAATTTTAACTTTAAATTCTTTCAACAATTTTTGTAGATTATTCATCATTTCTCTTGGTAAAATTATTCCAATCGCTGACACCTTTACCTAAAAAAGGGAATCTTCCCACAACCTTGTGCCTGAAATCCTGTGCCAGCTTGTGGTCATGATCATCTTTTCCCTTCCATGCATCACTCTTAATTCTTACAGCAATATCTTTCCATGCCTCATCACCAATATACGCCCTGTACACTCCCATGACCCTCTTCACCCTCCTCCTGTCTTGCAATGAATCCCATTCCAGCTCTTTTATCATATCTGTTATTGATTGCCTTCTGCGATAATTTCCAGAAACAAAATCTAGCAGCCCTTTTTTGCACCCTCTCCAACTCCTGTATTTGATATGCGAAATGTGGGTCCCATACTACACTACCATATTCGACCAATGGTCTGACCAAAGTTTTGTAAACCCAATTCCTTTACTTCTCTAGTTCATCCCCTCATCAATTTCTCCAACAAGTGCAGAATTTTGAAAACTTTTCCATCTACCTGTCCGATGTGTCCTGCCCAGTTAAGCTTGTTGTCAAATTTAATGCCAAGATATTTAGATTTCAGAATCTTCGACAAGCAGTTCTGCCCCTACCTTAAAATCATAACCAAACTTTAGTTTTTTATTGTGTGTATCTAATAAGCTGACTCTTGTCCGCTAGATCACATCGCTTTGCTTTGTTGCATGCGGTACACATGTCACGTTACTGCCACATCACTTGCCACGTCACTTCGCTTTGCGTTCCTCCTAAGTCTTCGACGATTATAGACAAAATCGCCAGTCACTCCAATTCGGCCAGATGTGTCGGCACACATTTCATGTACGCGCGCGTCACGTGTGTTTAATTTCGATCACAATTGACAGATGAGCGTTAACAGGCAACATCAGTTTTATCGGCAGTAATGGGCAATCTTCATATGCATGATTACACTTGGCTGCCTGCGTCAACAACATGCGAGCAAGCAGGCTTCAGTCACAAACTCTAATCGGGCCGAAGTTGTTATCATAGGTTGCACTCTGCTTATCTATTCTGTTAGGCTGATGCATAAGCTAGTAGCTAGCTATTCCGTTTCGTGTGTTGATACTCTCGTTGCTAAGGGCTTATTTACCGATTGTCATTTTTGTTTCGAAGTTAAATTTTCGTGCTTGCGTTTACATTTTGGATTATTAATAGTCGTAGATATTGAGCGTAACAATACACGCCAGAAGATGTAGTGTCAAGTGTATACAGTGGAACAGGCTGCATTTCAACCTAACCACAAACTGAAATAATCACCTAACTAATATGGCATATGAAGTAAAAAATAAATCTTAACAACTCCGTCAAAATAATAATTCCGTCAAAAACAACTGGTTTGGCGAATTTTGTTTGTATTTTATTCCACAGAGGCGTTTCGCCCTTGTGGTGTAGGGCATCTTCAGTGACTGTAAAGTGTTTTTACATGCGTTGTTGCAATAATTATCTACAGTTTAACTCTTTATAAATATAAGTATCTCGGAAACGGGTCTAACGATTTGGATGAAATTTCATATACAGATAACGTAATGCGATTTTGTAATAAGAAAAGCCTATCTTATATTTGGCTCTAACACCATCTCATAGAAGTCTACGGCACCAGTAAGCCAATCCTTGAAAAAAAACGTGATTTTACAACAACAAAAATATTTTTTCTAATATTGTTTTGTCATCTCGTAAAAGTTTGAGCTACCAGAAAGCTCGAAGTTGTTGGATGATAAATGTAAAGTGAAAATTAATAAAAACCATAATCAAGTAAAGTTAATTTATCGCAAACTTCTATAAGGGTTTTGATGACATCTTGAACATTAAACAGAAATCGAATGATGCCGTGTGAAGATCGCTTACGCAAGTACTTAGTATTGATTACCCCTGATCTCCCTTCGATATCAAGATGTGCTCGTAAGTTCGGAATCGCAGCGACAGATAGCTTGCAAAATGTGGCTGGTCTGGGCAGATTACTACCAGCTCAGCCCACACGGGCTCAACATTTGCCCGCCGAGCGACCTAAAACATGCACGCGCCTCCCCCGCGTGCCGCCCCCTGCCGTGACGTCACGCGTGGCGCGTAGGCAATTAATGACCTTCGCCCCGCACGGACCACGTCCGAAGTCCGCCTCTTCAATTTTCCACACCGACGATTCTTCCGAGCCCACGCTCTGGGTACGAAAACGCTTCAGGTGCGATGGGTAATTTTACCACTTTCTATTCCCACACACTGCACGGTAAATTTATATTTAACGGCGGCTTTGAGCATGGACACAGAACGGCTATCGATACTAATAAAAGACCAGCTTGGTCACAACGTCACAGTGTTACACGCCTGGCCTTCGTCGGCGTCATAACAACGGACACAGACGTTTCAACTACCTGTCCAACGATGTTGCTATTATACCAACCTGATAATTCAGGTTATCTATTTTGATTCTGATATGTCACAATAATTTTAAAAAAATTCCAACATCTCAAATTATTCATGATTATTCAGTTTTTTCTATTTGTCTTTTCCCTCTTCCCAAAACCTCTCCCTTCGTTCACTGTGTTCCTGTTTCCTTTGTTCAGTCCATTTTGTTCCTGTTTTCTTCTGTATTTTAAATTTTGTGTTCTTGATTTTGTTCATGAATTGTTGTCTTTCCTGTGACATTTCCTTGCTGGTTCCTGCATGATTCAAGTCCTCTTCTATTTCCTGGAACCAATTGGTTTTCCTGAGTCAGTCAGTTACTATATCAAAGATCCTCTTTGTGAGTCCAGTGCTGTTAATTCTCTGTAAATATCCATAGAATTGTAATCTCCGTCTTCTGATCATGTCAGTCAGTCTATCTGTATATTCGTAGGTTTTTTCATCCATATGCCGTCTTTATATTTTGCTGAAAAAAAGAAATGTTGAGGATTTTGCGATTAACTTTTTTGCTTCCGTGATGCATGAAGCTCCAATCGCGGTTGTTTCTTAATTATATTTGATTAGCTAAATGTTTTCATTATATTTTCCGGCCATGGAGGTGGCAAACAAATAAGTTATGCTAGGTTTTTATATATTTTTAGTGGCTCATTAATTTTTCTCTCTGAATTAAAGAAGAATGTGTGCAAGCGTTTGAAACTACATATTAATTATGACGAAGGTTGAGCGATCGAATGAGGTGAAGCAAAACTAGACATAATGTGCATTATATTTCAGGTAAATAAAGTAAATGGACGAGATTATACCTATGACTAAGATGCCAGACTTAAAAATCATTTATCTTTGAAACATAGCAAAAAGTGTTCCCCATTCTAGAAGATAGGGAGCTTGCACAAACTACGTGGATCGGTCGAGGTTGGTTGGAAGGCTACGCTGGGCTACGTGGGAGGAGGGGGGTTTAGAGCCACCCACGTAGCTTTCCTTTCATTACATTTTTCACAGTTAAAATGAGGAACAGAATACACGACAGCATATGAATATTTCTTTCCCTCAGTTAACTATCTCAGTATGTATTTTACGATAGTCTGACGAGAGAAAACAATGCAAAATGTGTTCTGGAACCAAAATGGAAAGAAGCTACGTGCTACGTGGAGGGAGGGAGGGGAGGGGGGTTAGAGGCAAAAGCCACGTAGGGCTACGTTGAGGGGGAGGGGGGTTCATTGGAGGCTAAATTGAGCTACGTGGTTTATGAACGCTCCCTTAGTTACTGAAGGAGATGTAAAAGGTAAACGTAGCATGATTTTGAACTACTTGAAATATAAGTTAGATTATAAGCTACAGGGTAGATCTTGTACAACATATTCTTCATCAGTCCTATTCAGATTGTATTCACGTAACGTTACTAGAAGGAAAGATTTAACAAATGAACAATAATTGCTTTTCGAAACAATCTCACACCATCACCTGCAATATTTCCCCTCTAAGCAGATCCCAAAGAGACACAAGACTTCATCGACAGCTTTTTCCTTCAAACTGCCAGAGACTTTAATACAGTACATTCATTACACAGTGCCATACTACAGTAGCGTGGCAAGAATTATTTCAAGTCTCCGGTGTTCCTAGTGTTTCCACGTCGACAATTGGGGGACAGTACACTAGCCACCGGAAATGAACACTCATCACTTGGTGTCATGAATTCCATAAAATATTACCGCCGTCATTCTCTCTGTCATTCGAGAATTGTTGGATAACAAATGACTTCTCATATGCCTTTACTCAGTCTTACATAGTGTTTTCGAACGAGGCGAGAGTCTTACAACCCAGCACACATGCTGAAAAGCGTATATCTTGGAAACTGCTCGACTATGATTAACTTAAATCCCTATTCTTACCATTTTATTTGGCCGAAAATTAGACAGCTCTAGCACTGTAATTATAGCTGTTTAGCAACCATAGTCTTTAAGATCGTTGTCTTCTGCACTTGCCATTAGTCTTGATGTAATACAGTGTGTGCATACATTAAACGTTAAGACTGTAATTCTGAATACCTGACTATGCTTAACTTAAATCCCAATTTTTCCCCTTGTTTTTGGCCGAAAATTTCACTGTAATTATAGCTATTTCGCAACCATAGTCTTTAAAATCGTTGTTTTGTCCACTCGCCGTTAGTCTTGATGTAATGCAGTGTGTGCATACATTAAACGTTAAGACTGTAATTCTGAATACCAGACTACGCTTAACTATTTTTCCCCCCTTGTAATTTGCCCGAAAATTTGACAGCTCTAGCACTGTAATTATAGCTATTTCGTAACCATAGTCTTTATAATCGCTTTCGTCTGCACTCGTCATTAATCTCGCTGCAGTATAGCATGTGCATACATTAATCGTGAAGTCTGTAATTTCGTAAGTCCCTGTGCACCCGCTGCTCTGCATTACAAAGCTTCCGCGGTATACAACGCGCCAGGCGGTGTATTAATTCAGTACCGCCGCGGAGACCCGTGTCAGATCCATATGCATCGCGCGTGCTGCACACGGATTGTGGAGTCGGAACAAGCGTCGCGTAATAAATAACGAGTCACGAGGAAACCATTCCCAGCAAACATGGCGTCAACCTTACGGCGATATGCCAACAACCATTCACCAACAAGAAACATCACTAATGCTATCTGTTTAAACTTATAAATATCATCACTCTTCTGTGTTCATCACGGTATTTTTGGCGTCTAGACAATGGACCTCATTTTACACGCTAGGCTGGGTGTGCTGTTGAGAACATTTGAGTAACGAAATAGCGTTTTTTGAAAAATAATAATAATAATAAAATTGACACCTGTCCTTCTCCTTTCCTCTTCCAACCTACTGTTGCCTTGAACTAATTTTTACTTCAAATTCCTTCAGAGTTTTTGGTAAATTATTCATCACCCCTCATGGCAATTTCATAACATCCATTCCATTGAAAGAAAATTTTCCCACAGCCTTATGCCTGAAATCAAGTATCAGCTTGTGGTCATGGTAATCTTTACCCTTCGAGCACCGTTCTAAATTTTCCGACCAATATCTTTCCATGCTTCTCCACCTACATAGGCCTTGTACACTCCCATGACTCTCTTCACCTTCCTTCTATTCAATAAGTGCCATTCCAGCTTCTTTATTATATTAATTACTGATTGTGTTCTGCGGTAATTTCCAAAGACAAAACTGGTTGCCTTTCTCTGCACCCCCTCCAACTCCTATATTTGATACATAAAATGTGGATCGCTAAATACACTCGCATATTCCAGTAGTGGTCTGACCAATGTTTTGTACCCCAATTCCCTTAGCTCTCTAGTGCATCCCCTCATCACTCTTTCCAACAGGTGAAGGATTTGAACCCTTTCCCTACCACCTGTCAAATGTGTCCTGCCCAGATAAGTTTACTATCAAATGTTATGCCGAGGTATATACATTTCGAGTCTTCAACAGTAGTTCCTTCCCCACTTAAAAATCATAATCAACCTTTAGTTTTCGTTATCTGTGTACCTAATAAGCTTGCTCTTCTTTGCATTTATCTTCATCCCATGTTGACTCACCCAGCTGGTTATCCTAACTAGATCAACCTGCAGATGTCTACAGTCTTAATCGCTATATCTCGAAAACCGCTTAACTGAAACGAGAGGGCGGGGTACCACTGAATAGAACACAAGTGTCCGTATGGTTTACATTAAACCAAAGTTACCGCCACCTCAACACATTTCTGGTGACCTCATGTCAAATATAGCTCTATTAACGGCTATTGATATGGCGCACCGTGCCAAAAAAAAAAAAAAAAAAAAAAAAAAAAAAACTACGAGAAAGTTCAGCAGGGGGGGGGGGGGAGGGGGACCCGTCAAAATCTCACGTATTCGGGAGGGGGGGGAGGGTCCGTTCAGATTTCACTAAATCTCACCAGGATGTGGTGGGATCCGGAATTCCGAAACACCACATTTATTCAATGGACGCTCCGTCATAAATATTGAACATTGTGAAGGGGATTACTAACTGTGAATGAATATATAACTGTGTACCACGGAGGCAAAATTGTAAAAGTTTGGTGCACTTTCTTATAAAAATTTCGGATGCTGTGAAGAAAATCATCGCAACATTAAGTGTAAATGATTCGCAAAGTGTCTCGTAACTTCTAACAAGCCCACAGAGTGTTCTGCTTTCAAGATTAAGACAGAAAATCGCCAAAGAAAATTCGCCAGTAGAAAATTTAGCTACGAGAGGAGAAAAAAATGTACTACTGCCGACAAACAGCCATCTATGTATCGTTTAACTCGGACAACGACAAGGAAAATGCAATGAAATTTAGTAACAATGGATCTTGTCTAGCATGTACATTCTGAGGACTCGTATCAATGTATAGCTCGTGAAATACAGAGCTAGGAAATCAAAAGAGTTTAAATTAATTGAAACCACGCAAATAAGAAAGACTGTAGCGAGACTGCTACCTACAACTATTTTTTATCTATAATTCTATACCCTCTTCCAGGAATCTGTGCCAAGTGGTGGTTCCTTCTTTTCGGTTATGTACGAAGATATGTGTGCAAAAATCACGAAACTGAATCGATCACTTACAGAAAAGGTAGCACTAGGCATATGTATGTCTGATTCATATTTCAATTGTCTCCTTTTTTTTCTTTTTTACTCACAACTTTTCTAGTTAGTGGGTCGACTTCAAAATGGGTGTGAGAGAATAGGGGGAAAGGAACGGACAGTGCAGACCTAAACACTCAGGCGCCAAGCTCGGTTCTACGCCTCTCGCATCTCTTGTGGATTGATAGGTGTTCTCCCGAAATATGGTATCATCGCTGCCTTCGTTCGTGATAATTGATGGGTCATGCTTCTTTGTTTTTATAATACCTTAGGGAATCGTCATTACCTTCATGAACAACGTCTAACTACTTACATATACCCCCACTGAAGAAATCTGGTTTTAAATTAAGACCGCTTATAAGGTTTACTCCTTGTTTATAAATAACCTTTTTTTCAATTTCCAATATGGGATCATTACTACAGGATTTGTATCTATCCTTATAGCCAATAAAAGGTTTAATACCAAAGATGAAAGTGAAGTACATTTAAATGAAGTCAATTATCTTTCAAATGTCAACTCAAATAGTTTATAACACTTTCGCAATAACAATTACTGTCCATTTATCCTTTGGTATCCTGTTTACAAACATTATTCTATTTTAACACAGTGGCTACACTTCATTTGTGCAATTATACTTATCCTCTGCCCTAGTGCTTATCTTTTACAATTTTTGGATTTAAATTTGCATCCCCCCCCCCCAGGATTATGGAACATCTTTTTATTCCTGTTTCGCAAATAATATTTTTTTTATCAACTGCTCACTCGCAACCAGAGATCTTCTTTTTAACGCGCGACGATCTCTAATCTTGATACTAAAATGTACGAAGTCACTAACGTCTTCCTAATTACTTAAATACAAAAATATTCTTATAATAGTAAATTTCACAATTTGTAAGGTTGTGCACCTCACACGCTTATTGACCGTTCTAAATTTCACAATTTGTAAGGTTGTGCACCTCACACGCTTATTGACCGTTCTACCACAAATCTGTAAATTCATTGATATGTAGCATTCAACAGTTTCCATCTCATAATTTTAAGTCACTAAACCTTTCTTGCAGAGATGTGGGCGTTTATATAAACCTGTCAAAAAGCAAAATCAGGCAAAACAAATTGACAGAAAAGAACAAAGACAAGAGAGACACGAAAAAAGCTGGTATTGAGCACGTAAAACGGTACTTCTATCTTGGCCAACTGATCAATATGAATGGCGACTCAAAGCCTAAGATCTACAGACGGATAAAGCTTGGCTGGAGAGCATGCGGAAGAAAATCCATATTTTTTAAATCAAACATGCCAGCGCATCTTTAAAAAAATGTATTCGAACAATGTGTATTACCAGACATCACATATGCCTGCCAGACTTGGACCATAAATAGTCACACGAAGCAAAAACTGAGAACTGCCCAGCGAAGTATGGAAAGAGCAATGCTAGGGTTTACAAGAAGAGACAGGAAAAGGGCCGTGCACATCCGTTCAATAACCAAAGTGACGACCCAAAAAATGGCAATTGGCTGGTCATATTGTTCGCAAAAAGAGATGACAGATGGACTGCGGCAGTACTGGATTGGATACCAAGGGACCTGAAAAGAGCAAGAGGAAGACCCCCAGATCGCTGGGATAAGGATATACGTCGAGTTACAGGCGTGAACTGGAAGAGAGTTGTTCAAGATCAATCAGCCTGGAAAGAACTGGAACCAAATTAGGTAACATGGAATTGTAAAATATAGCTCATCTGGCTTAAAGAGGCTGCATCCTGAAACAAGGACTGACAAAGCTGTATAAATAAATAAATCTTACTATATGTTAGACATAGTCAGATTTTTGTTTAATTTAATTGTTTTATATTAAAAGTACGAAATCATGTGGATTGCCGTAGGATAAGTAAACGAATAATAACTATTTCTCATTTAACATTTATTTTGAGTTTCTACGCGTTTCGCCGTTACGATTAGGGCTTCCTCAGTTTGGACTGTTACACGTCGGTCCGGAAGGCAGAAGACACCTAACCATCTGCGTACGAGACACAAATAGTACAGCGACGTTTGCAACAAATAAAGGAGATGGGAGGTTGAACCGAACCGATACGTGTACGAACAACTCTGCACTGATCATGCCTCACAGAAGAACTCCGAAACGACTCTAGATATTAACATTACGTCAAAAATAGTTAAAATCGTTTGAGAAGCAACTGCAGAAAAAATTTGCCACCGCTTAAGTTATCACCAGGGTTGGGATCTTTAGGACAAATCATATTTTTTTCCTGCCTTCTTTTTGAGCTCAAATGCTGAGTTAAACACTGATTAAACGTGTCTGATTGTATTTAAATGTATTTCATATAGCATATAAATGCATATTCAGACCATTTTCCTAGTTTTCACCATATGTCGATAAAATGTATGGTCATATTTTGAGGAAAAATCTAGTAGTTTTTTTAATAGTACCGGGAATTCATTAGCTATAGGTGAGAAGAAATTAAGATAATCACTCACAGAACTGTACTTCTGCTATACAGGTGGGGGAAAAAAACAAAAGTAATTTTCACTGTGGCCAGAATTCACCAGTCAAGAATTAAGGTTATACATTATTGTCACTCTGTAATCGTTAATGTTCCGCCCGCCTTTTAATCTCGACAATGCAGCAGCAGCATGCCTGTGTCGAGCCGCGTCAATCAATATCTCAATGAATTATCCCCAGTCATCGTTAAATCATCAGGGGATCAGTGAGTAGACGTAGACCTACTGCCATACCGAAAATAAAATTTTCTGGAAGTGCGAAGTTATGTAAAGAGGGGTAGTTTAGTACAGATGAAAGAGTTCTATTGTGTAAATTATCTCAAATTGAAATAAAACGATTTAAATTTAATTTATCAATGGTGCAGCGAGTACACGGAAGCATATTATGCTGTCTACATGAGGGCGACACTACTAGATAAAATGAACGATGTATAATTGAGTATGTTTCGATGTTTGGTCGTATTTTGTCATTTTTAGGTCATATTTACCTATTTTTAAGGTCATATTTGACCGCATATTTCTCTATTTTTTTATCATAAAGATCCGAAAGCCTATTTATCATTACATTTTGTAAATATAGCTGCAGAATACTAGAAGAGTGGAAACACTTGACGGCGAGTTTTCAAAGTGACCTTGGTGCTTGCTGTATTGCGAGAGAGACTCCATCAGCCAGCCTGATGAGTTCACCTTCAGGAGAGCAATTACTCGGCATCCTAAAGGAGAAAACACGTGACGTGAGGCAACAGACACGCTGACACACTTTCTGTGTCACGCGCACGGCAAAACACACCGCCGCCTCCATACACACTGGCACCAGCAGTCCGTTTCCTTTTAAAATCGAATTTGCCAGGTATCCTCTTGAATTAAATGCCTGAAACTGCAGACTGCGCCCACCTCAATAGATCGGCAATCTTCGCCGAGTCTCGATAATGCACGAAGTGTTAGTTAAATTGACTGCCACCACAACGCTGCTTGGCTAACCGGAATTTTTCAGATAAATAACTCAATTTGATTTTATTTGCTAAAAATAAATGTAAATTTCAAATAAATAATCGAATTTGATTAAATTTGCACTTACTTTGTTAAAAGAAACTCTAACTGCGATCCTGGCTGAAAGGCAGTTGTTCTTTTGCGGAAGCCATCACCATCTTCATCCGTCTCCAGTTTCCCAGGTGCGGTGTATGAGCGCTCGCTACCTTTGTCTGTTTCCTCTTCTTGGACTCTGGACCATGATGCACCTCTCTCCTGTAGGCTCAGTTTCACGAGATCAGTTCATCTCCTTCTTGACCGGCCTCTTGGTATTTTACCCTTCACTTCTTTTCCCAGCCATATCCTCGCTGTTCTTATTGGGTCCATCCACTTGACGTGTCCCAGCAATCTTAATCTTCATTTGGCAATTTTTCTCGAATGTTTTCGTTGACTGGGATCTTTTTACGGATCACTTCAATTCTGATCTTGTCTCTTCTGGTTTTCTGTACCATCGATCTCAGGAACTTCATCTCTGCCGCCTGGAGTATGTTTCCATCTCTGTTGGTAGTGGTACATACTTTCAGGCTGTGCTTTTTAATGCGTAAGAAGTATGAATTATACAGTGACTGACGCAAATAAAAATGGCCAGTGTTTGTATTATTAAAAGGCATAAAAATTGTCCAATGGCAATGAGGAAAGATATGGAATGTTACCATCCCTTTTAATATAGTTTAAAAAAATAGTAACGGAATTTCGATAACACACGAACTAGTTCAAGGCTGTAAAAGCGAAGCAGGTAGTACAAATGTATGTATGTAGAAACTGTGAAAATAATAACCCATGTATTGTAAATCCCAGTAGATCTGTATCTTAAAAAATTGTTGTTAGAAATTCATTGTAATACAACCTGATGTAATGTGATCATGTATTCACTAACCGACAACTGTAAGCTCGCACTGTAACTGTCAAAAAAACTACCAACGTAAATATTGTTATTCATTTACTAACTGACTCGTCTGTAACGTATACTGTTTAATATTAAATAATTTATCATTTCGTATCAGTTACCAATTAGCTAAGTGAAGCGGAAAAATATGCTAATTGCTTACATAAAATTTTCTTAGACTGTAAAATTGTTGGTTTTTTTTAACTGCTTAACATCTCCTATAACAACTAGGTCTTTAGAGACGGGAAAGAATGGGGGGCAAGGAATGGGAAGGAATTCGGCCATGGCCATTTGAAGGAACCATCCCGGCATTCACCTGGAGTGATTTGGGGAAACCATGGATGCCCGGACGGGGATTTGAACCACCGGCCTCCCGAATGCGACGCCAGAACGCTAACCGTTACACCACCACCCTCGGTCAGTTTAACTAGATCAGGCCATCTCCTTCTTGGCCGGCCTCTTTGTCTTTTACACTTCAGTTCTTTTTCCAGCCATATCCTCGCTGTTCTTGTTGGGTCCATCCGCTTGACATGTCCCAGCCATCACAATATTGCTTTAGCATATTTTTTTCTTGAAAAGTTTCACTGACTGGGATCCGTTTACGGAACTAACAGTAAAAATATACGAAAAATTATAATGCAAGCCAGAGATAAAAAAAAAACAATGCAGTGCGACGTTCGTTTAAATTAGTATGCTGCTTTTTGTTTATTTTCTATGAACAGATGAAATTCTTGTTATGAGTAGAGCTTCCTATGTTTCCGCTGTATTGTCTGAAGCAATTAAAGCATCCAAGTAACAATACAACCCAAGAACTTTTTGACAAGCGAAAACAAACAGGTGACTGTATTCATATCTCAGAGAATATCTACACGAAAATACATAATTGTTTTAGATTTTATTTGCGATTATAATTATCAAAAAATATGAGCTAAAAGGCAATTTTCCGTTGTGTAAAAAATTTAAAAAATATGTAATTCGAAGTTGGTTCAAATCTACAGGTTACTATTTGTTTACTAACGGTAATTAAATCCATTAATCCACGTAATGATCTATTCTCTGTAGAAGTTACTAGAACCATGTGCAATATAACCCGATAATTCTAAGATAATAAGTAAGAAACAGGGATTTTTTTTTTTTTTGCTGTCGTCAGTCTTTAGACTGGTTTGATGCAATCCTCCATCCCTTCCTATCCTGTGCTAACCTCTTCATTTCTACATACCCCTTACAACCCACGTCCTCAATTATCTGCTTCATATATTCTAATCTCTGTCTTCCTCTACAGTTCTTACCTTCCACTAACAAATTAACCAATCCAGCATGTCTCAAAATATGACCTACCAGCCTGTCTCTTCTTCCTGTAAGCTTCTTCCATAAATTTCTTTTCTCATCCATCATTTTCAAAACTCGTTCATTTCTTACTTTGTCTGTCCATCTAATTTTCAGCATTCTTCTGTAGCACCACATTTCAAATGCTTCAAGTTTCTTTCTTTCCGGTATTCCTAAAGTCCATGTTTCGCTACCGTAAAGTACTGTGCTCCACACAAAGTTTTAAAAACTTCTTTCTAATTCCTTGATCAATATTTGACACTTAATAGTTTCTCTTTTTCAAGAACTCTTTTTGCTAGAGCTATTCTGCTTTTAACTTCATTCCTGCTTCGGCCATAGGTTAGAATTTCTTAACTAATCGATAAAAATTGCGCACGCTCCGGTGGCAATCTCCCTACATACCATTCTCTCTCATTTCATCTATCCACCTACTTTTGCTTTAAATTCTTTCAGTGTCACTTAGTAATTTATTCCAATCCCTCACACGATTTCCACGAAAGAAAATTTTCCCACACCCTTATGACTGAAATAAAATGCCAACTTGTGGTCATGGTCACCTTTACCCTTCCAAACACCTCCAACAGTTGGAGATAATTTACCGGAAACGGAGACGATCACGAAATACATCAATAAAATAAATCATCTTTATTTGGCTTTAAAAATACAATTTCCTTCCCCGCCCGGGCATCCAGATTTGGGTTTTCCATGGTTTCCCAAATCACTCCACAAAATTCCGGGATGCTTCCTTCAAACGGCCATGGCCGAATTCCTTCCCATTCCTTGCCCTCCATCCTTTCCCGTCTCTAAAGACCTCGCTGTTAGAGAGACGTTATGCAGATAAAAAAAAAAATCCTTAGAAAAAATAATAAAAGTGTCGATTATTTTCGGAGGTGTTCGTGGAAGTAATTGGACGTGGAATAAACTGAAGGCTTGGATAAAAACATTAAAACACGAGCAGGAGATGCACTGTTGATCTTCTTGCTGCGAATATGAGTTAATGCGTATTTTGTTTACGTGCCATTAACTGTTGTGGAAGAAGCAGCGAAAAAGCGAGGGGTGAATCGGGATTTTACTGTGTATAAAGGTACGTTTCTATCACAAATATTGAAGTGATTATCAGTATGCACTAGCAACGAATGCTGTCCGTGTAATGGAATTGACACTGGTCAGCGAAAACACCATTTATAGTGTGTTGGTCGCTCTTTGGAGCGTGATACGGCAGCGATTCGGCGTGGCATGGATTCAGAAAGTCCTTGTTAGGTTTCCGGAGTTGTCTGGCACCAGATGTCTACGCACAGGTCACGCAAGTCCCTTAAATTACAGGCCGGTGGTTTGTGGGCGCGGCTGCTGGGAACGAGCATCTCGGAAACGGCGAGGCTGGTAGGCTGTTCGCGTGCTACAGTGGTGAGCATCTATGCAGTATGGTTGAATGACGGTGAAACCACGACTGGGTGACAAGGTGGTGGACGTCCACGCTTCATCACAGAACATGGAGGTCGGAGGCTTGCCCGCTCTGTATAGGCGGCGATATGTGGCAGATATGACAGCAGAGTGTGCTCCGAAACACTTGTGCCTGCACCAGCATCGTATAGTCTCCGATTGAGTACATAACAATGTGGATATGAATTTATATGATGAGTGAATAGTTTCTAGTCACCATTTCAGTGAGTTTCGTAATCTCGGTCCTGTAACTTGTCGTCATTCAGACACCTGTGGCCGTCTCCAGAGCCCAGCGGGAGGCGGTGAGCGCTGTGATTTGCGTAGTTTGCGCCTGACTGCGAAGGCCACCAAACGCCATCGCAAACTTTGATATTAATCAGAGCAGTGCGGTGAACAGCTCCCGGCGTCGGCAGCAATATCGCAGCAGTGGAGGAATGCAGCACATAGCGCCACACACAACACTGTACTACCACCAAGCCTCTGGCCTCGCTGTAACAGTCCCTCAATCACTCCTCCATTCAGGTCGGCTGGAGGGCATACGGTGCTTCGGTACATAACTGTAGTTCAGAGTGCCTGAACAATACGGAGGAAATTATCTTATGTGTCTAAAAGAGTTCTTGTTATCTCGGAAACGGCAATAACGATTTGGGTGATATTTTATATTTAGATAACGTTTTGTGAACAGGTTTCTTCATTGCAAAAAAGCTATTTTAGAAATTGCGAACAATTATTGTTTTTGGTATCTATTAAACGGCTCTAACGCCATTTCGTACACGTTTCAGGTACCAGAAAGCCTGCTGATAGTTAGTTTCTCTTTGGTTACAAAAAGGAACTCTTAAATCTTTAAATCAACATTTCTTTTTTACTAGTTGACGCGTGCGAACAGTATAGTGGTCAGTCACCGAATAGTAATATAATAATGTGGAAATAAGTAAATGCAAGTATTTATTAATGAAATGTATTTTATTCTGGAGAGTAGTAATCAATATCACTTTTTATTTGAAAAGTCGTTATATTTAAGTACTACATGATTAATTGTAAAACATTTAAAAAATCTATATTATAAAATATAGGCTTCGTGATATGATCTTTTTTCAATCTTCTTTATATTATAAAACTTCTTTGAAAACAATATTAACAGTTATGATCGTTGACGTTTTGACCATATGTGTGTTTAATACGAAAATAAATATTAACGAATCCCAAAACTCGTGAAAAAGGATGCCCATACGAAAAAACAGGTTCTGATAAAGAAAATCCTGTCTTTTGAAGCATCTGACCAAGTATTTTATTAACAACGAAGGTTACTTTTTTGGAAATTGTTTTCTTATCATTTGTAAAGGTGCAGTTGATCAGAAGATGTGATGTTGCTGTGAGGTATGAGCATATTTTTACCGCAGTAAATGAATTTAGCACTGATGATGTTCTCATCTAACTGAATTACCACAAATCTAGCACCGTTAATTAATCCCTGATTAGCATTAAGATTTAACGTAATAATAGCAGTTTTCTTTTAAATCAGATTATAAGGTAGTAAAGCAGACCAAGTCGTAAATAGCTCTAGTGATTTGGTAAAATTTGATATGTAGATAACGTTTTGCTTTTGAAGTTTGTAACACGATTAAAAAAAAAAAAAAAAAAAAAAAAAAAAAAAAAAAAAAAAAAAAAAAAAAAAAAGTCTTGTATTTGATATCTCGGAAACGGCTCTAACCTCATCTCGTAGAAATTTCAGGTGCCAGTAAGACTACTGATGTTAGTTAAGCTTCACTTTCGTTGGAGCAAGGAACAGTCCACTATAAAATGACCAGGAAGCCTTAAAGAAAAAAGGTTTACTTTAATAGAAATTAAAATATTGCATATTGAACAGAAATCGAAAAATGCCGTGCCAAGATCGGTCACCCAGGTACTAAATGTTTATGAGCCTGAACCACTATGTGTGTTTGAATATTTGTTTTCTAGAGCTTCCTGTCACGGTCGCCATGTTGTGGCACCTACCACACATATTTCAAATTCTCTGAATTCTGTTACGAAACTCGCCATGTAAAGAACTCCAAATATGAATGCGTTGAGGTTGCGTATAGTCGAATGTTTCAGGCAGAATCGTCCACTAAATAACTCCCAACTCAAGTGGTTAATTCATCGTCTGTAATGATCAGATAGGTTAAATGAGAAGCTATACGGAGCATTCCACTGTGTTGGAAAAACACGTTCAAAATAAAGATTAAAGTCTTTTCGGAAGATTAGCAAGACTCATTAGATCTCGAAATCTGTATAGCTTTTTCATAGAAATATTGCGAGTGAGTGTGCTAGCTGCTGTTAGGGTAATGTTTTATAAGGGACAGGAAACCTTGTCGACACAGACATAGGCGTCGGTATTTGTTTCAGAGCACCAAACAATAAAGAAAAAAGCCGATTACTTTACAATCTTTTAAAGTTACTTTAAAAAACCTTGCAACTATATGAAAATAGTGTTAGATGAAATCATGAAGAATTTGAAAACTTTTGACATAGCTTTAACAGAACAAACGATTCCTATGTGTCGAAAACAGGTTTAAATATGATCTTTTCGCACGACATGAGATATCGAGGTCCTTTAATTAAAGTGCCTAGTGCTGAAATAAATTTAACGCACTTGCAAAATATGACACATACATTCAAAACAGTTTCACGTTGAATAAAGGACAAAATACAACACATACACCAACTGGTCCCACGGATTTACAACAAACGAACCAATTTGTTTTATATTGTATAAACCCTATTATTTTACGCGATGTCAATGAAAATGAAAAGTAGATTACCGTTTTGTTTCAGTATGTTAAGGTGATATATGAAAATAATTATTGTATGTCTTTGATGGATGGAGACAGACTACTGAGTTCTCATCCCCTAAAAACTTCAAAAGGAATCCCTTTAACCAGGTTATCAGTATTGTTGAATATTCAATCGTCTTAGGACGCATAGACCTTTTTGTCACCTATGATATCTACTACTGTTTCTTTGAACTTACTAACCTTCTTTAACATTTCTTCAACTTCCTATATCGTCACTTAGGTTGAAGTATAACTATTATATTTAACACCGTTATTTGTTCAGTATTATCTTTTACTTTTGCAGCAACTTCTTAAGTGACGTTTCATCAGAATGTTATAGCGACATTTTGCGACGCTTTAACCCATCAGCCTCTGAATAGCCAGGATGTAGTTATTTATTTATCGTATGATTGTTTAACAAGGTACACGATAGGACAGATGTACATATCACTTGCTTGTACAATTTCATATCTCGAGATCTAATGTTTTAATCCAGTCAACTGCACTGATCGACGCATCGTGTATTTCCGCTATTGTTCCCTTTTAGGCCCGAAGAGGACAGTCGGAAACTATGTGATGGATTGTCTGTAAGGTGGCTCCACAGTCACAATTTTCAGAATCTACCCAGCCCCATGTGTGTAATAAGTAGCCGCATCTGCCTTGTCCTGTTCGAATCCGACTGATGATTCTCCATTGCCGCCTGGGGAGATCGAAATCTTGTAACCTTACTGAGGGATCCTCAACTAGATTATTATTGGCTACTGATGTAGTGACGCAGGTTGAAGACAGGTGTTGAGTTTAGACACTTCAGTCACCTGTTCCATGAACAGTACACTAGTTAGCTAATATGTCACACGACGCCTGCATGTAATCAACTTTAATGTCGTTAGTGAAGCTTCCACTTTTGTACTCTCCCGTTTCTTTAAAAGTAAAGTGCCACCTTTACATTTACACGTACACCAACACCAAATAGATGAACCAAAGATATCTCAACAAAGCAAAAGAAATTTATAAGGAGCGAACGGGTGTTTCGAGGCATCATTGTATAACATTGAGTTGTCGTTTGACTGATTTTCGAAGACGAAATTGAACATCCGAAATTCAAATTAACGAAAATGCTTTAGGATAACATCAAAGTGCTGTCCGGTAGCTCAGTTTTTAACATGTCTCAGTCGAGATCGAAAGGTCCCCGGTTCGAATCCCTGTCTCAGCTTGCATTTTCATAGAACCTAAACCCGACCTTCACTTCTGGCACAGCTTGTTGTGCAAAGTGTGAAGTACGCAATAATGCTACCGTGGTTTGGATTTCACAGGTACCCTATACGCGGTAGTATTACCGGGATCGTTTAACATACACTAGGACAAGGATTGTAAGCGCAGCTAATAAAAACGCTTTCACCAGATCATTACGACCCCACGCGCTCTCTAAATATGGGTACACTCGTTTCATACAACAAATACTGTATGACGCAAAAAAGGAAAAAAAAAACCAGTAGAACTATAGGAAAAAAATAAGAAAATAGAAAAAATACAGAAAACAATATGACAACAAAAAACACGATCTTCTTAATTTTATAGATGGGTGTTGCATCTAGACGCAAGACAGAAGAAATATGTCCCTACTGAAAAAAGCTTGCTTTATTCATGTGGATAGCGCCAGAATGTTTCGTAGTTCGGATTTGAATAAAATCTGCAAGTCGTCTACACAGGGCAGGGCAGCCGGATGAAGTTCACAGTTCTGTAAGTTTAATACCTGACACTGAGCAAAATACCTTTTTTTGCTTATGGCTTTACGCCTCGTCGACGTCGAGGTCATTAGAGGCAGGATGGGACTGGGGGACAAGGAACGGGAAGGAATTCGGTCATGACCTTTTGAAGGAAGCATCCCGGTATTCGCCTGGAGTGATCTGGGAAAACCATGGAAAACCCACATCTGTAAGGCCAGACGGGGATTCGAAGACACGGCGTACCGAATGCGAGACCAGAGCGTTAACCACTCACCCACCACGCTCGGTGAGCAAACAGATATTGTATTTTGTCCTTATTATAGGATGTTGGTTACTGAAAAGAAGTTAAGCACATTGCGACAGGTTAGATCTATTCCTAACATAAATACACATCCATATTTACGAATGAATTCAGCTAGTCCCAAACAATTGTCACTTGTGGTGAACTGTTTATGTGAACGATCAGTTATCTACATTATTAACATTTACGAATGGACCCCGAGAGGGGTGGGTGAGCGGTTAGCGTTCTGGCTTCGCAATTCTGGAGAACGTGGGATCGAATCCCTCTCCGGGCATACAGATTTGGGTTTTTCATGGTTATCTCAAATCACTCCAGGTGAATGCCGGGAAGCTTCCTAAAAAAGGCCGTGGCCCAATTCCTTCCCGTTCCTTGTCCACAGTTCCATACCGCCCTTAATGAACTCGACGTCGACAAGACGTAAAGCCATAAGAAAATAAGAAGAATTGACCCTGGACCCTATTATATTACACAAAGCCTTAAATCTCATCATGGCTTTTATTTAAGGATTTATCAAAAGTTTCCTCTGTGTAGTTACAACCGGGTATTGTCAGTTCCTAAAACAATGGGGGAGCTTACGTGTTGCCTTCTGTTCGTGTAAATTGAGTTTTCTGTGTATTTTTGTTTGTGAAATGTGTAGTTGATGAGGCGGAGATTCACAAAAATGACTGCGGAAAACTGACTAAAAACCTGAATCAGGACGGCTGGTAGGCGGGGTCGGGAATCGAACCGGGTACAGTTTCACCTCCGCGATCTGTTGTGGTGGTGGGTAAAGAACCTCTATACGTAGTATGAGCTGTACGCCAACTACTAAAACCTTACGATGACTCGTAGCTATGATAAGGTTTATCATCTGCAAGCAAATTATATCACTAAAATACGCTGATCAGCCTGAGCATTATGAACACTTACCTAGTAGCCAGTATGCCCGCCTTTGGCACGGGTAACAATGGTAACGCGTCTTGGCATGGAAGCAATGAGGCCTTGGTAGGTCGCTGGAGGAAGTTGGCACCACATCTGCACACACAAGTCACCTAATTCCCGTGAATTCCGGGGAGGAGGGCGATGAGCTCTGACGTCACGTACAATCACATCCCAGATGTGTTCGATCGGGTTCAGATTTGGCGAGTTGGGGGGCCAGCACATCAATTGCAACTCGCCACTGTGTTCCTCGAACCACTCCATCACACTCCTGGCTTTGTTACAAAAGGCCACAGCTGTTGGCAAACATGGTCGTCATGAAGGGGTGTACGTTGTCTGCAACCAGTGTACTATACTTATTGGCCGTCATGGTGCCTTGCACGAGCTCCACTGGACCCATGGATGCCCACGTGAATATTCCCCAGAGCATAATTAGACGGCCGTCAGCTTGTCTCCGTCCCGCAGTACAGGTGACAAAAAGCTGTTACCCTGGAAAACGACGGATTCGCACCCTCCTATCGGCATGATGAAGAAGGTATCGGGATTGATCAGACCATGCAACCCTCTGCCACTGCCCCAACGTCCAGTGACGATGGTCACGTGCCCATTTCAGTCGTAGTTGCCGATGTCGTGGTTGTAACATTGGCACATGCATGGGTCGTCGGCTACGGGGGCTAATCGTTAGGAGTGTTCGGTGCACTTTGTTTTCAGACACACTTTTCCTCTGCCCTGCATTAAAGTCTGATGTTAGTTCCGCCACAGTTCACCGCCTGTCCTGTTCTACCAGTCTGCCCAGCCTACGACGTCCGACATCTGTAATGAGGGGTGGCCGCCCAACCCCTCGACGTTTTGGACGTGGTTTCACCACTTGTTGAAGACACTCACCACAGCACTCCTCGAACACCAGACAAGTCGCGCAGTTTCCGAAATGCTCGTGCCGAGCCTCCGGGCCATCACAATCTGCCCTTGGTCAAACTCACACCGATCGCGCGCCTTCCACATTCTTAACACGGATAGCAAACCCACTGATTAGAGCTGTAAACGTAACGATGTATTCGTTACTGAGTAACGGGTTCGTCGCCTGACTCGAAGTACCGAATCATTACTCACAAATTTATTTCGTTACTCGCATGTTTCGTTACTAGCATTTGTCGTATAGATACGAACACGTTCCAGCTCCCGTAGGTAACTGATTTTGACAACGTAAAGACTAATTTTGTAGTTTTTATTTTGTTTAACATTAAAATTTACAGAACATAATTTGAAAATAGAAAATTTGTGTGGATAATTAGAGATGGTTACTGTGTTTTCATTGATAGTTCATTAGTGAGATTTATTGATTTCAAACATTTGTGAAATTTGTTTACTTTAAGAATTGATACCTTCTATTTTATTTCATAGTGTAATTTACAATATAAAAGAGTTGTCTAATAGTTTTTTATATACATCTCTGCACTTGTTATGTTCTAATAATATTTAATAAAATTTCAATGGAGCGCACGCTTCGGTGGAAATTTCCCTATACACTCATCTTCCCTCCCCTTTTCCTGGACCCACCTACATTTGCCCTTTCCACATTTTAGCTTTAAATTCTTTCAACGTTTTTGGTAAATTGTTCATCATTACTCTTTGTAACTTATTCCAGCCCCTGACACCCTTAGCTTAAAACGAGAATCTTGCTAAATCCTTGTGCCTGAAATCGAGTGCCTGCTTGTGGTCATGGTCATTTTTTCCCTTCCAAACATTACTTTTAATTCTTATACCAATATCTTTCCACGCCTCATCACCAATATACGCTTTGTACACTCCCATGACCCTCTTCACCCTCCTCCTGTCTTCCGATAAATCGCAATCCAGGTCTTTTATCATATCTGGTAGTATACTGATTGAGTTCTGTGATAATTTTTGCTGTACCAGAATTCCATAAACAAAGAACAAGTTACAATGACTTTATTCCTTTTGCGTGGTGTTAGTTATTGTATTATTACCGCAGGATTCATGTCATCAAACATCAATGCGGTTCTGGCTTTGATGTTGAATGTTTTTTGTAACCGCGACGCGACAACAATTGCGAATTAATCGCATGTTTGTCCTGTACCTTTATATGCTACTGATTTAAAAGATTTGAATATTGATATTTTTAAAATAAAACAATTAACGTGGGAGTCAATAGCATTCTGCATGCAGGTCCGATTTGATGGTATGTCCACATTTATTTTAACAAAGCTATCACAAAAAGAAGAATTTACAGAAATAAATGAAAACCGTAAAGGAATATAGTGGTGAAACCTCCTATTTAAAAACGAAATACTTTGATGAGATTATAATATTTGTTAAATACATGTTCCATTATCACATCAGGCTTCTACTTTCAAAAATAACCGTCATTAGTTATTGTCACTAGATATGTTACAGTCAGGTGAAAGGTCAGGTCTTTTTTTTTTTGTATGCAAACAGGGGTTTGTTTTGAAATCAGATTATTCTTTCGTATATAATATTCACTAAAGTAAATCAAGTGTACATTCAGTGGTTTTCCGTAAGATCCACGTGCTAATTACTTGACTTTAAGTTATGTGCAAATGAACAACTTACCTAAACTTATTTTACTAAATAAACAATTCACTTAAACTTTTGCAAGTACGCACGAAGTCGTCCCGTACGCATGCGATGCGATGCTTCATTCTAGTGTTCGATTGTACCGAAAGTAACGAGTAACGATTGAAAGTAACGGGTACTGATTGGTTTAGTAACGAATACATACGGGTACAGAATCTCTCGTTACTTTTACAGCTCTACCATTGATTCATTGATTCTACATGCACCGTGCATGTGTCTGACTAGCAGTCATTCCTCGTCAGGTGACGCTGCTATCGCCTCGACTGGTTTGCATCGATAGTAGGTAGGTAGTCACAATGTTCTGGCTGTTCAGTACACGTAAGTCGGATTTTACCTAAAGCAGTACTCGTCCTACCCAAAACACATGACGCCATAATGTGTACACGTTTCAAACAATTTTACTGTGCGCAAACCTTTTCCTTATAGCTTTACGCATCGTCGACTCGAGAACATTTAGAGTTGAAAAGGAATGGGAAGGAATTTGGCCATGGCCTTTTGAAGAAACCATCTCCTAATTTCACTGATTTCGGTAAACCACGGAAAACAGATGTCTACATGGCCCGACGGGGAATCGAACCAGTGTCCTCCCACCACGCTTGCTCTGGGCGGTAAGTCCCGTTTCAGGTTTAGATTGTCCCGGTTCATCCCCTAGTGTGAAAAATTCGGTAGTTGAACTTTTCTTGCCTCATATCATCCACTATCTTTGACAAGCAAGTATCTAGTGTGGAATCGGAGGCATTTGCTTCAAATTTGATGGAAAAAATTGAGCCTCTTGCTGTCACTTTTACTGTAGAATATCTCTTTTCATGCTGTATCTATTCACCGTCATCATGTACGAAATGTGTATCTGAAGTCTGGAAAAACGGCTACTAAAACATCTTTAATTTATCCGCGGAAAGAGGTAATAACTAGTTGAGTAGATTCGCGCGAATTACCGATAACTCTCTTAAATGTTGCCGGCCGTCCAACTTCAGCTGGAAACTGTCTCCAACGCTAATTTAAGTTAACCAACTTGAATCTTTCGAAGGCGAAAAGAATCTTTAATTATACTCGAGTGAATTCACAGAAACTCGATCTCACTCCGGATGTGAAAGCTAACTTGGAGCCGTTATAAGATATCTGTAGCTTGTTATAAAGTTTGATTTATCTACCGGCTTTCTTCGCAAAATTCTATGGCTATTAGTAAAACTGCTCTGAAGACACTTGTTCGAAGCCACGTCCGGGAATCCGTATTGGAGTTTTTCATGATTTCCGCAAATTACTCCAGGCCCCATGTCCTTTCAGCTTTGGTGAATGGTGAGCTGATACTGTCATTTCTGTTTGTGTGTTTTTTGTTTGTTTGTTTGTTTGTTTGCTTGTTTGTTTTTAACTTATGGCTTTACGCCTCGTCGACGTCGAGGTCATTATAGACGGGATGGGTTTAAAAACAATGAACGGGAAGTAATTCGACCATGGACTTTTTGAAGAAAGCATCCCGGCAATCGCCAGGAGTGATGTGGGGAAACCATGGTTGACCCAAATCTGAATGCCCAGACAGGGATTCGAACCGGCGCCCCCCCGAATGCGGTGAAATACGTCCAGCACGCGGCTGTGCTGGCCGTAGGTTGTTGCGCCAGCTCATTCTCATGTTTCTATATTCTTGGAAGAGGGCATCTATGTAGTGTTACGTCGTGGAGCACCGGGCGTTCCGTTTTGTCATGAGCGAAAATACGTCGTTTCAAGATTAATTACGAGAAACAACATTCCGTTCCAAGAATTGTATATTTTACAAGAAATGAAGTATTTGTGGGTACTCTATATTTAAAGTCTGAGACTTATTGTTGTTAAAAAGCAGCGTTTTTCAACCAACTTCAATAGCAGGAGAAGTAAAATGAAAAAAAAAAAATAAAATAATTCCAACGACCAATAACTTGCATAGACCTAATTTCCCATCTCCATCTGTATGAGAGTTTTATAAAATCAAATGCCGTCTACGAACAATTGTTATTTTTAATATTATTTTATCGACCAAAAGCGTTTCGCCCTTGTGTTCTATGGCATCATCAGTTGCTGTAAATGTTTGTTATACATGAGTATTATTACAATTATTAAGTAAAACAAATCATTATATATATATATATATATATATATATATATATATATATATATGTGTGTGTGTGTGTGTGTGTGTGTGTGTGTGTGTGTGTGCGTAGAATTAAATTGTAATATATAGCTCATTTGGCTTAAAGAGGCTACATCCTGAAATAAGGATTGATACGGCTGTAATAATAATAACATATACAGGTATTTCGATAATTTTCACATGCCGATCTGGAACAGCACTTTTATGTACATTTACAGTATACATATGTAGATAATGATTTATTTATTTAATAATTGTAATGATAAACATCTAAAACCATATATTTACAGCCGCTGAAGATGTGCCACAACACAATGGCAAAACGCGTCTGGCGAACAGAATAACATTAAAAACAACAGTTGTTCGTAGACGGTTTTTTATTTATAAACATCTATAGATCATAAACTGCGGAATATGGCCTACAACTAGATTTGTATTTGGCTATATTATTCACCACCCCTATCAGTTGTTATCGACTATTAAGGCAGTACTTTTTAACATACTAATAAAACAGTCATTAGTTTAATTCTTAAGGAAATAAAACTCTCTGGAAATGTTTAGTGAATAGACTATCACAGCTGGAAACACCTGATTATCGCTGAAATATTTCACAGCTTTTAGAAAGATTGATTGACAGGTTACTAGCTGTTACCCACGACTTCGAATGCGTGGAATTAGAAATTTATTGTTAAAATCTGATACAGAAAGCTTTAATCTACATAACACGCGCCTTGAAAACCGCTGTGTCGGGAAAATACGACGGTAAATCGCAGCCGTTCACCCTCAACTTTCACGCACAACTTGACATAAAACTGTTTGGCAATTGCATTAAATCGTCTTCGCGTGTCATCAAGTGATAGACATAAAAATCCTTTTTGTTAGGCAGGAGAAAACCTATCACGGGGTTGATTTGTGGTATTTGGAAGTGATATTCTTGTAGCCACTTGCTAAATATTATTCGATATTATAGCACGACAGATAGTTTATGTGTGCCATGCATCTCGGTTAACCTATCGTCATGTTTTAGAATACACAAAGTCACTGCGAGAGAAACAAAGCCTGAGTGACCGATATAACATTACAGAGACTCACACACGCTATCCGTGTGTCTGTCAGTGCCTGGTTAGTTTACAATATTTCATGACAAAATATGTTACTTATCTCTAAATAGTGACCTATGTCGTTCCTAATGATACCTACTTCTCAGATATCGTTAAGATAGGTTTAGCAGTATAATCGTTAAAACATAAGAAACGGGCAGAGTTACATTCGCTTTTATAATGTTACTGTAAATACGTAGGCTACTAGCTCATAGCATTATGTAATACGAGTACGGAATCGATTTCAGGTAAATTACTTTTAATAGTTTATATTATTTTGTCGTGATATCTTTGGTTCAGTGAGAAATCTTTTGTTTTATTATTTTTTTTTTATTTTTTGTATTTGTCTTGGTGCCACCTATTTGATCTTCGTGTACCACAGGTTGCGAAACGCTGTAATATATATATATATATATATATATATATACGCGTGGACTCATAGTTTCATTCCTAGAACTGAATATAGAAGGCTGTATGTAATTTATGTAAGATGCGCCACAAAAAAAAAAACAAGGAGTTTGCATAATATGACGAGTATCCATCATCATACCATTCTACCAATGAACCTGTCTCATGAAGAAAACAAATTTGCGATATATTTAAAAATAGCAACAAACTAATGAGTGCGAAAGGGGGTGTTTAACTGAGGGCAGGTTCAATTTCAGTTTTGTCTTCTTTATTCAGTATAAGCATCAGATTCTTGGGTTCTAGTAACTTTAGCTGCTCGTGCTCTGCTAGAGCTAACCTTAGGTCTGGTTTACGCCTGCGAGGCATGTCAAAAGAGATGACAAAATAAACTGATGCCAGAAACTTTTAGACAAACACAAAATAATAGTATGGTGCAGCGCAAATCAACATCTATACTAAATAATAAGTTTCGTCTGTAAACGAAAATTATTATAACAGATCATACACTAACAGACTGCGAAAGAAACACAGCCTATGCGATCGATAAAACATTACAGACTTACACACGCATCCGTTTATCTGTCACCATTAGGTAAGATATCAAACGCCGTTATTCATCCCTAAAAATGTATCCTGTTCCTTCCTAAAGATAAAAATCTTTCCTTGTCAAATATCATCAATAACGATCTAGAAGTTTAATCGTCAAAACGTTACAGAAAGACAGAGGCTTACTTACGCTTTTATAATATTATGAGCGAAGATAATACACAAACTGACTGCGAGAGAAACAAAGACTGAGAGACCGATATAGCATAAAAAAGTAGACGCTCGTGGAATCGTTGGTGGGAAGATCCTGAAGGATTATTCGGCCGCCTACGATTAGCCAAGCATTCCACCCCTAAATTGATTGGCCCAACGGTTTTAGTTGGAATCTGAACACCAGAACGTCCAAACATGGCTGATATGACCAACAACAAGTCCTAAAAATTCCTGACCTTACCGGGATTTGAATCCGAGACCAGACTCGGAACTTCTCAAGACAAGCGCCCTAACCACTAAGCCACAAAGCCTCTGTCTACTGCGGCTTTACAGAGACTTACGCACGCTAAGCTACTGTCTTTCAGCGTTCAGTTAGTTTTCAAAATTTCATTGAAAGTATATTATTTATACAGGAAAAAATACACTGTGTCCTTCCGGAAGACAAATGTCAAGTTTCATGAAGATTGGTTAAGCAGGCAGAGATACAGAGTTACTTTTGCATTTATAATATTAGTGTACATCATACACAACTAACTGCGAGAGAAACGAAGCCTGAACAACTAATATAGCATAAAAATATAGACGCGCGTCGCATTATTGGCCGGAAGATCCTGAAGGATTGTTCGACTGCCCACGATTTTCCAAGAATTCTATCCCTGAATTGGAATCCGAACAAAGGTAATCCAGACATGGCTCACATGTTTAAAAACAACTCTCAAAAACTCCTACAGGGACTTGAACGAGGGACCATACCCAGAGCTTCTGAAAGCAAGCGCCCTAACCACTCAGCCGCCCACCCTCTGTCTACTGTCTCACACACGCTAAGCGTCTGTCAGTCAGCGTTCAGTTAGACTTAAAAACCGCATTGCAAAATATGTTATTTATACAGAAAAGTACACTATATTGTTTCCAGTGGCAAATAGTTTTGCCTGTCAAACTCCATGAAGATCGTCAAAACGTAACGAACAGGGAGAGAAAGAATTACTTCCGCATTTATTATATTACTATAGATAATGAGACCCGGACAATACGGCGGCCAATGGCTTCGTGTTATTGTTTCCATGTCTGTTGCTGTGTTGGTCTGTAAGGTTTGTAATTTAGTGTTATTATTTCTGTGTTTTTGTTTCTATGTAGTCTCTAATGTTTGGAATTCTGTGTTGTAGTTTCCATGTTATAGTTTTCGTGTCTGTTGCTATGTAGTCTGTAAGGTTTGTAATTTAGTGCCATTGTTTCTGTTTCAAATGTAGTCTATAATGTTTGGAATTCCATGTCATAGTTTGCATGTTATGGTTTCCATGTTCTGTTTCAGTGTTAATCTGTAAAGTTTCTAATTTAGTGTTATTGTTTGTGTGTTTTGTTTCTGTGTTAGACTGTAATTTTTGTGGATATTACTGATCTTGTGCAAATTGTGGTATGGTATGATGTAATTTCGCGAATACTGTAATGTACTAGTCGTATTGATGACTACCAAAAAGAAACACCATGTGAAGGGAAATATATATATATATAACAATAATAAAAAGAACAAAAAGAAAATATACATAAAAAGAACAGTAATGAAAGACTAAAAATGTTAAGTTGTTATTATCTTTGCATAAATGTAATATTAAACCCAAAGTTGTTAATAGCTATAAGACCAAAAATGTAAGAAAAACGGGCAGATGTCACACCAAGAGTGACTGGCACCCCAACCCATGTACAGATAATCCCACAAAAGGAATTAGCAAAAATTTCATGCGTGGCGAGGCATACACTGTTTGATGATGTGTCGTTAACTTCGACTTTGCAGTTCACCTGATGAAGACAGCGGAGGAAGCTGTCGAAACGTCGCGAGTGGCAGAACTTATCCGGCATAACACCCCAGAAGAATTTTTATCAGCAGAGCGCCGGAAAGAATCAATTCCCACATTACTAGAGATGGTTGGCAGCCCTGGCTAACACTCCCACTAGTAAGCAGCTGCTGTACAGTTAGGGGTTGGCGCTCACTTGTCGTGTGTGAAGCAGCTTATCTGATGCTGAGCTGTGGGGATAAGTTCGGGAGCTCTGGCGCTCCCGCCGGGTGATTTGATTAAAAGCTGGGATTGCAGCAGGACGGAGAGTTCTGTACCGCCCCCGCGGTTTGGGCATCCCCCGGTCCATCCACTGAGAGTGCCGAGAGAAGGAAGTTCCCGGTTGTAATCGATAACATTAACTAGCGAAACAGAGTGGTCTGCAATCTACTTTAAACTCTCAAGCGCCTTGCAGTGGTGGTCGTGGTCTGAATGCAACTGATACGTTCCAACCTGCTGCAAACTCCGTTGTGGCTGCACTGCTACATTCGATCGCGTAGGTATAACGGGAGAACGAACCGGTTGTTAAGAGTCTACAATGCATGTATGCTCAAGCGACACTTTCCCGACAGCTGGAAAACTGACAAGGTGACGGCCATTCAGAAACGTGGGGAAGACCAGCGTCTCCCGGTCAACTACAGGCCAATAACCTTACTCCCCTCCTCCTCTATGGTACTAAAACGAATCAACGCCAGTCTAGAGACGGCAAAAACAATTCGCAAAGAGCAATTCGGCTTCCAAAGCCGAGTTGATAGTAATAACCAACTCCTCCGATTAACTGAAGACGTGTCCAGGGGATCCAACATGAGAAACTTGACCACCGGTGTATTCTTAGACATTGAAAAGGCGTTCGACAAGGTGTGGCACGCCAACCTGATCACCAAGCTAAGCACGCAGACGACCATCCGTCACTGTTACACCGGAGTGGTGGTGTAACGGCTAGCGTTCTGACCTCGCATTCGGGAGGACGGCGGTTCGAATCCCCGTACGGGCATCCAGATTTGGGCTTTCCATGGTTTCCCAAATCACTCCAGGCAAATGCCGGGATGCTTCCTTCAAAAGGCCATGGCAGCATTCCTTCTCATTCCTTGCCCCCCATCCTTTCCCGTCTCTAAAGACCTCTCTGCTAGAGATACGTTAAGCAGATAAAAAAGTCATTGTTACGTTCAGTTAATAGGAAGCTACCTCACCAACCGAAAGTTCTATGTCGCGATAAAAGGGCAAAGATCTGGCCTACATCCCATCCCGGTGGGAATTCCTCAAGGATCACCACTCACACCGGTCCTATTCACCGAGTACGTCCAGTAGTACCACGCGTAAAAATTGCACAATTTGCAGACGACACCACCGTATACGCTACGGGCAGCAAACATGATGTAACCATCAACAGACTATAGCGGAGCCTCCAATTACTGGACAAGTAGTGCCGAGTAAATAAAATTAAAGTAAACTTCACAAAATGTGTAGCGGTTTATTTACCAAAAAACGGCCAGCACTTACCAGAAAGCTCAAAATTATGGGTAAGTATAGAGGGGCAAACAGACGATATATCTGTGCCCGCATTTTCACGTGACCAACTTCGACCAATGAGAGAGTAGCGTGAGTAGCCGACGCGATTGCCGCTAGACAAGCCGTGTTGTGCGCGGCTCCGACAAAAACGCGAAGTATGAATTAATTAGTGCGGGATATAGTGAGGTAATGTTTCGGCGTGTTGCCGGGTTGATTAAATAGTTGACAACAATGAAAGTTGGTGGTGCAAACAGAAAAAAACATCAACTTCATTGTAAGGAACAGTGTGTGTGATCTCCGTAATTAATAACTGGTGGTGGTCAAACTCATTATCCAATTGGTGGAAGTGTTAACATACGCAAGGACCTGCATAGAAATAATAATAATAATTGATAAAATTGCAATGGAGCGCCCGCTCCAGTGGCAATCTCCCCATACATACCTCTTTATTCTTTCCGCTTCCAACCTACTTTTTCTCGCTACTAATTTTTACTTTCAATTCCTTCAGTGTTTCCAGTAAATTATTCATTACTACTCTTGGCAATTTGTTCCAGTCCCTCACACCCTTTGCTACGAAAGAAATTTTCCCACACCCTTATGCCTGAAATCAAGTGCCAGCTTGTGTTCATGGTCAACCTTACCCTTCCTAGCACCTCTCTTAATTTTCCCACCAATAACTGTCCTTGCTTCATCACCAGCATAGGCTTTATACACTCCATGATTCTCTTCACCCTCCTTCTAACTTCCAATGAATCTCACTCCAGCTCCTTTATCTTATTAGTTACCGATTGTGTTCTGCGGTAATTTCCAAACACAAATCTGGCAATCCCCCTCTGCACCCCCTACAACTCCAACTCCTCGGAAATACGAAGTTCCAGTGCAGAAATTCGCTGTCATATTGTAAGGTGGTAGTCACAGTAAACATTGAAGACGATTAAAAGTGTTTATTGTATCGCAGCAGCTTCTGACTCTTTATTTTGATAACATGAAACCTTTCAGAACCCTTTCCAACATTCTGTTGGTGGCGACCGTGTCGAACTTGCAGTATTCACAAGTGTGTGTGTGTATGTAATAAATAATTTAAAAAAAAAAGTCAAGAAAATCTCTTTATGATGTTATACTGTTCTCATCAGAGTCTGCAGGTATTTCCTCGCGATTCACCTTTCAATTAAAAAAAAATTACTCGCCGCCATCTTTTCGAAAAAAAAATACTCAACCCCTCCATTTCCAAAAAAAAAAAACAAGAACACGCCGAGGGGTCCTTGCTATAAATAACCTAACTCATAGAGCTCAGCTCCAACTTTTTGAAACAGTGATTCGATGTTGCTGAAGTGTAATTATATTAAGAAAAACAAGGACAGATTTCTTAAATTACTTTGTTGAGATATATTAACAGAACCGGTGATATTTTTTCGATATTTGGTGCGTTATCTCTCACTGCAGTGTTCAGTTGCCACTTTCACTTAGGACAATATGTTTCTTTTCTTAGGCATTAAATTGCTGACTACACTAAATCCTTTATTGATCGTAGGAATGGAATTAAAAACTTCTTTGGTGCAACCCTCAAAATCTGTATTACTGGAAACCAGGGGGTGGTCGGTCTTCAACGCCCCCCGAATTTGTATTGGACCAAAAGCGCCCCCTATGGACTTTTCAACGTCCACAAGGAGGTGATACCGCTACGTTTTTTCTTTATTTTTTGTTTATTGCTTTACGCTTCGTTGACGTCGTGGTCATTAGAGGTGGGAAATGATTGGCGACAAGAAACGGAAAGGAGTTTGGCCATGGTCTTTTGAAGGAAGCATCCCGGCATTCGCCTGGAGTCATTTGGGGAAACAATGAAAAACCCAAATCTGGGTGCCCGGACGGGAAGTTTTTTTAAAGTCAGGTTATTGTTACAGTAAGGTTTGAGTCCAACAAACTTTGTAGCAGCTGCATCTCTTCGGTTAGCACTGGTATTTCACGTTCTATTCACGCGTCAGTGAGAGAAGGTAAGAATTTGGAGCATGGCCACTTTCCCCACCGGTCCGAAACTGGTACTCACCTGTCGAAATCTGCTTCAACACGATGTCCTCTCCATGCTTTGCTCTCTCATTTTTCGAAAAAGTTGCCGCAAATTAAATTGAAAATGCCGAAATATGGGACGCTGCGCAACGCCAAATGTTACCAGTTCTGCAGAATGACACAAAAATGATGGTTACAGATATCATATCAACCTAAACAGGTCCGTTTCGTCATAGTGATCCTTTTTAGGTTGAAAGTGCTCTGGATAATTTTTTAAAAAAATTCGTTCTGTGGCATCCAGCTCAGAAATGGCGCATTTGTTTACAACGGAAGCAAGTGATTGTCTCAGATTGCTTGTATCGATATAAAAATAGTAAGCGTTGTTGTACCACGTATCATCTACATCTATACTCTGCAATTCACAATTAGTGTGGGTGGCAGAGGGTGCTAAGCACCACTCCTAATTCAGTGCATTCCAATCCCGAACAGAACGAGGAAAGAATACATAAATGTATCAGTACGGCATCTTATTTCTCGAATCTTATCCCTGCTGCCATTGCGACCTAAATAGGTTGGCGCAAGAAGTATTTCGTTGCACTCGTAAATTAATGATTTTCCCAAATTCTCCAACAAATTCAAACGAAAATGACGTCGTCTGTCCGCCAAACAATCCCACATACCAGTTCTGTGACACTTACATAAGGACTATAACTAGCAGTCACGAATAGAGCTGTATTACAAAAATGTATTTAGCCAACGTTTCAAGAGATTTTCATTGCTTTTGCAGCGCCGGCAGCATCTAATAGCTGCACGTTGCTCTCAAATTTCGGCAGTTATATCTAAATTCGTGGCGACATGTTCGAAAAAGGAAAGTGCAAAACGTGAAGAGAACGTGGTGTGGAAGCAGTTAAAACAAATTTCAGCAGGTCAGTCCCAGTTTGGGACTGGTGGGGAAAAATGTTTACGATCACTTGCAGGGCAAGGAAATAAACAAAATAATCTAATAGATCTTTCAGTGTACAAAACAGAAAAACAAAATTTCTCATATTTAATCGACACACATTTGGAGGTAAATACGAAATTTAGCGGAATTTGTCAGTTTAATTATTATTTTTTAATGTTCAAAAATATATATCTGCTTAACTAATAAGCGTCACGGATGAGTAGGGAAGTATGCATTGAATAATGTGGACTGAAATGGAGGGATCACTATATCTCATCAAGGGGAGGGGGGGAGGGTTTGATGGAAATCACACGTCAGACTGCCGCCCTGCAAACAACAGTAGAGCTAATAAAAAAAAGAGAGAGAGAGGGAGTGAGATTTCGATCTAACGTTGAGGGGGGTGAGGTGAGGGTTCCACTACCCACTAGAGCAGGTTTTCTGAAACTTATAACTCGAGGTAGCCCTATTAAATTCCCCAAACAGTGGCAAAGCCCTTGAACAGAGCCTTAAAAAAATTGAAAGTAATACAGTCACAAGGAGCAATACGTTATTAATTAATGTGATGAATGGTCTTGTTTTTTGTAGCAAGTTGAGTCCAATCTAGGAGCAATTTTGCTAATTTTCAGTCTCAATTGACCATCGTCCGTGTTTCAAGCTGATCAGCTACCATAACGTAAATCTTGTCACGAACCCCCTACGTTAAACTGGCGAAATCAAGAGGGGTTCGGTTACCCCATTTTGAAAAACCCCCTACACTAGATCTCAGCAGATGTAGAGGGGGGAGGGTCGTAATTTTAGAAAAAAATACCTCACGTGATTAATGAACGCCCCCTAGTGAGACTGGCAACAGAGCGACTGATGGTCGGAGAAGATTATGACTGTTATGCGGAGGACGCGTCGGGTTTGGTGGCGGCGCCTGCCGGTACCTGGTTATGCAGTCCCGCCGGTGAGCCGTGTAGTCGTTGGCGGCGGCAGCGCTGCACTGCCAGGCGCGCCGCACAGTGGCGAGGCAGGACTGGAGGACTGGAGGGGACTGACTGCAGCGCGCGCACCGCCAACACACAAACAGGAACACCAGAACCTCAGCAGTGCGTGAGGACAAACACACAGAGGGATTTTTTAATTTATTTATTTAGCTATAGAGCCTAGTATCTGGAAACTAAAATAGGTCGTAATTTAAAAAAATAAAAATAAAAATAAAACATAAAATAAAAAATAAAACATAGGCCTTAATTAAAAAAAAATCAAGAAAAAAGACAAAACACAAAAAAACAAGGATTTACATCTGACACTTTAACACATATTTCACAAGGAATACTTTTAATTTTTGTGATGTTTAGCTTTAGCAATATCTGTTCAGTTTTTGTTTGTGGGCACGTTACACAGGATTATTTTGCTGTTAAATATACACTGATCAGCCAAAACATTATGACCACCTACTTGTTAAGCCACATTCCCACGGTGCGTTGTGTGGTAGTACGCGCCTTTCATCTTTTACCGCCTGGCGGTGGGTCGAGGCGCGCTGTCCCTACTAGCATATGCGGCAAAGATCAAAGGCGTCCACTACCACGCGCTGAGGGACGCGCCGTTGGTGTGTTGGTCCATCTTTGAAGCGCTATACAGCAGTGATTGAGCGTGGCATGGATTCGGAAACTCCTAGTCAGGTTTCTGGAGTCGTCTGGCACCAGATGTCTACGCACAGATCACGCAATTTGCTTACATTACGGGCCGGTGGTTTGTGGGCGCGGCACCTGGGAACGAGCATCTCGGAAACGGCGAGGCTGGTCGGCTGTTCGCCTGCTACTGTAGTGAGCAGAGTGGTTGAAGGACGGTGAAACCACGACTGGGCGACAAGGTGGTGGACGTCCACGCCTCATCACAGAACGTGGAGGTCGGAGGCTTGCCCGCTCTGCAAAGCGCGATAGGCGGCGATCTGGGACAGAGAACACAAGCTTACCATCTGGTTCCTTACCAATCACAACAACGAACCCACGCCAGCAAAAATAAGGGCCGAACGACTCCTTGCCAAGCTCAGGGAGCACTATCTACCAGCAGATGGCGCACCAACAATAATTGCACTCATGGCTGCCACTGCTGTCAGAAAGACTTCCTGCCTAGGACACTTGTGGCCCAGTCTATTACAATCATAGAACTGCTGAATAAACTTACTACAGTTTTCATCGCCCAGTCATAAAGACCTTTTTGCAGAGACGTTGACCATTCCTGAAACAAACAATAACCAAATAAAAGATAATGTTATTACTAAGGAAAATACACAGACGGAAAAAAAAATCCCAACACCAAGAAAGACTTGTGTTAGATAAACGAAATTTGGTAGGCGTGTTTATACATCTGAAAGATGACATCGATTCAAATTTCGCGCTTCGCGCATAAGTGTGGCGCTAGTAGCGCTACTCAGAGCTTGCAAATCAGGTTTGCTTTAAATACGCGCTGTAAAGTTTGTGAACGTTATTTACCGCTGAGATTTGACATAGTGAGTTGATGTTAGCCAAGAATGCCTTTAAGAAGACGAAGAAGCCATTATCAACAGCTCACCGAGTTTGAACGAGGTCGTGTAATAGGGCTACGAGAAGGTGGATTTTCTTTTCGCGATATTGCAGAAAGACTTGGCCGGAATGTATCCACTGTGCATGATTGTTGGGTGCAGTGGTCAAGGGATGGTACTGCCTCAAGAAGACCGGGTTCCGGGAGGCCACGTGGCACTACTGAGAGGGAAGACCGCCGTATTCGGCGTACAGCTGTGGCGCATCGTACTGCGTCTGCGGCAGAAATTCGAGCTGCAGTTGGTACCACAGTGACACAACGAACTGTTAGAAATCGGTTACTTCAAGGACAGCTCCGAGCCAGGCCCCCTGTAGCGTGCATTCCACTGACTACAGGCCATCGCCGTTTGCGACTCCAGTGGTGTCAAGCCAGAGCTCATTGGAGGACGGAGTGGAGATCTGTTGTTTTTTCTGATGAAAGCAGGTTCTGCCTTGGTGCCAGTGATGGACGAGTGTTGGTCAGAAGGAGGCCAGGGGAACGCCTGCAACCAAACTGTCTGCGGCCTAGACACACTGGACCTACACCTGGAGTCATGGTCTGGGGAGCAATTTCCTATGACAGCAGGAGCACTCTTGTGGTTATACCAAACACACTGACTGCAAATTTGTACGTCAGTCTGGTAATTCAACCTGTAGTGCTGCCATTCATGAACAGCATTCAAGGGGGAGTTTTTCAACAGGATAACGCTCGCCCTCATACCGCTGTTGTCTCGCAACGTGCTCTACAGAGTGTCGACATGTTACCTTGGCCTGCGAGATCACCAGATCTGTCCCCAATTGAACACGTATGGGATATCATTGGACGACAACTCCAGCATCATCCACAGCCAGCACTGACCGTCCCAGTATTGACAGCACAAGTACAACAAGCATGGAACTCCATACCACAAAGTGACATTCGAAACCTGTATGACACAATGCATTCACGTTTGCAGGCTTGCATTCAAAATTCTGGAGGTTACACCGGCTATTAATTTAACAGTATTTCACATTTGAAATGCATTTTCTTGAGCTTAAATTAACCTGTGATCTTGAAAATTTAATCAATTAAACATGTTAACTTGACAAATGCATTGTCCAAATTTCATTACTCTACAATAATTTTTTCTTGGTGTTGGGATTTTTTTTTCCGTCTGTGTATATATGTCAATCACCATCCGGACGAGGCTAGTCCATAAAAGATGAACCAACTGATGACAACCACATGTCAAATGGAAGGAGATGTGCAACCCACGCAAGAACTTCCCCAAACTCTGAGACCAATGTCTTCCCAGATGACTACTGCGAAGGATCTGTGGCAGATCTGGCAGCAAGGTGCTCCGAAACACTTGTGCCTGCACCAGTATTGTACTCCGCCGTCAGATCTGTCACAGATCGCCGCCTATCTCGCTTTACAGAGCGGGCAAGCCTCCGACCTCCACGTTCTGTGATGAGGCGTGGACGTCCACCACCTTGTCGCCCAGTCGTGGTTTCACCGTCCTTCAACCACTCTGCATAGATGCTCACTACAGTAGCACGCGAACAGCCGACCAGCCTCGCCATTTACGAAATGCTCGTACCCAGGTACAGTGCCATAACGATCTGCTCTTTGTCAAAGTCACTTACGTCAGCGGGTCTCCCCATTTGGCTATAGTGAATCCCCACACATCTCTACTCCCCATATATCCTTATATCGCCGCGTATTGTATCCGCAACGTCACAAGAATGTATTCAATCTTGCGGTGGACAGTGGTCATAAAATTTTGTTTCATGAGTGTATGTAGAGAAAATGATAAACAGGGTTCCAGGAATGAAAGAATAAACCTGCAAACAGATCGTATCATGTCATACTATATGACGACATTTAATTTAGTAAAATTCTGACTACTTTAGAGTTATTGATTTTTTAACTTTTTTCGAAATATGCGAGTTTTCAAAGTTTTCTATGACATTTCCACAAATTAAGAATTTTTTAACTCTGTTTTTTTACATTTACTCAAGGATGATTGAGTCATCTAAAACAATATTTCTTTTTTTACTTTTTGCTTTACGCCTCGTCGACGTCTAAAGTCATTAGAGACGGGATGGGACTGGGGTCAAGGAACGGGAAGGAACTCGGCAATGGCCTTTTTGAAGGAAGCATCCTGGCATTCGGCTGGAGTGATTTGGGGAAACCATGTAAAACCCAAATCTGGATGCCCGGACGGGTATTCAAACCCGCGTCCTCCGGAATGCGAGGCCAGAACGTTAACCGTTCACCCACCATGCTCGGTAAAATTATGTTCTTTTTTTTTCTTAAAATGTAAAAAAAAAAAACTTTAAAAAAATCTTCTGTAAGAAGTGTAAACAAATTTATTCAAACGGCTGATTTTAACAGCTTGTGGTGTTAAAAACTATACTAAGCGTGCCAATTACATTAACAAATTGTTTCTTTATTTCCAATTTTAAGATGGTATAATTGTTTAACAATACTTTTTAAATTATGTTTTTATAGTAGTTCTAATGCACGAAGTTTGGTAAGGTGACAGAACCTGCAGTGAAACTTGTTCATTTTGTTTCATACAACTAATACAGCCAACTAATAGTACACACATTAGGTTGTTGTTATTATTATTATTATTATTACTCCGCGATTCACTAAAAGTGTGTGGCGGAGGGTGCATTGCACCTATCGAAAGGGGTTATGGTTTGGAAGGGTTATAAGGGATATGGCAGGAGGCGCCCATGGGCTATTGTGAGGAACCATCCCCGCATTCGCGTGGAATGATCTGGGAAAACCATGGAAAACCCAGATCAGGATGGCTGGAGTGCTTTATCGAAAGCTACTCCTGTCGAATTTTAAGTTTACTCGCCCGGTAAATCCTTTCTATTCCATTCCCTAATCGCTCGTGGGAAAAATGAGTACAGAAATGAATCGGTTCTGGCCCTGATTTCTCTTATCTTATTTTCACGGTCATTTCGAGATATGAACGTTGCTGGTAGCAATATTTGCTGGATGTCATTCCGAAATACATCTGTCGTGAATTTTTCAATTAGCTTTCGTCGAGAGCAACGCCTTCGGTGTTCCAAGTCTTCCCAACCTAACTCCTTCAACATCGCACTTACGCTTTCCCTCCAACTATATATATCTGTCACGAATCGGGCGGCTCTTCTTTGAACCTCCTCTATAGCCTCCATTAACCCCTTTTGATGGCGACCCCATACAGAGCAACAATATTCTAAGTGAGGACGTACTAGTGGCTTGTATACAACTTCCTGAGTGCATTGATTTAAATTACGACCTAGAAATCGGAGCATACGATTTGCTTTTCCCATTACATTCTCGATATGCTCATTCCACGACAAATTATTACGAATTGTTACCCCTAGGTATTTAGCGGAATCTACCGTTCTAAGGACAGTGCCATTAATCGTATATTCATAGTTAAATGGTGTCACCTTTTTACTTACACGCATGACTTGGCACTTTTTAGCGTTTAACTCCAACTGCCAATCTTTACACCACGCAATTATTTTCATAATATCGTCTTGTAACAAAGCGCAGTCGTCCTGGGTTTTGATTTCGCGATAAATTATAGCATCATCGGCAAATAATCTTTTCATCCCCCCTATTATGTCGCATAGATCATTGATGTATATGAGAAACAACAGTGGCCCTAACACGCTTCCCTGGGGAACTCCAGACCCCACTTCAGTAAGTGATGAACGCTCACCGTCGAGAACTACACACTGTGTTCTGTCCTTCAGGAAGTCTGCAACCCAGTCGCATATTTGTCTAGATATGCCGTAACCGCGAAGTTTCTTAAGTAACCTAGTGTGAGGCACAGTGTCGAAAGCTTTTTTAAAGTCTAATAGACTTTGAAATAATGAAGGCTTTCCCCGTGAATTAGGTGGCTAAAACCTCTCGATCTTTCCACTGGAAGAGCGCATCTCAGAGGCGACGTTTCGGAGCCTGACTCTGGTTGCATCTTCCAGCGAAGTGTCGGCTACCAGATGACCCACGCTTATAAGGCCTGCGGTTGCTAGGTGACGGCAGTCACGTGCGTCTGGGGGCCAATCAGTCAAGAGGAGTTGGGGCAGGTTATTTTTCGACTCATATCGCTTTGGGCACCTGTCTTTTAGTGGGATGAGTTTGAATATTCCATCGTGGTAAAAATCCTGACCATGCGTGTTCAACCACGTTGTCGCGAAGTTGAAGCAAATCGTCGGCCTCCTAAGTGATTCTTCAAGTGAGGAAAAAGGTGAAAGTCGCTTGGAGCGAGGAATGGTTGTTGATGATCTTCGACGGTGACGTTTTCTCTACCGGGCAAAAACTTGTGTCATCATTCTGTGACATGCTGACGAGACTTTATCTCTAGCAGCTGCCAATGAATTTACACATTTCGCCCACAGAAATTGAATAACCAAGTGGACTTCTTAACAAGACCAATTATCCAAAGGAGTCGCTGTTTGTATTTACCTACAACTAGCGCTTGGAGCGAGGTCCGGGCTGTAGGGAAGGTGGACGATGATCTTCGACGGTGACGTTTTCTCTACCGGTCGCAAACTTTCGAAGCCATTCTGCGACATGCTGACAAGACATCACAGTCCCTCCGTAAACCTCTACCAGCTTCCTGTGAATTCCAGCCACCGTTACATGTTTCGATCACGGAAATCGAATAATCCCCAGACCAATTTCCAAACGAGTCGCCATTGGTGTTTATGTACAACTAGCGGTGTATATGGTGGGTGGCTGAAACTTCGCACAGTCACCAACTGCACACTACTAGTTATTCACGACACGCAGTGAATATCGTCCTTCTGTCCTTAATTTCTGATCGACTCTCGCAGATTGCTTTAGTCGCCAGTGGCGCAATCAATGCAGGAGGAATGACGTGTTGGTGGGCAGAGATTTATTTCGTTCTCGCCGGCCTTGTTGTCTAGCGGAAGGTGATGAGGCCGAATCTCGGCTGTGGATTGGGGAGATCTCATGAAAATGCAATGGCGGGCGGTCGCCTCGTCACTCGTTTGTGAGTGCTAGAGAGGGGGGGAGCGGAATTTAAAACGACCGAATAAAATGACCCGGTCAAATTGAGCCCGCGTGTGCTGAATACCCTCGCGTCTCCGCTAATATATTCGGCAGATATGAAAGTTGGCTGCGCGCTATCTCCGGAGTATATAAAGTGAATTATGTATTAATATCAGTTTCAAGGGGAGGGGTTCGCTAGGAAGTTGTTCGTCGTGCACTGATTCAGAAAATCACTAAAGGGGAACGCGACAATAAGTCAACGTACTTTCTGTTTACAGTCTAAGATATGGTGACGCGATTTATATATTCTTGATTCGATTTTGTCCAACATTGGACGACGGGAAATAACTGGTTTACTGGTTCGCCTTTTTTTCCCTTCTAGAATTTTTTTTTTTTTTTATTCTTTCACTGGGGTTCCTCCTTCTTCCTCCTTCTTCCCCTTTGTACTTCCGGAACCCCTTGAATTTATCAAATTGAATTCAGTGGCATTGTAGGCCATGTCTCCAAAGTTGCTTAGTAAATTTAGTGTTAACTAGGTCAACCGTGCGAAAATTTCGCCAATACAACGAATAGTATTGTTAGTGCTTTTTAATAGGACGAAAAAAGAACTGCCTCATAGGTATCATTTGTTTGTTTGTTTAGTGTAATAGCTACGAAACAAAATGTCGACTCCAGTGAAACAGTTTATTAATATCTCTGTGATATGTGCTGCTGACATCTAGCGGCTTGGATCTGAACTGTTGTCTCATACCCGCGACCTTCACAGTTATTACTTTTGTTCTCCAAAGGACAACTTCCGAAAAAATTCGTTATTAATTTATAATGTTGCTTTAGTGGAGACCTTAATATCCAATCTTTTACCGGTAAATAATACATCGTTTATCGATTTCGGTTACATATAAAGAGAGATAAATGGCTCATAAAAAAAACACATTACAGGAATAATAACACTTTGATACTGTAAGAGTCAAATTCAGAAAAATTCCTTTTTTAAAGTATGATGTGATGATAAGACCAAAGTAGAGACATGAATCTTTATTTATTATTTAAAGGTTTATTTAGCTTGGCAAGATTACGGCTGTCAAGCCCTCTCTTACATCATACCAGGTGTTTACAATAAATAATATACACTTTACACAAACTACAGTATACAACACTTATGTAACATTTGGCCTAAATCAAGTTCAAGAGTAATACTAACAAAAAAAACTTAATAATATTTATGAGTAAAATACTAACTTAAAACTTAATAGTATTCGTGTTTAACTAGTTAATAATTTAATGGTATAAACTAATGGAAGTGGAAGTTAAAGAAGTAAACGGTACAAACTTAATACTAGTAGGATGTAGAAACAAGACACAAACTAATAATAGGGAAGGCAGAATAAAGAGGTGGGCACTGTATAAATCAATATTATTCAAATCTAAAAATTAAGTTATGCATGGAAGGAGATATCTTTTAGCTAGTGCTCCAATAAATAATACTTTCTCAAAAGAGTTTTAAATGGGCCGATTTTTTTGGTAGTTCTAATTTTTAGGGGAAGATCATTCCACAGTCTAGCCGCTGAAATGAAGAAGGAATTGGCTAGGATTTCCGAGATGTGGGAGTGGATGGGTTAAATACATACCTCATTTATCTATTCCGGTTAGATATCACGGATGATAAATGGCTCATGATAAAAAAAAAATACAGTATGGAAATAATAAGAGTTTTGCCTTTTAACGGTCATATTAAAAAAAAATAGTTCTTAAGATATGATTTGACCATGACCACAAGCTGGCACTAGATTTCAGTCACAACAGAGTTGGAAAATTTTCCTTTGTAGGCAAATAAGTTAAGGGATGAAATACATTACTATGGTAAATGCTTCGCAGTCTACCAGAAAGAATGAAAAAAAAAATGATAAGAGGTTAACAGTAGGTGGGCAGTGACATATCTAAACAACTGAAGATTTGGAAAACAATCATGAAATTGGGAAATTGGTGCGTCGAGAAATTTCCACTATATCGTTTGCTCCATCCAAATTAAATCAAATCAGAACATTGTGAGATCTGTGAAACAGATTTCAGTTACCAGAAATGTAGTTGCATGTCAGCCGATTTTAATGTACAACTGCAAATATATTCAGATCTATTCGCATATCAAATTTTAAATATTCATTATGTGGCCGAATGCAAAACGGGTGTATTGGAAATAAAATACAGTTTACAGTGTAAACTGTAGCCATATAAACGAGTATAAAGTCAAAAGAACATCAGAACGCAACTTGATATTCTTTACGAGGCGATTTATATGGCGTTGTGACAAGCCACAAAGGACGTTGTTAATTTATAGATTGCTTTACCAGCAATCTGCGGTATCCGTATCGCAAAGCAGAAAATACAATGAAACTTCAATAACGGTGGCGGTAATTTCCTTAACGACCTGTCGATGTATGCAAATTCTGCGAGAACATGCATCTGAGGCCTTCTACAGGAATAAAATTGCTGCAGAATTTTCTGGTCGCTATTTCGACAGTCGTGCTTCCATCGGCTGCATACGTACCAGCTAGCAAGAACATAACAACCTTGGAAGGAACCTGTTAAAAATACGCTTAAAGAGAAAGTCATGATAAAAGTTATCACAAAAGTGATCCGGAAAGTAGTGCCGATTTCCGCCGTGAACAGCGCTGACATCTCTGGTGGCCGTTGTTTAAGGTCAGTTAGTTTCAGTCGACTGTCTGCTAATGTCGGCGTCCACTTAAGTAAAATGCTTTACGCCTGGAGACTGGACGGCAACTCGATAGCTCGGCAAACTTCGATGAGTCGATGATGCCCGAAGTGTTAATTATTCTGGTCGACACCAGAGCGCTGCTTGGCTTACCAGGAAATTTCAGATAACTAAATAAATACCTCATTTTTATTTTCGCTTATTTTGTTAAAACGAAGTGTAAATTTAAAAAAAAAATAATTTCATTTGATTTTATTTGTACTTACCATTAAAACCCAATTGTCTGTTATACAGGGCGTTCGCCGGGAAACGCAACCCACTGTTAGCGCTACAAGGAAGAAACTGCTCCCGGCGAGCGAGCGCTCAGTTTCCGGCATTGTTTGACCGTCGGCCGCGGACTATTTCATAATAATTACGCTTCATAAACTTCATTAACTTGTGTGCTAAGCATTTAAATGTGACGTAATTCATTAGCTTACCTTATAAAAGATGCTGGAAGTGTTGACCCTCTTGTGTAATGCACATTTCACATCTTCTGAACATATTTCGAGACACACGCTGCCCTAACTGACTTAATGATTTTTTGGGTGACTGTTCTAGTCGAAAAGCGACATCGTCAATTTTCTCCTCTGTAAGAATACGGTTGACCGACAGTCTCTTTTTGTTAAAAAATGAACCCGTTTCTCTTACTTTTTTAACCAGACGCAGAATTGTTGATTTAGCTGGCAGTAAAGCGCCAGGAAATTCGCGACGAAATTTACTGCGACACTTTTTAAACGACTTCTTCTTCACATATGTATCGTAGAGAAATATTCTTTGTTGCAAACTGTAACGTACCATAATTTTACTCACACTCAAACACGGTACAGATTAATAAGTGTATGAAGCCCCAAACCAGCCAAACCGCAAAGAAACGTTTATTGACAACACTGATTAATAAGAGACTGAAGTCACAAACTATCTACAATGCAAAGAAACCGTTCTTAACAATGTAAGGGTCACTGCAATGCACTGTTGGGGCAGCGGAGGTGTTAAAGAGTGCGGTGATTCACGGTACCGTGTGGCGGAAACTGCTGGCACGACTGACCGAGCAAGTTGCCGACGGCAACAGACTGGGAGGGTAGCGTTTTCCGGCGAACGCCCTGTATAAGTATCTGCAAAAAAAAAAAAAAAAAAAAAAAAAATTAAAAATAAATAAATTGTGGGATAGAAATAAATAATTATAATGCAAGACTGATATAAAAAAATTACAACGCAACTTTAGTTTAAATTTAAATGTTAACTTAATTTATGACGGTTAAATGAATATTTTTGTGTAAGTAGAGCGTGGTAGTGAAGCGGTATCGAAAGACCTCTCATTCGGGAGGACGCGGGTTTGAATCCCCATCCGGACATCCAGATTTCTGTTTTCCATGGTTTCCCCAAATCACTCCAGGCGAATTCCATGATTTCTTTTTTTTTTTTTTCAAAAGATCATCGCCAATTCATTCCCGTTCATTGCCGCCATCCCTTTCCCGGCTATAATGACCTCGACGTCGACGAGGCGTATCAGTTAGTGTAACCAGGTAGTTTCTGCATCATGCGCTTTCAAAAATAGTTAACTTTCATCATTTATCTCACTGAAACTTATCGTTTTTTCGAGATAAAATGTATTCTAAATATTAAAACATAATATCAGTTATAATTATGCAAAGTTTTACTCAAATCTATTCAGTCGTTTCAGCTTGATGTGCTTCCAGGGTGCTTATCCCACGGGAAATCTATCATTTTCTGAATAAAACGTATTCTGAATAGCCTAAGAATTTTATGACAGAAGATAATCAGTTTATTGAGAACTCAGAGAAGGTTCACGCTAAACAAAGGTAGTGACGAAAGATATCGATCAAATTAATAAGAGTTATTTGTTTTTGAAATTATATTTTACTTTTTCATAATAACAAAAATTTTCCGTCATTTAAAATGAAATGCAGTTTTTTAAAAACATTCTAGCAAAACTTTTCCGAGAATCTAACCAGAGAAAACTTAGTCAAGTCACAAAAAATATCGATAAACAGATAGTAATTCATCGCTTTTCCTTTGAAACTTTTCCAGATAAAATTCCATCATTTTGACGGAGATTTAAACTAGCTATACTATAAAACATCTTTGACAAAAATCTTTTAGAAAAGATTTTATCTTGGCTACTTCTTAAAATTACGATATTTTACATGGCCCATTCCATTACATATAATTTTTAATAATTGTTCTCCGAAAAGAATGAAATAAGCACATATTTTTGTTCAGCCGCAATAAGTGCATGTCACCTTTATTGAGGGGAGGAAAAAAAAACAAAAAAAAAAAACACACACACACATAACGTCATTAAATGAGATTATTTCTTTTGGTGGGCAGTGGTCATAATATTTTAGCCCATCAGCGTATATATACTTCTAAAATAATGACATATTTAGTAACTAAAAATCTATGTAATAAAAAAACGAGTTTTGATAATACTATTCACGATATCCCCAACACCGCCTTCCTGCAGCCTAACACTATTTGTTTTTTTTTTTTTTAAAAAAAAAAATGAAAAATACGAGTAGTTTATGCGAAAAACTACATCGTTGTATGATGGCGGATAATCTTTGGCTCAAAAATTAACGAATGAAAGGAAAAAAGGTGAGTGATTGCTTCTAACAAAAAACGGAGAAACACAATTTTTATTTTAAGAACATTAATACCGGAAATTGCATAGCTAAGTATTTTAGATAGCTTGTAATGGATAAATAATGTTTCAGAAATAATGATTTTTTTTCGGTTGTATTGTAATGAAGGTCAAGCTGCTTTTATAACGAACCAATTTGTTTAGTTTGTAATGGAGGCTAACAGTAGGGAGATAGACAACTATTTCTGTTAAAGAGGGGTAGAAACTCCGCTACCTATTAACAAATCATTTCTTTAGGTTTTAACGATCTATCTACCAGTTACGCAACAAACTGATTGATTAGGACCTTTTTTTTTTTACTTATGGTTCTACGCTTCGTCGACTTCGAGGTCATTAGAGGCGGGATTGGACTGGGAACAAGGAATGGGAATGAATTTGGCCATGGCCTTTTTGAAAGAAGCAGCCCGCGTGCGCCTGGAGTGATTTCGGGAAACCATAATAAAGCCGAATCAGGATTACCGGTCGGAGATTCGAACTGGCGTCCTCCCGAATGCGAGGCCAGACTGTTAACCACTCATTCACCACGCTCGATGATTAGGATGTGATTTCGGCTGGCGCATGGAAGATGGATCACGAAATTTTAGTTTGTAACGCAGCTTAAAAGCTTTTGACAGACAGTGATTTTGTTTAGGACGGCATTTCGTATGAACTAATAGCAGTGATTTCTGAACACTGGTTTGAAAAAGCAGTGCAGGATGGTAAATGGCCATCATGCTTCTCACTTGGACGCCGGCTTTTTTCGTTTCGGGTCGGAGCGTTTGAAGGAGTGCGGTGATTGATTAGTCTGCTGCTTGTCCTGGCATCGGTCGCCATCAGGAGCGGCTGTTGATTGATTGCTTACGGTTTTTCTCCTCTTCAGTTAGGAATATAACCACCACATTCTGATTATCCTTTATAGAATTAACCATTTCGCGTAAATAACGACGACAATATATCTACTGCAGTGTTTGTAAGATTTTTCCTACCTGAAAATTTGAAAAATAATTAATTATAATTATTAGATTCGTCTGTGGCAGCTTCCACGTTTTTCATTAATTTGAATAATTACGAATAGATTATCATGCGTAATGAAAACTAAAAATCTCTAAATTGTTTCTGTTATATTTGATAATAACCATAATTTATGATAAATGTTATCTCTATTGGGAAGAGCCTCTTCGTCCATATCTAATTGAAATAGATACATCAACTATCATTTTAAACGTTAAGTTCTACGCTTTGGTAACATCATAAACAAGGAAACAAATTTTTCACGTAAATGTATTAACTATCAAGGTGACACTTGTCGGACGGTTCATAGTCAAGCCACTAGACTTCGGTGGCTTCAGTTAGGATTTATCGCGTTACCAGTAGATAGAAACATCACATAACGGAGTAATACGTATTTGTAAACTGTATGTGTTTTCTACCGTAAGGATGTTTTTCGGATGTCTTTTTTTTCTCTTAAGGAAAAATTTGAGTTTTACTGTATATTTTCTGTGTAAACACTTTACTCACGAAATTTTCTCATGGGCTGTAATACTGTTACTTCCAAATAGCAGCATCTCATATCAAAGTGACACTGAACAGCCAAAGATTCTTGTACACTTTACTAATATCGTGTAGGTCACCAGCGAGCACGCACAAGAGCCGAAACACAACGTGATATAGATGCGACTAATGTCTGAAGTAGTGCTGGAGGGAATTGGCACCATGCATCCTGCAGGGCTGTCCATAAATCCGTAACAGTACGAGGGGGTGGAGATCTCTTCTGAACGACACGTTGCAAGGCATCCCAGATGTGCTCAATAATGTTGATGTCTGAAGAGTTTGGTGGCCAGCGGAGGAGTTTAAACTCAGAAGATTTTTCCTGGAGCCGATCTGTGGCAATTCTGGACGTGTGATGTGTCGCATTGTCCTGCTGGAATTGCCCAAGTCCGCGGGAATGCATAATGGACATGAATGGATGCAGGTGATTAGCCAGGATGCGTAGGTACATTTCACCTGTAAGAGTCGTATCTAGACATATCAGGGGTCCCATGTGACTCCAACTGCACACGCCCCACACCATTACAGAGCCGCCACCAGCTTCAACAGTCCCCTGATGACATGCAGGGTCCATGAATTCATGAGGTTGTCTCCATACCCGTACACGCCCATCCGCTCGATACAATTGGAAAAGAGACTCGTCAGACCAGGCAATATGTTTCCAATGATCAACAGTCCAATGTCAGTGTTGACGGGCCCAGGCGAAGCGTAAAGCTTTGTATCGTGCACTCAGCAAGAGTACACGAGTGGGCCTTCGGCTCCGAAAGCCCATATTGATGATATTTCGTAGAATGATTCACACGCTGACATTTGTTGATGGCCCAGCATTAAAACCCGTAGCAATTTGCGGAAGGGTTGCACTTCTGTCACGTTAAACGATTCTCTTCAGTCGTCGTTGGTACCGTTCTTGCAGGATCTTATTCCGGCCGCAGCGATGTCGGAGATTTGATGTTTTACCGGATTCCCGATATTCGCGGTGCACTCGTGATATGGTCGTACGGGAAAATCCCCACCTCATCGCTACCTCGGAGATGCTGTGTCCAATCTCTCGTGCGCCAACTATTACACCACGTTCAAACTCACTTAAATCGTGATAACCTGCCGTTGTAGCAGCAGTAACCGATCTAACGCCTGCACCAGACACCTGTTGCTTATATAGGCGTTGCCGACTGTAGCACCGTACGCTGAGTGTTCATATATCTATGTGTTTGCATACGCATGCCTATACCAGTTTATTTGGCTCTTCATTGGGCTATAATACCACTACCTCCAAATAGCAGTATCACATATCGCTGTGATATCGATATTCTGTGTGTTTTGTTCGGCTTAGTTGTATTCCAGTGAGGTCTGGGACTCGTTAGCTTCCTTAAAGGGATAGATTCAGGTGTTTACGTCAGTGTATAGGGCTGCACGATAGCATACATCACATGGAATAACAAAGATATTGCTACAAATTAACCGGTTATTCTTTCGACCTGCTACAAATTCGAAATGGTATGCGACTGGGACAAGGAACGGGATGGAATTCGATCATGGCATTTTTGGAGTAGCCTCGCATTCGGGAGGACGGCGGTTCGAATCCCCATCCGGGCATCCAGATTTGGGTTTTCCATGATTTCCCCAAATCACTCCAGGCAAATGGCGGGATGCTTCCTTAAAAAGGCCATGGCCGAATTCCTTCCCATTCCTTGCCCCCCCATCCTTTCCCGTCTCTAAAGACCTTGCTGTTGAGAGACGTAAAGCAGTTAAAAAAAATATTTTTGGAGGAAGCATCCCGGCATTCGCTTGGAGTGATTTGAGGAAAACGTGCAAAACCCAAATCTGGATGCCCGAACGGTGATTCGAACCGCTGTCCTCCCGAAAGCGAGGCCAGAGCGTTAACCGTTCACCCACCACGCTCGGTGTGATTTCATTGGTCGTCGGGTTGAAATAGGCCAACAACGTTGATTTAGATAGATACTGGGGCGGTTTCTATTCTTCGCCTCATAAACTACAAATTTATGACCAAAAAAATAAATAAATATGCAGGCAAATGCGACATTAAAAACGGGTAAATATGAAAAAAACATTTAAATTTGCTATACATCAAAACATGCTCAATTATGCATTATTTATTTTTTCTAGCAGTGTCGCTTTCATGTAGACAGCATAATTTGCTTCCGTGCACTCACTGCACCATTGGGATATTAAATTTTAAATCGTTTTGTTGAAGTAACTTTAATCTCACCAAATTTACAGTATAGAACTCTTTGATCAGTAATAAAATACTCCTCTCTAAATACGCTTACGTAACTTCGCACTGTCAGCAAATTTTATTTTCGGCATGTTGGTAGGTCTACTCACTGATCCACTGCAGATTTAACGATGACTGAGGATATTTCACTGAGACATTGATACAGGCATGCTGCTGCTGCTGCATTGTCGAGATTAAAAGGCGGGCGGAACATTAACGTTTGGAGAGTGACAATAAAGTATAACTTTAATTCTTGACTGGTGAATTCTGACCACAGTGAAAATTAGTTTTTTTTTCCCCTCTCCTGTAGGGGAGAAGTACAGTCATGTGAATAGTTATCTTAATTTCTTCTAGTCTATATCTTGTGAATTCCCGGTGCTATTGAAAACTACCAGATTTTTCCTCAAAATACTACCATATAACCATAAATATTAGCGAAATATGACCAAAACTAGAAAAATGGTCTGAATATGTATTTATATGGTATATAAAATACATTTAAATATATTCAGAAACGTTTAATCAGTAGGATCGTAATTTTTCACGGCGTTGAATATTAATATATTTTTCTCGGGCTTCCAGCCATGTTAAGATGTCACATTTGGGGCTGGAAGCCCGAGAAAAATATATTAACGTTGAATCAGTGTTTAACTAGGCATTTCAGCTGAAAAAAATATGACTCGTCCTAAAGATCATAATCGTAATTATCACGCACAGAACATATTAAGAGATTTTGCAGACAGATGGTAACACGAGGCTTTCCGTCAATAGATTAGGCACGCCGGGGCTATTAGGCCCGGCTAGAGTTCGGATAGGAACACCGTTTCCGCACTCTCTCATGATTCACACTGTCCACCTGGGATAAAAGGTGGCCAGTGTCCTCATCTTGGTGGCCAAATCGGAGGAAGAAAAACAATTGGCTCAGACGAAAAGATTCGGTTTAGGGGGTGTTGTCTGTCGATGACTAAGCCATCGATTGTTTTTTTTTTAAACTGCTTAACGTCTTTTAACAGCTAGGTCTTTAGAGACGGGAAAGGATGGGGGGCAAGGAATGGGAAGGAAATCGGCCATGGCTTCTTTCAAGGAAGCATCCCGGCCTTGGCCTGGAGTGATTTGGGAAACCATGGAAAACCCAAATCTGGATGTCTGGACGGGGATTCGAACCGGCGTCCTCCCGAATGCGAGGCGAGAACGCTAACCGTTACACCACCACGCTCGGTGCCATCGCTTGGACTTGAGAGCAAGTTTACCTGCGGAGGACTCTGAGAGCTAAGGTGCGGAGTTTGACTAAAGTTCGCGCAGAGGTGGGCTCCGCGTTTATCGCGAGACTGCAGCGTGACAGTGACGTCATGGGGGAGGGGCGGTACCCCGGCCGGCGGTGATAAGGGATTATCCGCACAGCGGGAGGGAGGGAGGGGGCCGCGGAAAATAAAGAGCCACCGATAAGGCGGGACGGACGGTGTCCGTACGCGCAGAAAAATAGTCCCCGGAAAGCTTCCGGCTGCGGAGGAATTACCGAGCAATGTCGACAGTCAAACACAACACCTAGACTGGCTAACAGAGCCTCGTAACGCTCTGCACTCGTATTCGGACGGACGTAGGCTCGAATACCCGTCCGGCCAACCAGCCTTGGTTTCCAATGATTTCCGACATCACAAAGGACCATCCTGCACTGCTTCCCGTTCCTTACCCCCAGTTCCTTCCCGAAAAAAAAATCAGTCATTGAGGTTTGCCGAAAGAAGTGGAAACTTAAAACTACGAAGTAACAGTGTTTTTTTTTTGTATTTTCGAATTAATTGTAGCATCAAAAATTAAAATTCAATCATTTTTAAATTAAAATCATTAACATTAATCTCTTTTTCACATCTATATCTGCAAAATATAAATACAACTTTACTGACATAATAATTAATACATATATACAGTATTTATATTTACATGAATTTCAATGAAAACTTTTGACATTATTTTCATTGTTTACATCGTAATTATCGTTAATTTCAACAATACTTAGCTTATTTGTACTATCAATTATTCATTATGTTGTAAAACGATACAATTGACTTATGGTAAGTGAAGTAAAAAGAAAGTACACATATTTTCAACCTGAAATTTCGATAATGTATGCTAATAAACTCTAAATTTGAAATAAAAATCATTTACCTGTTTATTATTATTATATTATTATTATTATTATTACTCCGCGATTCACTAAAAGTGTGTGGCGGAGGATGCATTGCACCTATCGAAAAGGGTTATGGTTTGGAAGGGATATGTGGGATATGGCAGGAGGCGCCCATGGGCTATTTTGAGGAACCATCCCAGCATTCGCCTGCAGTGATCCCGGGAAACCATGGAAAACCCAGATCAGGATGGCTGGAGTGCTTTATCGAAAGCTACTCCTGTCGGATTTTAAGTTTACTCGCCCGGTAAATCCTTTCTATTCCATTCCCTAATCGCTCGTGGCAAAAATGAGTACAGAAATGAATCGTTTCTGGCCCTGATTTCTCTTATCTTATTTTCGCGGTCATTCATAGATATTAATGTTGCTGGTAGCAATATTTGTTTGCTGATATTGAAAAATAAGTCCGTCGTGAATTTTTCAATTATCTTCTATCGAGAGCAACGCCTTCGGTGTTCCAGGTCTTCCCAACCTAACTCCTTCAACATCGCACTTACGTAAGTTGTATCTGTGCATGAAATTTATCAACGGAAGCATATGGCCTGGCCACTGTAACATCACGCTATCCTTCTGTCTGGCACCGTACAGCTAGTTTTGAAAACTTCATAACAAAATATGCTGTTTATCCCTAAAAATGTATCATATGTCCTACCCAATTGTAGACAGTTTTTCCTTTTCAGAATTCATCAAGATAGTTTAGCCGTTTAGTAGTAAAAAGTAATTAACAGACAGAGAGACTGAGCTCCTTTTATAATACGAAATGTGATCAGAACTAAGTTTATAAGACCAATATTTCTCGAGTGTCGTCAGTTATAGAGAAATTAGGAGTCTGTGGTAATTTTAAGACATGAGGTTGGTGACAGTTTCAGCCACCCACCGAATACAGCGCTGGTTACAGATAAACACAAATGGTGACTCATTTGGAAAACTGGTCTCGCCAAGAAATCCACTCCTTTATTCGATCTCTGTGGCAGAAATATGTGATATTGGCTGAAATGCACCTGCATCTGGTAGAGGTTTACGGAGAGACTGTAATGTCTCGTCAGCTTGTCGCAGAATGGAGTCGAGAGTTCGCAGCTGGTGGAGAAAACGTCACCGACGAAGAGCATCGACCACCGTCCATAAAGGGCGGACCTCGATCCAAGTGACATTTACCTTTTTCCTCACTCGAAGGAGCACCTAGAAGGCCGAAGATTACCTTGAGACGAGTAGGTAAAACAGTTCCCGACAACGTGACTGTACATGCCAGGACAGGATTTTTACCAGGAGAGAATATTAAAACTCATCCCATGAAGTGGCAAGTGCCTAAAACGATGTCGAAAAATAAGTTGCCTGTACTGGTTGTATGGATTAAAATGTACACGTTTCACTACAGGCTTTGTGACCTAAGTTTCTGATGCACCCTCTTATTAGTGTGCACTACAAAGACACGTGAATCATTTTCTGCAGTGAGTCTATTTACATGAAGTTTTCATCAGTCGAGCCACCCTGGCCGTGGAGCAGCGAGTGGGTAGAGACTGTAATATCTCATCAGCATGTCACAGAAAGGGGGAAGACAGTTTGGGGCTGGTGGAGAAACCGTCACCGACGAAGAGCGTCGACCACCCTCAGTAACGGGCGGACCTCCCTCCAAGCAACGTTCACCTTTTCCCTCACTCGAAGGAGCACTTCGGAGGCAGACGATTACCTTGAGACGAGTGGGTAAAACACTTCACGACAACGTGACTGAACACGCCAGCACAGGATTTTGACCAGGAGAGAATATTAAAACTTATCCCACGAAGCGACAAGTGCCTAAAACACTGTGGAGACGATGTCGAAAAATAAGCTGCCTTTATTGGTTGTATGAAATAAAATGTACACTTTTCACTACAGATTTATGACCTAAGTTTCTGATGCACCCTCTTATTAGATTATAAAGCTATGTGAATCATTTTCTGTAGGCAGTCTATTTACATGAACTTTTCGTCAGTCAAGCCTCCCTTGCCGTGGTTCAGCGAGTGACTAGAGACTGTAATGTCCCTTCAGCATGTCACAGAAAGGGGGAAGAGAGTTTGTGGCTGGTGGAGAAAACGTCACCGACGAAGATCATCGACTACTGTCACTATAGTCTGGACCTCGCTCCAAGCGATATTTACCTTCTTTCCTCACTTGAAGGAGCACCGAGGAGGCCGACGATTGCCTTGAGACGAGTGGGTTAAAACACTTTCCGACAACGTGGCTGAACACGCCTGGACATGGCTTTTACTAGGAGAGAATATTCGAAGACATCCCACGAAGCGGCAAGTGTCTAAAACGATGTGGAGACGATGTCGAAAAATAAGTTGCCTGTACTGGTTGTATGGAATAAAATATACACGTTTCACTACAGGATTTGAGACCTTTCTGATGCACCGTCTTATTAGTGTAGATTATAAAGATACATGAATCATTCTTTGCAGAGAGGTGTTTGAAGGCTCGCGTCTATTTACATCACTTGTCGTGAGTCGAGCCTCCCTGGCCGTGGTGTAGCCCACTTGCCGTGCAGATTGTGAGCCCTCGCTCACTGACTCGGTCTGGCTGAGGCAGTAAACACGGTCCGGCCACTCAGCCTGAAAGGTCGTAAAGCGAACAGTTGGCAGCACTGCCTCCGGCCTCGCGATTGGCCGGTTGGCTCCCCTGGGAAGGCAGCTGCCCCAGACAGGTGGCTCGAATAAAAGACGACTCCGGCAAACACGGGACAGCGCCGTCGCTACAACTACACAACCAAACAGCAGTTCTAGTATTTAATATCTCTGAAACGGCTCTAACCTGGTATCGTAGAAGTTTCAGGAACCAGTAGTCCTACTAATATTAGTTAAGTTTCTCTTCGATTGGAACAAGGAACCGTGCATTTCAAAATTCCTAAGAAACCTCCGAGACCAAAGTTTAACTTTAATAAAACTTCAAGCAAAAATTTTCATGTTGAACAGAAATCGAAAGATGACGAACGATAATCGGTCACTCAGGCGCTATAAATTTAAGGCACATCGTGTCCGATTTTCCCGAAATTTCGCAAAAAAAACTATGAATTTTCACGGGACTTACGCAGTTATAGAGCTTAGGATTTCACCTAAAACATAACTTACCTACTATGATGCTACGTGAAGCTCCTGGGATCAAAATTAAAACAGTTTAAACACCAAAGTTATAAATTCTTTTTGTTGCTATAATTCGACATAACTTGAAAACTACTTGCCGTATTTGTAGCATAAAATTAAAGATATAGGTCATTAGTTCTTTTGACAGGAAAGGCATCAAAAATTGGTATGACGTAATGAAAGTTATCGATACAGGCTCGTAAGCTGATGCAATTTTTTTTGATTTTCAGAAATCTTTCGACTCTGTACCAAACAACCGACTTTTAGCGAAGATTCTAGCATATGGTATATTGGATCAGATATGCGAATGGACACGATATTTTCTAACTGGCCGGTCACAGTATGTCGTTGTTGACGGGGAAACCTCTTCTAAGTTAGATGTTGCCTTGGTCATTCCTCAAGGAAGTGTAATAGGACCACTATTTTTCCTAATTTTTATAAACGATCTAGGTGACAACGTTAATTTCAGGATGCGATTGTTTGCTGATGATGCACTTAGCTAAAGGGAAGTGAGGTGCTCTGACAATTGCTTAGAAATTCAGCACAATATGGCTGTTATTTCGGAATGGTGCAATAACTTCCGTCGGAGACAAAGTTAATTCTAAATTACGATTCATAGGTTGTATTTTGAGAAATTGTAGTACTCGTACAAAGGAAATAGCGTACAAAACACTAGTGTGTCCGTATTTTCATTATTGTTGTAGAGTTTGGGATCCGTATCGGAACGGATTGATTGACGCGTTAGAGAAAGTACAAAGGAAAACCGCTCGATTCGTGACTTGTTGTTACAGCCCTTACGAAAGCGTCACAGAATTGATACATAGAGTGGGCTGGGATTATTTGGCAGACAGACGACGTCATTTTCGTTTGAATTTATTGTAGAATATGAAAAATTCTTTAACTTACGAGTGCAATTGAATACTTCTTTCGCCAACCTATTTAGGTCGGAATGACCGGAGGGATAAGATTCGAGAAATAAGACGCCGTACTGATGCTTCTTTCTTTCTATCCTCGTGCTATTCAAGTTTGGAATGCACAGAATTAAGATTGGTGCTTAACACCCTCTGCCTCATATTATATTTGTGAATTGCAGAGTATAGTTGTAGATGTAGATGTAGAAAACAGTATTAAATAAATGTGATGCTACCTTAACGCCATCTATTACTTTCTTCATTACTCAGAGTATACTCAATCTCAAAATCAGACAGATGAGTCAGTTAGATCAAAACCAATTTATTTATTCTGTAGAATATTTGACATGATGTTAATTGCAGAAATTCATAGTTAAACAAAACAGTTTCTGTAGGAAAAATAGCGATTGTCGTAGTAAGGAAAATAGTTGGGAAAAAAGTATAACTAATAAGCCAATGTTTCTTGTGCAATAGATGAATAAGAAAGACGTATATGTTTTCCACCGATTATACCTCTGGGCAACACATCACGTAGTATAAGTCTATATCTAAATCTACATATATAGTCTGCAATTAACAAAATTGTGGGTAACAGAGGGTGCTCAGCACCAAAGCTAATCTCTTTGTTGTGCATTCCAATCCCGAATGGTACGAGGAAAAAAAGAATTCATATAAGAATCAGTCCGGCACCTTATTTCTCTAATCTTATCTTTCCTATCATTCCGACTCAGAATGGTTGGTGGAAGAAGTATTTCACTACACTCGTAAGTGTAAGTGGGAGTACACATGTTTTTCAATAAGTTTAAACGAAACGTGAGTCGTCTATCTACCAGACTCTCAGCCTAGTCTACTAATCAGTTCTGTGACGCTTTCATGACTGTAGCAAGAGGTCACGAATGGAGCGGCTCGTCTCTGTACTTTCTCTATACTTTCGATCAACCCCGTACGAAACAGATCCCAAATGGCACAACAATAGTCCAAATGTGGACGGACAAGAGATTTGTACGCATCTCCTTTGTTTGTTCATTACAGTTTTTCAAGACTTGACCTATGAATCGCAGTCTAGAATATGCTCTACCTACTAACGAATTAATATGTAAGTCTCATTTCATGTTCCTTTGTACTGTTACTCCCAAATATTTGATAGAATAGACCATATCAATAACTGAACTGTTTACCTCGTATTTCTGATCAATCTGATTCTTTTTGTTAGTTATGCTCATTGTACGCGTGGCTCGTACCAGTAACATGCAACAGGTTCCCCTGCGCACTCTGCCTGCAATTGCACACTTCCGTCTTGCGGGAGCGGCGACGTGGGGCGAAACACAGCGCCTGAAAGTAGCGTGGCTATAGCCAAACGGCAGACGGTCGAAAAAAAAAATACGTGAACAAACAATGTCGCGTGCTTTGTTTATTGATGTTATTTGCATTCTTATACATAGTTTCTTTTACTTTGTTATAAATTTAATTGTCTCGTTAGCAGAACAGGCCGATGATATTGAGAAGTTACTGAAGTCATTAACAAAATACAGAAAAAAGATTTTGGGCTAAATAGAAACCAAATCAAGACAAAACTGAAGAAATTTAGCTGAAATTATTCCAATAGTACAAAAATAGGATCGGATGCGATAGAAGAAGTTAGTAAATTTCGCTACTTAAGAAAAAAAATACAATCGATGGCAGAAGCAGGAAAGATGTTAAAAGCAGAATAGCACTAGCACAAGGAGCTTTTATTTCAAATATTAATCTACGTCTCTCAAAGAACTATTTAAAACTCTACGTTTGGAGTACAGCACTATATGGCAGCGAAGCATCGACTAGGAAATACCAGAAAGAAGGAAAATTGAAGCATTTCAAATGTGGTGCTATAGAAGAATGCTGAGAATTAAGCGGACAGACAAAGTAAAATGGAACGAGTTTTGGAAATGATGGGTGAGAAAAGAAGTTTATGGAAGAAGCTTACAGGAAGAAGAGACAGGCTGGTAGGTCATATTTTGAGACATGCTGGATTGGTTAATTTGTTATTGGAGGGAACAATCGAAGATAAAAATTGCGGAAGAAGACAGAGATTAGAATATTTGAATAAGAAATTGGAGATGAAAGGGATGGAGGATTGCATCAAACAACCTATAATTTCTTTCCATGCCTCATCCCCAATATACGCCTTGTACACTCCTTTGGCTTTCTTCATCCTTCTCCTGTCTTCCAATGAATCCCATTGCAGCTCATTTATCATATCTGATACTGATTGTGTTCTGCGATAATTTCCAGAAACAAATCTAGCAGCCCTTCTTTGCACCCTCTCCAATTCCTGTATTTGATACCCAAAATGTGGGTCCCATACTACACCACCATATTCAAGCAATGGTCTGACCAAAGTTTCGTACGCGAATTCCCTTACTGCTCTGGTAAATCCCCTCGTCATTCTATCAAACAAGTGAAGGACTTTGAAACCTTTTCTGCTACCTGTCCAATGTGTCCTGCCCAGTGGAGTTTGCTGTCAAATGTTATGCCAAGTTAATTCACACGTCAAGTCTTCAAGAAGCGTCCCCCCCCCTCCCCCCCTTATACTCACAATATAGTTTTAGCGTTTTATCTGCGTACGTAATATGATGACACTTCTTTGCATTTATAGTCATCCCACCGTGACCTATGTGAATGCAACTATACCTTAAATAAAGAGGTTTGCAATAATATGGTGGGGGGGGGGGGGGTCTGCTACACTTTCGCAACCTACCCGAAACCAGTACTAACCTGTTGAAATTTGGCTCTGTAGCTTCATCAACATGTCCTCTCCAAGTTTTGCGCTCTTGCTATGCCGAAAACTTGCAAGGAATTTAATTAAAAGTATAGAAATATGACAGCGACGCACAGCCATTGGGTGTCGCCAGCGTTGAAATATCAGTGACAATCTCTTAAAATGTTTGGTTTAATCCCTTGCTGTAATATTTTCTTGCCGTTTCAGCTTTTCTCCGTTGTAACAAGTCGCACAAAATTAACAAAAAGACAATACGTATTTACCCGAGTTGTAATACGAGGATGGCCGCCATCATATACCGAAACGAGCAACCAGAGGTATTCCATTGCTTCCGTTGTAAACAAATACGCAATTTCCGTGATGGATGCCGCATGGCAAAAATTTCGTAAAATTTTTCACTTGGTCCAGGCGGTATTTCAACCTAACCACAAACTCTATGACGAAACGAAACTATTTGTGTTGATGTGATCCCTGTGCCGGGAATTTTTATGTTATTTTTCGGTGCTGATAACATTTCGCAGTGGCACAGCTTCTCATATTTCGGCATTTTTAATTAAATTTCTAGCGACTTTTCCGCAAAACAAGAGTGCAAAACGTGAAGAGGACATGTTGACGAAGCGACTGAACGAAATTTCAACAGGTTAGTACCAGTTTCGCGCAGGTCCCGAAAGTGGTGCAGCCCCCCATATGGTGTTGCGTACGGCCCTTCCAGTAATATTGCTCATTTGTCTGTCAGTGGGATGAAATAATAATAGCAATAAGACTCGTTTCCCGTTTTTTTATTTGTTTAAAAATGTACAAACTTTAGAAGAAACTGGAAGGGTTACTGATGATTGTTTTATTTTATTAAATTTTAATTAACCTTCACCTTTCGGTGTGTCCCTGACTTGTAAATTTCACTCGGTTGGTCAAACAAGGTATTAATTATGACGGAAATAATTACGTGAAAGAAGAAATGAGTTTTTGTAGATAAACAGTCCACTACGAAACACGTTTTTCTCCACTCTGACCTTCGTCTCGTGTATTATTTATTTAGCTCTAGCTGAGATCCACTATCACGGCGAGCACGTTTTTCGGATTTTTCAACTGACACATTGTGTTGACACGCAGGTTAATTAGACCTGTAAGGTTGCCGTTAATTTAAATGAAGTATTAATTAAGTTCTGTCTGAAGCGGTAGCCCTGTGGTGTTTGTAGTAAATTACGTTGTCGTTGCGTATTTCCGGCTTGTTGATCTTCACCGGACTTGGGGATATTCAGTTTGCTGCAACGCACACCAGAATGTTTCATTTAGAGTAAGTTAATAACTACGTGAAGCGAATTAAATACCACAAATAGGGTACCGGAATGCAACTGAGCTCGACAAAACACGTGCAGCGTATCCATATCTCTGTGATTTATAGAGCTGTTATCTAAGACGTGCGAAAATTTCTCAAATTGGAACTGTATAGCAAAAAAGAAAAGTTTTCGAAACGCAGAAAAAATATACGGAGAACTATTGTGCAAAACAACACACACCCAGTTTATTGATATATCTGTGATCTGTGCTACTGCTATCTGGTGGCTTGGCTTTGAACTGTGTCATACACGTGACCTTCATAGTTAGAACTTTTGCCTTGTAAGGGTCGAATCCAGGAAAATATCTTTGTTAATTTATGATGTTCCCAAAGCGGAAACATTGGTTATTACAATGATAGCTAGTTTATCGATTTTTATTAGGTGTGTATGGAGACAAATGGCCACTCCCTGAAAACATGTTTTATAGGTACATTAGCCCCTTAACTGTCGAATTCCGAAAATTTCCTTTGTTAAGATATGATGTTACTAGAGCAGATATCTTACTCTTGGAGATGATACCTCATTTGTCAATTTCGGTTAGGTGTCAAGGATGAAAAAAAAACAAGTTTCAGAAATATTGACCCTTTTCCCCTTTAATACCGGAGTTTCGAAAAATTCACTTTTTAGTTTCTGATGTTACCAAAGCGGAGATCTGAACCATTAAATTGATACCTCATTTACCGTTTTAATTTCGGTATTAAGGGAGATAAATGGATCGTGTCCAATAAAAACACCTTTTACAAAGCAAATTAGCAGCTTGGATAATGGATTGCTTACGTTTGTTGATGAAGGCCTTTTCGAAAACCGAGCGTGGTGGGTAAACGGTTGACGTTCTGGCCTCGCATTCGGGAGGACGCCTCTTCGAATCCCCGTCCGGGCATCCTGGCAGACTGGTATTATGCTACTAATAATTATACATAAAAATTGCATTTCAGCGAAATAACTGATGGACGTAGTAACCATGCAGCTGGATCAAAGGCTGTAACCCCGTGTCAGCGCCGGACACTGAGACAACGGGGCTGTCTGTATACAAATGTAAGCGTATAACTTTTTAAAAAAATTTCAAAGATCATTGTAGAATTGAATACTATGTGGAAGATTTGGAACCGTTTTTTTCTATCTAACTTTTCTTTTTTCCTGTAATACTACCAGGAAACCAAACGTTCCTGATATTTGTGTTTAGTACACAAAGTTGTGTTGCAGCTGTGTTATTGTGGTGTCGTTGTTTTCTTTCCACCTTACCGAGGAGCGCAGGCGATTTGCACCGGCATAGGTTCCGCGGTGCAAACAGATCGTTGTGTTGGCATTGTGCAACTTGCAAAGTGTAATCTTGCAGAGTGCAAACATACCGCAGAATTAACACGCCGTGCACCCCTGATGCTACAAGCCGCGCCTGCATTAACATTCAGACTAATACCAACGACAAACACGAGAATACGAAGGCGCCTACTGTAAGGGTTTGATAGCGTCTGAGACAAGAGCCTTGGACAACAGCTGTCTGGTTATTGCTGAACAGAATGAATATAGTATCAGGATGCCGAAAAAACAAACGTAAAAACAACAATCAACCACTGTTGAAGCAATTCATGTGTGGTGATTCAGAATGTTGTGAACAACAGCAGGGCGACCTGGATACGATATCTATCCAGTTAGCTCAAAGGTACCTGAATATTAATGCAAAGAAGAATCAGCTTATGAGGTACACAGATAAAAATATCTAAAGCACGAATACTATTATAGGGTGAGCGAGGAATTGTTTCGTTGAAGGCATGAAGTGTAAATATCTTCAGAAATTCGTCTGGGGTGTTCTGCTAGATTAGTTCTTCCATGCGCGACGTTTCGACAACATACTCTGTTGTCTTCATCAGGTGGAAACGTCGAATTCGACACTGCGACAGCAAAAGACGACCAACTACGACCTTTCCACCTGATGAAGACAACAGAGTATCTTGCCGAAACGTCGCGCATGGAAGTAATGATCCAGCAGAACACCCCAGAAGGATTTCTGTCATCTGTACGCTGGGAAACACTCAATACACAAATCTTCACATAACATTTGATAACAAACTCAACTGCAAAGGGCATATTGGACAGGTGGTAGGATTTTTTTAAATTTATTAAAATTTTTATCTGCTTAACGTCTCTCTAACAGCGAGGTCTTTAGAGACGGGAAAGGATGGGCGGTAAGGAATGGGAAGGAATTTAGCCATTGCCTTTTGAAGGAAGCATCCCGGCATTCACCTGGAGTGATTTGGGGAAACCATGAAAAACCCAAATCTGGATGCCCGGACGGGTATTCGAACCGCCGTCCTCCCGAATGCGAGGCCAGAACAGGTGGTAGGAAACGGTTTCAAAATGCTTGATGTATTGGAGACACTAATGAGGGGATCAACTAGGGAAGTAAGAAAATTGCGTCATGAAACTTTGGTCAGACCATTACTGAAACACTATGGTGTAGTATCGGACAAAATTTTCGTTATCCAAAGATTGGGGAGATATATCTGTGGGAATTACCACACAACAGAACTAGTAACTCATACGTTGAAAGAGCTAGAATAGGATTCACTGGAAGAAATGAAGAGGGTGAAGAGATCGCTGGGAGTATACAAGCCGTATATTAGTGAAGAGGCGTGGAAAGATATTGATGAAAGAATTAACAGAGGTGCCTGGAAGGAAAAGTTGAGCAAGATCACAAGCTGGCACTCGATACCAGGCGTAATGGTGTGGGAAGATCAAGGGATCGAGGTAAGTGATGAATAATTTACCAAAAAATAGAAAGGATTTAATATTAAAATTCGTACAGGGAACGGGGAAAAATAGTGTGCCATCCCTAGTGTTACAAATTAAAAAAAAAAAATCAGATTTGTGAAAAAAAAACATGAAAAAAACCTAGCACCCTGTTTTTTTTTCTAAATTTGTTTTTTTTTTTTCAGAAAACAATATATTTCATAAATTATAGTTTAATTTACAGAAGTTACATTTTAAATGTGTGTTTTAAATCTTACTAAATCATATAATGTCTTACATAATGATTCATAAATATATCTATATAGGTAACATAATTTTTTATCCATCCTCTTGGTCAGTACCACATTCAGTAGTATCAGTACTACCAACACTAGTGCGATCAGAGTCGGAATTTTCTGTTTCTTCTTCTGTCTCCTCTAGATCCATAACTTCAGAAGTAGTTACATTTTCTTTTACTGATTGTATTGTACACAAAAGCTTGAGAGATTTCAATTTTAAATTGTGAGCAAAGTACGCACTGTGCATAAAGACTGCGCCGATAGTTCCATATTACGGTCTTTTAAGTTTGAATTTAAATCTATACAATAAGTAATAAAAAGAGGCAAAAAACCGTTGATAAATTTAAAATTCCTAATTTTTTGAAAAGATCCGTAGGTCTACAGATAAATTTGTAGGGCTAACAGCACTAGTTCAAATAGTTAGTATCAATCCAAACGACGGGGATTCCTTCTCGTGCAACCTAGCCTATTAGGGAAATCCCCGTTAGCAAAAGAAAACTTCAGCCAATGTTGATTTTTGTATTTTTTTTAGTGAACCAGAAAAATATAGTAGTTTTAAAAATTAAGATAAGTACTTAGTATAAACTCTAAAACAGTAAAACGATAAATGCCTTAAAAATAAGATATTTAGTAGTTATGAAAAAAAAATGTTTCTTTTCACAGTTTTTTTCGTGTTTTTTTTTTTTTTTTTTTACTAATAATGCCTAGAAAAGAGGGGAAATGCATACAGCAGTAAACAAGGAAATCGTTTCCGTGGTTTTATTTCTGAAGTGAAAACTTCTTCAGGCTCGTTGGGCGATTTTTTTGTATGGTGTTAAATGGAAGGGTTCGCGTCACCGACATACTCTGACGTATTGCGCGTATGATATGCGCGTTGGTCGCTTTTTGGATGGGTATAATCTTATGAGTTCGCGTCACCAACATGCTGTCACATCTGTAACTATAAGAGTGACGTTTTGCGCTTGGACAACAGTGGACGGATAGATTATACTTGCATCTAACATATAAAAATGAATGTTTGTCAGTTCGTCTTCTATCCGTTCCTATACTACTCATCCGATTGCGATTAAACTTTCGTGAGTTATTGTGTGGATGCCTGGAAAAGTTTGCAGCCAAAAAAAAAAAAAAATACAATACCACCCCCTCTTACCCTATACACCCCTAAATTTTTTCAAATAATCTTCCTACAAAACCAAAGTTTTATCCGATTTAGGTAGTACTTGTCACACACATACTTCGAACACGAGGCGGTCTGGTAGCTCAGCGGTCAAGGCGCGTACTTGATAAAGTTTCTTCCTCCGGTCGCGGGCTAAAATCCCGTGGTGAGCAGGAAAGTTTAGGAGTTGTATTTGATTACATCAGATTTGGGTTTCCATGGTTTCCCCAAATCACTCCAGGCGAATGCCGGGATGCTTCCTTCAAAAAGGCCATGGCCGAATTCCTTCCCGTTCCTTGTCCCCAGTCCCATCCCGCCTCTAATGACCTCGACGTCGACGAGGCGTAAAGCCGTAAGTAAATTTAAAAAAAGCTACGCTGGGAGGTTCCGTGGCTCTGATTTCACGTTAAACTGTAGGCCCCTGAGGAAAGGAATTGGCCTTCCTGTGTTTGACACAGTAGCTTTGTACATCTCCTTCGGGAAGTTTCGGCCAACCTTCGGGTTGTGGACTAAGTTAGATTTTCGCCGATACAGTGCCGATACTGCATTATTTATTAACAGTGGGATTTCGTTATCTCCTTCCGACGTGCATTTCTGAGCGCCTCGCCATGCAGCTCGTTCTCGTAGTTCCAGATCACGTCGCATATGCCCCCGCAGCCCGCAATGTCTCTCGCTGCGCCATCTGTATTTCTTGTCCCATTAAACGACAACTTAATGGAGCGGCAGAGACGAATGGCTCGGAATTATTATCGGTCCTCACACTGCGAGGAGACGCATTACAGTGGGCGGATCGAGTCTAATCGCGCGACGTGTAAAGTACTGCTCCGTCTAACAGCTGGAAACTAGGATTTGTTCTAGACGGCTTAGCTACCAACAATCTGCGATCCGTGCTCACTATCACACAGAAATGGTACTAATATATATATATATATATATAAGACTGACGACAGCAATATATATATATATATATATATATTGCTGTCGTCAGTCTTTCGACTGGTTTGATGCAATCCTCCATCCCTTCCTATCCTGTGCTAACCTCTTCATTTCTACATACCCCTTACAACCCACGTCCTCAATTATCTCCTTCATATATTCTAATCTCTGTCTTCCTAAAGTTCTTACCTTCGACTGTTCCCTCCACCAGCAAATTAACCAAACTAACATGTCTCAAAATAGCTTCTTCCACAAACTTCTTTCCTCGCCCATCATTTCCAAAACTCGTTCATTTATTTCTTTGTCTGTCCACCTTATTTTCAGCATTCTTCTGTAGCACCACATGCTTCAATTTTCCTTCTTTGCGGTATTCCTAAAGTCCATGTTTCGCTAATATAAAATGCTGCTCTCCACACAAAGAGTTTTAAAAAGTTCTTTCTAATTCCTAGATCAATATTTGAAACTAAATGGTTTCTCGTTTTCATGGACTCTTTTTGCTAGTACTATTCTGTTTTTAACATCATTCCTGCTTCGGCCATTGGTTGTAATTTTGCTTCCCAAGTAACAGAATTCACTTACTTCTCCTATTGCATATGATCCTATTTTTATATTTAATCTACCATTATAGATACACAATTTTTAGTCGAATTGTAATCCCAAATGGTGTGATGACCTAAAATATTTTTTGTGTATCAACTGCTTTGAGTCAGTAACTTATTCTGGAAGCTATACGTCTATACTATCAATAAAATTGTAACATGAAAATGCCATTTTCACTTCTACATCTACATCTACATCCATACTCTGCAATTCGCAAACATCAAGCACTAATCCTAATTCTGTGCATTCCAATCCCGAACAGCACGAGGAAAGAAAGAATACATAAAAGCATGAGTACGGCATCTTATTTCTCTAATCTTATCGCTCCGGTCATTGCAACCTAAATAGGTTGGTAGAAGAAGTATCTCACTGCACTCGTAGGTCATAGAATTTCTCATATCCTCCAATAAATTCAAACGCAATTGACGTCGTCTGTCTTCCAAACGAACCCAGTCCAATCTATGTATCAATTCTGTGACGCTTTAAGGGCTGTAGCAACCAGTCACGAATCGAGCGGCTCTCCTCTGCACCCTCTCAACTGAGTCAATCAGAACCTTGCGATACGGTTCCCAAACTCCACAACAGTAATCCAGATGCGGACGCTCTATTACTTTATACGCCATTTCCTTCGTATGAGCATTATAGTTCCTCAGAATACGACCTACGAATCGTAATTTAGAATTCGCCTTGCCTACGACGGAAGTTATGTGACAATTTTGTAAAAAAAAATGGCGGTTTGTGGTACATTTTGACGGGGTCCTCGTATTTATAGTGTGGATGTTATCTAATCCCTAGCATACACCGATTACCAAAAAGTATGACGCTTACAATTTAATGTCTCTGGTAACAGTATTGTTTATTTATTTAGCACACATTTCCATGGTTGGTTTATACCATATCAGCAATCATTATTAAGCTTTTATGACTGCTTGGAAAACTGTCAAGATATTCAAACCACCTTAATAAACATGGTGGCAACGATCTAAGCCAAGCACTGAAATATGATCTAAAGAATGAAACAGTACTGTAACCAGAGATATCAAGTTATCTCATACAGTTTGGTAGCCGATGTTTGCTAGAGATTCGGTAGTCTCCACACCATAAATACGAGAACAACCGATCAAAACGCCAGTCTTTAGCAGACTTCGCAGGAGGTTAGTCCCCTGAAGAAGACCATAGACTTTGGTAGAAACGTAGGAATAAGGAGAGTGTTTAGACACACTGTAAATCCAGCGAAGTTACTTAAAATAATTGATTTGGATTCACACGGCCGTGAATGAAAGTAACATCTTGGATAACATAAAATTTCACACTTTTCGCAGGAGTCGTTATTGAAAAAATTACACTTACTTGTCTCTTTTTTTTAGGGGTTTGCGCAGCTTTTTTTTGTGGTCCGATATCGCCAACGTTTCGGCACTACCCTGGAGCCTTCCTCAGGCCTTCTCTCTATCTAGCCGTCTGGTACTTTTTTTTATAAACTTGAACACTAGATTCACTGTTTATTTTTCACCGGCAAAGGTGGTTTTGTTTACTAGCAAATGAACACGTTGTAACAACTACAAGATCGCTCCATAATACACATACCTCTTTGTAACAGGAAATATTCTTTGTCAGAGAAACAAAATCATCTTTGCCGGTGAAAAATAAACAGTGAATCAAGTGTTCAAGTTTATCAAAAAAGGTACCAGGTTTGCTAGATAGAGAGAAGCCCTGACGAAGGTTCCAGGTTGGTGCCGAAACGTTGGCGATATAAACAGAAAAACGCAGTGAAAACACTGGAAAAAAAGAGACATTAAGTGCAATTTCAGCTTGTATAATCGTTTTCTTTTTCGTTACGGCGCGGCGTGTTGTAGGTGGAGCTAGTAGAAAGCTCTGGTGGTGGGTACAGTCGTCTGTGTAGGCAACCCGCTGCGCGCGGCTGTCACTTTGAGCTGCACCGCGGGGCGGTATCGGCAGGCTGGCAGGCGCTACTGTGCGGGCGGTCTGACAACAAGGGGAGCGCCCTCTAAGGACAGGACGAGACAAAGAAAAGTTGCAGCCCAAACAATTCTCCTCGGAGGGCCTTTTGTGAGGGTCCAGAAAGTTCTTATTGTTTTTACTTATCGTGTGCGGTGATACATGTGTTATTTTTATCTCTCCCAAACTTCAGCCCCTTTGACAGCTTTGTCTGGGCTTAAAACTAGGCTTTCGTCAGTTGCTACCAATCGTATATCAACATGGCTGAACAAACAGTCGCCAGTTTTTATTTCTCCTCAATCGCGTTTTTCAACTATACTACTATATAAATATGTAACGAGGATGTCGTTTTTATTATTATACCGGAGTACGGGGCTACTCTACCACATGGCGCCACAGACTCAGCGAGCAGGATGGCAGCGCCACAGAGACTGCAGAGTGACCTGCGAGGGGTCTACTTAAATGCAGCGCACAGCACACGGAGCTCTCTTCCTGCCTGACCGTCGAGGCAACATCACTCCGCTATCTGTCATTGTGTATTGTGCGACTGAGTCTAATAAACCGGATCCTTGTATCCGCTGTGTTCTCGTAGTTACTCTCTACTGTCCGAGAGATATCCACAGCCTACCTTCGCTACTGAGCCATCTATCTCGAACCGGGAACTCCATTCAACCCGTCCAACTCCTGATCTTTCTCGGATGGATTCGACATATATTAATATTGCAATTTTCTTAACACCGCCATGTGTGTAAATTCACAGTCACTGACGATACCCCATTCCATAAGGGCGAAACGTGTCTTAGTATATACGAATAAAACCAGTTGATAAAAGACGGTGTTTTCATTAACAATTGTTTAACAAGCAACTTAGGAAGGATGGCTAATTTAACAAATACGAGAAATTAAGATCAGTTCTGTACAATAAACTTTCTGACCTATCCCACTGACATTCCTTAAGACACCGAAACTGGTTGAGCGGTTTTTTGTTTCTCTTTTCCGCCAGCCGCGAGCATCTGGGTTCGCGGTGGATTACGGCTGAGTTGGCGTAATTCGGATTTCCACCGGCCCGAGCGAAATTTGAGTGCTTTGTTTGCCAAGGAAATTATGTGTGTATCTTCCTTTTACTATTGATCGTTTGCCTGAACATTCAGCGAGTTCAGCTTAGATTGTTCGTGGTTTAATTAATAAGATAAATAACCAGTCCACGGTATAGTTCAGTTTAAACTTGCTTTTATTTTCATAAACACGACGTCAACGATATTGTTTACATGCATACATACAATCCAGAGATTGCATACAATACTTCTTCCAAAGACAATACAGTTCTTGGCCGTCGTAAATTGAGTCGGTGAAAACTGTTACTGTATTTCTGCTGATTTCTTTATATAGGTTCCGTCGAAATTTCTAGAACACTACAAAAGGTTCGGCCAGATATTTGTCGAACATTAACAATACTTAAACAATTGAAACGTATTAAAAACAATCAGAATTAATAATTTAAAATCGATACAAAATTGTCAGAAATGGAAATTAAAGATACTTAAACACAAAATTATTCGCAGAAATCATTTTAAACTGTAGAAAATTGTCCTTTAGACATATTAACGTGCCTTAATACTTGGAATTACAAACAGTTTATCAAGTATCTTGCATAATTCGATCCTTAAACACATTAAATGGTATTTACATAATTTTTTTACAAAAAAACTATCTCTATTTACACTCATTTACAGTTAATTGAAAAACAAACATACAAGATCATATTCAACCAAACTCTAGCTTAGTACAAATGTTTCATAAAATACCATTCCATTTAAGTTTTGGTTTGAGGGCTGTTGCAGTAGCGTTTTACAGTTGATATTTCGCACATCCCGTGAGAAGATCTTGCGGAGAATAGCAGCCTGTGTAACGCTCGTATCTACGCTACAGTTAAAAGGTGAGTGGAAAGGTCGGCGGAAGCGATCAAGAAAAATCCCTCACCGATTAATCAGGATTATGTTCCCTACGGGAAGCGATTAATTACACGTGACTTTCCAGAAACGTTGTGTTTTTATGACGGTAACAGGCTGAACACCAGTGAATCTTACATTGAGAGGTCACAATATTTTGACTCACCAGTGTATTTTAAGTGCCGGCTGTCGCCTCCTAGTCTGTGAACACAGCTGCGCTTTGTATATATTAATGTTCCGCAGAGTCGTTCCGGAACTGTCAGGGGTAATATTTTTGTGCCGTCTCTCTCCTGAGGATTGTGGCGGCAGATGTAGTCGGCACGAAATTTATGTCGGCGTCCACTCGTGTAGATTGCTCAGACGGGGGTGCATATTGCAGCCGGACTCTGACAAATCGTTCAGAGGCGACCACAAGAGGCCGTGCGCCATCAACAAACAAGAGCATCAGCCGTTCACAACCCCTCGTTCCGGAGCTCAGCAGTTAATCACAGCTCCCCGGCAGCGAAGAGGTGGCGCGCTTGCATCCTGTTCGAGGCGGCCAAGACGTGGGTAGTTTTTATCAAGAGTCATACACTGATAAACCAGAATAATATGAACACCTACCTAATAGCCAGTATGTCCGCCTTCGGAATGACGCGTCTTGGCACGGAAGCAATGAGGCTTTGGTAGGTCACCAGAGAGAGATGGCACCACATCTGCACACACAAGTCACCTAATTCCCGTAAATTCCGGAGGAGGTGGCGATGAGCTCTGACGCCACGTTCAATCACATCCCAGATGTGGTCGATCGGGTTCATATCTGGCTAGTTGGGGGCCAGCACATCAATTGCAACTCGCCACTGTGTTCCTCGAACCACTCCATCACACTCCTGGCCTTTGTGAAGTCTCACTTCATCAGACATTGAAATAATAATAATAATAGTATTAATTATACGACTTCGGTTTTACGCAATGTATGAATGTATAACCCGGCTATTTTCTATTCAACCTCACCAGCAAAGCCAGGTTATAACCTACCGATGATGCCTTTTATTTGTTTTGGCAGTTGTGCATATTAATGTAAGGCATTTAGTTGAATATGATGTTGAATAAAAAAGAAAACCAACCATTTATACACCATCAACATTAAACGTTTATTCAAAACCAACATAATAATAACATCTCGCAATCTTAATCCGTGCGCTCTTTGTTTCTCAGCGATCACACACATCTCTCTCTTACTATATATCATTTTCTTTGGCCGCTCCCGCTGACCAAAGATTATTGTCACTTAAAATTAATACTTAAAAACTTAGCGTATATGTTACAAGGTCCCACTTAATCATACATTGAAATAATAATAGTAATACTTATACGACTTCGTTTTTATGTAATGTATGAATGTATTTTTTTAATACAAGGCCGTACAGTTTAGAAGTATGTGTAAAAAGGGGTATATTTAAGTTTTCATAATATGTTTTGTTATGCTGAAGTTGGTAGACTGTAATGGTATTGTTAGTTTAGCAAAAAGAAAAGCGGATTGATGTAAGAATGATGGTGGTGAGATTGATGAATGTTTTTAAAGCGCCATTGTTTGTATTTGACTCCATGAATGCGAGAAGTGTAATTATTTGAGTTGATTCTAAGGGTTAATGAATAGTAGTTGTTATAAATCAACGGATACTTTGATTTCATAGAGAAGTATATAAATAAATTTAATCTGCGAGGTGACAGCCAATAAACGTGTATGACGATATCCTGGGGCCACACATTTATCGTTCAGACCGTGTTATCAATTACAGAAGAGATTGTAACGAACCTGGAAGTAGTGGTAAGACCGACCAGGATTTCATTAATTATAGACGCTAGAAATATAGAGAAAATAACAGTAAAAATAAGGAAAGGATACCTCGCACCTTGTGACATGGCGCATTATCTTGTTGAAAAATGCCACTGCCGTTGGGAACATGGTCGTCATGAAGGGGTGTACGTGGTCTGCAACCAGTGTACGATACTTATTGACCGTCATGGTGCCTTGCACGAGCTCCACTGGACCCATGGATACCAACGTGAATGTTCCCCAGAGCATAATTGAGCCGCCGCCAGCTTGTCTCCGTGCCGCAGTACAGGTGTCAAGAAGCTGTTCCCCTAATACGATGGATTCGCATCCTCCCCTCGGCATGATGAAGAAGGTATCGGGATTCATCAGACCATGCAACTCTCTGCCACTGCGCCAACGTCCAGTGACGATGGTGACGTGCCCATTTCAGTTCTAGTTGCCGATGTCGTGGTGTTAACATTGGCACATGCTCCAGAGGATCATCGTTAGGAGTGTTCGGTGCTCAGTGTGTCCATACACACTTTTAGTTTGCCCAGCATTATGGTCTGATGTTAGTTCCGCCACAGTTCTCCGCCTGTCCTGTTTTACCATTCTGCCCAGCTTACGTCGCCAGAAATTTTAAATGAGGGGTGGCCGCCCAACCCCTGGACATTTGGACGTGGTTTTACCTTGGTTTCGCCACTTGTTGAAGACACTCACCACAACACTCTTCGAACACCCGACAAGCCGTGCAGTTTCCGAAATGCTCGTGCCGAGCCTGCGGGCCTTCACAATCTGTCCTCTGTCAAACTCAGATACATCGCGCGCCTTCCCATTCTAAACACGGATAACACGCTCACTGATACTACATGCACCGTGCGTGTGTCTGACTAGCAGTCATTCCTCGTCAGGTGACGCTGCTATCACCTGGACAGGATTAGATCGATAAATAGGTAGGTAGTCAAAATAGTTTGGCTAATCAGTGTATAAGAGACTATCACGATTTCTAAAGGTTACTGCTTGAAGTCAGTTTTTGATGATTTCTTTAAACCTTTACAGTAGTTGCTTCCAGGATTCCTGCATCTGAAAAATAATTGCTGGTCTGAATGCAAATATTCGTTAAATTTTTTGTTGTCTCTAATATACTTGTCTCGTGCTGGCTGCTCAGTGATACAGCCTGTTGAGGGAGATTTCACAGTCATTCCGCTCGCCAGAAATGACAATACCATCTCGTTTTCCCAGAACGAATTTCACAGATAAGGGGATTATGCATTCCCGACGCAGCGGGATGTCAAAAGAGAAAAACAAACTGGTGAATTCAGGATTGAGGATTTGCCGTATTAATCTGTTCGCGTACGCACGATCCAGTTCCACTGCAAGCCGACGGTTCCGAAAGTGGAGCTCCGTATTTGCATGTCTGACGGACGTTTTCAGTCCAGCTCGTCTGTGTTGGATCGGGGAACTCACTAAGATGGCCGCTCGGCGTACGAAACGACCGTTTCAGAGCAGGAACCGATTTAAGATTCAGGATTATCAGTTACATAATTAAAACAGTAACCCCCGATTTTCTAAGGAACTTGTAACATCGGTTTTTATAACGTCACTTCTGATAGCATTTTTAGTACTTGTATCCGATAATGTATTTGCACTGCAGACATGTAACACACAAAAATATCTGGGAGTGACACTCGACAGGACCCTCACATATAAGAAGCACTGCATGAATTGCAAAATGAAGATCTCTACAAGAAACAACTTACTGCGCAAACTAGTTGGATCACAGTGGGGCAGTCAACCACAAGCTATACCTACATCAGCAATGGCCCTTTGTTACTCTGTTGCAGAATATGCATGCCCAGTGTGGTACTCGTCATCTCATACTAAACAGGTGGATATAGCCCTCAATAACACCTGTAGGCTAGTGACAGGTTGTTTAAAGTCTACCCCAGTTGATAGGCTTTACCAGCTCTCGGGCATTGCACCACCCAGTATCCGGAGAGAAGTGGCTGCGAACAAGGAGAGGACCAAAGTAGAACTGGAAAGCGCTCATCCACTGCACGGCCATATACCACCAGCCCAGAGACTCAAATCCAGGAAAAGCTTCCTCAGAACATCACGGGAACTAATTGGGTCACCTGAAACGGCAAGAGTACAGTTGTGGAAAATGAAGGTCCCTAACATCTCGGGACCACTGACAGTTGCAGAGCGCTTGCCACCTGGTCACGCAGAGGACTGGAACGTCTGGCGGTCCTTAAATCGATTGCGAACAGGAGTGGACAGGTCCAAGGAAAACCTAGTGAGATGGGGTTATACTGATGCCACCATCATTAAGTGAGAATGTGGTGAGAACCAAACCATGAATCATATGCTGGAGTGCCCTATGTGCCCATCATCCTCCAACAACGAAGACCTGTTTCAAGCAACACACAATACACTTAGGTTGCGAAGTACTTGGCGAAATGTGTTTAAAGTTGTTAATTTGCAAAAGGTTTTAACTGTGTATTTGATGTGTATGATTCGATAATAATAATAATAATAATGTATTTATATTCATTTTATGGATTCCTTGTATGTCAATTGCAAGGTGTTTGTTTTCTCGCAATCGTGAATTGATTATTACGTTCAAATTAATGTGTCAATGTGGTTCAATGTATGATTAGAAATATTAATTAAATAATGCTATGTTTAGTATGTTATTATTGCAGTCCATTTTTTCCTAAGTTGCTTGATAAATATAATAAATTAGTTTTTAGTAAATTCAGCAATGCAACTGTTGTGGAATTTTATTTATTCTCGTCGCGATATCTTCAGAAAAGTCATAACCTTTCAACCACTTTCAATCAGTATAATTGCATACAGTACCGCAACAGGCGTGCTTGTTGTGGTTACTGGTGAGCAATTACCACGCCTGATAACGGAAATGTAAATTACGACACCTGCATAGAAGAGTAACAAAACCTTCCTGTACGAAATTTAAAAAAAAAAAAAAACAGAAAATAAATTGCTGAAGATGCATCGAGCTGTGACGAAACAAACCAGAGAATAAATAAAATCCAACTCCAGTTGCACTGGCGTTAAATAATAATGTAATATATTAGACGATGTTTCTTTGACTGCAATCGTAATAATCTGTAATTAAATATTGTAATGTCAGGAGGCAGTGGGGTGCGATACATTCTGAATTATAGCCTGTCATACGCCACTGCAGACGAAAATTTGTGTGTCACACATTTGGCGACAGTTGAAAGGACACAGAAGACAATTGTGGCCACAAATCCTGATTGCTTACCGCACTTTCTGAATGGTACTTGGACCCCTTTTGGATTCACAAATTTTTTCATTTGTCTGTCACATGTTCATCGCTTCTAATTACCTGAGCACAACTTTGGGTTTTGCTAACTTTAACGCAATTGTTGCAAAAAATGGCGAAAAATCATGGGGCGGAGGTGTGAAAATGTTTACAGGGGAATTACTGCAGGATATGAAGAAAATATTTCCTTAAAATAATCTTTCTTCATACCAAATGAAGCTCTGAACCTGCCGGTTATTGAAGGGTCTGAATTTTTTTTTTTTAGTTGAGTTCACAATTTCTGAATGCATTTGTCGAAAAGCGTAAAAGAAATAGCAGTAATGACTAGTGTTGTAAAAAAACAGTTTTTTTTCTGACTTGAAAAAAAAACATGAAAAAAAACTGTGAAAAAAAACATGTTTTTTTTCTGGGACATGTTTTTTTTCATAACAACTAAATTTCAAATTTTTAAGGCATTTATCATTTAATATGACTGTTTTAGAGTTTATACTAAGTACTTATCTTACTTTTAAATCTACTATAACTTTCTGGTTCAGTAGAAAAAAAATTACAAAAATATTGGTAACATCGACTGAAGTTTTCTTTTACGAAAGGGGACTTCCCGAAAAGGCTAGGTTGCGTGAGAAGGAATCCCCGTTCGGCCGTTCCCCATTGTTTGGATTGATACTCGCTATTTGAACTAGTGCTGTCAGGCCCTACAAATTTATCTGAAGACCTACGAATCTTTTCAAAAAATTAGGAAATTCAACTACGGTTTTTTGCCTCTTTTTATTACTTGTTGTGCTTTCCTTATATTCGTATACTTGTTAAACTCGCAGCGTATAGTGATAATACTGAATCATTGTTAGTAATTATGAATAATTTCCTTGCAACCGTTGGCGTAAACCAACGATTGAAAACAAATAAAGCTCCTATTTTGTATGATAATATATTTAAATTCAAACTTAAAAGACCGTAATACGGAACTATCGGCGCAGTCTTCATTCACAGTGTGTACTTTGCTCACAATTTAAAATTGCAATCTCAAAAGCTTTTGCATACAATACAACCAGTAAGAAAATGTAACTATTTCTGAAGTTATGGATCTAGAGGAGACAGGAGAAGAAACAGAAAATTCTGACTCCGACCGAACGAGTGTTGGTACTACTGATACTAGTGAATGTGGTTCCGACATAGAAGATGAATAAAAAATTATGTTACCTATATAAATACATTTATGAATCTTATATGATTTAGTAAGGTTTAAAACACACATGTAAAATGTAAGTTCCATAAATAAAACTATAATTTATCAAATATATAGTTTTCTGAAAAAAAACAAAATTTAGAAAAAAAAACGAGGGTGCTAAGTTTTTTTTCATGTTTTTTTTCACAAATCTGAAAAAAAAACATTTTGTTTTTTTTTTCAGTTTGCAACACTAGTAATGACGGTGGAAGACGACATATATGGGATAGGTTTGGTTAAAATATACCGATGTATCGAAATATCGACATTTTTCATAAAATCGTCGATATTTTTATTCTATATATATCAAAAATTTATATTTTATGGAATACCGATTTTAATTATGAATCTGATATTTTTTATGAACAAAATTCAGTATCCAGTTTCTTGAGTTGAGTTGAGCAAATATCAAAACTTCTGAATGCGTCTTAAAGAAGTGGATTCGTCTGTCGTAGAGGTGTGTCACTGAAGGATTTTTGTCCAACTTAATTTAACAGGTTTTCATCAACTGTCAACAGGATAAAAAAGCTGTTAAATGCTTAAAAGTTTGCGTCGACTTCATGTTTTTTTTCACTTCTTTGAATATTTAGTGTAAGATTATTTTTCATCCTAGATGATTCATCCATGTCTGTCTAATCAACTAACTTAACAGCTTCTGTTTTCAGGTGGCTGTATCATTGGTGAATAACAGTTAATGGATTGACGAACCAAAAGCTACCGTCGACAAAACTTCAATTTGGTCCACACATGACCAACATTACCAACCACTGATAGATAGGAAATCAGACCCAATAGTGATTTGAGTGAATTGTCAAGACTTCACTCCGTATCTTTCAGAAATCGCCTTAGATTAGCTGATATGTCGAGCCTCTTTGTGGTATGTATGAATGGTTTCTGCAGTTAAATCGTCGGCGTTGGACAACAGGAATAGATTAACGGGGAACATATAAAACAGATAGTTCTATTGATGTCTGTATCAGACGAATAGTATATTGAATGATAGTAAAAATAAATAAATCAATAAAAGGATCTAATATTTTTTTAAATATGTTTAATTTTTCAAATTTTCATAAATATTTTGATATACTTGTAGTTCGAGAATATTTTTATATTGTTACTGCCTTCGAGAAAAAATATCGATACCATTTTCTCGATTAATATCGATAGTCTACATATCGATACTATTTTCCCAATTAATATCGATACTATTGTATCGATTATTATCGATTCTATTTTTGCGGTTAATATCGATACTGACGTAAATATCGATAACTAATTTACAGAATTTTTATCTTTTTTTTTTATTTGCCCATTTTTGAGACGGGGTGTATAGGTCGCACAGTGCTGCGGGTTCACGCTGCGCCTGGGAGTGAGGCAGCCTGTATAGCCACTGAGCTCAGCGGGGCGGTGGAATCTGCAGGCGGCTTTCTTCCGCCATTGGGCAACCTCGTCCCCAGCGGTCCGGAAGAAGAGGCCTCCATCTCACGGTACGTTGAGCTCAGCCCCCGCGAGGCGGAACGGAGAAACCGCAGCGGGCGACTTGCCTCGGCGCGCAGAATTCTGAGACGCGCTGCCCCGTGACATCGGTGAGTGCTATTATAGAGGGCCTCGCGCTATTAGGCCTCCCTACTCTGACGACCTTCTTAAAGACCCGCTCAGTGCGCCGAGGCGCCGCACAGTGGACACGGGAGGTACTGCGGGCAGGATCGAGTCCTGCTCCCCGCGTACAGGCCATCCTGACAGCGGATTTTAAACTGTTCCCCGTACTCACCTAGCATACTGCAAGGACGATCCCGCATTTCTGCCTCATACACTACACATTACACAATCAAAGCTACAATTAGCGCTCACAGAACACAGCTTTCAATGTTTTATCGAATTAAATAAATTATATATTTATTTATCGTATGATTTTTAACAAGGTACACAATAGGTTAGGACAGATGTGCATATCACAGGCTTGTACAATTTCATATCTCTAGATCTAATGTTCTAATCCAGTCAACTGCACTGATCGACGCATCGTGTGTTTCCGCTATTGTTGCCTTGTAGGCCCAAACAAGACAATCGGACACTATGTGATGGAATGTCTGTAAGCTTGCTCCACAGTCACAATTTGCAGTGTCTGCCCACCCCCATTTGTGTAATAACTAGCCGATGTCGATTTTAACTCTATACATACTTTTATTTCCGTGTTCTGTCAGTTAATTTATTCGCGGATGCTCGGAAATATTGTTAAATATCGCGCATTAGCAATAATAATGACGTAAAGCGTGACGTCATTGCGCGACGTAATAAAGTTACGTCGTGCCGTGACAGACGACGTCATGACTCACACCTTACTTTTTACTCGTATATTAACAGATAGTGACGCAGTGTTCACCTCCTAGAAGGCACCGAAGCCACCCCAAAATGAATCAGTGGAAAATAAGGGACTTTCTTTCTTTTGTGGTATGTAGAAATATGCTGTCCTAAATGAAATTTCAAAGGCAAAATAAAAACTATACAAACCGAAAATCCGAACAAATCGATAATCCGAACATATCGATAATCCAAACCACCCTCGCTCGGTCTCAATAAGTTCGGATTATCAACGATCTGCTGTATATAAAGTAACAACATTGTTAATTTACTAAGTAACATTCTGCGAATAGCAAAACTTAATTAAAACACTCTTTACTTACTTTTAGAAGAGGGGAGGAAGATTTTTATAAACTTAATAAACGCATTATGACTAAAATAAATAGGCGAAACAAGACAGAATGATGCAATATAATCCTCCCGGCTATTCATCCGGATGGTGTTGTATAAACACGACGTTTCGGCTGCTAGCTCTGCTGTCTTCATCAGGTGTCAGGTCCTTTCTAGCTGTAGCAGGTTGACTGTCACGGCGTCTCCACTCACACATCAAGACTAAATGATGCGAAATAAGATTTCGGAGTATACTGTAAGTCTGTTAAAATGAATCTAAGGTCATTGAGGTAGCTCTCGTAGGAGAGACGCCCAGTTTAGATTCCAGTCCAGTAATACATTTAACACAAAAATCCCTAGCTCTGCGTCTTCCTGGAAGCACCGAGTAGAGTTTACGAGTAGCTTCGCTTACCTTGCCAGATTGCTGGCTCAAAAGGTACACCCTAAACCCTCTCCGTAATGCTGGAGGCAGGGACGCTGCAAACTGGATCCTGCTCCAGGTAGTCTCCCCGCCGGATAAACTTGTGGCGCATACACAAGCCATGGAGGGTAAGCCGGCTCTGCTGGAGATATGGCCGCTTAAAGTGGCGAGAAGGACAGGAGACAAAGCAGGGTCAGTAGCTCAACGTTGCTCGTCTCCGTACTACGTCACTCTGCCGTAACATTCAAAATAGTGAAAAAGTCAATGGAGCCAGTAATATTATAAATATTACAACAACTTTAAATAGTCCACTCCCCCAAATCTGTAAGACGCATTCAAATGCATGCAGACAGTGGCAGGGGCGGATACTGGATTTTGCTTTGGGAGAGGCTTGAGCGGACTTTGGTTTGGGGGAGGGGCTTGGCTAGAGTGGATTTTGGCTGTGGGGCTTGCCTTCAGTGTATTTTGGCTTTGGAGGGGGGGGGGAGAGGCTTGAGTCGGGCAAAATGTAGTATATCACAATGTCGGAGGTGGACCTAGATTCTTTTTGGGGGGGGGGGCTTGAGACCCCTAGCCCCCCCTGAAGTGAACTACACTTAATGGTTCCTTGAGGTTTATTACTATGTACACAAAACACTGGTAAACAATAACAAATGTGGTACAGTTAGCGGATGACCGTCGAGAAATTTAGCCTGGTCCTGATCCGGGGTAGAGAGACGGCTTCTACTTCTCGCGAACTTCCGGTGGTCTTCTGTAGTTGAAGCTGGTTCCGCGGTCAGGCCGGAACTGGCGGTGGAGCGGCCGGCTACGCTTATATAGGCGGCCTGGCGCAGGAATTCCGTTGTGTGGTAGTACGGCGACCTCTGTAAGAAATAGTCCCACTTAGCTTCTAGATGATTCTATTTGTTTTCCTGGTTTGTTTTGATGTCTCTGCGCCTGTTTGGAGTCGTATATGTATCCCGGCGTGCAGGCGCGTTGTGTGTGAGGTCTGCCTGGCAGGGGCCTTTACTGGCAGACTGAACATACCTCCCTCCCGGGGGGGGAGGGGGGGAAGCGATGTCTGCGACGTCTGCGAGGTCGTCTGCCGCGGCGCCCTGGAGCAGACTATGAAGGCTACCTCCAGGGGAGTACGGAGCTGTTCCCCTGGCGATGCGTGCCGACCTGCGTCGTGGTGCAGGTTGTAGTGGAGGTACTTGTGGAGCTAACGGCATCGGTTCGTCGGCGTCGATGGCCGGGGGCTGTACGGGGGGCGCTGAAGATGGTCCCCGCAGGTGGTCGAGAGGCTGCGGCTGAAGGGTGTCGGAGCGACCGACAGGTTGTGGCGTCGTTGGTGGCGCTGTAACTGTCCCTGAGCAACGGTTAGACGGCAGGAGTGGTGGAGGTGGCAGGGAAGGAGAGGAAGAAGTGGATGGCCGTGCCGTGGTGGAAGAGGACGGTACCGTGGGGTAGCGGGGACGTAGTTGGTTTCGATGGCGTCGCAATATCCGGCCATCCAGGCTGACGTCGAACAGTTGGCGGCCCCGGGGCCGCTGGATGACCCCCCGGAAGCCAACCGGCCCGGGAGCCAAACCCGCGGGCCCAGACTAGGGAACCTGGGGTGAAACGGAATGGGCCCGAAGGTACCTGTACTTTGGGCGGGGGTAAGAGGAGATGGAGGAGAGTGCGAGGTTGGCGGCCATGTAGCAATTCCGCCGGGCTTTTGGCCCCCACTGGAGTGGTTCGATAGGAACTGAGGAAGAGTGTCAATGCCTCTTCGAGTTTGTGACTTGTGGTGTATTTGGTCATTTGGGTTTTGAATGTTCTGACTAGTCGTTCCGCCTCCCCGTTAGATTGGGGGTGGAAGGGCGGGGTGAGGAGGTGTTGGATATTGTTGGCGGTACAGAAGGATAGGAATTCCCGACTTCGAAATTGCGGTCCGTTATCTGTGACGATAGCGTATGGTAATCCTTCGATGGAAAAGATCTTCGTGAGGGCTGAAATGGTGACCTCTGTAGTGATTGTGGAGCAACGGACGACATATGGGAAGTGGGAAAAGGCATCCGTCACTAGGAGCCACTGGTGGCCTAGGAATGGGCCAGCGAAGTCGAGGTGAAGCGTTCCCCGGGTCCGGACGGTGCCGGCCAGGAAAGGAACTTTTGAGGGGGGCGGGGCAGTTGTTTGGCACAGATGGTACAGCGCCGCACCATCTTCGTGACATCCGTGGTAAGGCCGATCCAGAATACATGGCGTCTGGCAAGGGATTTGGTGCGGGCAATTCCCCAGTGTCCTTGGTGGAGAGTTTGGAGGATTGTCGGTTGTAGGGATCTCGGAACGACGACCCTCGGGGTGGAATTTGGTTCTGTGCGGAGGAGCACTCCCTCTACTACTGAGAGCTGGTGGCGGATGGAGTAGTAGAACTTGAGGTCTTGATGATGGCGTGGGGGAACGTGTTGCCACCCGTGTTGGATGTGGTGTCGGATGACACGGAGGAGGGGGTCCTCCCCTGTGGCTGCCGCGACTTTTGAGGCCGTGACTGGAAATGTCTTCAGTGCTTCTTGTATGTCATCGTCGATCTGGAACACCAGAAGTTCCGACTTGTCGAAGGCAAGGTCTGGTCCCTGCGGTAGTCTGGATAAGGCGTCTGCATTGGCATGCCTGGAGGTGGTACGGAAATGCATGGTATATCTGAACTGGGACAGGAATAGTGCCCAACGCTGGATGCGGTGGGATGTTTTGGTAGGCAGACGTGTGGACGGATCAAATAGTGATAGGAGTGGCTTGTGGTCGGTAATGAGATGAAAAGAAATCCCATATAAAAGGGAATAGAATTTGGAGCAGGCAAAAACAATAAGCTAGCGCCTCTTTCTCGATTTGAGAATATTTAAGCTGAGCAGCCGATAGGGCTTTGGAGATGTAGGCTACGGGGCGTTCCGTGCCATCTGGTAATTTATGAGACAGAACTGCCCCCACACCGTAATCGGATGCATCTGTGGCAAGTATCAAGGGGAGGTTTGGAGTGTATGGCATGAGGCATGCTGCGGACTTGAGCTGCTGTTTAAGGGTGTGGAATGCGGTCTCGCAAGCTGGGGTCCAACGGAACGGGACATTCTTGCGACAGAGGTGGTACAGGGGTGCTGCCACTTGTGCTGCTGAGGGTATAAATTTTCTGTAGTATGAAATCTTGCCTAAAAAAGATTTCAACTGATGTAGATCCTGAGGCCGAGGTAAGTTGGAAATAGCGTCCACATAGGAAAATGCTGGGGAGATGCCTTCCTGAGCGATGATGTGACCCAGGTAGGAAATGGATTGTTGAAAAAATTGACACTTGGAAAGGTTGCATTTTAATCCTGCTGCACGGAGGCGGAGGAAGAGTAGGCGGAGGTTGGTCATGTGTTCGGCAGCGGAGGGTCCCGTGACGACTATGTCGTCGAGATAGTTGATGCATCCCGGAATATCCTGGAGAAGTTGTTCGAGATACCGTTGAAAAATCGCTGGAGCACTGGCCAAGCCGAACATGAGCCGGTTGAGTTGGAAGAGGCCAGAGGGAGTGTTGATGACTGTGTATTGTCGGGACTGGATATCCAAAGGGATTTGAAGGTATGCTTCTGCCAGGTCAATTTTTGTAAAGTAGGTACCTCCTGCTAGTTTACGGAAGAGGTCGTTCCGGTCTCGGAAGTGGATAGTCGTCTACCAGCAGATGCGGGTTGACGGTGGTCTTAAAGTCACCACAGAGACGTAAGCGGCGTCCTGGCTTCTGAACTATGACCAACGGCGTGGCCCAGGGGCTGAACCGCACCGGCTGGAGGATCCCTTCGTCTTGGAGACGTTGAAGTTCTTCCTGAAGTGGTTGTTGAAGCGCTACGGGTACCTGGCGTGCCCGGAAGTATCGAGGCCGTACGTCCGGCCGGAGTTGGAGTGATGCTTCGAAGTCCTTTGCACAGCCGACGCCTGGTGAGAACAGGTCCTGAAACTCGGTGCAAAGGGCGTCCACTTCAGGAAAAGGAACATGCTGAGATACGAGGTGTATGTTATCCTCAATTGAAAATCCGAATAAGCGGAAAGCGTCCAGTCCAAATAAGTCTGCTGTGAGAGAACTGTTAACTACTAAAAAGGGGACTGAACGATGTACAGACTTATACATGACGTTTGCTGTGAATTGTCCCAGGAGTGCTATTTCCTGTTTGTTGTATGTCAGGAGGCGCTTGGGGGCCGGCGAGAGGGGGGGCGAGCCAATTTGCACATAAGTAGTATAATTAAGCAATGAGACTGCTGCTCCTGTGTCGACTTGTAGGCGCAGGGGCTTGCCATTGACCGTAACGTCAATAAAAAGTTTGGATGCTGTGGAAGTGTCTACCTGATTGATATCCATAGGTGCGCCGCTCAACCTGTCTTGGTAAGACCCTGGGCGGCGAGAGCCGGGATTGGCATTGGTGGTGTTGGTGCGGCAGACGGACGCCAGGTGTCCTTCCTTGCCGCAACGTGAGCATTCAGCCCAACGATCCGGACAATTTTCCCTCTCATGTGCTGAATAACAGGCGGGGCAGGAGGGTAGGCGGAGCGGGCTGCGGCGTCGGCGCTGCGGGATCCGCTGCTGCTGCC
>CM061914.1:189156622-189240699 GCA_031002005.1 Vandiemenella viatica | reverse complement strand
CGTTGCCAAGTGTTGCCCTGAGCAATTTGCGCAGAGATGTGGAGCTGTCTTGGGGCATGAGTCGGCATTGTGTTCCATTGTGCAGAAACTGCATCGAACCTTACTGCGGCATTGGTTACTGCCATGACCAAAGCGTAAACATTTAAAGCACTGAATGACGGCGGGGATGTAGGGTTCAACTTTGCATCTTACACCGTGTATGCACACAAATTGAGGGAGAAGTTGTGATCTAAAGGTTAGAACGCATACCGGTAGTGGAATTACTTCTTGTTGCCCTAGTTTAACAACTTTTTTTGTGAATCGCCTAATATTTAGTACTGGGAACTCACACTCTATTACTGAGAGGATTTCGGTGTCACTAAGTGAAGTATCGACATTTCTCACCCACACCCTGTTTTTGAATCATAGATTTTGGGATATACGCCTCCAAGTTATTTCTGATGAAGACTTCAGATTTTACAAGATTGTTTGCCGAGTCTCTATTGCTAGATTCTATCTTGATTCTATTCCGACCGCAGCTTGAGATGTTTACTAGGTTGTTTGATGTCATGAAACCCTGCTCCCTCAGTAGTTTTCCTATCGACATCGGGTGGATACGCCCAACGTTCTTGTCTTTTCCTTCAACTATTACTACATACGGTCCACTGTCACTTGGTTCATACCTGTTGTTCTCTGAGCACTGCTGTGGAATCTGCAGGTTGTTGACAGCAGTGTGTGCCGGTGCCAGTGACGCTGTCGTGATGTGTGAGGCTGCTGGGCTCTGCTGTAGACACTGCGGGTTGTTGGCGGTAGATAGTGCCGGTGCCTGTGGCGGTGCCATGCTGTATGAAGCTGCTGGGCTCTGCTGTGGACGCTGCGAGTTGTTGACAATAGTGAGTTCTGATGCCAGTGGCAGTGCCATGCTTTGAAGGTCTGCTAGGCTCTGCGATCTTATGCCGTCTGACGACAGTCGTGCGATTTTCTCTGTCGCGCGCGTGGAACTTCTTCTGTCTCCTTCTTCCGGTACCTGGCGTTTGGTGGACTTGACACTCGAGAGTTGGTAGCCGCACATGGGGTCGTCTGTCTCCGGTTCAGGTAGGTTAGGTGTGGTGTTGGCTGGGTTGGTTTCTTCTGTTGGTTGGTTGGTAATCGTATTCAGTGCTGTTGATATTACCATACTTGTTGGAGGCTGAATGAGATTTGTCTCTCTAGTTGAGGTATCCTCTATGTTGTGAGTACCTCCTTCACCATATAATCCTCCAAACATCGTCGGCGCTATTCGCTCTGATAAAGTTTAGAGATGATTCCGGTGGTTAACAGATTAGGTGGATGTCAAGCGTCGATGATTTCAGTTCAACAAGTATCTATGTTTCGCTTTTGACTAAATACTGGTTATTCACTGTACCCTTGACTGGGAAAACTGTAACTTCCTGGTCCGTTTATAACACAACAACTGTACTAAGCCGCTTCGCGCGCACAAGGAAGTTTCTCCTCCGAAGGTTGCGACTCGACTGATTGAAACTGTTGTGCCGCGACTGTAAATGCGTGGGGGGGGGGGAAAGGGGGGGGGATATTTACGAGTGGATAAACAGTTTACGCGTGTGAACGAGTGACTGAGTTTGACTACAGCGCTGCTGACAGCGAGTGCATAAACTCTGCTTCCCAATTCTGAACTGTACGTCTTTAGTGAAGAAGTCAGGTCGACTAATCTTAAGCCAACTGGTGGTTCACTTCGGAAAACAGTGAATGAAACCAGCAACTTCAATAATAATAAAAGTGTGTACTTTTGAATGCTCCTGTTGACTGTTGTTGTTTTGTGATCCTATGCTAGTAACCTTTCCAGTAATTTACCAAGTGATTTCTGTATGGTCTTAGGAATTATGTACGTTGTTTCATGGCCCGGTGTACAGTGACAACAAGAGGAACTAAAGCTTCGTGTAATATTAGTGTTTTGCCGAAGACTGAAAACAAATCGACTTCCAATCAATACATAACAAATTAATTAATGTCGCTAGTAAAACTCTTAAAAATTCCTGCATCCACCGGGATCGAAGCAGCGAACTTTTAAAAGCAAGGGCCTCAAGCACTTTTTTGTACTTTAGAGCTATTGGACTTTTTCAAGTATTTGTATTATGGATGTTTGAGTATTATCATTTAATTTTTTCGATTAAGGTTTTTTTTTCCTGTGGTCAGTCTTTTGATTGGTTTGATGCAATCCCCCAGCTCTTCCTATCTTGTGCTAACCTCTTAATCTCTACATATCCCTTACAACCCACGTCCTCAATTATCTGCTTCATATATTCTGATCTCTGTCTTCTTCTACAGTTCTTGCCTTCGACTGCTCCCTCCACCAGCGAATTAGATTGGGGTTTTCCATGGTTTCCCAAATCACTCCAGGCAAATGCCGAGATGCTTCCTTCAAAAGGCCATGGGCGAATTCCTTCCCATTCCTTGCCCCCCATCCTTTCCTGTCTCTAAAGACCTCGCTGTTAGAGACGTTAAGCAGACAAAAAAAAAAAACAACAACAACAAATTAACCAATCCAGCATGTCTCATAATATAACCTACCAGCCTGTCTCTTCTTTCTGGAAGCTTCTTCCGCAAGCTTCTTTCCTAACCCATCATTTCCAAAATTCTTTCATTTCTTACTTTGTCTGTCCACTAATTGTCATCATTCTTCTGTAGCACCACATTTCACATGCTTCGATTTTCTTTCTTTCAGGTATTCCTAAAGTCCAGGATGGGTTGTATAAAGAGTTTTACCTCTTTACATTGTGGCTACTGAAGAGTTTCCATGAATATTATATCCAGCATCCGTGCTAAATGTTTTTTTATATATATATAATTTGAGTTTTGATAATATCAACTATATATCCGTCATAGGTAGTCTTTTCGGCTTTTAGGATAAAGGCTAGGGTATTGCCTAGTAACCATTGTATCGTATTGCGTTTCGTTTCAGGATATCTCAATTTCTCGGGTTTCAATATTTCCTGAACCATTGAGCTACAAGGTCACTGATGCGTTACTTGAGATGTCTTTAATGAAGACGAAATGCGCGTGCTAGAAAAAGTTGTTTAACAGCAAGATGGACGAATCAAAGCATAAACACTATCTTCCTTATTTGCTTCTGCTGATCATAATATGACAAGCATAGCCACGTAAGGCGTAACGTGTGTAGTATTGCCTTAACTTGGCGCGTATTTCATGTAGTTTGGTAACAACACAAACAAACCAACACATTTTCAACCGATGTACAGAAAAACCTTGTAATGTGCCCGTGAAAGCCGTTACGGGCTCATATTTTTAAGTGCGCATAGGGAATGAAAACAAATTTAATCACTCACAGTGTGTAAAGGACTTAAACGGTCCTTTTGAACCCTGCTGCAATGCCGAGCTAAAACGCGATTTTGTCTGTGAACGAGCACGTTTTGTTCCAAGCACACGGCACAGACAAACATTAGTCAGAACGCTTCATTACGTTAATCGCTTCCAGCCTATTCGCCTTAATTAAGTAACGAGTGGAGAGGTATACATTAAGACAGATTGGGGGAGTGGGGGGGGGGGGCTTTACATAGAGAAGCAGTAAAGTGCGATAGAAGATGGATGGAAGTTTCCGCTAACAAGGGGAACGATATACAGAGTGGCACAAAAGTAAGTATATGGTTACATATACAGCATAATTAATCCCGTAGGTGCTCAAAATGTCCACCTTCGGCATTGATGCATTCCTGTCCACTCTCACAAAAATTCTGTTTAGAACCAATTTCCTTAAACGCATCATCGATTAAATTCTTCAAGTGTAGTAGTGTGACGGTTTTTCTGGAATAAACATTTTCCTTTACTACTCCGCAGTAGAAGACGTGACCAGACAATTTAAAACAGGCTTCATCTGTCCACACGATTTTCGAAAGCGGGTCTGATTGTTCAGTCAATTGATTGCGCATTGTCTCACAGAACTGTGGTGTTTTCCACGTCATGATGTGGTCGGTGAAGAAAGTTAATCCTGAAGATGCCTCAAAATGGGGGTCGAAACGTCTGTTACTAATAATTTTACGCAGTGACATACGGAAATCCATTTCAATAAGAGCTTGTAAGTTTATGGTGGCTTATTTATTGCTTTATTTGAGCATTTTGGGGCCATATTAGGTTGTTTCAGAGTGTGGGGCAATGGTTTCAGAAGCGCGGAAGGAGAAAAGGTGTACCATCGGTGCTTAGTGGAAGAACGGTATCTTATGGAGCCGTCGGGTAGGGGCGCATGTTGTAAGTAGGGGTGGCTAGGAGAAGCGTGGCTGTCCACCGCCGGAGGTTAGTGGGAGGGTATGTTCCGCCCCCAGAGGAGGAGGGAGAAAACCTGCAATCCTTCAGCTGGCGAGAAACAATTTTAGTTTTATTATTTGGTAATTGAATTCTGATCAAGGTTTATTGGGGAGTAAGGGATATGGCAAAGTGGTGGTTAAGACTCGTAAGTCGCTGGGAAGGTTTAATAATCTCTTGTGCGCCCACATTTGGACTACTGTTGTGCCATTTGGGATCCTTATGGGGTTGATTGACAGTATAGAGAAAGTACAGAGAAGAGCCACTCGATTCATGACCGCTTGCTACAGCCCTTATGAAAGCGTCACAGAACTGATTAGTAGACTAGGCTGGGAGTCTCTGGTAGATAGACGATATACGTTTCGTTTAAAATTATTGGTAAACATGTGTACTCCCACTTTTACTTACGAGTGTAGCGAAATACTTCTTCCACCAACCTATTTGAGCCGGAATGACAGGAAAGATTAGAGAAATAAGGTGCCGCACTGATTATTAAATGAATTCTTTTTTCCCTCGTACCATTTGGGATTGGAATGCACAACAAAGAGATTAGCTTTGGTGCTGAGCACCCTCTGCCACCCACAATTTTGTGAATTGCAGAGTATAGATGTAGATGTAGATGTAGAGTAACGTAGTACGGTGGCGGGCAACGTTGAGTGACTGACCCTGTTTTTCCTCCTGTGTAGTTCGCCTCTTTAAGCGGTCATATCTCCAGCAGAGCCGGCTTACCCTCCATGGCTTGTGTATGCGCCACAAGTTTATCCGGCGGGGAGACTACCTGGAGCAGGATCCAGTTTGCAGCGTCCCTGCGTGTAGCATTACGGGGAGGGTTTAGGGTGTACCTATTGAGCCAGCAATCTGGCAAGGTAAGCGAAGCTAGTCGTAAACTCTATTCGCTGCTTCCAGGAAGACGCAGAGCTAGGGATTTTTGTGTTAAATGTATTACTGGACTGTAATCTAAAACGGGCGTCCCTCCTATGAGAGCTACCTCAATGACTTTAGATTCATTTTAAAAGATTGACAGTATACTCAGAAATCTTATTTCACATCATTTTGTCTTGATGTGTGAGTGGAGACAGGGTGACAGCCAGCTTGCGACAGCTAGAAGGGACCTGACACCTGATGAAGACGGCAGAGCTAGCAGCCGAAACGTCGTGTTTATACAACACCATCCGGATGAACAACCGAGAGGATTATATTGCATCATTTTGCCTTGTTTCGCTTATTTATTTCAGTCAGAATGTGTTTATTAAGCTTATAAAAATCTTCTAAAAGTAAATAAAGAAAGTTTTAATTAAGTGTTGCTATTCGCAGAGTGTTACGTAGTAAATTAACAATGTTGTTACTTTATATACAGCAGATCGTTGATAATCCGAACTTATAGAGACCGAGCGAGGGTGGTTCGGATTATCGATATGTTCGGACTATCGATTTGTTCGGATTTTCGGTTTGTATAGTTTTGATTTTGCCTTTGAAATTACATTAAGTACAACATATTTTTACATACCACAAAAGAAAGAAAGTCCCTTATTTTCCACTGATTCATTTTGGTGTCGCTTCGGTGCCTTTTAGGAGGTGAACACTGCGTCACTATCTATTAATATACGAGTAAAAAGTAAGGTGTGAGTCATGACGTCGTCTGTCACGGCATGACGTAACTTTATGACGTTACGCAATGACGTCACGCAATGACGTCACGCTTTACGTCATTATTATTGCTAATGCGCGTTATTTAATAACATTTCCAAGCATCTGCGAATAAATTAAGTGACATAACACAGAAATAAAAGTATGTATTGAGTTAAAATCGACATAATAAGAATTAGTTGCTTAGATTTATTTAATAATAGATTCGTTTTATGTAAAAGTATTCAGTATAATATTTGGCCACAGATATGTAAGGTAAAAGCTTTAATTTTCTCAAAGTTAGTGGCAATTTTGACAGATTGTTATTAGAACTAGCAGTTGACAGCAGAGGGCATAAGTAATTTATTTATTTTTTAAAATAATTTAATTTGTTTTCTTTAGTGTTCTGTTAATTACATCATTACTTTGTTTTAACGGAAGTAATTCCACACTGTTCGGATCTAGAAAGCATAGACTACAATTAAAAATAATATTACGTGGAATGACGTAAGTTGTTAAGATTTATTTTTAATTTACTTTGATTTTACTGATGACAATTTCAACCGCATGTGACTGTGTCAGCCATTCAAAGGTGTTAGTATCAATCTGAATCACGAATATAAAAAAGATACCCATAAAGATTTTTGATTTAGTTTATATTGCGATGCATTATTATTACCACGAAAATACGATATAGTACATGCATTAATATGTAAGTGATTGAAGTATTGTTTCTTGGGTGGCACGTTTAGTACGTGATTAGGTTGAAATGTAACCTGGACCAGGATAGCAAGTAAAACCTTTTGTTATAGTGCAAGGCACTAGAAATTGTATTGAGCTTTATTTTATAACAATTCTATTTGTTTAAGTAATTGCTAAGAAATGTAATACTTCAACGGCATATTAATTATCAGTTGCTTTTTTTTACTGAAATCATTACTTGGTTTGAATGAAAGAAGTTCCAAATTGTTCGCGATCTATGCGACCTAAGCCACAATTAAAACTAATATTACGTGACATAACGTAAGTTGTTAAGATTTATTTTTAGCATCCTTCGTTTTCACTGGGGTAATTATTTCAGCTGGATGTAAGCTGTGTCAGGCGTTAAAACATCAATCTTCATCATAGACAATAAGAAAGATGTAAGAAACCGTGATGTATTTGGATCAAGTTTTTATCGCATAATGCATGATCGGTATCGATTCATGATGACATCGACATGTGATACAGGGAATGTGTTAATTCACGTGTGAATAAAGCTTCGATTTTCTACCGGCTTTATTGGCGAAGATTTTAGTTAGGCTGAAACGCAACCTGGACCAAATTGACAACTGAAACTTTTTGCTACATCACAAGGGACGAGAAACTACAGCACATTGAGCTTTATTTTATAACAATTCTATTTAGGTAAGCAGCTAAAAAGAAATCAATTGCCAGAACAGTCCGTTAAACCTGTCATTTTTGATGGGTTTTGTGGCTAGTATGCGTTTAATGTTTGAACGAGATACTAAAGTCAACTCAACTCACCAACACGGCAAATCAGTAACAAGGGCGCAGGATGAACAAGGCTTCAGATTTCTAAAATATATTCAAAACTACGAGCACACTGGAAGAATTGTTATTGCGTCGCGGTTACAAGAAACATTCAGCACGAAAGCCAATATGCGACTGGTCGCGAAGATATTGCGGCCATAATACAACAACAAACGCAAGGCGTAAGCAACTAGCCGAGTTAAGAAAGTGTTAATACTACACGATATTCCAGCGATCACATTCACCACAAGATGGCGACAGTGAATGTGATCACCAAATATCGTGTGGTAATAATACTTCCTTTACTCTGCTAGTTATCCGAGAGCATTTCATATATTCAAAACGCCGAGAGAAACATAGTTCTCATTGCACCTAACTTGACGCTAGTGTGTAAATAATAATAATAATAATAAAAGAAAAAAAAGGTTGAGGACCCTTGGGTAAGGTTACAAGGTTTCGATCACCCCAGGCGGCAGTGGAGAAAATCATCAATCGGATTCGAACAGGACAAGCCAGATGCGGCTACGTATTATACAAATGGGGCTGGGCAGACTCTGCAAATTGTGACTGTGGAGCAAGCTTACAGACATTCCATCACATAGTGTCCGATTGTCTTGTTTGGGCCTACAAGGGAACAATGGCGGAAATACACGATGCGTCGATCAGTGCAGCTGAACGGATTAAAACACTAGATCTAGAGATATGAAATTGTAGAAGCTTGTGATATGTACATGTGTCCTAACCTATTGTGTACCTTGTTAAAAATCACACGATAAATAACTAAATTATTTAATTCGATAAAACTTTGAAAGCTGTGTTCTGTGAGCGCTAATTGTAGCTTTGTTTGTGTAATGTGTATGAGGCAGAAATGCGGGATCGTCCTTGCAGTATGCTAGGTGAGTACGGGGAACAGTTTAAAATCCGCAGCCAGGATGGCCTGTACGCGGGGAGCAGGACTCGATCCTGCCCGCAGTACCTCCCGTGTCCACTGTGCGGCGCCTCGGCGCACTGAGCGGGTCTTTAAAAAGGTCGTCAGAGTAGGGAGGCCTAATAGCGCGAGGCTCTCTATAATAGCACTCACTGCTGTTACGGGGCAGCGCGTCTCAGAATTCTGCGCGCCGAGGCAAGTCGTCCGCTGCGGTTTCTCCGTTCCGCCTCGCGGGGGCTGAGCTCAACCTACCGTGAGATGGAGGCCTCTTCTTCCGGACCGCTGGGGACGAGGTTGGCCAATGGCGGAAGAAAGCCGCCTGCAGATTCCACCACCCCGCTGAGCTCAGTGGCTATACCAGCTGTCTCGCTCCCAGGCGCAGCGGGAACCCGCAGCACTGTGTGTCCTCTACACCCCGTCTCAAAAATGGGCAAATGAAAAAAAAAAATTCTGTAAATTAGTTATCGATATTTACTTCAGTATCGATACTAACCGAAAAAAAAGTATCGATAATAATCGATATAATAGTATCGAAAATAATCGATATAATAGTATCGATATTAATCGAGAAAATGGTATCGATGTCAATTATCGATATTCTTTCTCGAAGACAGTAACAATCTAAAAATATTTATGAAAATTTGAAAAATTAAACATATTTAAAAAACATTAGAACCTTTTACTTATTTATTTATATTTACTATCATTCAATATACTATTCGTCTGATACAGACATCAGTAGAACTATCTGTTTTATATGTTCCTGTTGTCCGACGCCGACGATTTAACTGCAGAAACCATTCTTACGGACCACAAAGAGGCTCGACATATCAGCTAATCCAAGGCGATTTCTGAAAGATACGGGGTGAAGTCTTGACAATTCACTCAAATCATTATTGGGTCTGATTTCCTATCTATCAGTGGTTGGTAATGTTGGTCATGTGTGGACCAAATTGAAGTTTTGTCGACGGCAGCTTTTAGTTCGTCAATCCATTAACTGTTATTCACCAATGATACAGCCATCTGAAAACAGAAGCTGTTAAGTAATTTGATTAGACAGACATGTTGTGACACTGATGTCTAATCAATTAGGATGAAAAATAATCTTACACTAAATATTCAGAGAAGTGAAAAAAAAACACCATGACGTCGACGCAAACTTTTAAACATTTAACAACTTTTTTAACCTGTTGACAGTTGATGAAAACCTGTTAAATGAGTTTGGACAAAAAACCCTCAATGGCACACCTCTACGACAACCGAAACCACTTCTTTAAGACGCATTCAGAAGTTCTGATATATGCTCAACTCAACTCAAGAAACTGGATACTGAAATCCGTTCATAAAAAACATCAGATTCATAATTAAATTCGATATTCGATAAAATATAGATTTTCGATATATATAGAATAAAAATATCGACGATTTTATGAAATATATCGTTATTTCGATACATCGGTATATTTTAACCATGCCTTTCCCATATATGTCGTCTTCCACCGTCATTACTGCTATTTTTTTACGCTTTTCGCCAAATGCATACACAAATTGTTGAATAAAAAACAAATCCAGAGCCTTAAATAGCCGGCACGTTCAGAGCTTTCATTTCGTATGAACAAAGATTATTTTAAGGAAATATTTTCTTCATATTCTGCAGTATTTCCCCTGTAAATATTTTCACACCTCCGCTCCATGATTTTTCGCCATTTTTTGCAAAAATTGCGTTAAATTTAGAAAAAACCAAAGTAGTCCTCAGGTTAAGAGAAGTTATGAACATGTTACCGACAATTGAGAAAAATTTGTGAATCCAAAAGGGGTCCAAGTACCAATCAGAAGGATCGGAAAGCAATCAGGATTTGTGGCTACAATTGTCTTCTGTGTCCTTTCAATTGTCGTCAAATGTATGACACACAAATTTTGTATCTGCAGTGGCTTACGGCAGGCTAAAATTCAGAATGTCTCGATTTTTTTATTTATTGTCTTACGCCTCGTCGACGGCTAAGGTCATTAGAGGCGGGATGGGACTGGGGACAAGGAACGGGAAGGAATTCGGCCGTAGCATTTTTTTAAAGAGAACCATCCCGGCATTCGCCTGGAGTGATTTGGGGAAACCATGGAAAACCCAAATCTGCATGCCCGGACGTGGATTCGAACCGGCATCCTCCCGAATGCGATGCCAGAACGTTAACCGTTACACCACCTCACTCGGTAGAATTTCTCGCACCCCACTGCCTCCTGACATTACAATATTTAATTACAGATCATTACGATTGCAGTCAAAGAAACATAGTCTAATATATTACATTACTGTTTAAAGCCAATGCAACTGGTGTTGGATTTTATTCATTCTGTGGCGTGTTTCGCCACAGCTCGAGGCATATTCAGCAATTTATTTTCTACTTGTTAAATTTCTTACAGGAAGGTTTTTGTTACTCTTCTATGCAGGTGTCGTAATTTACATTTCCGTTATCAGGCGTGGCAATTGTTCACCTGTAACCACAACAAGCATGCCTGTTGCGATACTGTACGTAATTACACCAATTGAAAGCGGTTGAGAGCTTATAACTTTTCTGAAGATATCGCGACGAGAATAAATAAAATTCTACAACAGTTGCATTGGTGAATTTACTAAAAACTGATTTGTTACAAGTATTTCAACAAGCAATTTCAGAAGAAATGGCCTTCAATAATTACATGTTAAACATAGTTTTATTTAATCAATCTTTCCACTCATACTCTGATCCACATTGGCAACTTAATTTGAAACTAAAATAAATTTGCTTTTCTAAGAATAATTTAAAAACGCCTTGTAATTGACATACAAGGGTGGTGCAATGCCCGAAAGCTGGTAAAGCCTATCAACTGGGGTAGACTTTAAACAACCTGTCACTAGCCTACAGGTGTTATTGAGGGCTACATCCACCTGTTTAGTATGAGATGATAAGTACCAAACTGGGCATGCATATTCTGAAACAGAGTAACAAAGGGCCACTGCTGATGTACGTATAGTTTGTGGTTGACTGCCCCACTGTGATCCAACTAGTTTGCGCAGTAAGTTGTTTCTTGTAGAGATCTTCATTTTGCAATTCATGCAGTGCTTCTTATATGTGAGGGTCCTGTCGAGTGTCACTCCCAGATATTTTGTGGTGTTACATGTCTGCAGTGCAAATACATTATCGGATACAAGTACTAAAAATGCTATCAGAAGTAACGTTATAAAAACCAATGTTTAAAGTTCCTTAGAGAATCGGGGGTTACTGTTTTAATTATCTAACTGATAATCCTGAATCTTAAATCGGTTCCTGCTCTGAAACGGTCGTTTAGTACGCCGAGCGGACAGCTTAGTGAGTTCCTCGATCCAACAAAGCCGAGCTCGACTGAAAACGTCCGTCAGACATGCAAATTCAGAGCTCCACTTTCGGAACCGTCGGCTTGCAGTGGAACTGGATCGTGCGTACGCGAACAGATTAATACGGCAAATCCTCAATCCTGAATTCATCAGTTTGTTTTTCTCCTTTGACATCCCGCTGCGTCGAGAATGCATAATCCCCTTATCTGTGAAATTCGTTCAGGGGAAACGAGATGGTATTGTCATTTCTGGCGAGCGGAATGACTGTGAATTCTCCCTCAACAGGTTATATCACTGAGCGGCAAGCACGAGACAAGTTTATTAGAGGCAACAACAAAAAATTTAACGAATATTTGCATTCAGACCAGCAATTATTTTTCAGATGCAGGAATCCTGGAAGCAACTACTGTAAAGGTTTAAAGAAATCATCAAAAACTGACTTCCAGCAGTAACCTTTAGAAATCGTGATAGTCTCTTTTACACTGTTCAGCCAAAATATTATGACTACCTTCCTATTTATCAATATAAACCTGTCCAGGTGATAGCAGCGTCACCTTATGAGGAATGAGTGTTAGTCCGACACACGCACGGTGCATGTAGTATCACCGAGCGTGATGGTGTAACGGCTAGCGTTCTGGCCTCGCAATCGGAAGAACGGCGGTTCGAATCCCCGTCCGGGCATCCAGATTTGGGTTTTCCATGGTTTCCGAAATCACTCCAGGCAAATGCCGGGATGCTTCCTTCAAAAGGCCATGGCCGAATTCCTTTCCATTCCTTTCCCCCTATCCTTTTCCGTCTCTAAAGACCTCGCTGTTAAGAGACGTTAAACAGTTATATATATATAAAAAGAAGCATGTAGTATCAGTGAGCGTGCTTTCCCTGTTTAAAATGGGAAGGCGCGCGATCTATCCGTGTTTGACCGAGGGCTGATTGTGACGGCCCGAAGGTTCGGCACGAGCATTAAGGAAACTTCACGACGTGTGTGGTGTTTGAGGAGTGCTGTGGTGAGTGTCTTCAACAAGTGGCGAAAACAAGGTGAAACCACTTCCAAACGTCCAGGGGTTGGGCGGCCACTCCTCATTAAAAATGTCGGACGTCATAGGCTGGACAGAATGGTAAAACAGGACAGGCGGCGAACAGTGGTGGAACTAACATCAGACTTTAATGCTGGGCAGATTAAAAGTGTGTCTGGACACACTGTGCACCGAACACTCCTAACGATGGGCCTCCGCATCTGACGACCCATGCATGTGCCAATGTTAACACCACGACATCGGCAACTAGAACTGAAATGGGCACGTGAACATCGTCACTGGACGTTGGCGCAGTGGCAGAGCGTTGCATGGTCTGATGAATCCCGATACCTCCTTCATCATGCCGATGGGAGGGTGCGAATCCGTTGTTTTAGGGGAACAGCTTCTTGACACCTGTACTGCGGGACGGAGGGAAGATGGCGGCGCTCAATTATGCTCTGGGGGACATTCACGTGGGCATTCATGGGTCCAGTGGAGCTCGTGCAAGGCACCATGACGGCCAATAAGTATCGTACACTGGTTGCAGACCACGTACACCCCTTCATGACGACCATGTTTCCCAACGGCTGTGGCATTTTTCAACAAGATAATGCGCCATGTCACAAGGTGGGAGGTATCCTTTCCTTTTTTTTACTGCTATTTTCTCTATATTTCTAGCGTCTATAATTAAAGAAATCCTGGTTACCACTCCTTCTAGATTCTTTACAATCTCTTCTGTACTTGATAGCACGCTCTGGACGATAAATGTGTGGCCCCAGAATATCGTCATACACGTTTATTGGCTATCACCTCGTAGATTAAATTTAATTATATACTTCTCTATGAAATCAAAGTATCTGTAGTTTTATAACAACTACTGTTTATTAACACTTAGAATCAACTCAAATAATTACACTTCTCGCATTCACGAAGTGAAATACAAACAACGGCGCTTTAAAACATTCATCAATCTCACCACCATCATTCTTATATCAATCCGCTTTTCTTTTTGCTAAACTAAGAATACCATTACAGTATACCAACTTCAGCACAACAAAACGTATTATGAAAACTTAAATTTACCCCTTTTTACACATACTTCTAAACTGTACGGCCTTTTATTAAAAAAATACATTCATACATTACATAAAAACGAAGCGGTATAAGTATTACTATTATTATTATTATTATTTCAATGTCTGATTAAGTGGGACCTTGTAACATATACGCTAAGTTTTAAGTATTAATTTTAAGTGACAATAATCTTTGGTCAGCGGGCGCGGCCAAAGAAAATGATATATAGTAAGAGAGAGATGTGTGTGATCGCTGAGAAACAAAGAGCGCACGGATTAAGATTGCGAGATGTTATTATTATCTTGGTTTTTAATAAACGTTTCATGTTGATGGTGTATATGTGTGGTTTTTTCTTGTTTATTCAACTAAATGCCTTACATTAATACGCACAACTGCCAAAACAAATAAAAGGCATCGTCGGTAGGTTATAACCTGGCTTTGCTGGTGAGGTTGAATAGAAAATAGCCGAGTTATACATTCATACATTGCGTAAAACCGAAGTCGTATAATTAATACTATTATTATTATTATTTCAATGCTTGATGAAGTGAGACTTCACAAAGGCCAGGAGTGTGATGGAGTGGTTCGAGGAACACAGTGGCGAGTTGCAATTGATGTGCTGGCCCCCAACTCGCCAGATATGAACCCGATCGACCACATCTGAGATGTGATTTAACGTGGCGTCATAGCTCATCGCCACCTCCTCCGGAATTTACGGGAATTAGGTGACTTGTGTGTGCAGATGTCGTGCCATCTCTCTCTGGTGACCTACCAAAGCCTCATTGCTTCCGTGCCAAGACGCGTCATTCCGAAGGCGGACATACCGGCTATTAGGTAGGTGTTCATAATATTCTGGTTTATCAGTGTATGCCACTTAATTAAAACTACCCACGTCTTGGCCGCCTCGAACAGGATGCAAGCGCGCCACCTCTTCGCTGCCGGGGAGCTGTGTTTAACTGCTGAGCTCCGGATCGCGCGGGTGTGAACGGCTGATGCTCTTGCTTGTTGATGGCGCGCGGCCTCTTGTGGTCGCCCCTGAACGATTTGTCAGAGTCCGGCTGCAATATGCATCGCCGTCTAAGCAATCTACACGAGTGGACGCCGACATAAATTTCGTGCCGACTACATCTGCCACCACAATCCTCAGGAGAGAGACGGCACAAAAATATTACCCCTCACAGTTCCGGAACGACTCTGTGGAACATTAATACAGTCAAAGCGCAGCTATGTTCACAGACTAGGAGCCGACAGCTAGCACTTAAAATACACTGGTGAGACAAAATATTATGACCACTCAATGTAAGATTCACTGGTGTTCAGCCTGTTACCGTCATAAAAACACAACGTTTCTGGAAAGTCACGTGTAATTAATCGCTTCCCGTAGGGAACTTAATCATGATTAATCGGTGAGGGATTTTTCTTCATCGCTTCCGCCGACCTTTCCACTCACCTTTTAACTGTAGCGTAGACACGAGCGTTACACAGGCTGCTATTCGCCGCAAGATCTTCTCACGGGATGTGCGAAATATCAACTGTAAAAACGCTACTGAAACAGCCCTCAAACCTAAACTTAAATGGAATGGTATTTTATGAAACATATGTACTAAGCTGGAGTTTGGTTGAATATGATCTTGTATGTTTGTTTTTCAATTAACTGTAAATGAGTATAAATAGACTTAGTTTTTTTGTAAAAAAAAATTATGTAAATACCATTTAATGTGTTTAAGGATAGAATTATGCAAGAGACTTGATCAACTGTTTGTAATTCCAAGTATTAAGGCACGTTAAGATGTCTAAAGGACAATTTTCTACAGTTTAAAATGATTTCTGCGAATAATTTTGTGTTTAAGTATCTTTAATTTCCATTTCTGACAATTTTGTATCGATTTTAAATTATTAATTCTGATTGTTTTTAATATGTTTCAATTGTTTAAGTATTGTTAATGTTCGATAAATATCTGGCCGAACCTTTTGTATTGTTCTAGAAATTTCGACGGAACCTATATAAAGAAATCAGCAGAAATACAGTAACAGTTTTCACCGACTCAATTTACGACGGCCAAGAACTGTATTGTCTTTGGAAGAAGTATTGTATGCAATCTCTGGATTGTATGTATGCATGTAAACAATATCGTTGACGTCGTGTTTATGAAAATAAAAGCAAGTTTAAACTGAACTATATCGTGGACTGGTTATTTATCTTATTGATTAAACCACGAACAATCTAAGCTGAACTCGCTGAATGTTCAGGCAAACGATCAATAGTAAAAGGAAGATACAAACATAATTTCCTTGGCAAACAAAGCACTCAAATTTCGCTCGGGCCGGTGGAAATCCGAATTACGCCAACTCAGCCGTAATCCACCGCGAACCCAGATGCTCGCGGCTGGCGGAAAAGAGAAACAAAAAACCGCTCAACCAGTTTCGGTGTCTTAAGGAATGTCAGTGGGATAGGTCAGAAAGTTTATTGTACAGAACTGATCTTAATTTCTCGTATTTGTTAAATTAGCCATCCTTCCTAAGTTGCTTGTTAAACAATTGTTAATGAAAACACCGTCTTTTATCAACTGGTTTTATTCGTATATACTAAGACACGTTTCGCCCTTATGGAATGGGGTATCGTCAGAGACTGTGAATTTACACACATGGCGGTGTTAAGAAAATTGCAATATTAATATATGTCGAATCCATCCAGAAAGATTGGACGGGTTGAATGGAGTTCCCGGTTCGAGATAGATGGCTCAGTAGCGAAGGTAGGCTGTGGATATCTCTCGGACAGTAGAGAGTAACTACGAGAACACAGCGGATACAAGGATCTGGTTTATTAGACTCAGTCGCACAATACACAATGACAGATAGCGGAGTGATGTAGCCTCGGCGGTCAGACATGAAGAGAGCTCCGTGTGCTGTGCGCTGCACTTAAGTAGACCCCTCGCAGGTCACTCTGCAGTCGCTGTGGCGCTGCCATCCTGCTCGCTTCGTCTGTGGCGCCATGTGGTAGAGTAGCCCCGTACTCCGGTATAATAAAAAAAGACATCCTCGTTACATATTTATATAGTAGTATAGTTGAAAAACGCGATTGAGGAAAATAAAAACTGGCGACTGTTTGTTCAGCCATGTTGATATACGATTGGTAGCAACCTGCTAGTTTTATGCCCAGACAAAGCTGTCAAAGGGGCTGAAGTTTGGGAGAGATAAAAATAACACATGTATCACCGCACACGATAAGTAAAAACAATAAGAACTTTCTGGACCCTCACAAAAGGCCCTCCGAGGAGAACTGTTTGGGCTGCAACTTTTCCTCGTCTCGTCCTGTCCTTAGAGGGCGCTCCCCTTGTTGTCAGACCGCCCGCACAGTAGCGCCTGCCAGCCTGCCGATACCGCCCCGCGGTGCAGTTCAAAGTGACAGCCGCGCGCAGCGGGTTGCCTACACAGACGACTGTCCCACCACCAGAGCTTTCTCACCACACTAGCTCCACCTACAACACGCCGTAACGAAAAAACAACGATTATACAAGCTGAAATTGCACTTAATGTCTCTTTTTTTCCGGTGTTTTCGCTGCGTTTTTCTGTTTATATCGCCAACGTTTCGGCACCAACCTGGAACCTTCGTCAGGGCTTCTCTCTATCTAGCAACCTGGTCCTTTTTTGTATAAACTTGAACACTTGATTCACTGTTTATTTTTCACCGGCAAAGATGATTTTGTTTCTCTGTCTAAGAGAATATTTACTGTTCCAAAGAGGTATGTGTATTATGGAGCGATCTTGGTACAACGTGTTCATTTGCTTGTAAACAAAACCATCATTGCCGGTGAAAAATAAACAGTGAATCTAGTGTTCAAGTTTATAAAAAAAGTACCAGACTTGCTAGATAGAGAGAAGGCCCGACGAAGGCTCCAGGTTAGTGCCGAAACGTTGGCGATATCGGACTACAAAAAGTCTATGGTCATCTTCGGGAGACTAACCTCCTGCGAAGTCTGCTAAAGACTGGCGTTTTGATCGGTTGTTCTCGTATTTATGGTGTGGAGACTACCGAATCTCTAGCAAACATCGGCTACCAAACTGTATGACATAACTTGATATCTCTGGTTACAGTACTGTTTCATTCTTTAGATCATATATCAGTGCTTGGCTTAGATCGTTGCCACCATGTTTATTAAGGTGCTTTGAATATCTTGACAGTTTTCCAAGCAGTCATAAAAGCTTAATAATGATTGCTGATATGGTATAAACCAACCATGGAAATGTGTGCTAAATAAATAAACAATACTGTTACCAGAGACATTAAATTGTAAGCGTCATACTTTTTGGTAATCGGTGTATGCTAGGGATTAGATAACTTCCACACTATAAATACGAGGACCCCGTCAAAATGTACCACAAACCGCCATTTTTTTTTACAAAATTGTCACATAACTTCCGTCGTAGGCAAGGCGAATTCTAAATTACGATTCGTAGGTCGTATTCTGAGGAACTATAATGCTCATACGAAGGAAATGGCGTATAAAGTAATAGAGCGTCCGCATCTGGATTACTGTTGTGGAGTTTGGGATCCGTATCGCAAGGTTCTGATTGACTCAGTGGAGAGGGTGCAGAGGAGAGCCGCTTGATTCGTGACTGGTTGCTACAGCCCTTATGAAAGCGTCACAGAATTGATACATAGATTGGACTGGGTTCGTTTGGAAGACAGACGACGTCATTTGCGTTTGAATTTATTGGAGGATATGAGAAATTCTATGACCTACGAGTGCAGTGAGATACTTCTTCTACCAACCTATTTAGGTTTCAATGACCGGAGCGATAAGATTAGAGAAATAAGATGCCGTACTCATGCTTTTATGTATTCTTTCCTCGTGCTATTCGGGATTGGAATGCGCAGAATTAAGATTGGTGCTTGATGTTTGCGAATTGCAGAGTATGGATGTAGATGTAGATGTAGAAGTGAAAAAGGCATTTCCCATGTTACAATTTTATTGATAGTATAGACGTATAGCTTCCAGAATAAGTTATTGCCGTTGACTCAAAGCAGTTGATACGCATTAGTGACAAAAAATATTTTAGGTCATCACACTATTTGGGATTACAATTCGACTAAAAATTGTGTATCTATAATGGTAGATTAAATATAAAAATAGGATCATATGCAATAGGAGAAGTAAGTGAATTCTGTTACTTGGGAAGCAAAATTACAACCAATGGCCGAAGCAGGAATGATGTTAAAAACAGAATAGTACTAGCAAAAAGAATCCATAAAAACGAGACACCATTTAGTTTTAAATATTGATTTAGGAATTAGAAAGAACTTCTTAAAACTCTTTGTGTGGAGAGCAGCACTTTATAATAGCGAAACATGGACTTTAGGAATACCGGAAAGAAGGAAAATTGAAGCATGTGGTGCTACAGAAGAATGCTGAAAATTAAGTGGACAGACAAAGAAAGAAATGAACGAGTTTTGGAAATGATGGGTGAGAAAAGAAGTTTATGGAAGAAGCCTACAGAAAGAAGAGACTGGCTGGTAGGTCATATTCTGAGACATGCTGGATTGGTTAACTTGTTAGTGGAGGGAACAGTTGAAGGTAAGAACTGTAGAGGTAGACAGAGATTAGAATATATGAAACAGATAATTGAGGACGTGGATTGTAAGGGGTATGTAGAAATGAAGAGGTTAGCACAGGACAGGAAGGGATGGAGGATTGCATCAAACCAGTCGAAAGACTATATATATATATATATCATTTCTCTGTGATAGTGAGAAAGGATCGCAGATTGTCGGTAGCTAAGCCGTCTAGAACAAATCCTAGTTTCCAGCGGAGGGACGGAGCAGTACTTTACATGTCACGCGATTAGACTCGATCCGCCCACTGTAATGCGTCTCCTCGCAGTGTGAGGACCGATAATAATTCCGAGCCATTCGTCTCTGCCGCTCCATTAAGTTGTCGTTTAATGGGACAAGAAATACAGATGGCGCAGCGAGAGACATTGCGGGCTGCGGGGGCATATGCGACGTGATCTGGAACTGCGAGAACGAGCTGCATGGCGAGGCCCTCAGAAATGCACGTCGGAAGGAGATAACGAAATACCACTGTTAATAAATAAAGCTGTATCGGCGAAAATCTAACTTAGTCCACAACCCGAAGGTTGGCTGACACTTCCCGAAGGAGATGTACCAAGCTACTGTGTCAAATACAGGAAGGCCAATTCCTTTCCTCAGGAGCCTACAGTTTAACGTGGAATCAGAGCCACGGAACCTCCCAGCGTAGCTTTCCTTTTTATTTTACTTACGGCTTTACGCCTCGTCGACGGCGTGGTCATTAGAGGCGGGATGGGACTGGGGACAAGGAACGGGAAAGAATTCGGCCATGGCCTTTTTGAAGGAAGCATCCCGGCATTCGCCTGGAGTGATTTGGGGAAACCATGGAAACGAAAATCTAATGTAATCAAATACAACTCCTAAACTTTCCTGCTCACCACGGGAGTTCTTAATATTTATAAACGATCTAGGTGACAACGTCAAATGCTGGTTGCGATTGTTTGCCGACGATGCGGTTATCTATAGGGAAATATGGTGCTCCGACAATTGCTTAGAAATTCAGCGTGATTTGGATGCTATTTTCGATTGGTGCCGTAAATGGCAGCTTACACTTAATTGCAAAAAGTGCAAGGCAATGCGGATAAGTAACAAGAAGATTCAGTTTGTTCACGAGTACAAAATAAACAATTCACCTGTTGACACGGTTGATTCCGTGAAGTATCTGGGGGTGATAGTACAAAGCAACATGAAATGGGACATGCACATAACTTCCGTCGTAGGCAAGGCTAATTCTAAATTACGATTCATAGGTCGTATTTTGAGTAATTTTAATGCTCAAACAAAGGAGACAGCGTACAAAACACTCGTGCGTCCGCATCTGGATTACTGTTGTGGGGTTTGGGATCCGTATCGCAAGGTTCTGATTGACTCAGTTGAGAGGGTGCAGAGGAGAGCCGCTAGATTCGTGACTTGTTGTTACAGCCCTTATGAAAGCGTCACAGAATTGGTACATAGATTGGGCTGGGATAGTTTGGAAGACAGACGACGTAGCTTGCGTTCGAATTTATTGGAGAATATGAGAAAAAATTTAAATTTCGAGTACAATGAAATACTTCTTCCGCCAACCTATTTAGGTCGCAATGACCGGAGGGATAAGATTAGAGAAATAAGATGCCGTTCTGATACTTATATGTATTCCTTCTTTCCTCACACTATTCGGGATTGGAATGGGTGGGTTTAGGATTGGTGCTTAGCACCCTCTGCCACCCACAATGCTTGTGATTTGCAGAGTATGAATGTAGATGTAGATGTAGATGTAGACCGGAGGAAGAAACTTTAGCAAGTGCGCGCCTTGACCACTGAGCTACCAGACCGCCTCGTTTTTGAAGTATGCGTGTGACAAGTACTACCAAAATCGGATAAAACTTTGGTTTTGTAGGAAGATTATTTGAAAAAAATTAGGGGTGTATAGGTTAAGAGTGGGTGGTATTGTATTTTTTGTTTTTGGCTGCAAACCTTCCCAGGAACGCACCCAATAACTCATAAAAGTTTAATCGCAATCGGGTGAGTGGTATAGGATCGATTTGAAGAGGAACATTCATTTTTATATGTTAGATGCAAGTATAATCTATCCGTCCACTGCTGTCAGCTCAAAACGTCACTCTTATAGTTACAGATGCACTGCGGTCACAGCATGTTGGTGACGCGGACTCATAAGGTTTTACCCATCCAAATAGCGACCAATGCGCATATCATACGCGCAATACGTCAGAGTATGTCGGTGACGCGAACCCTTACATTTAACACCATACAAAAATCTTCCAACGAGCCTAAAGAAGTTTTAACTTCAGAAACGAAACCAAGGAAACGATTTCCTTGTTTACTACAGTACGCATTTCCCCTCTTTTCTAGGCATTATTAGTTGCGAGATGGTGTTCAAATGTACACCTTATTTCAACAATTTTCGTTATATTATTTTGACGTATATCTAAACTTGTACTGATATCTTATTTTTTTGTTTTTGTTTGTCTGGTGATTTACGAATCGTCAACTAGGACTAGGGTTATGAAACGGGAAGGAATTCGGCCTTTTGGAGTTTCAGCTGGAGTGACTTCCGGAAATCATGGAAAACCGAAATCGGGTTGACCGATCGGGGATTCGAACCGATGTACTTCGCTCACCCACCACGCTCGGTATGTTTACATTGGTTTGGCACTCCACGTTTAACAATCAACAGGAACTAAAGGGACTCGACCTTCCTCGCAAGACCTGGGCAGATCTTAACAGAGTCAGGTCACGGCAGATGTGCTTCATCACTGCACACGTGGGGAATGAGAGATTCACCGAGATGCGACTGTGGTGAGGAAACACAAACCATCCGTCACGTGACATTTGACTGCCCACTTCGAGCCTTCAGGGGATCACCGAAAGACTTTATTAATATTTCAAATGAAGCTCTACAGTGGCTGCACCATGTTGATTTTGAATTTTAATTATAATTTAACGTTACATTGTATTATCGATTATGTGCTATGGCCATAAGATAAATAAATTGGTTTCGAAGCTGCCCATTGCTACTGTTGTTACAAATTATTTGCCGTAGACAGTTCCCTCCACTCACAACCAATCCTGCACGTCTTAAAATGAGACCAATCGTCATGTCTCCTCTTTCTGTGGGATTCCTCCACAGACTCATCCATTAACTTTCATTTCAAAACAAATCCATTTGATAATTTATCTGTCTCATAAATTTACGCATTCAAATTTTTTGAAATGAAAATCTTTTTATTCGCGTTAGGCTATTTTTGGAATGGTGAAATCTCATGAGACATCCAACGTTAACAGAATATCTGTTACGGTCTGGTGGCTCAGTGGTTAAGGTGTCTAACTGGGGAACGAAAGGTCGCGGGTTCGAATCGGGGATTTTCACAGACCCTTAACCCGATCTTCACCTCTGTCACAGCTTGCTGGGTAATGTCAAGGACGCCAGAACGCTTCCGTGGTTCGCATTCCACGTTAAACTGTAGGTTCTCTGTATCCGGTAGTACTACCGGGTTAGGTTAAGGCGGCTACGACAGGGGCGGAATGCACAGCCAACAGAAACCCTGCCACCAGAACATTACGAGCACACGGAATTATCATTATTTAGTATATCTGTAGTAATAAATATGATGTGTTCGCGTACGATATTCATAGTTTTAAGTTTTCACTTCTATCTGCAGTCTCCAGTCAGAGCCAATTGGTTTTTTTTTCTCCCTTATTGCTTTAAGCCACGTCGACGTTGAGATCATTAGAGGCGGGAGAGAATTGGGGGCAAGGAACGGGAAGGAATTCCGTCGTGGTCTTTTGAAGGAAACTTCCCAGGATTCACCTGGAGTGATTTGCGGAAAACATGGAAAATCCAAATCTGGATGGAGTGACGGGGATTCGAACCCGCGTCCTCGGGAATGCGAGGCCAGAGTGCTAACCCCCCCCCCCCCCCGCACCACGCATGGTTCACTCAAAATATAACTACTTCTGAAGTTATGGATCTAGAGTAGAGAGAAGAAGAAACAGAAAATTCCGACTCCGACCGCACTAGTGTTGGTATTACTGATACTAGTGAATGTGGTGCTGACCAAGAGGATGGATAAAAAATTATGTTTCCTATATAGATACATTTATGAATCATTATGTAAGACATTATATGATTTAGTAAGATTTAAAACACACATTTAAAATGTAACTTCCGTAAATAAAACTATAATTTATCAAATATATTGTTTTCTGAAAAAAACACAAATTTAGAAAAAAAACCAGGGTGCTAGGTATTTTTCATGTTTTTTTTCACAAATCTGAAAAAAATTTTTTTTCAATTTGCAACACTAGGGATGGCACACTATTTTTCCCCGTTCCCTGTACGAATTTTAATATTAAATTCTTTCTATTTTTTGGTAAATTATTCATCACTTACCTCGATCCCTTGATCTTCCCACACCATTACGCCTGATATCGAGTGCCAGCTTGTGATCTTGCTCAACTTTTCCTTCCAGGCACCTCTGTTAATTCTTTCACCAATATCTTTCGACGCCTCTTCACCAATATACGGCTTGTACACTCCGAGCGATCTCTTCATTTCTTCCAATGAATCCTATTCTAGCTCTTTCATCGTATGATTTACTAGTTCTGTTGTGCGGTAATTCCCAGAGATATATCTTCCCCATCTTTGGATAACGAAAATTTTGTCCGATACTACACCATAGTGTTTCAGTAATGTTCTGACCAAAGTTTCATGACGCAATTTCCTTACTTCCCTAGTTCATCCCCTCATTAGTGTCTCCAATACGTCAAGCATGTTGAAACCGGTTCCTACCACCTGTTCTGTCCTCGCATTCGGGAGGACACCGGTTCGAATCCCCGTCCGGGCATTCAGATTTGGGTTTTCCATGGTTTCCCAAATCACTCCAGGCAAATGCCGGGATGCTTCATTCAAAGGGCCATGGCCGAATTCCTTCCCATTCCTTGCCCCCCATCCTTTCCCGTCTCTAAAGACCTCGCTGTTAGAGAGACGTTAAGCAGATAATATTAAAAAAAAAAATCCTACCACCTGTCCAATATGCCCTTTGCAGTTGAGTTTGTTATCAAATGTTATGTGAAGATTTGTGGATTGAGTGTTTCCCAGCGTACATATGACAGAAATCCTTCTGGGGTGTTCTGCTGGATCATTACTTCCATGCGCGACGTTTCGGCAAGATACTCTGTTGTCTTCATCAGGTGGAAAAGTCGTAGTTGGTCTCTTGCTGTCGCAGTGTCGAATTCGACCTTTCCACCTGATGAAGACAACAGAGTATGTTGTCGAAACGTCGCGCATGAAGGACCTGATGAAGCAGAACACCCCAGAAGAATTTCTATCGTTATGTGAAGATATTTACCCTTCATGCCTTCACACGAAACAATTCCTCGCCCACCCTATAGTAGTATTCGTGCTTTAGATTTTTTTTTATCTGTGGACCTCATAAGCTGATTCTTCTTTGCATTTATATTCATGTAACTTTGAGCAAACTGGATAGATATCGTATCCAGGTCGCCCTGCTGTTGTTCACAACATTCTGCATGAATTGCTTCAACAGTGGTTGATTGTTGTTTTTACGTTTGTTTTTTCGGTATCCTGATACTATATTCATTCTGTTCAGCAATAACCAGACAGCTATTGTCCAAGGCTCTTGTCTCAGATGCTATTAAACCCTTACAGTAGACGCCTTCGTATTCTCGTGTTTGGCGTTGGTATTAGTCCGAATGTTAATGCAGGCGTGGCTCGTAGCATCTGGGGTGCACGGTGTGTTAATTCTGCGGTATGTTTGCACTCTGCAAGATTACACTTTGCAAGTTGCACAATACCAACACAACGATCTGTTTGCACCGCGGAACCTATGCCGGTGCAAATCGTCTCCGCTCCGCGGTAAGGTGGAAAGAAAACAACGACATCACAATAACACAGCTGCAACACAACTTTGTGTACTAAACACAAATATCAACAACGTTTGGTTTCCTGGTAGTATTACAGGAAAAAAGAAAATTTAGATAGAAAAAAACGGTTCCAAATCTTCCACATAGTATTCAATTCTACAATGATCTTTGAAATTTTTTAAAAAATGTTATACGCTTACATTTGTATACAGACAGCCCCGTTGTCTCAGTGTCCGGCGCTGACACTGGGTTACAGCCTTTGATCCGGCTGCATGGTTACTACGTCCATCAGTTATTTCGCTGAAATGCAATTTTTATGTATAATTATTAGTAGCATAATACCAGTCTGCCAGGATGCCCGGACGGGGATTCGAAGCGGCGTCCTCCCGAATGCGAGGCCAGAACGTTAACCGTTCACCCACCACGCTCGGTTTGGGAAAAGGCCTTCATCAACAATCGTAAGTAATCGTTTATCGTAGCAGCTAATTTGCTTTGTAAAAGGTGTTTTTTTTGTCACGATCCATTTATCTCCCTTTATACCCAAATTAAATCGGTAAATGAGGCATCATTTTAATGGTTCAGATCTCCGCTTCGGTAACATCAGAAACTAAAAAGTGAATTTTTCGAAACTTGGGCATTAAAGGGCAAAAGGGTCAATATTTCTAAAAGTTGTTTTTCTTGCATCTTTTTATCATCCTTGGCACCTAACCGAAATTTATAAATGAGGTATCATTTCCAAGAGTAAGATGTCTGCTCTAGTAACATCATATCTTAACAAAGGAACTTTTCGTAATTCGACCATTAAGGGGCTAATGTACCTATAAAACATGTTTTCAGGGAGTGGCCATTTGTCTCCATACACACCTAATAAAAATCGATAAACTAGCTATCATTGTAATAACCAATGTTTCCGCTTTGGGAACATCATAAATTAAGAAAGAAAGTTTTAGAAATTCGACACTTACAACGAAAAAGTTTTAACTATGAAGGTCACGTGTATAACACAGTTCAAAGCCAAGCCACCAGATAGCAGTAGCACAGATCACAGATATATCAATAAAGTGGGTGTGTGTTGTTTTGCACAATAGTTCTCCGTATATTATTTCTGCGTTTCGAAAACTTTTCTTTTTGTAATACAGTTCCCATTTGAGAAATTTTCGCACGTCCTAGATAACAGCTCTATATATCTCAGAGATATGGAGACGCTGCACGTGGTTTGTTCTGCTCAGTTGCATTCCGGTACCCTATTTGTGGTATTTAATTCGCTTCACGTAGTTATTAACTTACTTTAAATGAAACATTCTGGTGTGCGTTGCAGCAAACTGAATATTCCCAAGTCCGGTGAAGATCAATAAGCAGGGAATACGCAAAGACAACGTAATTTACTAAAAACACCACAGGGCTACCGCTTCAGACAGAACTTAATTAATACTTCATTTAAATTAACGGTAACCTTACAGGACTAATTAACCTGCGTGTCAACACAATGTGTCAGCTGAAAAATCCGAAAAACGTGCACGCCATGATAGTGGATCTCAGCTAGAGCTAAATAAATAATACACGAGACGAAGGTCAGAGTGCAGAAAAACGTGTTTCGCAGTGGACTGTTTATCTACAAAAATTCATTTCTTCTTTCACGTAATTATTTCAGTCATAATTAATACCTTGTTTGACCAGCCGAGTAAAATTCACAAGTCAGGGACACACCGAAAGGTGAAGGTTAATTAAAATAAAATAAAATAAAAATAAAAAAAACAATCACCAGTAGGCCTAACCCTTCCAGTTTCTTCCAAAGTTTGTACATTTTAAAACAAATAAAAAAACGGGAAACGAGTCTAACTGTCATTATTATTTCATCCCACTGACAGACAAATGAGCAATATTACTGGAAGCGCCGTATGCAACACCATATGGGGGGCTGCACCACTTTCGGAACCTGCGCGAACCAGGTACTAACCTGTTGAAATGTACATCAGTCGCTTCGTCAACATGTCCTCTTCACGTTTTGCACTCTTGTTCTGCGGAAAAGTCGCTAGAAATTTAATTAAAAATGCCGAAATATGAGAAGCTGTGCCACTGCGAAATGTTATCAGCACCGAAAAATAACATAAAAATTCCCGGCACAGGGATCACATCAACACAAATAGTTTCGTTTCGTCATAGAGTTTGGGGTTAGGTTGAAATACCGCCTGGACCAAGTGAAAAATTTTACGAAATTTTTGCCATGCGGCATCCATCGCGGAAATTGTGTATTTGTTTACAACGGAAGCAATGGAATACCTCTGGTTGCTCGTTTCGGTATATGATGGCGGCCATCCTCGTATTACAACTCGGGTAAATATTGTCTTTTTGTTAATTTTGTGCGACTTGTTACAACGGACAAAAGCTGAAACGGCAAGAAAATATTACAGCAAGGGATTAAACCAAACATTTTAGGAGATTGTAACTGATATTTCAACGCTGGCGGCATCCAATGGCTGTGCGTCGCTGTCATATTTCTATACTTTTAATTAAATTCCTTGCAAGTTTTCGGCATAGCAAGAGCGCAAAACTTGGAGAGGACATGTTGATGAAGCGACAGAGCTAAATTCCAACAGGTTAGTACCGGTTTCGCGTAGGTTGCGAAAATGTATCAGACTCCCCCCCACCATATTATTGCAAACCTCTTTATTTCATGTATAGTTGCATTCACGTAGGTCAACGTGGGATGACTATAAATGAAAAGAAGTGTCAGCTTATTACGTACGCAGATAAAACGCTAAAACTATATTGTGAGTATAAGGGGGGGGGGGGGATAAACGCTTCTTGAAGACTTGACTTGTGAATTAACTTGGCATAACATTTGACAGCAAACTCCACTGGGCAGGACACATTGGACAGGTAGCAGAAAAGGTTTCAAAGTCCTTCACTTGTTTGATAGAATGACGAGGGGATTTACCAGAGAAGTAAGGGAATTCGCGTACGAAACTCTGGTCTGACCATTGCTTGAATATGGTGGTGTAGTATAGGACCCACATTTTGGGTATCAAATACAGGAGTTGGAGAGGGTGCAAAGAAGGGCTGCTAGATTTGTTTCTGGAAATTATCGCAGAACACAATCAGTATCAGATATGATAAATGAGCAGCAATGGGATTCATTGGATGACAGGAGAAGGATGAAGAAAGCCAAAGGAGTGTACAAGGCGTATATTGGTGATGAAGCATGGAAAGAAATAATTAGGTTGTTTGATGCAATCCTCCATCCCTTTCATCTCAAAATACTCCTTACAACCTACGTCCTCAATTTCTTATTCAAATATTCTAATCTCTGTCTTCTTCCGCAATTTTTATCTTCGATTGTTCCCTCCAATAACAAATTAACCAATCCAGCATGTCTCAAAATATGACCTACCAGCCTGTCTCTTCTTCCTGTGAGCTTCTTCCATAAACTTCTTTTCTCACCCATCATTTCCAAAACTTGTTCATTTCTTACTTTGTCTGTCCGCTTAATTCTCAGCATTCTTCTGTAGCACCACATTTCAAATGCTTCAATTTTCCTTCTTTCTGGTATTTCCTTCAGTCGATGCTTCGCTGCCATATAGTGCTGTACTCCAAACATAGAGTTTTAAATAGTTCTTTGAGAATCGTAGATTAATATTTGAAATAAAACCTCCTTGTGCTAGTGCTATTCTGCTTTTAACATCTTTCCTGCTTCTGCCATCGATTGTAATTTTTTTTCTTAAGTAGCAAAATTTACTAACTTCTTCCACCGCATTCGATCCTATTTTTGTACTATTGGAATAATTTAAGCTAAATTTCATCACTTTTTTCTTGATTTGGTTTATATTTAGCCCAAAATCTTTCTTCTGTATTTTGTTAATGACTTCAGTAACTTCTCAATATCATCAGCTTGTTCTGCTAACGAGACAATTAAATCAACTAAATTTATAACAAAGTAAGTAAAGACTCCAAATAACATCAATAAACAAAGCACGCGACATTTTTTGTTCACGTATTTTCTTCCGACCGTCTGCCGTTTGGCTATAACCACACTACTTTCAGGCGCTGTGTTCGCCCCATGTTGCAGCTCCCGCACGACGGAAGTGTGCATTTGGAGGCAGATTGCGCAGGGGAACCTGTTGCATGTTAAGAGCCACGCGTACAATGAGCATAACTAACAAAGAGAATCCGATTGTTCAGAAATACGAGGTAAACAGTTCAGTTATTGATATGGTCGATACTATGAAATATTTGGGAGTAACAGTACTAAGGAACATGAAATGGGACTTACATCTTAATTCGTTACTAGGTAGAGCTAATTCTAGGCTGCGATTTCTAGGTCGAATCTTGAACAACTGTAATGAGCAAACAAAGGAGATAGCGTACAAATCTCTTGTCCGTCCACATTTGGACTATTGTTGTGCCATTTGGGTTCTGTTTCGTACGGGGTTGATCGAAAGTATAGAGAAAGTACAGAGAAGAGCCGCTCTATTCGTGACCGCTTGCTACAGTCCTTATGAAAGCGTCACAGAACTGATTAGTAGACTGGGCTGGGAGTCTCTGGTAGATAGACGACGCACGTGTCGTTTAAACTTATTGGTAAACATGCGTACTCACACTTTCACTTTTGAGTGTAGTGAAATACTTCTTCCACCAACCTATTTGAGTTGGAAGGACAGGAAAGATAAGATTAGAGAAATAAGGTGCCGTACTGATTCTTACATGAATTCTTTTTTTCCTCGTACCATTCGGGATTGGAATGCACAACAAAGAGATTAGCTTTGGTGCTGAGCACCCTCTGCCACCCACAATTTTGTTAATTGCAGAGTATATATGTAGATTTAGATATAGACTAATACTAGATGATGTGTTGCCCAGAGGTATAATCAGTGGAAAACATGTACGTCTTTCTTATTCATCTATTGCACAAGAAACATTGCTTTATTAGTTATACTTTTTTCCCAACTATTTTCCTTACTACGACAATCGCTATGTTTCCTACAGAAACTGTTGTGTTTAACTATGAATTTCTGCAATTAACATCATGTCAAATATTCTAGAGAATAAATAAATTGGTTTTGATCTAACTGACTCATCTGTCTGATTTTGAGATTGATTATACTCTACGTAAAGAAGAAAGTAATAGATGGCGTTAAGGTAGCATCACATTTATTTAATACTGTTTTCTACATCTACATCTACAACTATACTCTGCAATTCACAAATATAATATGTGGCAGAGGGTGTTAAGCACCAATCTTAATTCTGTGCATTCCAAACTTGAATAGCACGAGGATAGAATGAAAGAAGCATCAGTACGGCGTCTTATTTCTCGAATCTTATCCCCCCGCTCATTCCGACCTAAATAGGTTGGCGAAAGAAGTATTCAATTGCACTCGTTAATCAAAGAAGTTTCGCATATTCTCCAATAAATTCAAACGAAAACGACGTCGTCTGTCTGACAAACAATCCCAGCCCAATCTATGTATCAGCTCTGTGATGCTTTCGTAAGGGATGTATCTAGAAATCACGAATCGAGCGGCTCTCCTCTGTACTTTCTCTAACGCGTCAATCAATCCGTTCCAATACGGATCCCAAACTCTACAACAATAATGAAAATGCGGACGCACTTATGTTTTGTACTCTATTTCCTTTGTATGAGTACTACAATTTCTCAAAATGCAACCTATGAATCGTAATTTAGAATTAGCTTTGCTTGCGACGGAAGTTATTGCATCATTCCGAAATAACAGCCATATTGTGCTGAATTTCTAAGCAATCGTCAGACCACCTCACTTCCCTTTCGATAAGTGCATCATCAGCAAACAATCGCATCCTGAAATTAACGTTGTCACCTAGATCGTTTATAAAAATTAGGAAAAATAGTGGTCTTATTACATTTCCTTGAGGAATGCCCGAGGTAACATCTCGCTTAGAAGAGGTTTCCCCGTCAACAACGACATACTGTGACCGGCCAGTTAGAAAATCGCGTATCCATTCACATATCTGATCCAATATTCTTATATGAATTCTTTTTTCCCTCGTACGATTAGGGATTGGAATGCACAACAAAAATGTTAGCTTTGGTGCTGAGCACCCTCTGCCACCCACAATTTTGTGAATTGCAGAGTATATATGTAGATGTAGATGTAGAATATACCGTGTGCTAGAATGTTCGCTAAAAGGCGGTTGTTTGGTACAGAGTCGAAAGCTTTCTAAAAATCAAAGAAAATTGCATCAGCTTGCGAGCCTGTATCGATAACTTTCATTACGTCATATCAATTTTTGGTGCCTTTCCTGTCAAAAGAACTAATGGCCTATATCTTCAATTTTATGCTACAAATACGGCAAGTAGTTTTCAAGCTATGTCGAATTATAGCAACAAAAAAATAATTATAACTTTGGTGTTTACAACTGTTTCTAATTTCGATCTCCGGCGCTTTACGTAGCATCATAACAGGTGCTTTATATTTTAGGTGAGACCCTAAGCTCTATAACTGCCTAAGTCCCGTGAAAATTCATAGTTTTTGTTGCGGGATTTCGGAAAAATCGGGCACGATGCACCTTAAATTTATAGCGCCTGAGTGACCGATCTTCGTTCGTCATCTTTCGATTTCTGTTGAATTTGCAAAATTTTGCGTGATGTTTTATTAAAGTTAACCTTTTTTCTCGAAGGATTCTCAGGAATTTTGAAATGCGCGGTTCCTTGCTCTAACCAAAGAGAAACTTAACTATGATTAGTAGGCCTACTGGCACCTGAAACTTCTACGAGATGAGGTTCAGAGACACCGAATACAAGAACTGCTGTTTGGTTGTGTAGTTGTAGCGACGGCGCTGTTCCGTGTCTGCCGGAGTCGTCTTTTATTCCAGGCACCTGTCTGGGGCAGCGCCTTCCCAGGGGAGCCAACCGGCCAATCGCGAGGCCGGAGGCAGTGCTGCCAACTGTTCGCTTTACGACCTTTCAGGCTGAGTGGCCGGACCGTGTTTACTGCCTCAGCCAGACCGAGTCAGTGAGCGAGGGCTCACAATCTGCACGGCAAGTGCGCTACACCACGGCCAGGGAGGCTCGACTCACGACAAGTGATGTAGATAGACGCGAGCCTTCTAACACCTCACTGCAAAGAATGATTCATGTATCTTTATAATCTACACTAATAAGACGGTGCATCAGAAAGGTCTCAAATCCTGTAGTGAAACGTGTATATTTTATTCCATACAACCAGTACAGGCAACTTATTTTTCGACATCGTCTCCACATCGTTTTAGACACTTGCCGCTTCGTGGGATGTCTTCGAATATTCTCTCTTAGTAAAAGCCATGTCCAGGCGTGTTCAGCCACGTTGTCGGAAAGTGTTTTAACCCACTCGTATCAAGGCAATCGTCTGCCTCCTCGGTGCTCCTTCAAGTGAGGAAAGAAGGTGAATATCGCTTGGGGCGAGGTCCAGACTGTAGGGACAGTAGTCGATGATCTTCGTCGGTGACGTTTTCTCCACCAACCACAAACTCTCTTCCCCCTTTCTGTGACATGCTGAAGAGACATTACAGTCTCTAGTCACTCGCTGATCCACGGCAAGGGAGGCTTGACTGACGAAAAGTTCATGTAAATAGACTGCCTACAGAAAATGATTCACATATCTTTATAATCTACACTAATAAGAGGGTGCATCAGAAACTTAGGTCATAAATCTGTAGTGAAAAGTGTACATTTTATTTCATACAACCAATAAAGGCAGCTTATTTTTCGACATCGTCTCCACAGTGTTTTAGGCACTTGTCGCTTCGTGGGATGAGTTTGAATATTCTCTCCTGGTAAAAATCCTGTGCTGGCGTGTTCAGCCACGTTGTCGCAAGTGTATTCCCTACTCGTCTCAAGGTAATCGACGGCCTCCTAGGTGCTCCTTCGAGTGAGGAAAAAGATGAACTTTTTCTTCGGAGCGAGGTTCGCCCGTTACGGAGGGTGGTCGATGCTCTTCGTTGGTGACGTTTTCTCCACCAGCCGCAAACTGTCTTCCCCCTTTCTGTGACATGCTGACGAGACATTACAGTCTCTAGCCACTCGTTGCTTCGCGGCCAGGGAGGCTCGACTGACGAAAACTTCATGTAAATAGACTCGAAGCAGAAAATGATTCACGTGTCTTTGTAGTGTACACTAATAAGAGGGTGTATCAGAAACATAGATCACAAAGCGTGTAGTGAAACGTGTTCATTTTAATCCATACAACGAGTACAGGAAACTTATTTTTCGACATCGTTTTAGGCACTTACCGCTTCGTGGGATGAGTTTGAATGTTCTCTCCTGGTAAAAATCCTGTCCTGGCATGTTCAGTCACGTTGTCGGGAACTGTTTTACCCACCCGTCTCAAGGTAATCGTTGGCCTCCGAGGTGCTCCTCCGACTGAGGAAAAAGGTAAATGTCACTTGGATCGAGGTCCGCCCTTTATGGACGGTGGTCGATGCTCTTCGTCGGTGACGTTTTCTCCACCAGCTGCGAGCTCTCGACTCCATTCTGCGACAAGCTAACGAGACATTACAGTATCTCCGTAAACCTCTACCAGATGCCGGTGCATTTCAGCCGAGGTCACATATTTCTGTCATAGAGATCGAATAAGGGAGCGGATTTCTTGGCGAGACCAGTTTTCCAAATGAGTCACCATTTGTGTTTATCTGTAACCATCGCTGTATTCGGTGGGTGGCTGAAACTGTCACCAACCTCATGTCTTAAAATTACCACAGACTCCTAATTTCTCTATAACTGACGACACTCGAGAAATATTGGTCTTATAACCTTTGTTCTGATCACATTTCGTATTATAAACTCGAAAGTAGCTCAGTCTCTCTATCTGTTAATTACTTTTTACTACTAAACGGCTAAACTGTCTTGATGAATTCTGAAAAGGAAAAACTGTCTGCAATTGGGTAGGACATGTGATACATTTTTAGGGATAAATAACATATTTTGTTATGAAGTTTTCAAAACTAGCTGTACGGTGCCAGACAGAAGGATAGCGCGATGTTACAGTGGCCAGGCCATATACTTCTGTTGATAAATTTCATGCACAGATACAACTTACGTAAGTGCGATGTTGAGGGAGTTAGGTTGGGAAGACCTGGAACACCGAAAGCGTTGCTCTCGATAGAAGCCAATTGCAAATTTCACGAGTGACTTATTTCGGAATGACAGCAAACAAATTTTTTTTTTTTTAAATTTAATTTAATTGCAATGGAGCACAGGCTCCGGTGGCAATTTCCCTACACACCCATCTTCCCCCTATCCTGCACCCACCTACATTAGCTCTCTACAAATTTTATCTTTAAATTCTTTCAAAGTTTTCGGTAAATTATTCATCATTTCTCTTGGTAACTCATTCCAATCCCTGACACCCTTACCTAAAAAAGAGAATCTTCCCACACCCTTGTGCCTGAAATCGAGTGCCAGCTTGTGGTCATGGTCATTACTACCAACAACATTCACATCTAAGAATGACAGAAAATAAGAGAAATCAGGGCCAAAACCGATTCATTTCTCTCCTAATTTTTTCCACGAGCGATTAGAGAATGGAATAGAAAGGACTTACCGGGCGAGTAAACTTACAATCCGACAGGAGTAGCTTTCGATAATGCTCTCCGGCCATCCTGATCGGGTTTTCCATAGGTTTCCCGGATCACTCCAGGCGAATGCAGAGATGGTTCCTGACAATAGCCCATGGGCGCCTCCTGCCATATCCCTCCAAACTATTACACATTCAAATAGGTGGAATGCACCCTCCGCCCCACACTTTAAGTGAATCGCGGAGTAATATAATAATAATAAACAGGTAAAATGATTTTTTCAAATTTAGAGTTTATTAGTATACACTATTGACATTTCAGGTTGAAAATATGTTTATTTTCTTATTACTTCAATTACCATAAGTCAATTGTATCCTTTTACAACATAATGAATAATCGTTAGTACAACTAAGCTAAGTGTTGTTGAAGTTAACGATAATTATGATGTAAACAATAAAATTAATGTTAATAGTTTTAATTGAAATTCATGTAAATATAAATACTGTAAATGTATATTTATTATTATGTCAGTAAAGTTGTATTTATATTTTGTAGATATAGATGTGAAAAAGTGATTAAGGTTAATGATTTTAATTTACAATTTATTGAATTTTAATTTTTGATGCTAAAATTAATTTGAAAATACAAAAAAACACTGTTATTTCGTAGTTTTAAGTTTTCACTTCTTTCGGCAATCCTCAATGACTGATTTTTTTTTTTTTTTTTTTTTTTTTTTTTTTTTTTTTTTTTTTTTTTTTTTTTTTTTCCCCTTCCCTGAGGTGGGAAGGGACTGGGGGTAAGGAACGGGAAGCAGTGCAGGATGGTCCTTTGTGATGTCGGAAATCATGGGAAACCCAAGGCTGGTTGGCCGGACGGGTAGGCGAGTGCAGAGCGTTACCAGGCTCTGTTAGTACATTGTCCCTGTCAGCCAGTCTGAGTGTTGTGTTTGACTGTCGACATCCCTCGGTAATTCCTCTGCAGCCGGAAGCTTTCCGGGGACTATTTTTCTGCGCGTACGGACACCGTCCACCCCGCCTTATCGGTGGCTCTTTATTTTCCGCGGCCCCCTCCCGCTGTTCGGATAATCCCTTATCACCGCCGGCCGGGTACCGCTCCTCCCTCGTGACGTCACTGTTACGCTGCAGTCTCGCGATAAACGCGGAGCCCACCTCCGCGCGAACTTTAGTCAAACTCCGCACCTTAACTCTCACAGTCCTCCGCAGGTAAACTTGCTCTCGAGTCCAAGCGATGGCACCGAGCGTGGTGGTGTAACGGTTAGCGTTCTCGCCTCGCATTTGGGAGGACGCCGGTTCGAATCCCCGTCCGGGCATCCAGATTTCGGTTTTTCATGGTTTGCCAAATCACTCCAGGCAAATGCCGGGATGCTTCCTTCAAATAGGCCATCGCTGAATTCCCATCCTTGCGTTAAGCACTTAAAAAAAATTCTAAGCGATGGCTAAGTCATCGACAGACAACACCTCCTAAACTGAATCTTGTTCGTCTGAGCCTATTGTTTTTTCTTCCTCCGATTTGACCACCAAGATGAGGACACTGGCCACCTGTTAACCCAGGTGGACAGTGTGAATCATGAGAGTGTGCGGAAACGGTATTCCTATCCGACCTCTAGCCGGGCCTAGTAGCCCCGGCGTGCCTAATCTATTGACGGAAAGCCTCGTGTTGCCATCTGTCTGTGAAATCTGTAACTATGTTCTGTGCGTGATAATTAGGAATCTGATCTTTAGGACGAGTCATATGTTTTCCTGTCTTCTTTTTGAGCTGAAATGCTGAACTAAACACTGATTCAACGTTTCTGAATATATTTAAATGTATTTTATATAGCATATAAATACATATTCAGACCATTTTCCTAGTTTTGGTCATATTTCGATAATATTTAAGGTTATATGGTAGTATTTTGAGGAAAAATCTGGTAGTTTTTAATAGTACCGGGAATTCACAAGATATAGACTAGAAGAAATTAGGATAATTATAAATTTTGAATGAAAAATCCGTCTATTAGCAACTGGTTTTTTTATTATCTCTCAGACGCGTTTCACCTCCTCTGAATGGGGCATGATCAGTGACTGTGAATGTATGCATATGTTGTTAATACAAAGTTTACAAATATTACTATATACAATTAAATATTTACAAGGTACATTCTACTTTTACATGTTGATCAGGAGAGCTATTCCAGATCAACATGTAATTGTCATAATCAAAAATTCGTAAGTAGAAGGTACCTTGTAAGTATTTAATTGTATATAGTAATGTTTGTAAACTTTGTATTAACAACACATGTATACATTCATAGTCACTGATGATGCCCCATTCATTGGAGGCGAAACACGTCTGACAGATAATTAAAAAAAAAACCAGTTGCTAAAAGACGGATTTTTCATTTAAGATTTATTGCTAAGCAACTGCGGCAAGATGGCCAATAAACCATGTAAGATAATTATCCACATGACTGTACTTCTCCCATACAGGAGAGGGGGAAAAAACAAAACTAATTTTCACTGTGGTCAGAATTCGCCAGTCAAGAATTAAGGTTATGCATTACTGTCACTCTCTAAACGTAATGTTCCGCCCGCCTTTTAATATCGACAATGCAGCAGCAGCATGCCTGTGTCGAGCCGCGTCAATCAATGTCTCAATGAAATATCCTCAGTCATCGTTAAATCTGCAGTGGATCAGTGAGTAGACCTACCGCCATGCCGAAAATAAAATTTTCTGAAAGTGCGAAGTTACGTAAGCGAATTTACAGAGGAATATTTTAGTACAGATGAAAAAGATATATTCTGTAAATTTGGTGGGATTAAAGTTACTTCAACAAAGCGATTTAAAATTTAATATCCCAATGGTGCAGTGAGTGCACGCAAGCAAATTATGCTGTCTCCATTAAAGCGGCACTACTAGAAAAAATAAATAATGCATAATTGACCATGTTTTGATGTATAGCAAATTTAAATGTTTTTTTATATTTACCCGTTTTTAATGTTGCATTTGCCTGCATATTTCTCTATTTTTTTTGGTCATAAATTTGTAGTTTATGTGCGGAGAATAGAAACCGCCCCAGTATCTATCTAGATCAGCGTTGTTGGCCTATTTCAACCCGAGAATCAATAAAATCTCACCGAGCGTGGTGGGTGAGCGGTTAACGTTCTGGCCTCGCATTCAGGAGGACAGCGATTCGAATCGCCGTTCGGGCATCCAGATTTGGGTTTTGCACGTTTTCCCCAAATCACTCCAAGCGAATGCCGGGATGCTTCCTCCAAAAAGGCTATGACCGAATTCAATCCCGTTCCTTGTCCCAGTCACATACCATTTCGGATTTGTATCAGGTCGAAAGAATAACCGGTTCATTTGTAGCAATATCTTTGTGATTCCATCCGATGCATGCTATCCTGCAGCTCTCTACTCTGAAGTAAACACCTGAAGCTATCCCTTCATGGAAGCTATAGAGTCACAGACCTCACTGGAATACAACTAAGCTGAACAAAACACACAGAATATCGATATCACAGCGATATGTCATACTGCTATTTGGACGTAGTGGTATTATAGCCCAATGAAGAGCCAAATAAACAGCTACAGGCATGCGTATGCAAACACAGAGATATATAAACACTCAGCGTATGGCGCTGCGGTCGGCAATGCCTATATAAGACAACAGGAGTCTGGCGCAGGCGTTAGATCGGATACTTCTGCTACAGTGGCAGGTTATAACGATTTAAATGAGTTTGAACGTGGTGTAATAGTCGGCGCTTGAGAGATGGGACACAGCATCTCCGAGGTAGCGATGAGGTGGGGACCTTCCCGTACGACCATTTCACGAGTGCACCGTAAATATCGGGGATCCGGTAATACATCAAATCTCCGACACTGCTGCGACCTGAAAAAAATCCTGCAAGAACAGGACCAACGACGACTGAAGAGAATCGTTCGACGTGAAAGAAGTGCAACTCTTCCGTAAATTGCTGCGGATTTCAATGTTGGGCCATCAACAAGTGTCAGCGTGCGAACCATTCAACGAAACATCATTGATATGGGCTTTCGTAGCCGAAGGCCCACTCGTGTACCCTTGCCGAGTGCACGACACAAAGCTTTAAGCCTCGCCTGGGCCCGTCAACAGTGACATTGGACTGTTGATGATTGGAAACATGTTGCCTGGTCTGACAAGTCTCGTTTCCAATTGTATCGAGCAGATAGATGTCTACGGGCATGGAGACAACCTCATGAATTCTTGTACGCTGCATGTCAGCAGGGGACTCTTCAAGATGGTGGAGGCTCTGTAATGGTGTGGGGCGTGTGCAGTTGGAGTTACATGCGACCCTTGACACGTCTAGATACGACTCTGACAGGTGACAAGTACGTACGCATCCTGGCTGTCACCTGCATCCATTCATGTCCATCGTGCATTCCGACGGACTAGGGCAATTCCAGCAGGACAATACGACACCCCACGTCCAGATTTGTTACAGAGTGGTTCCAGGTACACTCTTCTGAGTTTAAACACCTCCGCTGGCCACCAAACTCTCCAGACATGAACGTTATTGAGCAAATCTGGGATGCCTTACAACCTGCCGCTCAGATGAAATCTCCATCCCCTCGTACTCTTACAGATTTATGGACAGCCCTGCAGGATGCACGGTGTCAGTTTCCTCCAGCACTACTGCAGACATCAGTCGAATCTATACCACGTTGTGTTTCGGCTCTTCTGCTTGCTCGCGGGGGCCCTACACGATATTAGGAAGGTGTACAAAAATCTTTGGCTCTTCAGTGTCACTTTGATATGAGATGATTCTATTTGGAAGTAACAATATTATAGCCCATGAGAAAATTTCGCGAGTAAAGTGTTTACATAGAAAATATACCGTAAAACACAAATTTTTCCTTAAGAGAAAAAAGACACCCGAAAAACCTCCTTAGGGTAGAAAACACATACAGTTTACAAATACGTATTACTCCGTTATGTGTTGTTTCTATCTACTGGTAACGCGATAAATCCTAACTCAAGCCACCGAAGCCTAGTGGCTTGACTTGAAACCGTCCGATACGTGTCACCTTGATAGTTAATACGTTTACCCGAAAAATTTGTTTCTTGTTTATGATGTTACCAAAGAGTAGAACTTAACCTTTAAAATGATAGTTGATTTATCGATTTCAATTAGATATGGACGAAGAGGCTCCTCCCAATAGAGATAACATTTATGATAAATTATGGTTATTATCAAATATAATAGAAACAATTTAGAGGTTTTTAGTTTTTGTTACGCATGGTAATTTATTCGTAATTATTCAAATTAATGTAAAATGTGGAAGTTGCCACAGACGCATCTAATAATTATAATTAATTATTTTTCAAATTTTCAGATAGGAAAAATCTTACAAACACTGCAGTAGATATATTGTTGTCGTTATTTACGCGAAATGGTTAATTATATAAAGGATAATCAGAAGGTGGTGGTTATATTCCTAACTGAAGAGGAGAAATACCGTAAGCAATCAATCAACAGCCGCTCCTGATGGCGACCGATGCCAGGACAAGCAGCAGACTAATCAATCACCGCACTCCTTCAAACGCTCCGACCCGAAACGAAAAAAGCCGGCGTCCAAGTGAGAAGCATGATGGCCATTTACCATCCTGCACTGCTTTTTGAAACCAGTGTTCAGAAATCACTGCTATTAGTTCATACGAAATGCCGTCCTAAACAAAATCACTGTCTGTCAAAAGCTTTTAAGCTGCGTTACAAACTAAAATTTCGTGATCCATCTTGCATGCGCCAGCCGAAATCACATCCTAATCGTCGAGCGTGGTGGATGAGTGGTTAACAGTCTGGCCTCGCATTCGGGAGGACGTGGGTTCGAATCTCCGACCGGGCATCCAGATTCGGCTTTACCACGGTTTCCCGAAATCACTCCAGGCGAATGCGGGCTGCTTCCTTCAAAAAGGCCATGGCCGAATTCCTTCACATTCCTTGTTCCCAGTCCAATCCCGCCTCTAATGACGTCGAAGTCGACGAGGCGTAGAACCATAAGTAAAAAAAAAAGTCCTAATCAATCAATTTGTTGCGTAACTGGTAGACAGATCGTTAAAACCTAAAGAAATGATTTGTTAATAGGTAGCGGAGTTTCTACCCCTCTTTAACAGAAATAGTTGTCTATCTCCCTGCTGTAGCCTCCATACCGAGCGTGGTGGTGTAACGGATAGCGTTCTGGCCTCGCATTCGGGAGGACAGCGGTTCGAATCCCCGTCCGGGCATCCAGATTTGGGTTTTCCATGGTTTCCCCAAATCACTCCAGGTGAATGCCGGGATGCTTCCTTCAAAAGGCCATGGCCGAATTCCTTTCCATTCCTTGCCCCCATCCTTTCCCGTCTCTAAAGGCCACGTTGTTAAAAAGGGACGTTAAGCTGTTAAAAAAAAAAAAAAAAAAAAAAAAAAAAAAAAGTAGCCTCCATTACAAACTAAACAAATTGGTTCGTTATAAAAGCAGCTTGACCTTCATTACAATACAACCGAAAAAAAATCAGTATTTGTGAAACTTATTATTTATCCATTACAAGCTACATAAAATACTTAGCTATGCAATTTCCGGTATTAATGTTCTTAAAATAAAAATTGTGTTTCTCCGTTTTTGTTAGAAGCAATCACTCACCTTTTTCCTTTCATTCGTTAATTTTTGAGCCAAAGATTATCCGCCACCATACAACGATGTAGTTCTTCGCATATACTACTTGTATTTTTCCTTTCTTTTTTTAAAAAAAAAAAAAAAAAAAAAAAATAGGATTAGGCTCCAAGAAGGTGGTGTTGGGGATATTGTGAATAGTATTATCAAAACTCGTGTTTTTATTACATAGATTTTTAGTTACTAAATATGTCATTATTTTAGAAGTATATATACGATGATGGGCCAAAATAATCTCATTTAATGACGTTATGTGTTTTTTTTCCCCTCAATAAAGTATGACATGCACTTATTGCGGCTGAATAAAAATATGTGTTTATTTCATTCTTTTCGGAGAACAATTATTAAAAATTATATTTAATGGAATGGGCCATGTAAAATATCGTAATTTTAAGAAGTAGCCAAGATAAAATCTTTTCTAAAAGATTTTTGTCAAAGATGTTTTATAGTATAGCTAGTTTAAATCTCCGTCAAAGTGATGGAATTTTCTCTGGAAAAGTTTCAAAGGAAAAGCGATGAATTACTATCTGTTTATCGATATTTTTTGTGACTTGACTAAGTTTTCTCTGGTTAGATTCTCGGAAAAGTTTTGCTAGAATGTTTTTAAATAACTGCATTTCATTTTAAATGACGGAAAATTATTGTTATTATGAAAAAAAATTTATAACTCTTATTTATTTGATCGATATCTTTTGTCACTACCTTTGTTTAGCGTGAACCTTCTCTGAGTTCTCAATAAACTGATTATCTTCTGTCATAAAATTCTTAGGCTATTTAGAATACGTTTTATTCAGAAAATGATAAGTGGGATTTCCCGTGGGATAAGCACCCTGGAAGCACATCAAGCTGAAACTACTGAATAGATTTCAATACAACTTTGCATAATTATAACTGATACTATGCCTTAACACTTAGAATACATTTTATCTCGAAAAACGATAAGTTTCAGTGGGATAAATGATGAAAGTTTACTACTTTTTAAAGCGTATGATGTAGAAACTACCTTGTTACACTAACTGATACGCCTCGTCGACGTCGAGGTCATTATAGCCGGGAAAAGGATGGGGGCAATGAATAGGAATGAATTGGCCATGATCTTTTTTTTTTTTTAAAAAAAAAAAAAAAAAAAAAAAAAAAAAAAAAAAAAAAAAAAAAAAAAAAACAGGGGATTCGCCTGGAGTAATTTGGGGAAACCATGGAAAACAGAAATCTGGATGTCCGGATGGGGATTCAAACCCGCATTCTCCCGAATATGAGGTCTTTCAAAATTTGCGTTGTAATTTTTTTATTTCTGTCTTGCATTATAATTATTTATTTCTACCCACATTTTTTTTCTATAACAGACAATTGCCTTTTAATGATAAGTACAAATAAAATCAAATGAAATTATTTATTCGAAATTTACACTTCGTTTTAGCAAAATAAGCGAAAATAAAAATAAGGTATTTAATTGAAATTTCCTGGTTATCCACGCAGCGCTCTGGTGTCGACCAGTATAATTAACACTTCGGGCATCATCGACTAGCCGAGTTGCCGAGTTGCCGAGTTGCCGTCCAGGCGTAACGCACTTTACTACAGTGGACACCGACATTAGCAGACAGTCGACTGAAGCTAACTGACCATGAATGGCGGCCACCAGAGATGCCAGCGCTGTTTACGGCGGAAATCGGCACTACTTTCCGGAACCTTTTGTAATTACTCTTATCATGACCTCCTCTTTAAGCGTATTTTTAACAGGTTCCTTCCAAGGTTGTTATGTTCTTGCTAGCTGGTACGTATGCAGCCGATGGAAGCACGACTGTCGAAATAGCGACCAGAAAATTCTGCAGCAATTTTATTCCTGTAGGAGGCCTCAGATGCATGTTCTCGCAGAATTTGCATACATCGACAGGTCGTTAAAGAAATTACCGCCACCGTTTTGAAGTTTCAGTGTATTTTCTGCTTTGCGATACGGATACCACTGATTGCTGTATAAATTAACAACGTCCTTTGTGGCTTGGTACAACGCCAATAAAATCGCCTCATGAAGAATATCAAGTTGCGTTCTGATGTTCTTTTGACTTTATACTCGTTCACATGGCTTCAGTTTACACTGTAAACTGTTTTTATTTCCAATACACTCGTTTTGCATTCGGTCACATAATGAATATTTTAAAATTCGATATGCGAATAGATCTGAATACATTTGCAGTTGTACATTAAAATCGGCTGACATGCAACTACATTTCTGGTAACTGAAGTCTGTTTCACAGATCTCACAATGTTCTGATTTGATTTAATTTGGATGGAGCAAACGATATAGTGGAAATTTCTCGACGCACCAATTTCCCAATTTCATGATTGTTTACAAATCTTCAGTTCTTAGGATATGTCACTGCCCACCTACTGTTACCCTCTTATCATTTTTAAAAAAATTCTTTCTGGTAGACTGGGAAGCATTTACCATAGTAATGTATTTCAGCCCTTAACTTATTTGGCTACAAAAGAAAATTTTCCAACTCTGTTGTGACTGAAATCTAGTGCCAGCTTGTGGTCATGGTCAAATAATATCTTAAGAACTAATTTTTTTTAATATGACCGTTAAAAGGCAAAACTCTTATTATTTCCATAACGTATTTTTTATCATGAGCCATTTATCATCCGTGATATCTAACCGGAATATATAAATGAGGTATTTATTTAACCCATCCACTCCTAAAGCTCGGAAACCCTAGCCAATTCCTTCTTCATTTCAGCGGCTAGACTGTGGAATGATCTTCCCCTAAAAATTAGAACTACCAAAAAAATCGGCCCATTTAAAACTCTTTTGAGAAAGCATTATTTATTGGAACACTAGCTAAAAGATATCTCCTTCCATTAATAACTTAATTTTTAGATTTGAATAATACTGATTTATACAGTGCCCACCTCTTTATTCTGCCTTCCCTATTATTAGTTTGTGTCTTGTTTCTTCATCCTACTAGTAATAAGTTTGTACCGTTTACTTCTTTAGCTTCCACTTCCATTAGTTTATACCAGTGGTTCCCAATTATTTTTTCCCGAGTACCACTGCAAGAAGGAGCTCAACTGCGCGTACCCCTTACAGCTGAAATGATAAATAAATGAATTCGTTCATCCCAGTAGAGTGCTTCTCACAACCACAGGATTACAATGATATAATTGACACAAACACAGTTTATCTTAAAATATATTTGGGTGATAGTAACGTTTATTTTGGCTGATAAAAGTTGATTTTTTTTCAATTATTTTAGTGATCACCTTAGACAAGAGACTACCGCGCGTACCCCCTGAAGAAACCTCACGTACCCCTGGGGGTACGCTTACCACTAATTGGGAACCACTAGTTTATACCATTAAATTATTAACTAGTTAAACACGAATACTATTAAGTTTTAAGTTAGTATTTTACTCATAAATATTATTAAGTTTTTTTTGTTAGTATTACTCTTGAACTTGACTTAGGTCAAATGTTACATAAGTGTTGTATACTGTAGTTTGTGTAAAGTGTATATTACTTATTGTAAACACTTGGTATGATGTAAGAGAGGGCTTGACAGCCCTAATCTTGCCAAGCTAAATAAACCTTTAAATAATAAATAAAGATTCATGTCTCTACTTTGGTCGTATCATCACATCATACTTTAAAAAAGGAATTTTTCTGAATTTGACTCTTACAGTATGAAAGTGTTATTATTCCTGTAATGTGTTTTTTTATGAGCCACTTATCTCTCTTTATATGTAACCGAAATCGATAAACGATGTATTATTTACCGGTAAAAGATTGGATATTAAGGTCTCCACTAAGGCAAAATTATAAATTAATAACGAATTTTTTCGGAAGTTGTCCCTTGGAGAACAAAAGTAATAACTGTGAAAGTCGCGCGTATGAGACAGTTCAGATCCAAGCCACTAGATAGCAGCAGCACATATCACATAGATATTAATAAACTGCTTCACTGTCGTCGACATTTTGTTTAGTAGCTATTACACTAAACAAACAAACAAATGATATGTATGAGGCGGTTCTTTTTTCGTCCTATTAAAAAGCACTAACAATACTATTCGTCGTATTGGCGAAATTTTCTCACTGTTGACCTAGTTAACATTAAATTTACTAAGCAACTTTGGAGACATGGCCTACAATGCCACTGAATTAAAATTGATAACATCCAGGGGTTCCGGAAGTACAAAGGGGAAGAAGGAGAAACAAGGAGGAACCCCAGTGAAAGAATAAAAAAAAATTCTAGGAGGGAAAAAAAGGCGAACCAGTAAACCAGTTATTTCCCGTCGTCCAAAGTTGGACAAAATCGAATCAAGAATATATAAATCGCGTCACGGTATCTCAGACTGTAAACAGAAAGGACATCGACTTATTGTCACGTTCCTCTTTAGTGAGTATCTGAATCAGTGCACGACGAACAACTTCCTAGCGAACCCCTCCCCTTGAAACTGATATTAATACATAATTCACTTTGTATACTCCGGAGATAGCGCGCAGCCAACTTTCATATCTGCCGAATATATTAGCGGAGACGCGAGGGTATTCAGCACACGCGGGCTCAATTTGACCGGGTCCTTTTATTCGGTCGTTTTAAATTCCGCTGCCCCCCTCTCTAGCGCTCACAAACGAGTGACGAGGCGACCGCCCGCCATTGCATTTTCATGAGATCTCCCCAATCCACAGCCGAGATTCGGCCTCATCACCTTCCTCTAGACAACAAGGCCGGCGAGAACGAAATAAATCTCTGCCCACCAACACGTCATTCCTCCTGCATTGATTGCGCCACTGGTGGCTAAAGCAATCTACGAGAGTCGATCAGAAATTAAGGGCAGAAGGACGATATTCACTGGCGACTCGTTTGGAAATTGGTCTGGGGATTATTAAATTTCTGTGACCGAAACATTTATCGGTGGCTGGAATTCACCGGAAGCTGGTAGAGGTTTACGTAGGGACTGTGATGTCGTGTCAGCATGTCGCAGAACGGCTTCGAAAGTTTGCTGCCGGTAGAGAAAACGTCACCGTCGAAGATCATCGACCACCTTCCCTACAGCTCGGACCTCGCTCCAAACGCTAGTTGTAGGTAAATACAAACAGCGACTCCTTTGGATAATTGGTCTTGTTAAGAAGTCCACTTGGTTATTCGATTTCTGTGGGCGAAATGTGTAAATTCATTGGCAGCTGCTAGAGATAAAGTCTCGTCAGCATGTCACAGAATGATGACACAAGTTTTTGCCCGGTAGAGAAAACGTCACCGTCGAATATCATCAACAACCATTCCTCGCTCCAAGCGACTTTCACCTTTTTCCTCACTTGAAGAATCACTTAGGAGGCCGATGATTTGCTTCAACTTCGCGACAACGTGGTTGAACACGCATGGTCAGGATTTGCACGATGGAATATTCAAACTCATCCCACTAAAAGACAGGTGCCCAAAGCGAAATGAGTCGAAAAATAACCTGCCCCAACTCCTCTTGACTGATTGGCCCCCAGACGCACGTGACTGCCGTCACCTAGCAACCGCAGGCCTTATAAGCGTGGGCTCATCTGGTAGCCAACACTTCGCTGGAAGATGTAACCAGAGTCAGGCTCCGAAACGTCGCCTCTGAGATGCGCTCTCCCAGTGGAAAGATCGAGAGGTTTTAGCCACCTGATTCACGGGGAAAGCCTTCATTATTTCAACAACAACCTAATGTGTGTACTATTAGTTGGCTGCATTAGTTGTATGAAACAAAATGAACAAGTTTCACTGCAGGTTCTGTCACCTTACCAAACTTCGTGCATTAGAACTACTATAAAAACATAATTTAAAAAGTATTGTTAAACAATTATACCATCTTAAAATTTGCAATAAAGAAACAATTTGTTAATGTAATTGGCACGCTTAGTACAGTTTTTAACACCACAAGCTGTTAAAGTCAGCCGTTTGAATAAATTTGTTTACACTTCTTACATAAGATTGTTTTAAAGTTTGTTTTTTTTACGTTTTAAGAAAAAAAAAGAACATAATTTTACCGAGCGTGGTGGGTGAACGGTTAACGTTCTGGCCTCGCATTCCGGAGGACGCGGGTTTGAATACCCGTCCGGGCATCCAGATTTGGGTTTTACATGGTTTCCCCAAATCACTCCAGCCGAATGCCAGGATGCTTCCTTCAAAAAGGCCATTGCCGAGTTCCTTCCCGTTCCTTGACCCCAGTCCCATCCCAGCTCTAATGACTTTAGACGTCGACGAGGCGTAAAGCAAAAAGTAAAAAAAGAAATATTGTTTTAGATGACTCAATCATCCTTGAGTAAATGTAAAAAAACAGAGTTAAAAAATTCTTAATTTGTGGAAATGTCATAGAAAACTTTGAAAACTCGCATATTTCGAAAAAAGTTAAAAAATCAATAACTCTAAAGTAGTCAGAATTTTACTAAATTAAATGTCGTCATATAGTATGACATGATACGATCTGTTTGCAGGTTTATTCTTTCATTCCTGGAACCCTGTTTATCATTTTCTCTACATTCATGGAACAAAATTTTATGACCACTGGCCACAGCAAGATTGAATACATTCTTGTGACGTTGCGGATACAATACGCGGCGATATAAGGATATATGGGGAGTAGAGATGTGTGGGGATTCACTATAGCCAAATGGGGAGACCCGCTGACGTAAGTGACTTTGACAAAGAGCAGATCGTTATGGCACTGTACCTGGGTACGAGCATTTCGTAAATGGCGAGGCTGGTCGGCTGTTCGCGTGCTACTGTAGTGAGCATCTATGCAGAGTGGTTGAAGGGCGGTGAAACCACGACTGGGCGACAAGGTGGTGGACGTCCACGCCTCATCACAGAACGTGGAGGTCGGAGGCTTGCCCGCTCTGTAAAGCGGGACAGGCGGCGATCTGTGGCAGATCTGACGGCGGAGTACAATACTGGTGCAGGCACAAGTGTTTCGGAGCACCTTGCTGCCAGATCTGCCACAGATCCTTCGCAGTAGTCATCTGGGAAGACATTGGTCTCAGAGTTTGGGGAAGTTCTTGCGCGGGTTGCACATCTCCTTCCATTTGACATGTGGTTGTCATCAGTTGGTTCATCTTTTATGGACTAGCCTCGTCCGGATGGTGATTGACATATATATTTTCCTAAGTAATAACATTATCTTTTATTTGGTTATTGTTTGTTTCAGGAATGGTCAACGTCTCTGCAAAAAGGTCTTTATGACTGGGCGATGAAAACTGTGGTAAGTTTATTCAGCAGTTCTATGATTGTAATAGACTGGGCCACAAGTGTCCTAGGCAGGAAGTCTTTCTGACAGCAGTGGCAGCCATGAGTTCAATTATTGTTGGTGCGCCATCTGCTGGTAGATAGTGCTCCCTGAGCTTGGCAAGGAGTCGTTCGGCCCTTATTTTTGCTGGCGTGGGTTCGTTGTTGTGATTGGTAAGGAACCAGATGGTAAGCTTGTGTTCTCTGTCCCAGATCGCCGCCTATCGCGCTTTACAGAGCGGGCAAGCCTCCGACCTCCACGTTCTGTGAAGAGGCGTGGACGTCCACCACCTTGTCGCCCAGTCGTGGTTTCACCGTCCTTCAACCACTCTGCATAGATGCTCACTACAGTAATTGCGTGATCTGTGCGTAGACATCTGGTGCCAGACGACTCCAGAAACCTGACTAGGAGTTTCCGAATCCATGCCACGCTCAATCACTGCTGTATAGCGCTTCAAAGATGGACCAACACACCAACGGCGCGTCCCTCAGCGCGTGGTAGTGGACGCCTTTGATCTTTGCCGCATATGCTAGTAGGGACAGCGCGCCTCGACCCACCGCCAGGCGGTAAAAGATGAAAGGCGCGTACTACCACACAACGCACCGTGGGAATGTGGCTTAACAAGTAGGTGGTCATAATGTTTTGGCTGATCAGTGTATATTTAACAGCAAAATAATCCTGTGTATCGTGCCCACAAACAAAAACTGAACAGATATTGCTAAAGCTAAACATCACAAAAATTAAAAGTATTCCTTGTGAAATATGTGTTAAAGTGTCAGATGTAAATCCTTGTTTTTTGTGTTTTGTCTTTTTTCTTGATTTTTTTTTTAATTAAGGCCTATGTTTTATTTTTTATTTTATGTTTTATTTTTATTTTATTTTCTTTAAATTACGACCTATTTTAGTTTCCAGATACTAGGCTCTATAGCTAAATAAATAAATTAAAAAATCCCTCTGTGTGTTTGTCCTCACGCACTGCTGAGGTTCTGGTGTTCCTGTTTGTGTGTTGGCGGTGCGCGCGCTGCAGTCAGTCCCCCCCAGTCCTCCAGTAGTCCTGCCCGCCTCGCCACTGTGCGCCGCGCGCCTGGCAGTGCAGCGCTGCCGCCGCCAACGACTACACGGCTCACCGGCGGGACTGCATAACCAGGTACCGGCAGGCGCCGCCACCAAACCCGACGCGTCCTCCGCAAGTCATAATCTTCTCCGACCATCAGTCGCTCTGTTGCCAGTCTCACTAGGGGGCGTTCATTAATCACGTGAGGTATTTTTTTCTAAAATTACAACCCTCCCCCCTCTACATCTGCTGAGATCTAGTGTAGGGGGTTTTTCAAAATGGGGTAACCGAACCCCTCTTGATTTCGCCAGTTTAACGTAGGGGGTTCGTGACAAGATTTACGTTATGGTAGCTGATCAGCTTGAAACACGGACGATGGTCAATTGAGACTGAAAATTAGCAAAATTGCTCCTAGATTGGACTCAACTTGCTACAAAAAACAAGACCATTCATCACATTAATTAATAACGTGACTGTATTACTTTCAATTTTTTTAAGGCTCTGTTCAAGGGCTTTGCCACTGTTTGGGGAATTTAATAGGGCTACCTCGAGTTATAAGTTTCAGAAAACCTGTTCTACTGGGTAGTGGAACCCTCACCCCCCCCCCCCCCTCAACGTTAGATCGAAATCTCACTCCCTCTCTCTCTCTCTTTTTTTTTATTAGCTCTATTGTTGTTTGTAGGGTGACAGTCTGAAATTAAAAGTTGACGTGTGATTTCCATCAAACCCTCCCCCACTCCCCTTGATGAGATATGGTGATTTCCCACCCCCCCCCCCCATTTGAGTCCACATTATGTAATGCATACTCCCCTACTCATCCCTGACGCTTATTAGTTACGCAGATATATATTTTTGAACATTAAAAAATAATAATTAAACTGACAAATTCCGCTAAATTTCGTATTTACCTCCAAATGTGTGTCGATTAAATATGAGAAATTTTGTTATTCTGTTTTGTACACTGAAAGATCTATTAGATTTTTTGTTTATTTCCTTGCCCTGCAAGTGATCGTAAACATTTTTCCCCACCAGTCCGAAACTGGTACTGTCCTGCCGAAATTTGTTTTAACTGCTTCCACACCACGTTCTCTTCACGTTTTGCACTTTCCTTTTTCGAACAAGTCGCCACGAATTTAGATATAACTGCCGAAATTTGAGAGCAACGCGCAGCTATTAGATGCTGCCGGCGCTGCAAAAGCAATGACAATCTCTTGAAACGTTGGGTAAATACATTTTTGTAATACAGCTCGATTCGTGACTGCTAGTTATAGTCCTTACGTAAGTGTCACAGAGCTGGTATGTGGGATTGTTTGGCGGACAGACGACGTCGTTTTCGTTTGAATTTGTTGAAGAATATGCGAAAATCATTAATTTACGAGTGCAACGAAATACTTCTTGCGCCAACCTATTTAGGTCGCAATGACAGGAGGGATAAGATTCGAGAAATAAGATGCCGTACTGGTGCTTTTATGTATTCTTTCTTTCCTCGTTCTGTTCTGGATTGGAATGGACTGAATTAGGATTGGTGCTTAGCACACTCTGCCACCCACACTAATTGTGAATTGCAGAGTATAGATGTAGATGTAAATGATACGTGGTACAACAACGCTTACTATTTTTATATCGATCCAAGCAATCTGAGACAATCACTTGCTTCCGTTGTAAACAAATGCGCCATTTCTGAGCTGGATGCCACAAACGAATTTTTTAAAAAAAATTATTTCAACCTAAAAAGGATCACTATGAACCTGTTTAGGTTGATATGATATCTGTAACCATCATTTTTTGTGTCATTCTGCAGAGCTGGTAACATTGGGCGGTCCGCAGCGTCCCATATTTCGGCATTTTCAATTTAATTTGCGGCAACTTTTTCGAAAAATGAGAGAGCAAAGCATGGAGAGGACATCGTGTTGAAGCAGATTTCGACAGGTGAGTACCAGTTTCGGACCGGTGGGGAAAGTGGCCATGCTCCAAATTCTTACTTCATATTCTCACTGACGCGTGAATAGAACGTGAAATACCAGTGCTAACCGAAGAGATGCAGCTGCTACAAAGTTTGTTGGACTCAAACCTTACTGTAACAATAACCTGATTTTAAAAAAACTTCCCGTCCGGGCACCCAGATTTGGGTTTTTCATTGTTTCCCCAAATAACTCCAGGCGAATGCCGGGATGCTTCCTTCAAAAGACCATGGCCAAACTCCTTTCCGTTTCTTGTCGTCAATCATTTCCCACCTCTAATGACCACGACGTCAACGAAGCGTAAAGCAATAAACAAAAAATAAAGAAAAAACGTAGCGGTATCATCTCCTTGTGGACGTTGAAAAGTCCATAGGGGGCGCTTTTGGTCCAATACAAATTCGGGGGGCGTTGAAGACCGACCACACCCTGGTTTCCAGTAATACGGATTTTGAGGGTTGCACCAAAGAAGTTTTTAATTCCATTCCTACGATCAATAAAGGATTTAGTGTAGTCAGCAATTTAATGCCTAAGAAAAGAAACATATTGTCTTAAGTGAAAGTGACAACTGAAGACTGCAGTGAGAGATAACGCACCAAATATCGAAAAAATATCACCGGTTCTGTTAATATATCTCAACAAAGTAATTTAAGAAATCTGTCCTTGTTTTTCTTAATATAATTACACTTCAGCAACATCGAATCACTGTTTCAAAAAGTTGGAGCTGAGCTGTATGTGTTAGGTCATTTATAACAAGGACCCCTCGGCGTGTTCTTGTTTTTTTTTTTTTTTTTTTTTTTTTTTTTTGAAATGGAGGGGTTGAGTATTTTTTTTTTCGAAAAGATGGCGGCGAGTAATTTTTTTTAATTGAAAGGTAAATCGCGAGGAAATACCTGCAGACTCTGATGAGAACAGTATAACATCATAAAGAGATTTTCTTGACGTTTTTTTAAATTATTTATTACACACACACTTGTGAAGACTGTAAGTTCAACACGGTCGCCACCAACAGAATGTTGGAAAGGTTTCTGAAAGGTTTCATGTTATCAAAATAAAGAGTCAGAAGCTGCTGCGATACAATAAACACTTTTAATCGTCTTCAATGTTTACTGTGACTACCACCTTACAATATGACAGCGAATTTCTGCACTGGAACTTCGTATTTCCGAGGAGTTGGAGTTGTAGGGGGTGCAGAGGAGGATTGCCAGATTTGTGTTTGGAAATTACCGCAGAACACAATCGGTAACTAATAAGATAAAGGAGCTGGAGTGGGATTCATTGGAAGTTAGAAGGAGGGTGAAGAGAATCATGGGAGTGTATAAAGCCTATACTGGTGATGAAGCAAGGACAGTTATTGGTGGGAAAATTAAGAGAGGTGCTAGGAAGGGTAAGGTTGACCATGAACACAAGCTGGCACTTGATTTCAGGCATATGGGTGTGGGAAAATTTCTTTCGTAGGAAAGGGTGTGAGGGACTGGAATAAATTGCCAAGAGTAGTAATGAATAATTTACGGGAAACACTGAAGGAATTGAAAGTAAAAATTAGTAGAGAGAAAAAGTAGGTTGGAAGAGGAAAGAATAAAGGGGTGTGTGTGGGGAGATTGCCACTGGAGTGGGCGCTCCATTGCAATTTTATCAATTATTATTATTATTATCATTATTATTATTATGCAGGTCCTTGCGTATGTTAACACTTCCACCAATTGGATAATGAGTTTGACCACCAACAGTTATTAATTACCAGATCACACACACTGTTCCTTACAATGAAGTTGATGTCTTTTTCCTGTTTGCACCGCGAACTTTCATTGTTTTCAACTATTTAATCAACCCGGCAACACGCCGAAACATTACCTCACTATATCCCGCACTAATTAATTCATACTTCGCGTTTTTTTTTTGGAGCCGTGCGTAACACGGCTTGTCTAGCGGCAATCGCGTCGGCTACTTCCCGACTACCTCTCATTGGTCAAAGTTGGTCACGTGACAATGCGGGCACAGGTATATCGTCTGTTTGCCCTGTATACTTACCCATAATTTTGAGCTTTCTGGTAAGTGCTGGCCGTTTTTTGGTAAATAAACCGCTACACATTTTGTGAAGTTTACTTTAATTTTATTTACTCGGCACTACTTGTCCAGTAATTGGAGGCTCCGCTATAGTCTGTTGATGGTTACATCATGTTTGCTTCCCGTGGCGTATACGGTGGTGTCGTCAGCAAATTGTGCAATTTTTACGCGTGGTACTACTGGACGTACTCGGTGAATAGGACCGGTGTGAGTGGTGATCCTTGAGGAATTCCCACCGGGATGGGATGTAGGCCAGATCTTTGCCCTTTTATCGCGACATAGAACTTTCGGTTGGTGAGGTAGCTTCCTATTAACTGAACGTAACAATGACTTTTTTTATCTGCTTAACGTATCTCTAGCAGAGAGGTCTTTAGAGACGGGAAAGGATGGGGGGCAAGGAATGAGAAGGAATTCTGCCATGGCCTTTTGAAGGAAGCATCCCGGCATTTGCCTGGAGTGATTTGGGAAACCATGGAAAGCCCAAATCTGGATGCCCGTACGGGGATTCGAACCGCCGTCCTCCCGAATGCGAGGCCAGAACGCTAGCCGTTACACCACCACTCTCGGTGTAACAGTGACGGATGGTCGTCTGCGTGCTTAGCTTGGTCATCAGGTTGGCGTGCCACACCTTGTCGAACGCCTTTTCAATGTCTAAGAATACACCGGTGGTCAAGTTTCTCATGTTGGATCCCCTGGACACGTCTTCAGTTAATCGAAGGAGTTGGTTAGTACTATCAACTCGGCTTTGGGAGCCGAATTGCTCTTTGCGAATTGTTTTTGCCGCCTCTAGACTGGCGTTGATTCGTTTTAGTACCATAGAGGAGGAGGGGAGTAAGGTTATTGGCCTGTAGTTGACCGGGAGACGCTGGTCTTTCCCACGTTTCTGAATGGCCGTCACCTTGTCAGTTTTCCAGCTGTCGCGAAAGTGTCGCTTGAGCATACATGCATTGTAGACTCTTAACAACCGGTTCGTTCTCCCGTTATAACTACGCGATCGAATGTAGCAGTGCAGCCACAACGGAGTTTGCAGCAGGTTGGAACGTATCAGTTGCATTCAGACCACGACCACCACTGCAAGGCGCTTGAGAGTTTAAAGTAGATTGCAGACCACTCTGTTTCGCTAGTTAATGTTATCGATTACAACCGGGAACTTCCTTCTCTCGGCACTCTCAGTGGATGGACCGGGGGATGCCCAAACCGCGGGGGCGGTACAGAACTCTCCGTCCTGCTGCAATCCCAGCTTTTAATCAAATCACCCGGCGGGAGCGCCAGAGCTCCCGAACTTATCCCCAGCGCTCAGCATCAGATAAGCTGCTTCACACACGACAAGTGAGCGCCAAACCCCTAACTGTACAGCAGCTGATTACTAGTGGGAGTGTTAGCCAGGGCTGCCAACCATCTCTAGCAATGTGGAAATTGATTCTTTCCGGCGCTCTGCTGATAAAAATTCTTCTGGGGTGTTATGCCGGATAAGTTCTGCCACTCGCGACGTTTCGACAGCTTCCTCCGCTGTCTTCATCAGGTGAACTGCAAAGTCGAAGTTAACGACACATCATCAACAGTGTATGCCTCGCCACGCATGAAATTTTTGCTAATTCCTTTTGTGGGATTAGCTGCACCTATATGGGTAGCGGTGCCTGTCACTCTTTGCTGTGACATCTGCCCCTTTTTCTTTCATAGCTATTAACAACTTTGGGTTTAATATTACATTTATGCAAAGATAATAACAACTTAACATTTTTAGTCTTTCATTACTGTTCATTTTTATGTATATTTTCTTTTTGTTCTTTATTATTATTGTTATATATATATATATTTCCCTTCACATGGTGTTTCTTTTTGGTATTCATCAATACGACTAGTACATTACAGTATTCGCGAAATTACATACCATTCCACAATTTGCACAATATCAGTAATATCCACAAAAATTACAGTCTAACACAGAAACAAAACACACAAACAATAACTCTAAATTAGAAACTTTACAGATTAACACTGAAACAGAACATGGAAACCATAACATGCAAACTATGACATGGAATTCCAAACATTATAGACTACATTTGAAACAGAAACAATGGCACTAAATTACAAACCTTACAGACTACATAGCAACAGACACGAAAACTATAACATGGAAACTACAACACAGAATTCCAAACATTAGAGACTACATAGAAAAAAAACACAGAAATAATAGCACTAAATTACAAACCTTACAGACACACAGCAACAGACATGGAAACCATAACACGAAGCCATTGGCCGCCGTATTGTCCGGGTCTCATTATCTATAGTAATATAATAAATGCGGAAGTAATTCTTTCTCTCCCTGTTCGTTACGTTTTGACGATCTTCATGAAGTTTGACAGGCAAAACTATTTGCCACTGGAAACAATATAGTGTACTTTTCTGTATAAATAACATATTTTGCAATGCGGTTTTTAAGTCTAACTGAACGCTGACTGACAGACGCTTAGCGTGTGTGAGACAGTAGACAGAGGGTGGGCGGCTGAGTGGTTAGGGCGCTTGCTTTCAGAAGCTCTTGGTATGGTCCCTCGTTCAAGTCCCTGTAGGAGTTTTTGAGAGTTGTTTTTAAACATGTGAGCCATGTCTGGATTACCTTTGTTCGGATTCCAATTCAGGGATAGAATTCTTGGAAAATCGTGGGCAGTCGAACAATCCTTCAGGATCTTCCGGCCAATAATGCGACGCGCGTCTATATTTTTATGCTATATTAGTTGTTCAGGCTTCGTTTCTCTCGCAGTTAGTTGTGTATGATGTACACTAATCTGTACTAATATTATAAATGCAAAAGTAACTCTGTATCTCTGTCTGCTTATTACGTTTTCACGGGTTAATGGCTTAACCGATCTTCATGAAGCTTGACAGACAATACTATTTGCCTTCCGGAAGGGCATAGTGTATTTTTTCCTGTACAAATAATATACTTTCAATGGAATTTTGAAAACTAACTGAACGCTGAAAGACAGAAGCTTAGCGTGCGTAAGTCTCTGTAAAGCCGCAGTAGACAGAGGGTTGGTGCCTCAGTGGTTAGGGAGCTTGTCTTGAGAAGTTCCGAGTCTGGTCTCGGATTCAAATCCCGGTAGGGTCAGGAAATTTTAAGACTTGTTGTTGGTCATATCAGCCATGTTTGGACGTTCTGTTGTTCAGATTCCAACTAAAACTTTTGGCCCAACCAATTTAGGGGTGAAATGCTTGGCTAATCGTAGGCGGCCGAGTTATCCTTCAGGATCTTCCCACCAAAGATGCCACCAGGGTCTACTTTTTTATGCTATTTCGGTCTCTTAGGCTTTGTTTCTCTCGCAGTCAGTTTGTGTATTATCTACGCTCATAATATTATAAAAGCGTAAGTAAGCCTCTGTCTGTGTGTAACGTTTTGACGATTAAACTTCTATATCGTTATTGATGATATTTGACAAGGAACGACTTTGTATCTTTAGGAAGGATACAGGATACATTTTTCAGGATGAGTAACGAAAGTTTGATATCTTACCTAATGGTGACAGATAGACGGATGCGTGTGTAAGTCTGTAATGTTTTATCGATCTCATAGGCTGTGTTTCTTTCGCAGTCTGTTAGTGTATGATCTGTTATAATAATTTTCGTTTACAGACGAAACTTATTATTTAGTATAGATGTTGATTTGCACTACACCATACTATTATTTTGTGTCTGTCTAAAAGTTTCTGGCATCAGTTTATTTTGTCATCTCTTTTGACATGCCTCGCAGGCGTAAACCAGACCTAAGGTTAGCGCTAGCAGAGCACGATTAGCTAAAGTTACTAGAACCCAAGAATCTGATGCTTATACTGAAGAAAGAAGACAAAACTGAAATTGAACCTGCCCTCAGTTAAACACCCCCTTTCCCACACATTAGTTTGTTGCTATTTTTAAATATATCGTAAATTTGTTCTCTTTATGAGACAGGTTCATTGGTAGAATGGTATGATGATGGCTACTCATCATATTATGCCAACTTCGTGTTTTTTTTTTTTTTTTTTTTTTTTTTTTTTGCGCATCTTACATAAGTTACACACAGCCTTCTATATTTAGTTCTAGGAATGAAACTATGAGTCCAAGCGTATATAGATATATATATATATATTACAGCGTTTCGCAACCTGTGGTACACGAAGATCAAATAGGCACTAAGACAGAATACTAAAAAAATCCTCACTGAACCAAAGATATCACGACAAAATAATATAAACTAGTAAAAGTAATTTACCTGAAATCGATTCCGTACTCGTACTACATAATGCTTTGAGCTAGTACGTATTTACAGTAACATTATAAAAGCGAATGTAGCTCTGCCCGTTTCTTATGTTTTCACAACTATACTGCTAAAACTATCTTGACGATATCTTATGAACGACATAGGTTACTGTTTAGAGATAAGTAACATATTTTGTGATGAAATATTGTAAACTAACCAGGCGCTGACAGACAGATGGATATCGTGTGTAAACCTCTGTAATGTTATATCGGTCACTCAGGCTTCGTTTCTCTCGCAGTCAGTTTGTGTATTCGGAAACATGACGATATGTTAACCAAGATGCATGGCACCCATATACTATCTGTCATGCTATAATATCGAATAATATTTAGCAAGGGGCTACAAGAATATCACTTCCAAATATCACAAATCAACCCCGTGATAGGTTTTCTCCTGCCTAACAAAAAGGATTTTTATGTCTATCACTTGATGACACGCGAAGACGATTTAATGCAATACCACTGTGCAGACACTTGGCCAAACAGTTTTATGTCAAGTTGTGCGTGAAAGTTGAAGGTGAACGGTTGCGATTTACCGTCGTATTTTCCCGACACAGCGGTTTTCAAGGCGCGTGTTATGTAGATTAAAGCTTTCTGTATCAGATTCTAACAATAAATTTCTAATTCCACGCATTCGAAGTCGTGGGTAACAGCTAGTAACCTGTCAATCAATCTTTCTAAAAGCTGTGAATATTTCAGCGATAATCAGGTGTTTCCAGCTTATGATGATATGACTGTGATAGTCTACCCACTAAGCACGTTTCCAGAGAGTTGTATTTCTTTAAGAATTAAGCTGATGACCGTTTTATTAATATCTTAAAATGTACCGCCATATGAGTCGATAATAACTGATAGGGTTGGTGAATAATATAGCCAGATACAAATCTGGTTGTAGGCCATATTCCGCAGTTTATGATCTATATATCTTCATAAATAAAAAATCGTCTACGAACAACTGTTGTTTTTAATGTTATTCTATTCGCCAGACGCGTCTTGCCATTGTGTTTTTGCACATCTTCAGCGGCTGTAAATATATGGTTTTAGATGTTTATCATTACAATTATTAAATAAATAAATCATTATCTACATATGTATACTGTAAATGTACATAAAAGTGCTGTTCCAGATCGGCATGTGAAAATTATCGAAATACCTGTATATGTTATTATTATTACAGCCGTATCAATCCTTATTTCAGGATGTAGCCTCTTTAAGCCAAATGAGCTATATATTACAATTTAATTCTACGCACACACACACACACACACACACACACATATATATATATATATATATATATATATATATATATATATATATATATATATATATATATATATATATATATATATATAATGATTTGTTTTACTTAATAATTGTAATAATACTCATGTATAACAAACATTTACAGCAACTGATGATGCCATAGAACACAAGGGCGAAACGCTTTTGGTCGATAAAATAATATTAAAAGTAACAATTGTTCGTAGACGGAATTTGATTTATATAAAACTCTCATACAGATGGAGATGGGAAATTAGGTCTATGCAAGTTATTGGTCGTTGGATTTATTTTATTTTTATTTTTTTCATTTTACTTCTCCTGCTATTGAAGTTGGTTGAAAAACGCTGCTATTTAACAACAATAAGTCTCAGACTTTAAATATAGAGTACCCACAAATACTTCATTTCTTGTAAAATATACAATTCTTGGAACGGAATGTTGTTTCTCGTAATTAATCTTGAAACGACGTATTTTCGCTCATGACAAAACGGAACGCCCGGTGCTCCACGACGTAACACTACATAGATGCCCTCTTCCAAGAATATAGAAACATGAGAATGAGCTGGCGCAACAACCTACGGCCAGCACAGCCGCGTGCTGGACGTATTTCACCGCATTCGGGGGGGGGGGGGGGCGCCGGTTCGAATCCCTGTCTGGGCATCCAGATTTGGGTCAACCATGGTTTCCCCACATCACTCCTGGCGATTGCCGGGATGCTTTCTTCAAAAAGTCCATGGTCGAATTACTTCCCGTTCATTGTTTTTAAACCCATCCCGTCTATAATGACCTCGACGTCGACGAGGCGTAAAGCCATAAGTTAAAAACAAACAAGCAAACAAACAAAAAAAACAAAAAACACAAACAAACAGAAACGACAGTATCAGCTCACCATTCACCAAAGCTGAAAGGACATGGGGCCTGGAGTAATTTGCGGAAATCATGAAAAACTCCAATACGGATTCCCGGACGTGGCTTCGAACAAGTGTCTTCAGAGCAGTTTTACTAATAGCCATAGAATTTTGCGAAGAAAGCCGGTAGATAAATCAAACTTTATAACAAGCTACAGATATCTTAGAACGGCTCCAAGTTAGCTTTCACATCCGAAGTGAGATCGAGTTTCTGTGAATTCACTCGAGTATAATTAAAGATTCTTTTCGCCTTCGAAAGATTCAAGTTGGTTAACTTAAATTAGCGTCGGAGACAGTTCCCAGCTGAAGTTGGACGGCCGGCAACATTTAAGAGAGTTATCGGTAATTCGCGCGAATCTACTCAACTAGTTACTACCTCTTTTCGCGGATAAATTAAAGATGTTTTAGCAGCCGTATTTCCAGACTTCAGATATACATATCGTACATGATGACGGTGAACAGATACAGCATGAAAAGATATTCTACAGTAAAAGTGACAGCAAGAGGCTCAATTTTTTCCATCAAATTTGCACCAAATGCCTCCGATTCCACACTAGATATGAGGCAAGAAAAGTTCAACTACCGAATTTTTCACACTAGGGGATGAACCGGGACAATCTAAACCTGAAACGGGACTTACCACCCAGAGCAAGCGTACTGGGAGGACAGTGGTTCGATTCCCCGTCGGGCCATGTAGACATCTGTTTTCCGTGGTTTACCGAAATCAGTGAAATTAGGAGATGGTTTCTTCAAAAGGCCATGGCCAAATTCCTTCCCATTCCTTTTCAACTCTAAATGTTCTCGAGTCGACGATGCGTAAAGCTATAAGGAAAAGGTTTGCGCACAGTAAAATTGCTTGAAACGTGTACACATTATGGCGTCATGTGTTTTGGGTAGGACGAGTACTGCTTTAGGTAAAATCCGACTTACGTGTACTGAACAGCCAGAACATTGTGACTACCTACCTACTATCGATGCAAACCAGTCGAGGCGATAGCAGCGTCACCTGACGAGGAATGACTGCTAGTCAGACACACGCACGGTGCATGTAGAATCAATGAATCAATGGTAGAGCTGTAAAAGTAACGAGAAATTCTGTACCCGTATGTATTCGTTACTAAACCAATCAGTACCCGTTACTTTCGAATCGTTACTCGTTACTTTCGGTACAATCGAACAATAGCATGAAGCATTGCATCGCATCGCATACGGGACGACTTCGTGCGTACTTGCAAAAGTTTAAGTGAATTGTTTATTTAGTAAAATAAGTTTAGGTAAGTTGTTCATTTGCACATAACTTAAAGTCAAGTAATTAGCACGTGGATCTTACGGAAAACCACTGAATGTACACTTGATTTACTTTAGTGAATATTATATACGAAAGAATAATCTGATTTCTAAAACAAACCCCTGTTTGCATACAAAAAAAGACCTGACCTTTCTCCTGACTGTAACATATCAAGTGACAATAACTAATGACGGTTATTTTTGAAAGTAGCCTACTCAAAACCCTGCATAGAAGCCTGATGTGATAATGGGACATGTATTTAACAAATATTATAATCTCATCAAAGTATTTCGTTTTTAAATAGGAGGTTTCACCACTATATTCCTTTATGGTTTTCATTTATTTCTGTAAATTCTTCATCTTTTTGTGATAGCTTTGTTAAAATAAATGTGGACATACCATCAAATCGGACCTGCATGCAGAATGCTATTGACTCCCACGTTAATTGTTTTATTTTAAAAATATCAATATTCAAATCTTTTAAATCAATAACAAAGTTACAGGACAAACATGCGATTAGATTAATTGTTGTCGCGTCGCGGTTACAAAAAACATTCAACATCAAAGCCAGAACCGCATTGATGTTTGATGACATGAATCCTGCGGTAATAATACAATAACTAACACCACGCAAAAGGAATAAAGTCATTGTAACTTGTTCTTTGTTTATGGAATTCTGGTACAGCAAAAATTATCACAGAACTCAATCAGTATACTACCAGATATGATAAAAGACCTGGATTGCGATTTATCGGAAGACAGGAGGAGGGTGAAGACGGTCATGGGAGTGTACAAGGCGTATATTGGTGATGAGGCGTGGAAAGATATTGGTGTAAGAATTAAAAGTAATGTTTGGAAGGGAAAAAATGACCATGACCACAAGCAGGCACTCGATTTCAGGCACAAGGATTTAGCAAGATTCTCGTTTTAAGCTAAGGGTGTCAGGGGCTGGAATAAGTTACAAAGAGTAATGATGAACAATTTACCAAAAACGTTGAAAGAATTTAAAGCTAAAATGTGGAAAGGGCAAATGTAGGTGGGTCCAGGAATTTAGGGGGGAAGATGAGTGTGTAGGGAAATTGCCACCGAAGCGTGCGCTCCACTGAAATTTTATTAAATATTATTAGAACATAACAAGTTCAGAGATGTATATAAAAAACTAAGAGACAACTCTTTTATATTGTAAATTACACTATGAAATAAAATAGAAGATATCAATTCTTAAAGTAAACAAATTTCACAAATGCTTGAAATCAATAAACCTCACTAATGAATTATCAATGAAAAAACAGTAACTATCTGAAATTATCCACAAAAATTTTCTATTTATAAATTATGTACTGTAAATTTTAATATTAAACAAAATAAAAACTACAAAATTAGTCGTTACGTTGTCAAAATTAGTTACCTGCTGGAGCTGAAACGTGTTCGTATCTATACGACAAATGCTAGTAACGAAACATGCGAGTAACGAAATGAATTTGCGAGTAACGATTCGGTACTTCGAGTCAGGCGACGAACCCGTTACTCAGTAACGAATACATCGTTACTTCTACAGCTCTAATCAGTGGGTTTGCTATCCGTGTTAAGAATGTGGAAGGCGCGCGATCGGTGTGAGTTTGACCAAGGGCAGATTGTGATGGCCCGGAGGCTCGGCACGAGCATTTCGCACACTGCACGACTTGTCGGGTGTTCGAGGAGTGCTGTGGTGAGTGTCTTCAACAAGTGGCGAAACCAAGGAGAAACCACGTCCATACGTCGAGGGGTTGGGCGGCCACCCCTCATTACAAATGACTGACTTCGTAAGCTGGGCAGACTGGTAAAACAGCACAGGCGGTGAACTGTGGCGGAACTAACATCAGACATTAATGCAGGGCAGAGGAAAAGTGTGTCTGAAAACACAGTGCACCGAACACTCCTAACGATGAGCCCCCGTAGCCGACGACCCATGCATGTGCCAATGTTACGACCACGACATCGGCAACTACGACTGAAATGGGCACGTGACCATCGTCACTGGACGTTGGGGCAGTGGCAGAGGGTTGCATGGTCTGATCAATCCCGATACCTTCTTCATCATGCCGATAGGAGGGTGCGAATTCGTCGTTTTCCAGGGTAACAGCTTTTTGTCACCTGTACTGCGGGACGGAGACAAGCTGGCGGCGGCTCAATTATGCTCTGGGGAACATTCACGTGAGCATCCATGGGTCCAGTGGAGCTCGTGCAAGGCACCATGACGGCCAATAAGTATCGTACACTGGTTGCAGACAACGTACACCCCTTCATGACGACCATGTTTCCCAACAGTTGTGGCCTTTTGTAACAAATCCAGGAGTGTGATGGAGTGGTTCGAGGAACACAGTGGCGAGTTGCAATTGATGTGCTGGCCCCCCAACTCGCCAAATCTGAACCCGATCGAACACATCTGGGATGTGATTGAACGTGACGTCAGAGCTCATCGCTCCTCTCCCCGGAATTCACGGGAATTAGGTGACTTGTGTGTGCAGACGTGGTGCCAACTCCCTCCAGCGACCTACCAAGGTCTCATTGCTTCCATGCCAAGACGCGTTACCATTGTTACCCGTGCCAAAGGCGGGCATACTGGCTACTAGGTAAGTGTTCATAATGCTCAGGCTGATCAGCGTATTTTAGTGATATAATTTGCTTGCAGATGATAAACCTTATCATAGCTACGAGTCATCGTAAGGTTTTAGTAGTTGGCGTACAGCTCATTCTAGTAATAGAGATACCTCACCCGCCACCACCACAACAGATCGCGGAGGTGAAACTGTACCGGGTTCGACTCCCGACCCCGCCTACCAGCCGTCCTGATTCAGGGTTTTAGTCAGTTTTCCGCTGTCATTTTTGTGAATCTCCGCCTCATCAACTACACATTTCACAAACAAAAGAACACAGAAAACTCAATTTACACGAACAGAAGCCAACACGTAAGCTCTCCCATTTTTTTCGGAACTGACAATACCCGGTTGTAACTACCCAGAGGAAACTTTTGATAAATCCTTAAATAAAATCCATGACGAGAATCAAGGCTGCGTGTAATATAATAAGGTGCAGGGTCAATTCTTTTTTTTACTTATGGCTTTGTGCCTCGTTGACGTTGGGGTCATTAGAGGCGGTATGGGACTGGGGTACAAGGAACGGGAAGGAATTCGGCCACTGCCTTTTGTAGGAAGCATCCCGGCATTCGCCTGGAGTGATTTGAGAAAACCATAATAACCCAAATCTGGATGCCCGGACAGGGATTCGATCCCACGTTCTCCCGAATGCGAGTCCAGAGTGCTAACCGCTCACCCACCACGCTCGGGGTCCATTCGTAAATGTTAATAATGCAGATAACTGAACGTTCACACAAACAGTTGACCACAAGCGACAATTGTTTGGGACTAGCTGAGTTCATTCGTAAATATGGATGTGTATTTATGTTAAGGATAGATCTAACCTTTTGCAATGTGCGTAACTTCTTTTCAATAACAAACATCCGATAATAATGACAAAATACTATTTCTGTTTGCTCACCGAGAGTGGTGGTGTAACGGTTAACGCTCTGGCCTCACATTCGGGAGGTCACCGATTGGAATACCTGTCCGGGCATCCAGATTTGGGTTTTCCGTGGTTTACCCAAATTTCTCCTGCCGAATGTCGGGATGCTTCCTTCAAACGGCCATGGCCGAATTCCTTCCCGTTCCTTGATCCCAGTCCCATCCCGCCTCTAATGACCTCGACGTCGACGAGGCGTAAAGCCATAAGTAAAAAAAAAAATGTGTTTGCTCAGTGTCAGGTATTAATTTGACGGACTGTGAACTTCATCCGGCTGCCCTGCCCCGAGTAGACGACTTGCAGATTTTATTGAAATCCGAACTACGAAGCATTCTGCGCTATCCACATGAATAAAGCAAAGCTTTTTCAGTAGGGACATGTTTCTTCTGTCTTGCGTCAAGATGCAACACCCATCTAAAAAATTAAGAAGATCGTGTTTTTTGTTGTCATATTCTTTTCTGTATTTTTTATATTTTCTTATTTATTCCTATAGTTCTCCTGGTTTTTTTTTTTTTTTTTTTTTTTTTTTAGTGAAACGGGTGTAGCCATATTTATTGAGCGCGTGGGGTCGTAATGATCTGGTGAAAGGGTTTTTATTAGCTGCGCTTTCAATCCTTGTCCTAGTGTATGTTAAACGATCCCCGTAATACTACCGCGTGTAGGGGACCTGTGTAATCCAAACCACGGTAGCATTATTGCGTACTTCACACTTTGCACAACAAGCTGTGCCAGAAGTGAAGGTCGGGTTTAGGGTCTATGAAAATCCCAGCTGAGACAGGGATTCGAACCGGGTACCTTTCGATCTCGACTGAGACGTGTTAACAACTGAGCTACGGGACTTCTACTAGATTCAGACACTAATGTGATATACTGCGCTTTGATGTTATCCTAAAGGATTTTAGTTAATTTGAATTTCCGATGTTCAGTTTCGTCTCCGAAAATCAGTCAAACGACAACTCAATGTTATCCAATGATGCCTCGAAACACCCGTTCGCTCCTTATAAACTTCGTTTGCTTGGTAGAGACATCTTTGGTTCATCTAGTTCGTGTAAATGTAAAGGTGGCACTTTACTTTTAAAGAAACGGGAGAGTACAAAAGTGGAAGCTTCACTAACGACATTAAAGTTGATTACACGCGGGCGTCGTGTTACATATTAGCTAACTAGTCTACTGTTCATGGAGCAGGTGACTCAAGTGTCTCAACCTGCGTCACTACATCAGTAGCCAATAATAATCTAGTTGAGGACCCCTCAGTAAGGTTACAAGGTATCGATCTCCCCAGGCGGCAGTGGAGAATCATCAATCGAATTCGAACAGGACAAGGCAGATGCGGCTACTTATTACACGAATGGTGCTGGGTAGATTCTGCAAATTATGACTGTGGAGCCATCCTTACAGACAATCAATCACATCATTTCTGACTGTCCTCTTCGGGCCTACAAGGGAACAATGGCGGAAATACACGATACGTCGGTTGACTGAAGAAAAACCTTAGATCTACAGATATGAAATTGTACAAGCTTGTGATATGTACATTTCCTGTTGTGCACTTTGTTAAATGATCATACGATATTCAGAGACTAATGGGTCAACGTGTCGCAAAATGTCGCCATGACTACCAGAATATTCTGATGAAACGTCAATTAAGAAGTTGCTGCAAGAGTAAAAGATAATACTGAACAAATAACGGTGTCAAATATGATAGTTATGCTTCAACCTAAGTGACGATATAAGGAGTTGAAGAAATGTTAAAGAAGGTTAGTAAGTTCAAAGAAACAGTAGTAGCTATCATAGGTGACAGAAAGTTTTTTGCGTCCTAAGACGATTCAGTATTGAACAGTAATGACAACCTGGTTGAAGGGGTTCCTTTTAAGTTTTTAGTGGATGAGAACTCAGTTTTCTGTCTCCATCCATCAAAGACAATACAATAATTATTTTCATATATCATCCTAACATACTGAAACAAAACAGTAATCTATTTTCTTCATGTAAAATAATAGGGTTTATATAAGATAAAACGAATTGGTACGTTTGTTGTAAATACGTGGGACCAGTTGGTGTATGTGTTGAATTTTGTTCTTTATTCTACGTGAAACTGTTTTGAATTTATGTGTCAAATTTTGAAAGTGCGTTAAATTTATTACAGCACTAGGCATTTTAATTAAAGGACATCGATATCTCATGTCGTGCCAAATGATCATATTTAAACGTGTTTTCAACACATAGGAATTGTTTGTTCTGTTAAAGCTATGTCAAAAATTTTCAAATTCTTCATAATTTCATCTAACACTGTTTTCACATAGTTGCAAGGTTTTTTAAAGTAACTTTAATTGATTGTAAAGTAATCGGCTGTTTGCTTTATTGTTTGGTGCTCTGAAACAAATACCGGCGCCTATGTCTGTGTCGACAATGTTTCCTGTATCTTATAAAACATTAGCCTAACAGCAGCTAGCAGAATCGCTCGCAATATTGCTATGAAAAAGCTGTATAGATTTCGATATCTAATGAGTCTTGCTAATCTTCTGAAAAGACTTTAATCATTATTTTGTACGTGTTTTTCCAACACAAGTAGAATGCACCGTATAGCTTCTCATGTAACCTATCTGATCATTACAGACGATGAATTAACCACTTGAGTTGGGAGTTATTTGGTGGACGATTCTGCCTGAAACATTCGACTACGCAACCTCAACGCATTCATATTTGGAGTTCTTTGCATGACGAGTTTCGTAACAGAATTCAGAGAATTTGAAATATGTGTGGTAGGTGCCACAACATGGCGACCGTGACAGGAAGCTCTAGAAAACAAATATTCAAACACACATAGTGGTTCAGGCTCATAAACATTTAGCACCTGGGTGACCGATCTTGGCACGGCATCTTTGGATTTCTGTTCAATATGCAATATTTTAATTTCTATTAAAGTAAAACGTTTTTCTTTAAGGCTTCCTGGTCATTTTATAGTGGACTGTTCCTTGCTCCAACGAAAGTGAAGCTTAACTAACATCAGTAGTCTTACTGGCACCTGAAATTTCTACGAGATGAGGTTAGAACCGTTTCCGAGATATCAAATACAAGACTTTTTTTTTTTTTTTTTTTAATCGTGTTACAAACTTCAAAAGCAAAACGTTATCTACATATCAAATTTTACCAAATCACTAGAGCTATTTACGACTTGGTCTGCTTTACTACCTTATAATCTGATTTAAAAGAAAACTGCTATTATTACGTTAAATCTTAATGCTAATCAGGGATTAATTAACGGTGCTAGATTTGTGGTAATTCAGTTAGATGAGAACATCATCAGTGCTAAATTCATTTACTGCGGTAAAAATATGCTCATACCTCACAGCAACATTACATCTTCTGATCAACTGCACCTTTACAAATGATAAGAAAACAATTTCCAAAAAAGTAACCTTCGTTGTTAATAAAATACTTGGTCAGATGCTTCAAAAGACAGGATTTTCTTTATCAGAACCTGTTTTTTCGTATGGGCATCCTTTTTCACGAGTTTTGGGATTCGTTAATATTTATTTTCGTATTAAACACACATATGGTCAAAACGTCAACGATCATAACTGTTAATATTGTTTTCAAAGAAGTTTTATAATATAAAGAAGATTGAAAAAAGATCATATCATGAAGCCTATATTTTATAATATAGATTTTTTAAATGTTTTACAATTAATCATGTAGTACTTAAATATAACGACTTTTCAAATAAAAAGTGATATTGATTACTACTCTCCAGAATAAAATACATTTCATTAATAAATACTTGCATTTACTTATTTCCACATTATTATATTACTATTCGGTGACTGACCACTATACTGTTCGCACGCGTCAACTAGTAAAAAAGAAATGTTGATTTAAAGATTTAAGAGTTCCTTTTTGTAACCAAAGAGAAACTAACTATCAGCAGGCTTTCTGGTACCTGAAACGTGTACGAAATGGCGTTAGAGCCGTTTAATAGATACCAAAAACAATAATTGTTCGCAATTTCTAAAATAGCTTTTTTGCAATGAAGAAACCTGTTCACAAAACGTTATCTAAAGATAAAATATCACCCAAATCGTTATTGCCGTTTCCGAGATAACAAGAATTGCTCTTTTAGACACATAAGATAATTCCCTTCGTATTGTTCAGGCACTCTGAACTACAGTTATGTACCGAAGCACCGTATGCCCTCCAGCCGACGTGAATGGTGGAGTGATTGAGGGACTGTTACAGCGAGACCAGAGGCTCGGTGGCTGTACAGTGTTGTGTGTGGCGCTATGTGCTGCATTCCTCCACTGCTGCGATATTGCTGCCGACGCCGGGAGCTGTTCACCGCACTGCTCTGATTAATATCAAAGTTTGCGATGGCGTTTGGTGGCCTTCGCAGTCAGGCGCAAACTACGCAAATGACAGCGCTCACCGCCTCCCGCTGGGCTCTGGAGACGGCCACAGGTGTCTGAATGACGACAAGTTACAGGACCGAGATTACGAAACTCACTGAAATGGTGACTAGAAACTATTCACTCATCATATAAATTAATATCCACATTGTTATGTACTCAATCGGAGACTATACGATGCTGGTGCAGGCACAAGTGTTTCGGAGCACACTCTGCTGTCATATCTGCCACATATCGCCGCCTATACAGAGCGGGCAAGCCTCCGACCTCCATGTTCTGTGATGAAGCGTGGACGTCCACCACCTTGTCACCCAGTCGTGGTTTCACCGTCATTCAACCATACTGCATAGATGCTCACCACTGTAGCACGCGAACAGCCTACCAGCCTCGCCGTTTCCGAGATGCTCGTTCCCAGCAGCCGCGCCCACAAACCACCGGCCTGTAATTTAAGGGACTTGCGTGACCTGTGGGTAGACATCTGGTGCCAGACAACTCCGGAAACCTAACAAGGACTTTCTGAATCCATGCCACGCCGAATCGCTGCCGTATCACGCTCCAATGAGCGACCAACACACTATAAATGGTGTTTTCGCTGACCAGTGTCAATTCCATTACACGGACAGCATTCGTTGCTAGTGCATACTGATAATCACTTCAATATTTGTGATAGAAACGTACCTTTATACACAGTAAAATCCCGATTCACCCCTCGCTTTTTCGCTGCTTCTTCCACAACAGTTAATGGCACGTAAACAAAATACGCATTAACTCATATTCGCAGCAAGAAGATCAACAGTGCATCTCCTGCTCGTGTTTTAATGTTTTTATCCTAGCCTTCAGTTTATTCCACGTCCAATTACTTCCACGAACACCTCCGAAAATAATCGACACTTTTATTATTTTTTCTAAGGATTTTTTTTTATCTGCATAACGTCTCTCTAACAGCGAGGTCTTTAGAGACGGGAAAGGATGGAGGGCAACGAATGGGAAGGAATTCGGCCATGGCCGTTTGAAGGAAGCATCCCGGAATTTCCTGGAGTGATTTGGGAAACCATGGAAAACCCAAATCTGGATGCCCGGGCGGGGAAGGAATTGTATTTTTAAAGCCAAATAAAGATGATTTATTTTATTGATGTATTTCGTGATCGTCTCCGTTTCCGGTAAATTATCTCCAACTGTTGGAGGTGTTTGGAAGGGTAAAGGTGACCATGACCACAAGTTGGCATTTTATTTCAGTCATAAGGGTGTGGGAAAATTTTCTTTCGTGGAAATCGTGTGAGGGATTGGAATAAATTACTAAGTGACACTGAAAGAATTTAAAGCAAAAGTAGGTGGATAGATGAAATGAGAGAGAATGGTATGTAGGGAGATTGCCACCGGAGCGTGCGCAATTTTTATCGATTAGTTAAGAAATTCTAACCGATGGCCGAAGCAGGAATGAAGTTAAAAGCAGAATAGCTCTAGCAAAAAGAGCCTTCTTGAAAAAGAGAAACCTATTAGTGTCAAATATTGATCAAGGAATTAGAAAGAAGTTTTTAAAACTGTTTGTGTGGAGCACAGTACTTTACGGTAGCGAAACATGGACTTTAGGAATACCGGAAAGAAAGAAACTTGAAGCATTTGAAATGTGGTGCTACAGAAGAATGCTGAAAATTAGGTGGACAGACAAAGTAAGAAATGAACGAGTTTTGAAAATGATGGATGAGAAAAGAAATTTATGGAAGAAGAGACAGGCTGGTAGGTCATATTTTGAGACATGCTGGATTGGTTAATTTGTTAGTGGAAGGTAAGAACTGTAGAGGAAGACACAGATTAGAATATATGAAGCAGATAATTGAGGACGTGGGTTGTAAGGGGTATGTAGAAATGAAGAGGTTAGCACAGGATAGGAAGGGATGGAGGATTGCATCAAACCAGTCTAAAGACTGACGACAGAAAAAAAAAATCCCTGTTTCTTACTTATTATCTTAGAATTATCGGGTTATGTTGCACATGGTTCTAGTAACTTCTACAGAGAATAGATCATTACGTGGATTTGTGGATTTAATTACCGTTAATAAACAAATAGCAACCTGTAGATTTGAACCAACTTCGAATTATATATTTTTTAAATTTTTTACACAACGGACAATTGCCTTTTAGCTCATCTTTTTTGATAATTATAATCGCAAATAAAATCTAAAACAATTATGTATTTTCGTGTAGATATTCTCTGAGATATGAATACAGTCACCTGTTTGTTTTCGCTTGTCAAAAAAGTTCTTGGGTTGTATTGTTACTTGGATGCTTTAATTGCTTCAGACAATACAGCGGAAACATAGGAAGCTCTACTCATAACAAGAATTTCATCTGTTCATAGAAAATAAACAAAAAGCAGCATACTAATTTAAACGAACGTCGCACTGCATTGTTTTTTTTATCTCTGGCTTGCATTATAATTTTTCGTATATTTTTACTGTTAGTTCCGTAAACGGATCCCAGTCAGTGAAACTCTTCAAGAAAAAAATATGCTAAAGCAATATTGTGATGGCTGGGACATGTCAAGCGGATGGACCCAACAAGAACAGCGAGGATATGGCTGGAAAAAGAACTGAAGTGTAAAAGACAAAGAGGCCGGCCAAGAAGGAGATGGCCTGATCTAGTTAAACTGACCGAGGGTGGTGGTGTAACGGTTAGCGTTCTGGCGTCGCATTCGGGAGGACGGTGGTTCAAATCCCCGTCCGGGCATCCATGGTTTCCCCAAATCACTCCAGGTGAATGCCGGGATGGTTCCTTCAAATGGCGATGGCCGAATTCCTTCCCATTCCTTGCCCCCCATTCTTTCCCGTCTCTAAAGACCTAGTTGTTATAGGAGATGTTAAGCAGTTAAAAAAAAACAACAATTTTACAGTCTAAGAAAATTTTATGTAAGCAATTAGCATATTTTTCCGCTTCACTTAGCTAATTGGTAACTGATACGAAATGATAAGTTATTAAATATTAAACAGTATACGTTACAGACGAGTCAGTCAGTAAATGAATAACAATATTTATATTGGTAGTTTTTTGACAATTACAGTGCGAGCTTACATTTGTTTGTCGGTTAGTGAATACATGATCACATTACATCAGGTTGTATTACAATGAATTTCTAACAACAATTTTTTAAGATACAGATCTACTGGGATTTACAATACATGGGTTAATATTTTCACAGTTTCTACATACATACATTTGTACTACCTGCTTCGCTTTTACAGCCTTGAACTAGTTCGTGTGTTATCGAAATTCCGTTACTACTTTTTTTTAACTATATTAAAAGGGATGGTAACATTCCATATCTTTCCTCATTGCCATTGGGAAATTTTTATGCCTTTTAATAATACAAACACTGGACATTTTTTATTTCCGTCAGTCACTGTATAATTCATACTTCTTACGCATTACAACGCACAGCCTGGAAGTATGTACCACTACCAACAGAGATGAAAACAGACTCCAGGCGGCAGAGATGAAGTTCCTGAGATCAATGGTACAGAAAACCAGAAGAGACAAGATCAGGAATGAAGTGATCCGTAAAAAGATCCCAGTCAACGAAAACATTCGAGGAAAATTGCCAAATGAAGATTACGATGGCTGGGACACGTCAAGGGGATGGACCCAATAAGAACAGCGAGGATATGGCTGGGAAAATAACTGAAGGGTAAAATACCAAGAGGCCGGTCAAGAAGGAGATGGACTAATCTCGTGAAACTGAGCCTACAGGAGAGAGGTGCATCATGGTCTAGAGTCCAAGAAGAGGAAACAGACAAAGGTGGCGAGCACTCATACACCGCACCTGGGAAACTGTTGACGGATGAAGATGGTGATGGCTTTCGCAAAAGAACAACTGCATTTCAGCCAGGATCGCAGTTAGAGTTTCTTTTAACAAAGTAAGTGCAAATGTAATCAAATTCGATTATTTATTTGAAATTTACATTTATTTTTAGCAAATAAAATCAAATTGAGTTATTTATCTGAAAAATTCCTGTTAGCCAAGCAGCGTTGTGGTGGCAGTCAATTTAACTAACACTTCGTGCATTATCGAGACTCGGCGAAGATTGCCGATCTATTGAGGTGGGCGCAGTCTGCAGTTTCAGAGCATTTAATTCAAGAGGATACCTGGCAAATCGATTTTAAAAGGAAACGGAATGCTGGCGCCAGTGTGTATGGAGGCGGCGGTGTGTTTTGCCGTGCGCGTGACACAGAAAGTGTGTCAGCGTGTCTGTTGCCTCACGTGTGTTCTTCTTTAGGAAGCGGAGTAATTGCTCTCCTGAAGGTGAACTCATCAGGCTGGCTGATGCAGTCTCTCTCGCAATACAGCAAGCACCAAGGTCACTTTGACAACTCGCCTTCAAGTGTTTCCATTCTTCTATTATTCTGCAGCTACATTTACAAAATGTTATGATAAATAGGTTTCGGATCTTTATGATAAAAAAAATAGAGAAATATGAGGTCAAATATGACCTTAAAAATAGGTAAATATGACCTAAAAATGACAAAATATGACCAAACATTTAAGTTTACGAAACATTGAAACATACTCAATTATATATAATTTATTTTATCTAGTAGTGTCGCCCTCATATAGACAGCATAATATACTTCCGTGCATCATTGGTAAATTAAAATTTAAATCATTTTCTTTTAATTTGAGATAATTTACACAATAGAACTCTTTCATCTGTACTAAAATACCCCTCTTTACATAACTTCGCACTTCCAGAAAATTTTATTTTCGGTATGGCAGTAGGTCTACGTCTACTCACTGATCCACTGCAGAATTAATGATGACTGAGGATATTTCATTGAGATATTGATTGACGCGGATCGACACAGGCATGATGCTGCTGCAATGTCGAGATTAAAAGGCGGGCGGAACATTACGTTTAGAGAGTGACAATAATGTATAACCTTAATTCTTGACTGGTGAATTCTGACCAATTAAGTGACAATTACTTTTGTTTTTTTCCCCCACCTGTATAGCAGAAGTACAGTTCTGTGAATAATTATCTTAATTTCTTTTCATCTATAGCTAATTAATTCCCGGTACTATTAAAAAACTACCAGATTTTTCCTCAAAATATGACCATACATTTTATCGACATATGGTCAAAACTAGGAAAATGGTTTGAAAATGCATTTATATGCTATGTAACTTACATTTAAATACAATAAGAAACGTTGAATCAGTGTTTAATTCATCATTTCAGCTAAAAAAGAAGCAGGAAAAAAATACGACTTGTCCTAAAGATCCGTACCCTACTGATAAATTAAACGATGGCAAATTTTTTCTGCAGTTGCTTCTTAAACGATTTTAAATTAGTGCGTTGTATTAACAAGTATTTTTGACGTAATGTTCATATCTAGACTCGTTTCGACGTTGTTTAGTGAGTCATGATCAGTGCAGAGTTGTTGGTACACGTATCGATTCGATTCAACCTCCCATCTCCTTTATTTATTGAAAACTTCGCTGTACTATTTGTTTCTCGTACGCAGATGGTTCGGTGTCTTCTGCCTTCCGGACCGACGTGTAACAGTCCACACTGAGGAAGCCCTAATCATACCGGCGAAACGCGTCTGAAAATAAATGTTGCTTGAGAAATAGTTACTGTTCATTTATTTATCTGACGGTAATCCATATGATTTATGACTATGTCTAACATATAGTAAGATTTATTTATTTATACAGCTTTGTCAATCCTTGTTTCAGGATGTAGCCTCTTTGAGTCAGATGAGCTATATATTACAATTTAATGCTGCTTAATTTTGTTGTAGTTCCTTCCAGGCTGACCGATCTTGAGCAACTCTCTTCCAGTTCACGCCTGTAACTCGACGTATGTCTGATCCGGGGGTCTTCCTCTTGCTCTCTTCAGGTTTCTCGGTATCCAATCCAGTACTGCCGTAGTCCATCTGTCGTCTCTTTTGCGGGAAGTATGACCAGCCCATTGCCATTTTTGGGTCATGACTCTTTTTAAGATGTCTGTTACTTTAGTTATTGAACGGATGTGCACGGCCCTTTCCCTGTCTCTTCTTGTAAACCCTAGCATTGTTCTTTCCATACTTCGCTGGGCAGTTCTCAGTTTTTGCTTCGTGTGACTATTTAGGGCCCAAGTCTGGCAGGCATATGTGATGTCCGGTAATACACATTGTTCAAATACATGTTTTTTAAGATGTACTGGTATGTTCAATTCAAAAAATACGGATTTTCTTCCGTATGCTCTCCAGCCTAGATTTATGCGTCTGTAGATCTCAGGCTTTGAGTCGCCATTCATATTGATCAGTTGGAGAAGATAGATGTACTTATGTACAGACTCAATACCAGTTTCTTTCGTGTCTGCCTTGTCTCTGTCTTTTTCTATCCATTTGTTTTGCACGATTTTGGTTTTTGACAGGTTTATATAAAGGCCAACTTCTCTGCGAGAAAGATTTAGTGATATAAAATTATGAGATGGAAAGTGTTGAAAACTACTTATCTATGTATTTACAGGTTTGTTGTGGAACGGTTAATAAGCATGTGAGGTACACAATCTTACGAATTGTGAAGTTTGTTATCATAAGAATATTTTTGTTTTTAAGTAATTACGAAGATGTACAGTAACTTTGGACATTTAAGTATCAAGGTCAGAAATCGTCGAGCCTGAAAAAAGAAGATCTCTGGTTATGAATGTGCAGTTGATACAAAATATGACTTACGAAGCAATGAACTGTAACCATTGTATTAAAATAGAATAATGTTTGTAAACGGGATACCAAAAGATAAGTGAACAGTAATTGTTATTGTGAAAGATTAATAAACTGTTTGAGTTGGCATTTGAAAGATAATTGACTTCATTTAAATGTAATTTACTTTCAACTGTGGTATTAAACCAATTAAATGGTGTAAGGATAGATAAAAACCCTGTAGTGCTGACAAAATATTGGAAATTGTGAAAAAATAATTGTTTACTTATAATCAAGGACGAAACCTAAAAAAGCGGTATTAATTTAAAACCAGATTTCTGTCACCGAGTTCAGTGGGGAGAAACGGAGGCTAATTACATAGCTAATTATTAGACCAAAATATTCTTTTAAACATTTATGTCATATATCTAACTACTTAGACATTATATGTATATATATATATATATATATATATATATATATATATATAAGTAAAGGTAATGACAATTCCCTATAGTATTATAAAAACAACGAAGGATAACCCATCACTTACCAAGACCGAAGACAGTGATGATACCATATTTTGGGCGAACACCTAACCTAACCTAACCTATTCATCCACAAGAGAAGCAAGAAGCGTGGAACCGAGCTTGGCGGCTGAATGGTAATGTTTGGGTTTGGTATTCGGGAGGACGAGAGATCGAATGTCCGCCTGCCCTTTCAGTTCCTTCCCACCATTCTCTCACACTCATTTTGAAGTCGACGTCACTAACGCGAAAAGTTGTAAGTAAAAAAAAAAAAAAAAAAAAAAAAAGACAACTGGAAAAGGAATCAGACATACATATGCCAAGTGCTACATTTTCAATAACTGATGGGCGTAGTTTAGTTATTTTTACACACATGGGCGCCGGAAGACTCACTTTAAGGGAGGTGCGTCTGTATCTTTTTTACACATTATATTTAACACTTAATAACTAATGATACTGAATTTATTGACAAGGTGTTAAATTAATTTGGACGTTATTATTCACACAGTGAATTTAATAATAAAATTTTTGTTTCTTAATATTTTTCTGTGTATTTTCTTTCATACCAGGAGGGTGCAACTGCACCCCCTTTGACCCCCTTCCCGGCGAATATGTTTACACACATATCTTCGTTCATAATCGAAAAGAAAGAAAAAGGAACAACCAGTTCGCTGAGATACCGAGAAAAGGGTATAGAAGTATAGCTAAAAATAGTTATAGGTAGCAGTCCAGCAGCAGGCGTTGTTATTTTCGTAGTTTCAATTAATTGATACTCTTTTGATTTTCTAGATCTGGAGTTCATGAGCTATACATTGATGCAAGTCCACAAAATGTGCATGCTAGTAAAGATCCATTGTTACTTCATTTTCTTGCATTTTCTTTGCCTTTCGAGTTATACGATACATAGATAGGTTTACGTCGGCAGTAGTCCAATTTTTATTTCTCCTTTCGTAAGTAAATTTTTTACTGGCGAATTTTCTTTTGCCAATTTCTTTCTTAATCTTTAAAGCCGAAACACTGTGTGCTTGTTAGAAGTTATGAGCCGCCTTCCGAATCATTTACACTTAATGTCGCGATGATTTTCTTCTTAGCACCTGGTATTTTTATAAGAAAGTATACCAAACTTTTACAAATTTGGCTCCGTGGTACACAATTACATATCCAATGGTAGTTAGTAATCCCCTTCACAATGTTCAATATTCATGAGGGGGCGTCATTAAATACGTGTGGTGTTTATCCGGAATTCCGGACCCCCCTTTTCTGGTGAGATTTAGTGAAATCTGGTCCGAACCCCTCTCAGCCCCCCCCCCCCCCGACGGAAGATTTTGACGGTTCCCCCTCCCCACTGTAGATCTTCCTCGTGTTTTTTTTTAAAGTTCTACTGTCCTTCAAGAATTTCAAAAGCTCGTGTGAGATTTCTGTAGCCCTCCTCCCCCACACCTTGGTGAGATTTCGCTGACCCCACCCCCATACTTCACTCACGTAATTAATTAACGCCCCCTAAGCTGCTCAAAGGACCGTTAGTGAGGTTCACGAAGCGCAAACTGGAACGCGGCGCCATCTCAATAGCAGTTAACAGAGCTATACTTGACATGACGTCACCAAATGTGTGTTTTGAAGTGCCGGTAGCTTTGGTTTAATGTAAACCATACGGACACTTGTGTTCTATTCATTGGTAACCCACCCTCTCGTTTCAGTTAAGCGGTTTTCGAGATATAGCAATTAAGACTGTAGACAGCTGCAGGTTGATCTAGAAAGGATAACCAGCTCGGTGAGTCAACATGGGATCAAGATAAATGCAAAGAAGAGCCAGCTTATTAGGTACACAGATAAAAAACTAATATTTGATTATGACTATAAAGTGTGGAAGGAACTTCTTATTGAAGACTCGAAATATAAATACCTCGGCATAACATTTAACAGAAAACTTAACTGGTAAGGATACATTGGACAGATAGTAAGAAAAGGGTTCAGAACTGAGGGAATTTGGGTACAAAACATTGGACAGAGCACTACTGGAATATGGTGGTGCAGTTTGGGATCCACATATTGGGTATAAAATACAGGAGTTGGAGGGGGTGCAGAGGAGGGCTGCCAGATTGGTCTTTGTAAATTACCACAGAACACAATCTGTAATTAATATGATAGAATGGGATTCATTGGAGGATAGAAGGGGGGTGAAGAGACTCATGGGAGTGTACAAGGCCTATATAGGTGGTGAAACATGGAAAGATATTGGTGGGAAAATTAAGAGAGGTGCTTGGAAGGGTAAACATGACCATGACCACAAGCTGGCACTTGATTTCAGGCATGAGGGTGTGGGAAAAATTTCTTTCAATGGAATGGATGTTATGAAATTGCCATGAGGGGTGATGAATAATTTACCAAAAACTCTGAAGGAATTTGAAGTAAAAATTAGTTCAAGGCAACAGTAGGTTGGAAGAGGAAAGGAGGACAGGTGCCAATTTTATTAACTATTATTATTTTTCAAAAAACGCTATTTCGTTACTCAAATGTTCTCAACAGCACAACCAACCTAGCGTGTAAAATGAGGTCCATTGTCTAGATGCCAAAAATACCGTGATGAACACAGAAGAGTGATGATATTTATAACTTTAAACAGATAGCATTTATGATGTTTCTTGTTGGTGAATGGTTGTTGGTATATCTCCGTAGTGTTGACGCCATGTTTGCTAGGAATGGTTTCCTCGTGCCTCGTTATTTATAACGCGACGCTTGTTCCGACTGCACAATCCGTGTGCAGCACGCGCGATGCATATGGATCTGACACGGGTCTCCGCGGCGGTGCTGAATTAATACACCTCCCGGCGCGTTGTATACCGCGGAAGCTTTGTAATGCAGAGCAGCGGGTGCACAGGGACTTACGAAATTACAGACTTCACGTTTAATATATGCACACACTATACTACAGCGAGACTAACGACGAGTGCAGACGACAACGATGTTAAAGACTGTGGTTGCGAAATAGCTATAATTACAGTGGTAGAGCTGTCAAATTTTTGGACAAATACAAGGTGGAAAAAATAGGGATTTTAGTTAAGTATAGTCCGATATTCAGAATTACAGTCTTAATATTTAATGTATGCACACAGTGTATTACATCAAGACTAATGGCAAGTGCAGAAGACAACGATTTTAAAGACTACGCTGCGAAATACAGTGCTAGAGCTGTCAAATTTTCGGCCAAACATAAGGGGAAAAATAGAGATTTAAGTTAATGATAGTCGAGCAGTTTCCAAGATATACGCTTTTAAGCATGTTTCCTGGGTTGTAAGACTCTCTCGTGATTAAAACACTATGTAAGACTGAGTAAAGGCACATGAGAAGTCATTTGTTACCCAACAATTCTCGAAGGACAGCGAGAATAATGGCGATAATATTTTATGGACTTCGTGGCACCAAATAATGAGGGTTTATTTATGGTGGTTAGTGTACTGTCCCCCAATTGTTGACGTGGAAACCCAGGAACACCTAAGACTTCAAATAGTTTTTGCTACGCTACTGAAGTACAGCACAGTCTAATGAATGGATTAAAGCCTCTGGCTGTTTGTGGGAAATATCTGTCGATGAAGTCTTGTGCGCTCTTTGGGATCTGTTCAGAGGGGAAATGTTGCAAGTGATGGTGTGAGAGTGTATCTAAAAGCAATTACTAAGCATTTATTAAGTCTTTACTGCTGGTAACCATACATTAATAGAATCTGCATAGGACTGATGAAGAATATGTTGTACGAGATCTACCCTGTAACTTATAACCTAACTTAAATAGTTCAAAATCATGCAACGTTTGTTTACCTTTTTACATCTCCTTCAGTAACTCACTTCTAGAAGGAGGAACATTCATTGCTATGTTTGAAAGATAAATGATTTTTAAGTCTAGCTTCCCAGTTATAGTTATAATCTCCTCCAGTTTCTTTATTTATCTGAAATATAATGCATATTCTATCTATTTTCGCTCCACCTCATTCGATCGCTCAACCTTCGTCATAATTAATAAGTAGTTTCAAACGCTTGTACACACTTTTGTTTGCTTCAGAGATAAAAATTATTGAACCACTATAAAAATATAAAAACGTAACTTAACTTATTTGCTTCCTATATTAACCACCTCCGTGGCCAGAGAATATAATGAAAACATTTTTCTTAATCAAATATAACTAAGAAATAATCAACTAATAATTAATAAGGGGATTTAAATAAAACATATTCTTAATGGCATGTTGGATCTTAAAAACTTATGGTAACATATCAGAAACAAAATAGATAACCTGAATTATTGTCTTGCTATAATAGCAACAACTTTGGACAGGTAGTTGAAACGTCTGTGACCGCTGCTAGACCGGGCGTGTGACACTGTGACGTTATGACCGAGCTGGTCTTTTATTAGTATCGATAGCCGTTCCGTGTCGATGTTCAAAGCCGTCGTTAAATATAAATACTCCGTGCTGTGTGTGGGAATAGAAACTGCTAAAATTACCCATCGCACCTGAAGCGGTTTCGTACCCCGAGCGCGAGCGCGGAAGAATCGTCGGTGTGGAAAATTGAAGAGGCGGACGTCGGACGTGGTCATTAATTGCCTACGCGCCACGCGTGACGTCACGGCAGGTGGCCGCATGCGGGGGAGGTTCGTGCATGTTTTAAGTCGCTCAGCGAGCGAATGTTAAGCCCGACTGGGCTGGGCTGGTAGTCATCTACCCAGACCAGCCACATTTTGCAAGCTTTCTGTCGCTGCGATTCCGAACTTACGAGAACATCTTGATATCGAAGGGAGATGTGGGGTAATCAATACTAAGTACTTGCGTAAGCCATATTCACACGGCATCATTCGATTTCTGTTTAATATTCAAGGTGTCAACAAAACCCTTGTAGAAGTTTGCGATAAATTAACTTTACTTGATTATGGTTTTTATTAATTTTCACTTTACAGTTATCATCCAACAACTTCGAACTTTCTGGTAGCTCAAACTTTTACGAGATGACAAAACAATATTACAAAAAATATTTTTTGTTGTTGTAAAATCACGTTTCTTTCAAGGATTGGCTTACTGGTGCCATAGACTTCTATGAGATGGTGTTAGAGCCAAATATAAGATAGGCTTTTCTTATTACAAAATCGCATTACGTTATCTGTATATGAAATTTCATCCAAATCGTTAGACCCGTTTCCGAGATACTTATATTTATAAAGAGTTAAACTGTAGATAATTATTGCAACAACGCATGTAACAACACATTTCAGCCACTGAAGATGCCCTACACCACAAGGGCGAAACGCCTCTGTGGAATAAAATAAAAACAAAATTCGCCAAACCAGTTGTTTTTGACATAATTATTATTTTGACGGAGTTGTTAAGATTTATTTTTTACTTCATATGCCATATTAGTTAGGTGATTATTTCAGTTTGTGGTTAGGTTGAAATGCGGCCTGGACTAGGATGACAACAAAAACTGTTCCACTGTATACACTTGACACTACATCTTCTGGCGTGTATTGTTACGCTCAATATCTACGACTATTAATAATCCAAAATGTAAACGCAAAAAACAAAAATGACAATCGGTAAATAATCCCTTAGCAACGAGAGTATCAACACACGAAACGGAATAGCTACTAGCTTATGCATCAGCCTAACAGAATAGATAAGCGGAGTGCAACCTATGATAACAACTTCGGTCCGATTAGAGTTTGTGACTGAAGCCTGCTTGCTCGCATGTTGTTGACGCAGGCAGCCAAGTGTAATCATGCATATGAAGATTGCCCATTACTGCCGATAAAACTGATGTTGCCTGTTAACGCTCATCTGTCAATTGTGATCGAAATTAAACACACGTGACGCGCGCGTACATGAAATGTGTGCCGACACATCTGGCCGAATTGGAGTGACTGGCGATTTGGTCTATAATCGTCGAAGACTTAGGAGGATCGAAAAGCGAAGTGACGTGGCAAGTGATTTGGCAGTAACGTGACATGACCCCGTATGACACAAAGCAAAGCGGAGTCATCTAGCGAAGAAGAGTCAGCTTATTAAATACACACATAGAAAACTAAAGGTTGGTTACGATTTTAAGGTGGGGAATGAAATACTTGTTGAAGACTCGAAACGTAAATATCGTGGCATTAAATTTGACAAGCTTAACTGGGCAGGACACATTGGTCAGGTAGATGGAAAAGGTTTCAAAATTCTGCACTTGTTGGAGAGAGTGATGAGGGGATGTACTAGAGAAGTAAATGAATTGGGTTACAAAACTTTGGTCATACCTTTGCTTGAATATGGTGGTGTAGTATGGGACCCTCATTTTACGTATAAAATACAGGAGTTGGAGAGGGTGCAAAGAAGGGCTGCTAGATTTGTTTCTGGAAATAATCGTAGTACGCAATCAGTGACAGATATGATAAAAGAGCTGGAATGGGATTCATTGCAAGACAGGAGGAGGATGAAGAGGGTCATGGGAGTGTACAAGGTGTATATTGGTGATGAGGCGTGGAAAGATATTGGTGTAAGAATTAAAAGTGATGCATTGAAGGGAAAAGATGATCATGACCACAAGCTGGCACTGGATTTCAGGCACAAGGGTGTAGGAAGATTCCCTTTTTTGGGTAAAGGCGTAAGGGATTGGAATAATTTACCAAGAGAAATGATGAATAATCTACAAAAAAAACTTTGAAAGAATTTAAAGCTAAAATTTGTCCATTTCAAACAAATACAGAGACAAAAGCTTTAAGAATTGTTCATTCCTTTTCTGCAGGTTATTAACAATGGTCAAAATGATTATTTTTTAATTTTTTAAATGTATTTATTTTATTTCTGTCTTGTTGTATTTACAGTTTTTTTTTTTTTGATGTTCTACAGATTTTCTTTCGGTCTTATTGTATTCACAGATTTTTTTAAAAAAGAGTTATTAAATGTAGAGATTTTCTTTCAGTCCTATTGTATTTACAGATTTGTTACGATATTGTGACGTCAAGATTTCGAGGTCTTTGGGAGACTCTGTAAGAGAGGACCCAACACGCGCCCGTGAGGTAGTTCTCATTACGGAGAATGCCGACAGGCCGCCGAAGTTTTCCCTCTCCGCCGCCTTCCTGTCCTTATTTTCCGAACCGAACACAACGGAGGCAGCCAAGTGGGGGTCGCACGCCCTTTGAGAACTGCGAACGGTGAAAGGGGGGGGGGGGGGAGTGAAAGGGAGGATGTAATGAAACAGAGGCAGCGAGCGGGCCGCATAAAGAAAATGACGCCGTAGAAACAACCTGAAGCGGGGACACAGATTAT
>CM061914.1:189086448-189155622 GCA_031002005.1 Vandiemenella viatica | reverse complement strand
CCACACTTCCACAGATGTCACTATTACAGCAAGCTATTATCTTTCTTAATGGTTCAATACGTTTTAAATATCAATCCTTAGAGGAATGTTTGCAATTCATTTAAATGCTCATATTAAAATAATTATTATTTTATAACTGTGTGTGGAGCACAGCACTTTATGGAAGCGAAACATGGCCTTTAGGAATACCGGAAAGAAGTAAAATTGGAGCTTGTGAAATGTGGTGCAGTGGAAAAATGCGAAATGATCATGTTTTGGAGATCATGGGTGAGGAAAGAAGTTTGTTGAAGAATCTTACAGAAACAAGGTAAGTCACATTTTAAAACATTTTAAGATTAGTTACTTTGGTATGTTCGAACTGTTGACGAAGACAGATATTAGAATATGTCAAGCAGATAATTGAGGACGTAGGGTGTAAAGGGCATTGTTGAAATTAAGAGATTTTCGCAAGATAGGACGAGATGGAGGATTACATCAAACCAGTCGAAAGACTGACGGCAGCAAATAGTAATTAAATTGCTTTCACGGGCGCCTTGTTGCTGGAGTTATACTTCATGTGGATGGAAGCAGTTGTTGAATGGGGCGTAGACCAGTAATAAAACTAAGGATTCCTAATTTATTTTTAATTTGTTCAATGTATTGTTGTTGTATAACATATTTTTCCCCTCAGTTACCTTGTTAGTTGTTAGCAGATAACGCTAATACAACTATTTTTTCCATTTGTTTACTGTCGTATGAAACCGTTGCATCAAGAAAACATGATGGCCAGAGCAGACAATTCAATTGCTAGAAAGCGCACAGTTCAAAATTACAGGCGTGCAAAAATTATGACAAATGGCTCTAATCCGAACATATCTTGGAAGAAAGAGAAGAGATGTGCAACTACATCTATGCCTATACTCTGCAATTCACAAATATTGTGGGTGGCAGAGGGTGCTAAGCACCAATCCTAATTCAGTGCATTCCAATTCCGAAGAGAACGAGGGAAGAAGGAATACATAAAAGCATCAGTACGGCATCTTATTTCTCGAATCTTATCCCTCGTGTCATTGCGACCTAAATAGGTTGGCGGAAGAATTATTTCATTGCACTCGTATATTAAAGATTTTCGCATATTCTCCAGCAAATTCAAATGAAAACGTCGTTGTCTGTCCGCCAAACAATCCCAGCCCAACCGGCGTATCAGCTCTGTGACACTTACTTAAGGACTGTAACTAGCGGTTACGAATCGAGCGGCTCTCCTCTGTACTTTCTCTAACGTGTCAATCAATCCCTTGCGATACGGATCCCAAATTCCACAACAATAATCGAAATGCGGACGCACTAGTGTTTTGTACGGCATTTCCTTTGTATGAGCATTACAACTTCTCAAAATACGACCTATGAATCTCAGTTTAGAATTAGCTTTGCCTGCGACGGAAGTTATGTGCAAGTCCCATTTCATGTTGCTTTGTACTGTTACGCCTAGATACTACAGGGAATCCACCGTGTCAACTGAATTGTTAACCTTGTACTCGTGAGCAAACGGGGTCTTTTTATTACTTATTTTCATTGCCTTGAACTTTTAGAGTTAAGTGTAAGCTGCCATTTATGACACAATTCCGAAATAACATCCAAATCGCACTGAATTTTAAAGCAGTCCTCACTTCCCTATAGATAAGTGCATCATCAGCAAAGAATCGCATCCTGCAATTAACGTTGTCACCGAGATCGTTTATAAAAATTAGGAAAAGAAGTGGTCCTATTACACTTTCTTGAGGAACGCCCGAAGTAACATCTAGCTTACAAGAGGCTTCCCCGTCAACAACGACATACTGTGACCGACCAGTTAGAAAATCGCGTATCCATTCGCAAATCTGATCAGATATACCGTATGCCCGAATCTTCTCTAAAAGTCGGTTGTGTGATGCAGAATCAAAAGCTTTCTGAAAATTAAAGAAAATTGCATCAATTTGTGAACCTGCATCGATAACTTTCATTACGCCATGTGAAAATAGGGCCAGTTATAAACATTATCTATTTAATACAAGTTCTAAGTAGTAAACAACTAGGAAATATTATTTTCTTTAGAGTTAGGTAAAATACAATTTAATAAGTTTTAAAATTATGTCTAAATTTTGTTGCAGAATCGTTGATGATGATGCCTCAATCAGAGTTAAAACTCATATTGCAGTAAAAAAAGTAAGGGGAAAAGATATAAAAACAGCATTGGCGTTCTTCTTCTCTTCTAAGGACGATTAAAAGTAATCCCCTGAACTCATCTCGATTCTTCTTTTCTCGACTTCCACTAGTTCTTCATCCTTTCATTTTGCTGTTTCCTTCATCCTTGGATCCAGATGTTATTATCTTTTCTCCTGTCCTGCAAACTCTTGAAATTTTGTACCCATCTTCTGAACGATGCCCTGCCTTGTATTATATCAAAACTGATCTGGGTTTTCCATGGCTTTGCCAGGTCGTTCCAGGTGAATGGCTTGATGGTTCCTCAAAGAAGCCCGTGGGTACCTCAGGCCATATCCCGTATACCACTTCCAAATTATTACACATCCGTATATTGGAAATGCACCCTCCCGCACCTATTTTTAGTGAATCGGGGACTAATAGTAATAATAATAATTCACGAAGTGAAAAAACTACATGCAATAGCACAAAAAGTCGGATTGCAAATATCTTACGAAAAAACTCAGTATTTGGAAAGATGACCAGAAAATAAATCTCCCTTAGTTACGAAATACAGTAAAATTGCTCAAGTCGCCCATTTTAAATATCTGGGCGAAATTATACAATCCTCAGGACTAAACCGAGTCGCCAATGAACAAAGAGTCACCAAGCTTCAAAGGGCCTACACGCTAACGTGGAACTACTACAACAAGAAATGCATTTCAGTAGATGCAAAATTAAGGCATTATAAAACAGTGATTCTTCCAGAAGCAACCTATGCAGCCGAAACAATAGTAATTGATGGTCATTCCAAAATTAAAGAAATAGAAGAAAAATTCTGAGGAAGGTTTATGTGGCAATAAATAGAAATGGCATTTGGATGAAGAGGCCACGGAATGAACTCTATCAAAAGATCAACACAATAACAGAAGAAATCAGAAGGCGTCGAGCTAAGTTCTACAGGGTGGAAAACACTAAAATAGCAAAGAAATTACTTGACATCATAACAGCGAGTAAATGCGGTGCGGAATGGCTGAAAGAGGGACCAACAACGGATCAACATAGAAAATCACTAAGACCGCATTGAGTGTCATAAGAAGATCACAAATGCTAATTTGGAGCAAAGAACAACACGACAACCTGGAAGGAAATGGACAGATAAACGTAAGAGAGAGCACTCCGAGAGGATGAAGAGATTTTGGGAAGAAGAGAGGAGAAACAGCTGAAGATTAAAACGTGATTTCAAGCTCTCCTAAAGGGGAATAATCGCAAGTAATAATAATAATAATAATATCTTCTGTTATCCCGACCTGTAACATATCTTTCCTGACTCCTTGGACCCAAGAGTAACCATTCTTACTCTCGTAAACGTGGTCGAAAACACTTTTTGTAAGTCTGCTGTGGTCCATTTTTTATTTATTTTTTTGCTTATGTGACTAAATAAGCTGATTTTCGATCGTGATTAACATCATTTCATATTTTTTTCTTTGGCGTTACCTAGTAGCAATTAATAATTTGGTTTAATTTCATTGATTCCATAGTTTTGTCGTCATTAACTCAGCAGTGCGTAAGAGGTTCCAGCAATATGACTTTCCTTTTTTTTCTGATGGTTTTTCTCCTCGTCAAGGGTATTAGAGGCGAGAGAGGATGGGAGGAAACGAACGGGAAGGAATTCGGCCAAGGCCTTTTGAAGGAAGCATCCCGGCATTCGCCTGGAGTGATTTGGGGAAACCGCGGAAAACGCCGGACGTGGATTCGAACCCGCCTCCTCCCGAATGCGAGGCCAGAGCATAACCGCTCACCCCACCACGATTGCTGAAATATCACTATGTAAATTACAACCCGAATATGTGCGAAATGAGAAATCGAAAGTTATGAGCGTTAAAAAATAGCAATTCTGTTAGTTAAACTGCAGCAAAGATATGAGTTACCAGAACATTACATTCAGTCTCTCATTTGTGACGTCTTTGGAAGTTAGTTTAGATATAAATGACAAATTCATAAGATAAGGGAAGCAAGGTTTCGTACTGTTGCTTGTTTATATTCTTTCTTCGCTCGTGCAGCTACAGATTGGAATGAGCTGAGTAAATACTTTTTAGTGCCCTTCCCCAAGAAAGCTTCGGTGGATTGCAGTTCTGTCACCCACCCTTTATTGCCAAAATGCCTCCGTTGGCGTCCATTGTCTGGGGCTGTGGTCAGTTGCCGCAGTAACCGCTGACCAGTCATCCTATTCAAAATTTTCCGTTTGCTGAACGCAAGAAAAATTTTCGTTTCGGCCTCTTCAAAATGGCAGAATCTTCTGAAGTTAAAGAAGGGAGGCAGTTGGCCGGCTGTCACATTAAAGGTAAGTTAGGGGACTGCACCACTTTCGGAACCCACGCGAAATTGGTACTAACCTGTGGAAATTTGGTTTAATTGCTTCGTCAATATGTCCTGTTCATGTTTTGCGCTCTTGTTATGTGGAAAGTCGCCAGAAACTCAATTAAAAATGCCGAAATATGATAGTGACGCACAGCCGTTAGATGCCTCCAGCGTTGAAAAATCAGCGACAGTCTCTTAAAATGTTGGTTTAATCCTTTGTTGTAATGTTTTCTTGCCGTTTCAGCTTTTCTCCGTTGTAAAAAGTGGCATAAAGTTGACAAATAGACGGTATTTGTTCGAGTTCTAATACTCTGATGTCCGCCATCTTTTATTGAAACCAGGGCAATTCTATCTTTAACGTGGCGCCAAAATATCACACTGAATTCTTGTAGAACTCGACGAAATAAATCGAAAATAAATAATAAAATTTTTAGATATCTCGCTTGGTTTTCGAGATATAGCATGTTAAAAATCAATCATAGTTATAGTTCCTTCTGCCTTTGGTGTTTTTTCTTCTGGTCCAGGCCGTATTTCAACCTAGCAACAATCACTAGGAAGAAAATAAAACACCTATAGTGCATTTCAACAGTGTAGAAATGGTGGTTTTGGTAGAAAAAATAAAATTCTGGACCAGGCCAGATATCACCCTAACCTCCTTACTTTTGAGATACAATATCACGATAACTAAGCGAGATAACAAAAAACTTTATTCTTCATTTTCCGTTTGTCTCGTCGAGTTACATACGAATTCATCATCAAATTTGGCTATAGCGAAATTTTTCTTCTGGTCCAGGCCGTATTTCAAACTACGTCAATTTTGAGATACGATATCTAGAGAAGCAAGCGAGATATCAAAAAAATTTATTCTTTATTTTCGTTTTTTTGCGTCGAGTTCTATAAGAATCAATAGTCAGATTGTGGCGCCACGGTAATGATAGAATCCCCGAAACAAGCAATCAGAGATAATCGATTGCTTCCGTTCTAAACGAAGACGGCATTACCGTGATGGATGCCTCAGAAAGAAAATTTCGTAAATTTCTTTCTCTTGGTCCAGGTCGTATTTCAACCTAACCATGAAGCCTATGACAAAACGAATCTGTTTAGGTTGATATGATCCCTGTACCGATAATTTATATGTTTTTTTGCAATGCTGATAGCACTTCGCAGTTGCGCACCCTTTCATATTTCGGCAGTTTTAATTAAAATTCTGGCTACTTTTCCACAAAACAAGAGAGCAAAACGTGAAGAAGATATCGATGAAGGAATTAAACAAAATTTCAACAATTTAATACCAATTTCGCGTAGGTTCCGAAAGTTAAATAATATGCTGTAGCAGTGAAGGGTATATTTTTTTGAGTGTGCTTATCACTTTGCGCCTCGTCGACGTCGAGGTTATTAGAGATGAGTAAGGACTGGAGACAAAGAACGGGAAGCAATTTGTCTCGTCGAGTTAAATAAGAGTCAATCAAATATGGCTATGGCGAAATTCTTTTGTTGTCCAGACCGCTTTTCAGTTTAATCGCCTCAGTTTTGAGATCTGTTTTGCAACCACTCCTATTCAATTTGTATACTTACGATATACCGGAAACATCTTCAAGAAAATTAACTTACTCTGATGACATTTGTTTAGTTAACCAATACCCCAACTTTTCTGACGTAGAAACAACTTTATCAGCTCATCTGGAAAGGTTAGATGAATACTTCAAGAAATGGTGCCTCCATCTAAATCCTCAGAAAACAGTTATTTCAACATTTCATTTGCACAACAGACAATCGCATTATAAACCAGAAATCAGAGGCCAAATGTTGCCGTATTGCAGTACACGAAAATATCTGGGTATAACACTCGTGAAAACTATAACTTTCAAACAGCATCTCTCAGACGTGGCTTCCAAAGTCAAAACGAGTTATAATATTCTCCATAAGCTTGCAGGTACTTTATGGGGAGACAGTGCCTACATTCTAAGATCCACAGCCTTAGCTCTGTCATACTCTGTTGCTGAATACTGCTGCCCATCCTGGATCAATAGTGCCCATACAAAGAAGATAGATGCGCAACTCAATCAGGCAATGAGGATAATTACGGGATGTATTCACAGTACGATCACCATATGGCTTCCAGTGCTAGAAGCACTAAGAAGATCAGAAGCTCTCTTAAAAATCTGGAAAAAATCCTGAAGAACTCTCAGCTGCCTATAAATCATGACATGATTCAAGCAAAACACCAACGCTTGAAATCAAGAAAACCACCATGGCGCACAACAATCAACCTTACAGAGTCCTCTTTCAACGTCAACAAGCTGTGGACAACTCAATGGGAGCAGTCATCAGTAGCCAATAAAAATCTAGTTGAGGACCCCTCAGTAAGGTTACAAGGTTTCGATGTCCCCAGGCGGCGATGGAGAATAATCATTCGGATTCGAACAGGACAAGGCAGATGCGCCTTCTTATTACACAAATGGGGCTGGGTAGATTCTGCAAATTGTGACTGTGGAGCCACCTACAGACAATCAATCACATCGTTGCTGACTGTCATCTTCGGGCCTACAAGGGAACAATGGCGCAAATACATGATGCGTCGATCAGTGCAGTTGACTGGATTAAAACATTAAATCTAGAGATATGAAACTGTACAAGCTTGTGATATGTACACTCTTTGGCAAAAAAAATTGACTGTGGGCGCCTGAGACTAAGTCCATTATTTTTCACTATGTGGCATCGCTGGAGATTTTGTTGCAGGCATTGACTTATGGAAATGAATAACAGATGGCGCTGAAATGAATACCCGCAATTATCCCACATTGTGCGAAATAAGGGACTTAGTCTCAGGCGACCACAGTCAATTTTTTTTGCCAAAGAGTGTACATTTTCTATTGTGTACCTTGTTAATTAACCATACGATAAATAAATAAGTAAGTTTTGAGATTCTATTTGATTGCCACACGTTTCTTCTCAGGTGCGCAATTAGTTTTTTGTAGTCAGTGTTTGTGATACTGTTTTTGACACCCTGTATGCGTGTGGCACATTGTTGTTGCTCACACGTTATGCCGTCCGCCTGTTGCAGGTCCTGGCCCTGGAGCCGTGCTGTTGCCGGGGACATGCGGCCTGAAGGACCACGACCCGACCCGAAACAGAGCCCCGGGGTACAGCATGGCGGGCGTCACCCGGACCAAGTACGGCTCCGTGAGCCCCGGACCCTGCCACGCCGTGCCACCAGGAGTCACCTACAAAGGGGTGCACAAGCTGCACGGCATCTCCATGAAGAGCCGGCCCCAGGACCTCAGTGAGTACCGCAGCGGAATAGCGAGGCTCATGTGCGGGAAACAGTTCTTAGTCCGCTGCCCTTCAACGCAATTCCCTTGCTTTAATAAACTTTATTTAATTGCTCCAGTTGCAATTTCCCTAGACATCCATTTTTCTCCTTTCTTTTTCCCACCTACATTTCCCTCTACTAATTTCCACTTTCAATTTTTGTAGCGAATTTGGTAAATTATTCACCATTCTCCTGGTAATTTATTCCAATCCGGGAACTGCACAATTTTCACAACCTGCCAGAAACTGGTACCAACCTGTTGAAATTTACATCGATAGCTTCGTCAACATGTCCTCTTCACGTTTTGCGATCATACATTCCGGAAAAGTCGCCAGGAATTTAATTAAAAATGCGGAAATATGAAAGGCTGAGCAACTGATAAATGCTTTCAGCACTGCTAAAATAACATAAAAATTATCGGTACAGGGATCGTTTCAACCTAAACAGTTTAGTTTTGTCATAGAAATCGTGGTTAGGTTGAAATACAGCCTGGACCAAGTGATAAAAAATTACGAAATTTTGGCTATGCGGCATACAACACGCAAAGGCGATGCAATCGATTATCTCTGGTTGCTCGTTGCTATGTATTACAACTCGGATAAATATTGCGTGTTTGTCAATTTTGTGCGACTTTTCACAAAGGAGTAGAGCTGAAAAGGCATGAAAACATTACGACAAAGGATTAAATCAACATTTTAAGAAACTGTCACTGATTTTTTTAACGTTGGCGGCATGTAACGGCTGTTCGTCATGTCATATTTTGGCATTTTTAACTAAATTCCTGGCAACTTTTTCGGAACGTATGATCGCAAAACGTGAAGAGGACATGTTGACGAAGCTACTGATGTAAATTTCAACAGGTTAGTACCAGTTTCTGGCAGGTTGCGAAAGTGGTGCAGTTCCCTCCAATCCCTTATACCCTTCCCTACAAAAGAAAGTTTTCCCACACCCCTGTGCCTGAAATCGAGTGTCAGCTTGTAGTCATGGTCATCTTTACCCTTCCACGCAACTCCCTTAATTCTACCACCAATATCTTTCCACGCCTCGTCTACTATATAATTTGGTAAGATCACTCATCCACTCACCTCAATAGCTATTGGCTGGAGAACGGTGTCACGTGTCAGCCTTCGCTCGCAAAACAGCGACCAGAGATACCATTAGAAGAAATTCGTGTTTATGTCTACAATTTAATAACTAAGCAACTGCTACCAAATTAATTGGCATAATACATTCATTAAGCTTGCTTTTCATAGCGTTTCATAGTTTAAAAAAAATTAATATATTTTGCGGCTGAAAAAACGTGGGTCTGCTTTTCAGTAACATGTTACTAATTAAAGCAACTTAAAAAAATAATTAAATTACTCATAGTCTCTGCTGTAACCACGAATGCCAATTGTCATTTCGGCTTAGGATAAATTTGAGTTTAATTACAACTTTCACTAATGTTGTTGCTTGAACAAAATTTACGCATTACGGTTTATTTGCTTTTTAGGCATTTTACTGACCACTTTCGTTATTGGTCTTTATTCATGTTCGCTGTATGTGAGTTTTTTGGTTATTTTTAGCGGACATTAGACCAAATATGTTTCACTGAATCGACTATTCTGGTTCAACGCGAGTCATTCTGGAGAACTGTTATCGAAAAGGTAATAAAGATAATAGAGATGAAGAGAGGCGTTGAACACTTGTTTGTTGGCAGAGAAGTTCCAGACACCTGCTCCGGGCACGTACCGCCCTGAGGACTACGCCGCCACGTCCCCAGCCTTCTCGATGGTCTTCAGACACCCCAAGAAGCCGCCGGTCTTCACCCCCGCCGCCAACCAGTACGACATCCCCTCCTGCCTGGGCCCGGGGGTGCCCGACAAGCCCGCCTCACCCTGCTACGGCATGTGAGTCTCTCAGTCCGTGAACCTCACAATCAACACGATCAGTGTACAAACCCCAAAAAGTACAGTCCACAGCGCTAAAGTAGGTTCCTTTTTCTCGCTTGTTATCGTGAACAATTCAGTTGTGGTATGAAGAAGGTATAGTTTTACTTAGTAAGTAGTTCTCAGTTAGAAAATACAAAGAAATATAATTTAGTACAACATGTAGCAAGCAAAGACGAACATTGCATCGAGAAAAATCGTCCATTATCTGTCCGAAATCGTAAAAAAAAAAAAAAAAATACTTTCTTGATCATTATAATAATTGTAACAACCCCTACTAAAAGAAAATTGTTCATGGACAATCCACAAAATATTGTATGTCGAAATTACTGAAGATGCACGTAATATATACACACACATATATATATGTGTGTGTGTGTGTATATAGGGTTAGCCTAAATGATTCATCAGGTTTCGAAATACTGTGTATTGAGATGTAAACGACCTACAACGGCCAGAGATACATGAAAAGGTACATAAACTCTCCAAGCTTCTGGTACATACTATAAATGTTCAATGTATGCACCCTTAATCACCCGGCTCACATAGAAATGGTAATCCAGTTCCGTCCATATGTTCGATAGCATGTTTGCATCAGTGTCCATCACAGCAGCAGTGATCAGTTCCTGTAATTCTTACAGTGTTGTTGGCATTGAGGGTATATAAACTTCGTTCTTCATATAACCCCCCAAGAAGAAATCACATGTGATCAGACTTGGTGACCTGGGGGGCCACGACAAACTCTTTTCCTGCTTTTCCGCCATCCACTGCTGCCATCTAGCGAGCAAGTCAGACACCAAGTGGGCTTTTAAATGTGGAGAGTTTATGTATCTTTTCATATATCACTCGTCTTTGTAGATCGCATACTTTTCAATTAACATTGTTTTGAAGCCGAATGAATCATTTAGACTAACTCTGTATATTTTATTTGTTTCTGTATTAGTTAGAAGGACATTATGATCGACTGAATGATGATTTGTCAAATAAAATCGATGTCTTCCTCACCTTGAGATGTCTAGCGGTCATGCTCTTTGCTTCGGCATTTAGTACTAGGAGACTAGACGTCGCATATGCCCCCATGGTGTACTGATGGTCGTGGTGTTGCAGGCGCTGGAGAGGCCGCGAGCCGAAGTTCTTCGTGACGCCGGACCCGTGCCGCTACAGTCCCAAGGACAAGCGCTGCGTGCCGCGGTACAGCATCCACCCGCGGGTCTTCCCTCCGGACCCCAAGTCACTCTCCCCGGGGCCCGCCGCCTACAGCCCGCTCCCTCCGACCCCGCGCCATGTCAGCTTCAGGCAGAAGAGGTCGCCGTGCGCTGTGCAGCCCGGCTCGGGCGCAGACAACAAGTACCCTCCCTGGTACTGTCCGCCCGACCACAAGCCTGAGCCCAAGCTCGACTGTAAGGAACTATTAAAAAAGTACAAACCCTACCCGGTGCTTTATTTCTCAAACACCACCTGAGGAATGCTGCCTAATGAATTGGATGATTCTTTTTTTAATTCCTTGTGGTTGATTGCTGATTGTTTCTTTTGTGTGCCCAAAAACTAGACAGTTCAAACATTGCAATTAAGTAGTCACGGATATACCGCCGGGATTGTATTGTAAAAATAGGTGCGAAAACATCTGTAGTGGTCTACTGGCAGTGAACAACACAAGCTAGAGTAGATCTGTTGCCGTTACCTATTGTTACAATAGAACTTCTTTGACAGCGCATTTCCTATCACCCAGTATTCTCCTTGCTGCCAAGGATACTCGAAAAACAATACTATCATTACAGTTACACATGCAAAATCATACATGTAATAAAAGTACATTAATAGTTACACACACACTCGAATAAGGATTATGAATGTCCGCTCCAACTTGTTTATTTTTATTACTCGACGCGTTTGTCGTTCACCTAAAACAAAAAAACATTGCTACTTTTCCAAAAATCCGTTCTCTTTGCTATGGCTCAAAACACACTTGAAAAATGACTTTCTTATGGTGCCGACGTTCCATCATTTTTTTTTCCTCTCACTCTCGTCTGGCCATTCCACGCTACAACTGTGCGGGACTGACATTGTCGTGCAGTGTTGCCAACTCAACATTGTTACCATTGTTAACAAAATCCAAACAGATACATACTTCAAGTGAACTTTTGAATTCTTTAATACTGTAGGCATTTTGAAAGGCCTTCCTGATGTTGATATAAACTTTCATCACTACTTTGTTCACCTGCTGAGGTTTTTCTATAATTATCCTATATGTATGCTTCTCGACAAAGCTTCGAGTCATAACAGAAAACGAGTTTCTTTCAGCGTTTTCGATAAGTTATTCATTACTTCACTTGGTAATTTATTCAAATACCTGGCACTCGTACCAAAATGGTTCGAATCCTCGTCCGGACATCCAGATTTGGGTTTTCCATGGTTTCCCCCAAATCACTTCAGGCGATTGCTGGGATACTTCCTTCAAAGACCATGGCCGAATTCCTCCCACTTCCCTGTCCCCATTCTCAACCCGCCTCTAATGACCTCAACGTCGACGAGGCGTAAATCCATAAGTAAAAAAAATCATGTCAGTTACTTAGTGGGTCCTGGGGTAATTTCCACAAGAAAGTTTAACGTGGAACTGAAACCGCAGAAGAATTTTGGCGAACTTCAATTTGCACAGAATCTGTGCGAGAGGTGAAGGTAGTATTAAGGATCTTTGAAAATCCCATCCCAGATCGGGATTCAAACCCGGTTCCTTTCGATCTCCAGTCGTACCCGTTAACCCTGATCCACCAGGCAGCTGCAGTTATTCTTTATTAAATTTATATTATTTTGATTGCTAGAAAGAAATTCCATAGTTTTTAAATCTAACATGCCAGTACATCTTAAAAAACAGGTATTTGAACAATGCGTTTTACCAGTCCTCACATTCGCCTGCCAGACTTGGACCGTAAATAGTCACACGAAGCAAAAACTGAGAACTGCCAAGCTAAGTATGGAAAAAGCAATGGTAGGCCTTACAAGAAGAGACAGGAAAATGGCCGTGCACATACGTTCAATAACCAAAGTGACAGACATCTTAAAAAGAGTCATGACCCAAAAATGGCAATGGGCTGGTCATATTGCTGGCAAAAGTAGACGACAGATGGACTACGGTAGTACTGGATTGGATAACAAGGAACCTGAAAAGAGCAAGAGAAAGACCCCCGGATCGCTGGGATAAGGATATACGTCGAGTTACAGGCGTGAACTGGAAGAGGGTGGCTCAAGATCGATCAGCCTGGAGTGAACTGCAACAAAAGAACTTAGAATTAAATTGTATTATATAGCTCATTGGCTTAAAGAGGCTACATCCTGAAATAGGGATTGATAAAGCTGTAATAATAATAGTAATAATTGGTTGCCCGTTAGGTAGTTTCGTAGCTGTTTAGTTGTTGCTTAATGCTTTCTACGTCGACCAGCTGGTATCTTGAATCAGTGTGACATGGTGTCCTTTCGGAAAAAAATCGTCTTGGCCTTCTTTCAGTGTACAAGCGCCCTGAGCAAGTAAAGTTGTCAGTGAAGAAGAGAAATATATTTAAGATATGTGTCCGCTGGAATATTCTGCCCGCGTGCAAACTTCCGGCGTAAAATAACTGCAATACGATGCAGGAGGGCGTAAAACTTATTTCCTTAGAGTGGAAGTTGCAACCGGGCGTGCTACGTCAACGCTGGTTTGGGACAACTTTGTTTGTGTCTGTTTGTAGGCTACTAAACTGTATTTACGTCACTACCGGAGAAACGAGGATTTGAGAGGGGGAAAAAAAGAAATAAAATGAATGTATGCTTGTGTCTGCTGAACAAACTTTTTAGAACGAATAAAACTGCAAAATTTCTCGTACCGAGTGTGGTGGGTGAGCGGTTAACGCTCTGGCCTCGCATTCGGGAGGACGGCGCGGCGGTTCGAATCCCCGTCCGGGCATCCAGATTTGGGTTTTCCATGGTTTCCCCAAATCACTCAAGGCGAATGCCGGGATGCTTCCTTCAAAAGGCCATGGCCGAATTCCTTCCCGTTCCTAGTTCCCAGTCCCATCCCGCCTCTAATGACCTCGACGTCGACGAGGCGTAGAGACATAAAAAAAAAAAAAAAACTTCTTCTCGCAGGCCACCGTTCGCCTTGTTATATGGGTATAAAATATGAAGTTATTATTCCAGAGAAAAGGCTTATAATGAACAGTAAAAACTGGGGCCAGATGTAAAAGGCTCTGTGGTTGGAGCTTCCCGACGGAGGAATACTTAGCCTCTAACGACCTCAACGTCGACGAGGAGTGACGCCAGTGAAATAAGAAAAGTCAGAGGATATCGTTAATCAACTAGCAAATATATTGATTAAATACTAATTTTCAGTAACAGCAATCAACATTCAAGTCTCTTTTGCGAGCACAGCAGTCACTTCCAACCAGTATTAGAGAACTACTTGCAACAAAATCTATTGCATCATTAAGGACAGTGACATACATATTTAGTGCACATATATATCTATATATTTTTAAATATTATTAACTTGTAACTCCACCAGACTGACTGTATGGTCTATTCAAGACCTAAGATCAAATAAATAATTTTAAAAAAAAATACTTTTTTGGGAAAATTTCCTTGTTCACCACATTTTTGAAGTGAAAACTTCTATACGCACTTTGGGCGATATTTGTACGGGAATCTATATATATAAAGATGAATGTATGTATGTTTGTTTTTTAGTATGTTTGTTCTTTATACAAATCCACAATTTTCATCCGATCTCGATGAAACTTTGCACACTTATCCTTTGAAACGAGGAGAAAAATACTGTCTACATTTGGTTGAAACATTATCTGTATAAATAATACATGTTATCTCATAATTTCGAAATACTACTGAACGGCGATAGACAGACGCGTTGGATATGGAGGTCTCTCTGCCGTTTTTCCGTGTAGCGGTCATGTAGCTCAGGGGCTAAAGCGCTGGCTTACTAATGTTTGGGTCGTGGTCTCCGGTTCAAATATCAGTGGAGGCTAAGATTTTTAAAAATTGTTTTTGATCGTATGAGTCACGCCTGGGCCGTCGGTTATTCGGATTGAATGTTAAACTGTAGATATTACAAAGTTAGGGGTGCAATGCGACGCAAATCGTAGGTAGTCTTGCAATGCTGTAGGTGTATACTTTTTTACGTTATAATGATCCCTCAGGGGTCGTTCGCAGTCAGTGTGTGTGTGTGTGTGAACCGCAGTAATAATACTATAAATACGGAAGTAAGTCTCTGTCTTTTTATTACGTTCTGACGACCAAATGGCAATATCGATACTGATGGAATTTGACAAGAAAATCTGTATGAAGGGCACAGGACATTTTTTCCAGTATGATTAACAGTTGTAGTCACGAAATTTTGAGACCTTATCGAATGGTGACAGAAACATGTTGGAAACTGATTCTCTTCAAGAGACAGGTTCGACGGTACAATGATATAGTGATAGCTTTCCTGTCATATTATGCCGACTCGGTGTTGTTTCGGTCCAATCCTTCGTTACCAACAACTTTCTATATTCAATTCTGGCAAAAAAAAAATCTTAATCCACGCGTACGAAGTCGCGGGTACGAGCTAGTAAAGCTATAAATTCGAATCAGCGACATGCTATGTTGCGCGTATGTTATGCGCGTTGGAATCATTTGAATGGGTGAAATCTTTTGAGTTCGCGTCACCAACATGCTGATGTTAACAGCATAACTGCAATCATAAGTATGACGCGTTGCGCTTGGACAGCAGTCAAAGTACAGACCAGGGGTGGCGAACCCGCAGCACACCTTGAACATTTTTGCGGCCCGCTATATTCATCACAATTTTGCAAAATATGTTAATTTTGTAATGGCCAAAGTAGTGAAAACCAATGTATTAAAAAACAATACATTATATGACATTTTAGTTTTTCCCGGCGTATTGTTGAAATAAATAACTCTTGAGTTTTCTGCCTGTTAATTGATTTATTTAGTTCTTTTTCTTTTAAAAACGTTTCGGCAACTGCCATCGTTGCCTTCATCAGGTTAACTCTTACATACATGGACAAGACACTGACTGACTCGCAAGCCAGTCCTGGCTTCTATAAATCCCTTGACAACAGGCTATTTATAGGAGCCACGACTGGTTCGCGAGTCAGTCAGTGTCTTGTCCTTGCATGTAAGAGTTAACCTGATGAAGGCAACGATGGCAGTTGCCGAAACGTTGTTAAAAGAAAAAGAACTAAATAAATCAATTAACCGGCAGAAAACCCGAGAGTTATTTATTTTCAACAATACATTATTTGTGCATCCATATATTGAAAAATTCAATGTCTAAATTATGAGAAAAAAAAAACTTTGATTTTAAAATAATTATCATGAAAATATATGACAGATATTGCCTGTTTTACTAACGAGTTTACAGTTTTGATTTCACAGAATAATTAAATTACATTAACTCCAAAAATGCCTGTAGTGGGTCTAAATATAATATGAGGATGTATAATTTTATATGCGGCCCGCGGAGTTATGATACACTACTAAAGTGGACCGCAATATCATTTGGGTTGGCCACCGCTGGGTTAGACTATTCTTGTATCTCATCATCATCATCATCATCATCATTAGTTTTCTGCCCTGGGTCAGGTTTTCACTTGGCTGCTCTCCATGGTCTTCTATCTTCTGCCTTTCTCTTAAGAACCATGTAGTTGCCGTCTTCCTTGATGTTGTCTATAATTTGGTATCTCCTTCTTCCTCTTATTCTCCTCCCACAGACTAGTCCTTCCAAGGCGTCTTTTATTAGGCACTCCCCTCTCAACAAGTGTCCCAAGCAGTTTTTCTTTCTCTCCTTTATTACTTGGAGAATTTTTCTGCTTTCACTGACCCTGTCCAGCACTTCAGCATTGCTTATTTTATCCATCCAGCTTATCTTCTCCATCCTCCTCCACATCCACATCTCGAATGCTTCTAACCGCTTTTCATCCTCTCGTCTCAGTGTCCATGTCTCCGACCCATAAAGAGCCACACTCCATACAAAACATTTACAGAGTCTTTTTCTAAGTGTTTTGTCTATTTTTCCAGTTAGTATCCTCCTTTTCCTATTAAACGCTTCCTTCGATACGGCAATGCGAGATTTTATCTCCTCATGGCACCCAAATCTTCGGTGATCATACTCCCAAGATATTTCAACGATCTTACTTGCCTGATATCAGCTTTTCCTAACTTAATATTTATTATATTCCTTCCTTTTCCAATCACCATACTCTTAGTTTTTGCTGCATTGATTTTCATTGTCTTGTATCTAATACACAGAAATCAATGTTTCTGTGTTTGTTCGTCTTCTGTGTTCCTATACCGTTTATTCGACTGCAATGAAAATTTGGTGAGTTATTGTGTGCGTGCATGGGAAGGTTTCGGCCTAGCCCCCCCCCCCCCCCCCCTTAAAAAATAAAATAAAACCATGTCTTCTTCCCCTACGCTCCCCTCAATTTTTTAAAATGATCTTTATACAAACCCACAGTTTTTATCGTATTTTGGCAGTATTGCACCTGGATAGCGGTCTTGCGGCTCACCTGGTTTCCGGTTTCAATCCTGGTGTCGGTTGGAAATTTTGAAAACTTTTTTTGGTGCGTTGGGCGATTTTCGGATCGTTAAAATCTTAAAGGTTCGCGTCACCAACATACTATCACATGTTGCGCATTGGACGCTTTTTGGATGGGTGAAACCTGTTGAGTTCGCGTCATCAACCTCCCATATTTAGAAAAGTTTGTTCGCAATCGGATGAATGGTATAGGAACACATAAAAGACAAACGAACATTCATGTTTATATATTCACTGCTGTCCAAGCGAAACACGCCATACATACAGCTAGGTATATACTGCTGTAAATTTTTGTTTGGATTGATTTTCGGTTACGAAGCCACTTGATTTTTACATGTGGATACTCTGTATTTATCAGAGCAGTCGGTATATTTTCGTCTCTACGTAATATTTACAACACAAAATACACAAAACAATTAATTAAAAACTCTCACGGTCTAGGACTAACTGGAAGCGGCCAGTGCGCTAGCCACAACGCTGCCGGGGTAAATACGGAAGTTGATGTTGTTTGCCGGAGCCAGGTGCTGTGAATTACTAACTTCTGGTGGCCCAAACTAAACGTAAACAACCCAACGGCGAGCAGGTGTATACGAAACACACAGCGGGGGTCTGGATGACGGTAAAGCATTAGGTCTTTCTAGTGCAGTTGACACAGTGAGCATAATATGATGGCAAGGTGAAAACTATTGAACTGAATGAAAAAGTGAGTTTCTGGGTGAAGGAATTCGTAAAAGGTAGAAAGCAAAGAGTTAGGGTGGGAAACGCAGTATAAAAAGAGGTAAAACTTGATACGGGAGTACCTCAGGGTAGTGTATCGGGACCACAGCTCTTCATTGTTCCAATCAATGAATGATTGTATTGATGGGTTTAAGTCATAAGTTAGATTGTCGATGACATAATGTTATATAAAAGGATTAAAACATGAGAGGACTGCGAACGGATACAAGAGGATCCGAATAGAATGTCTAGGTGGGTGGTTGAACATGGAATGAAAATAAATGCCAAGAAGAGCCAGCTTATCAGATACACCGGAAAAAAGGTAATGATTTTCTATAATTATAGAGTAGTGAAGAAATTGCTTGTTGAAATTCTTAGCTGTACATATCTTGGCATAATTTTTTATATCGGGCATATATCACGTGTTAAAGGTGGAATTGGAGATGGGGAAATTATGTACTTAACACTGGATAATAGCCGCATTATAGTCGAAATGTCCGAACAATGTTTGAACCGTTTCCAGAGAATCCAACAAGATTTTTTTATTTTTTGGGTGCTTGTTTGTGACCGCAGATGAAACTTGGGTCCACTACTATACCCGGGAGACAAAAAAGCAATCAATTTTTTTTAACTGCTTTACGTCTCTCAACAGCGAGGTCTTTAGAGACGGGAAAGAATGGGGGCAAGGAATGGGAAGGAATTCGGCAATGGCCTTTTTAAGGAAATATCCCAGCATTTGCCTGGAGTGATTTGGGAAACCATGGAAAACCCAAATCTGGATGCCCGGACGGGGATTCGAACTGCCGTCCTCCCGAATTCGAGGCCAGAACGTTATCCGTTACATCACCATGCTCGGAAAAAAAAAGCAGTCAAAGGATGATTAATAATATTCTTACAAATTCCAATCTCACAGATAGCATCGAACCAATCGACAGAGTGATGGCGGGAAAGGAAGTGCTTTGTTAACACAACATTCACCAATTAGTTCTCATCTCTGAATGCACACGGTAGTTGTGAAAGGAAGTGGTTGAGGGACACAAAAAGAAGAAGAGAGACTCTGATAGCAAATGGAAAACGACATTAAACAAGGAGAGAGACTAAAGAGTGAAGGATGACGAAATATGCCACTTGCGTGACTATCACACATCACCTCACATATTTTTATCTCTCTTAATTAATTGTGTATGCTAAAATTAATTTTAATGACGTAAGTAATTTAATTCTGAGTATCTTAGGAAAACGCAAGCCGTAGTATGTGTAGTCTTTCGGTTTAGAATAGCTTAGTATCGATAAGTTGTATTAAGATCTCTGGTGGTAGCGATTGTAAACAGTAGACTGCAAAGTTTGTGTTGAGCGCCAATTGTCGTAACCCACATTAATATGTAGTATCTTGTGTTTATAGTCAATTCGAGTGGTACTGTTAGGAATGTTTAAGCAACTGATTTTGGTGACAGATGCATTACAAAATAAATCGGGTGTTTTTGATTATTTAAATTCATTAACAGTATCCGAACTTCAAAATTAAACGCGCAGCAACTTAAACGTGTCTCTACGAAATTGGTATTCTCATCTTTTTTGCTGTCATCAGCCTTTAGACTGGTTTGATACAATCCTCCATCCCTTCCTATCCTGTGCCAACCTTTTCTACTCTACATACCCCGTACAACCCACGTCCTCAGTTACCTGCTTCATATATTACAATCTCTGTCTTCCTCTACAGTTCTTACCTTCGACTGTTTCCTCCAGTAACAAATGAACCAATCCAGCATGTCTCAAAATATGACCTACCATCTTGTCACTTCTTTCTGTAAGACTATTCCACAAACATATTTCCTCGCCTATCATTTCCAAAACTCGTTCAATCTGTGCTTCATCTGTCCATTTCATTTTCAGCATCCTTCTATAGTACCACATTTCAAACGCTTCAATTTTCCTTCTTTAAAACGTTGTGGAAATATCATTAGCAATACCGTCTGATTCTTTGTCTGCTGGCCTGGTGGTTAAAGCCAGGTAGTTAATCACACTAATTATGAAAGCTCAATCACTCCTAGTCTAAACCTAACTGTGTGGTGGCTCAGAATGCTGCAGGATTGCCAACATACTTTTTTTTAAAGTATTTTTATCTTTGGAAGAGGAAAATAAAAAGTACACGAAAGAAAAAAAGTATTTTTAGATTATGGTATTTAATGCGTTAGGTACATACTTTTTCGTGCTTATCGAACAAGCTAGCTACATGTTTGTGTTTCCTTTTAAAGTGTGATAACTGGTCCCGCATTCTAATTATAGATTTATAAATAAATGAGCAACTCATTTTTAATTAAATTAAAGGACGCTCTGTTTCTCTTTGTCCTCCATTTTGCATTAATTATTCTTTCGATGAAAGCTGAAATAGCGACAAAAGGAGCTGGTTTAAAACAATCATTTTTGTATTTGATGAATTATCTCGCACCTTTTGAAGTTTTTTTGTAATATTATAAGCGTTGTGTTGGGGACCAGTGACTTCTTCCGTTAAGCTTAGAAAATATCAATTGAAGAGTTATACGTTCGTTTGGTTTTGTCATAACAACTAAAATGTCGTTTGGAAATTAATTACAAAAAAGACAATTCAGTTATACCAATTGTGTATTTAAATTTAATCTAATATTGATGGACAAATGCAATTCCCTTAGTGATCTAATTCCCCTTTATATTTTATTTTTTATTATCTTATGTAATATGATGGCTAAATTCCTCCCCATCTACTTATGCGGTTTACAAATTTTAATTTTAAATTTCGATAGCGTTTGTGGTAAATTATTAATCACTTTACTTGATAATTTTATCCAATCCCTGATACCCTTCCCCACAAAAAAATAAAATACTAATGAAAAAAACCCACTCCCTTATGCATGAAATCTGATGCACGATTGTGGTCATATTCATCTTTCCCCTTCAATGCTATATTCCTAATTCTTTGACCAATATCCCTCCAAGCCCCATCACCAACATATGCCCTGTACAATCCCAGCACTCTCTTCACCCTCCTTCTTTCCTCCAATGAGTTCCATTCCAGCTCCTTTATCATGTCATTTACTGATTCCGTTATGTGATAATTTTCACAGGCAAATTTAGCTGCTCTTCTTTGCACACCTGTATTTTACACAAAAATTGTGGGTTCCTAACTACACCACCATATTCAACCAATGGTCTAACCAAACTTTTGTAACCAAATTTCCTAACTTCTCTGGTACATCCTCTCATCACCCTCTCCAGTGAATGAAGGATTTTGTAACCTTTTCCTACCACCTGCCCAATGTATTCTGGACAGCTGAGTTTATTATCAAACGTTATGCCAAGATATTTACACTTCAAGTCTTCAACAAGTAGTTCTGACCCCACCCTACAATGAACAATTTGTTTATCTGGGTACCTAAGAAGCTGACTCTTCTTTTCATTTATCTTCATTGGATATTGGCCTACCCAAAAGCAATTAAGTACTTCCGCATACGTTTTGGATAGGATAAACTATACCAACCAAAAATAAAGTGTGTTACTTTGTTGTAAAGTATGGTTGGTAACCCTAGAATGCTGCGACAGTCACAGTTTGAGTGATTTTCTGATCCGTGGCACTCGATTGGCTGGCGTTTGACGGCACGAGAACCAGAGAGAGAGAGAGAGAGAGAGAGAGACATGTTGACTGAGAGGTGTTCTGGAACAGCTAAGCTCGTTAACAGAGCGGGCACTGGACATCAAAGGCGACCGACCCGGCAGCACGCTTCCATAAGAATCCGAGAGCAGACGCATTAGCGCCGAGCACCACTTCCCGTGATAGCTTCACAGTCACCGCAGCCGCGGCAGGACTGAAGTGATCCACAGCTCTCTGCGATTTCACGCTTCGTTAGGCACACAGCTTCAGGTTTCACGCACAGGAAAGGCAAACACTTTACGTTAATCACATCCGCCATATCTGATAGTGAGTTCGCCACGACGGGTTTATATTTATCACGAAATTCTGACCGAACGTGGTGGTGTAACGGTTAGCGTTCTGGCCTCGCATTGGGGAGGACGGCGATTCGAATCCCTGTCCGGGCATCCACATTGGGGTTTTCCATGATTTCCCTAAATCACTCCAGGTGAATGCCGGGATGCTTCCTTCGAAAGGGCATGGTCAAATTCCTTCCCATTCCTTGCCCCCATCCTTTCCCGTCTCTTCACCATAGGGTCGAGTCTTGTAGGGTTCCCCTTAATAGGTCAGGTGTGCACTACACACGTGAATCGGCTACACAGGTGGCAGGGGCCGTGTGGAATGCACTGGGTGGTTTTTTAGGCTGAGGGAGGAAGACCCGAAACAGGAAATACAGTTACGGGTAACCCAATCAGATGTAACACCAACCTATTTGAGCCGGAATGACAGGAAAGATAAGATTAGAGAAATAAGGTGCAGCAATGATTCTTATATGAATTCTTTTTCCCTCGTACCATTAGGGATTGGAATGTACAACAAAGAGATTAGCTTTGGTGCTGAGCACCCTCTGCCACTCGCAATTTTGTGAATTGCAGAGTATATATGTAGATGTAGATGTCTCTAAAGACCTCGCTGATAAGAGACGTTAAGTGGTTAAAAAAAAAAAAACGAAATTCTGACATTCAGCTTCCTCTTTCGTTTCTTTCTCCTAAACCAAAACTTCCTATTCCTCTCTCTTCTTTCTCCCACTCAGTACTGCCAATTCTACGGATTTAGCCGCAGATCTACGGATTTTTGTAAAAAAAGATGAGTATTTTCTGATTTTATTAAAATATCTCCGTATTTTTCCTACTTTTTTTACTATTTGTTGATTTTTCCTTGTACTGCTGTTTTGTTAAACTTCGAGCGTATGAGTGTTAATACATTACAGAGTTGTTAATAATTGCAAATAGTTTTCTTGGAACCGCTCGTGTGATCCTACGATTGAAATAGAGCTCATCTTTTGTTTGATTATAGATTTTGTAGATCTTAAAAGACCATAATACAGAACTATCTGCGCACTTATTATGCACGGTGACATGCTCGTTGGCACGGCTTACATAGCAATGGCTTCCGAGAAAGTCTAACCAAAATCAGAGATTATTATTATTATTTTTTTGTAAAAAAGAGTAGCACAGCAGCAGTAGTGATGAAAGTGTATAAAACAGGTTCAGAGATATTTTTACTATCAGTGTATAATATTATTTTGTATTTTAAAGACCTGGAAATAAAATGTATTCTTAATATTAATAAATAAATTACGCCAAAGCAATTGACTTTCTTGTATTTATTGATCTTTCGTACGCGTTTCACTTCTTTTGCAGAAGCATCTTCAGCGGGTTTTTTATTTTGTGGTCTATTGCATTTCTTTTAGCTCCATTCTCAGCATGTGATTTATAGTGAAGTGAACTAAAGTGCGGTGTTGTGACAAACACCATCTAAATAATGAAGACACATCCCACCAAAAATGCAAAAGCACTGATACTGAGAAGGCAGCTAAAAGAAATGCAATAGACCACAAAATAAAAAACCCGCTGAAGATGCTTCTGAAAAAGAAGTGAAACGCGTACGAAAGATCAATAAATACAAGAAAGTCAATTGCTTTGGCGTAATTTATTTGTTAATATTACCAGCAATTGAGGAAAAGGATCCACAACATCCAGATAATATTCTTAATTTTGACTCTCTCTTCAAGTCTTCAATAATTATTGTTTCAGTCTTTTAGTTAGCGAGTCTCCGGATTTTTGTAACAAATCTACGGAAATTTTAGCGGCCATGTAGGGATATTCAATGCCAAGTGGTTGACAGCACTACTCCCACTACTGCATTCCGATCGCCAACGATAACTAACATCAGATATTGCATTAATTCTTCAATTTGATCACATATTTCCTCTATTTCTTTATCATCTTCCTCCGACGTTGCCACATACGTTTTTACTAACGTGGCTGGGGCGGGCTTATTTTCTACTCTCATCAAAATAATCCTGTCACTGAACTGTTGTTAGTAATTCACACGTTTCCCTTTTCTCTCATTCATTATAAATCCTACACCAGTGACTCCACTGACAGCTTTTGTGATAATTATCCCATGTTACCCAGATCAGAAACACTGTGCGCCTTTCCACTTAATCCCATTAACCTCTCATCTAACTTCTGTCGTTTCATTTCCCTTTTTAAGTTTTCTAAACTTCCTGCCCTATTCAGACTTCTAACATTGCGACTCGTAGAATGTTTCTATCCATTCTGATGACTCCTCCCCGAGCAGTCCCCACCCGGAGATCCGATTGGGGGACTATTTTACCTCCGGAATATTTTACCCAGGAAGAAGCCATCATGATATAATATGTAATTGAGAGGATTACATGTACTCCGGATAACCTATGGGTATCTAATGCAGAGGTTTCCCGTTGCCTTCTGCATCCCCATGCCGTTGATCATTTCTGATTCATCCGCCTTTAGGGGCCGTTCCCAACCCCAAGGGCAAGAGGGTGCCCTGAACCGCTCCACGCTCTTTCGCCCTCCTTTAGTTTTTTTTGTTATTTGTTTTGTTTTTTACTTATTGCTTTACGCCTTGTCGACGGCTAATTTAGCTAGCAGAGAGGGCTGAGGATATTGAGAAGTTACTGAATGGCATGAACAAAATACTGAAGGAAGATTTTGCACTGAATATAAATCAAAGCAAAACAAAAGTGATGAAATGTAGCAGAAATGATACAAATACTAGTAGATTCCATATAAAAATAGGATCTGATGCAATAGGAGAAGTAAGTGAATTCTGTTACTTGGGAAGCAAAATTACAACTGATGGCCGAAGCAGGAATGATGTTAAAAGCAGAATATCATTAGCAAAAAGAGCCTTCATGAAAAAGAGAGACCTTTTAGTTTCAAATATTGATCTAGGAATTAGAAAGAACTTTTTAAAACTCTATGTGTAGAGCACAGCACTTTACGGTAGCGAAACATGGACTTTAGGAATACCGGAAAGAAAGAAAATTGAAGCATTTGAAATGTGGTGCAACAAAAGAATGCTGAAAATTAAGTGGACAGACAAAGTAAGAAATGAACAAGTATTGGAATTGTTGGGTGAGAAAAGAAATTTATGGAAGAAGCTTACAGAAAGAAGAGACAGGCTGGTAGGTCATATTTTGAGACATGCTGGATTGGTTAATTTGCTGGTGGAGGGAACAGTCGAAGGCAAGAACTGTATAGGAAGACAGAGATTAGAATATATGAAGCAGATAATTGAGGACGTGGGTTGTAAGGGGTATGTAGAAATGAAGAGGTTAGCACAGGATAGGAAGGGATTGAGGATTGCATCAAAAACTGATGACAAAAAACAATAAACATTGAAGTAATATTGTCTGTCCTTTATTCAGAAACATACCTATGTGTTTCATGCATGACGTTTCTTTTTGACACAAAACTGTATATTAATTTAGAGGACTTTATTGGGATAGGCGAGATTGTGTATGTGTTATCTATAGACCTTCACGTCTTTCGGCTCGGTAGTTACTGCATCTCAACATGAAATGGTATATGTCCTCCGTCTCTGCAAAGAATGCTCACATTGGGGAGTCGACATGTTTTATAATGAATTTTTTGTCATTTAACAAAGCGTGACCGGCTCTCAATCTAATCATGGAGGTAATCTCCTTTTTGATGAGGTCCAAAAGACCGTACCATGGTTTATCCTTGATTATATTCATTATTGCCAGGTACCATCTACCCACCTCCTGTCTATCCTTCCGACACATTTTTGTCGATTCTGTCTTAACCCAGTCAGCAATTACGCCGTTATAATCAGTAAATGTAACTATGCAGTGTTTCCTTTCATGGGCATTGATCTGATTTCTGACCGTTGAGCCCACCATTTATTCCCACGCGGCTAGGCACCCATTCCAGTTTAATCTTCATCCCATTGGCTTCACAATTCCTTCCCATGTTCATATGTTAGGTAGTTCGTGCATTTTCCTTTTGGTATCCTTACAACTGCTTGCAGAGTCGCTTTAGAGTCTGTACATATTACTGCATTGTTTTTTTTTTCAGATTGTTTTATGTACTCTAGTGTAGGGATAACGATTCTTTCCGAAAAAGATCGATTCTTGAATCGATTCAAATCGATTTTTTTTAAACTGCTTTACGTCTCTTTTTAACATCGAGGTCTTTAGAGACGGGAAAGGATGGGGGAAAGGAATGGGAAGGAATTCGGTCATGGCCTTTTGAAGGAAGCATCCGGCATTTGCCTGGAGTGATTTGGGAAACCATGGAAAACCCAAATCTGGAAGCCCGGACGGGGATTCGAACCGCCGTCCTCCCAAATGCGAGGCGAGAACGCTAACCGTTACACCACCCCGCTCGGTGATTCAAATCGAAACTTGATAAATCGAATCACAAAAAAAACCGATGCCTAAAAGATCGATTTCTAAAAATCGATATTTTTTCGATTTGATTTTGATGTTCGCATTTTCAATATAATTCCAATTATGTAAAACTAAAAGGACACCATAATAATTGATCTTTTGTCATTTTTTAAACTAATTAAAGTTTTTTACAATTAAATCAAACTATCAGGTATACAAAAGACATTTATTTCACAAATTTGTTGGTTATAGAAAACAGTTTTGAAATGATAAAGTTTAAAGTTCCAAGTGCTTAATGTCCAAGCTTTTCAGGAAAAACAATCTGTCCACTCTACTAGGATCCAAGCGATTCCGCTCATCACTTGCGATGTTGCCGGTAATAATAGGCGCTCGCGAGGTACTGATGATCCCACTATACAGATATACTTCTTGGATGTTGAGTAAACGTGATGATAAATTGATTTTTTTGTTCTTGCCAGTAAAGTATAGGATCATACTTCAGGTGCACAACTGCTTGCGATAAATAGTGTTTAAATTCTTCGTTTAAGCCCTGACTTTCATGAACAAGTGCATAACATGTAAAAAGCTCTTTTTCACATTGGATTTTCAAGGGTGAAATATCGATTCACTAAATTTAAAAAATCGATTTTTTTGGTCCAAAAGATCGATTCTTCGATTAATCGATCTCAGATTGCCATCCCTACTCTAGTGCCAAAAGTCTCAGTGGAAAAGGTTGAAAGTTGCTCTAGCACCCTAGAGGCCTGGTATATTTTATATTATACATCTACATACGCTGCAGAGCTGGAATGCCCTCCTGTCCTTGATATGTCCGCACAAACAAACGTACACTTATCATAGATAGAAAACATGAGTGACACGAATCGCAGATAGGTGGCAACACTTACGCTCCCCCATTGCTTCAGGAACTGACAATCTCTGGTTCTAACTACCCAGTGGAAACACTGGACAACTACTTAATTGCAACTCATTATGAGAATCAAGGCTTTGCGTGATCCGATAGGATCCATTCGCAAATAATAGAATAAAAAAATATTTTGAATTATTTTAAATTCAAATTGCATTTTTGAATAACATTTAACAATAAACAGAATGTGGTGAAAAATCAAATAAATTCTACGCTTCACTAAATTGACAGATTTAATAAACTGAAAAATTTGTTTTCGGCTAGTATCTTCGAGCAACGATTCCTTTGTTCTGTTAATCTATTTACTGAACATAAGTTTCCACAAACAATTTTGGCTTACACCTGGGACTCAGTCGTTTTAGGATCGGAGTCCATGGGCGTATCCAGTGAGGAGCAAGGAGGGGGGGCTGCTGCCCCCCTCCCCCTAGAAAAAAGAATCAAATTGCCTTCAGGCGAGTGAAGAACTGCTCAGGAGCGCTTTGCGAGATGAAAGATTATGCCTGATGAGTGTGCATCGAAATTTCGTGAAAGAACACCGTGAGATATTTACAAAGTTATTGAAAAATTTTCTGAGAATCCGAGGTGATTAATGTTTACATAAAAAGCTATAACTGAGTTACGATCTTAATTATCGACATAGTAGGTCCTTAGATTAATTGGTTGGATTACTATATTAATCAATAATAAAAATAGTTTCCTCAATGGGTTTGAGTTTTATTCTGTAAGAACACATCATTTTTCAGTCCCCCACCCTACTTCCTCGAAACCAATATGAGTTGCCCCCCCCCCTTTAGTTCAAATCTTACCCCCTTTAGTTCAAATCTTACCCCCTCTAGTTCTGATCCTGGATACGCCCTTGTCTGAGTCCTCCGTCATTCCTGAAGGTTCGAATCACCATCTCTGAAAAATCTTGTATTCATTTCTGACTTTGCACGTTCTTGTTTCCTCACAGAACAATTCCCAGAATATTAGTTTCACAGACTTGTAATTCTCTCACCTCTCTTTGTTTGCTACACAGCTCTCTAAATTGTTGTTTGCTGTTCTTTCACCCTGAAGTCTGTCTTCAGCTGACGGTCACTGCAAGATACGCAAGGCGCCCAGTGCATGACTAATGGACATTCAGAAAGCTATTTAATTTTCCATTTTCATTCCCCTGACGGTGGGACTGAGGATAAATTGCCTCTCTGCCTGCTGTCTACCTGGCGTGGCAAACATTTCCCTTGATTTAACTTTCTCAATTAGTTTCCACAGTCACATTTAATTCCGCCTTGTTTGTAAAATGTCAAAACGCTACCCGAATGTTGAAAGGGAAAGAAACTCCACGCAGAACCGCTTCTACAACGACAGAGATAATTAAAAACGCAGTTCAGTACGGCTGAGGGAAAAACTACAGTGGTCCTGTCGCAGGTCGCCATATAACGTAGCTATTAACACAGTTACAACCTGACAGAGGCAACATGCGAACCTACAAATATCACAATATCATCGAAGAGTTCACTGCGACTATTTAACTATCACTATTCGATTCAAGTTGATAGGTATTTCGTTGTGTGAAGTAATTACTCGAAGAATCACTTTCCACTTCTTTTTTTCTTTCCAGATATAAGGAAAGTCAATGCACTGCCTAAACGTTTGGTTTTGTGCACATCCGTTAACATTTTCGGTACCCAACGGGAGTACAATTTTCGGTAATTCAAGTGCTCGGTCACAATGTTATACAAAACACTACGAGAAACATTAGGAAAGTCATCACACAAGGAGGAAATCGTAAAGCGTCTGTTTTCTCTCACCTAATTGTCCACTTTCTGCACCAAACTTTCATTAACGACCGAAGGACGCCCACTCCGTTGTTCATCATGCACATTTGTGCGGCCATCTTTAAATACTCTCACCCACTTTCTCACCATTCCATCACTCATAATGTTTTGTCCGTAAACTGCACAGATCTCACGATGAATATCTATCGGTTTTAGGCCTTTAGTACGCAGAAATCTTATAACAGCCCGTATTTCACAGTCGGCGGGACTCACGATTATCAGAGGCATCTTAAACACTCAGTGAACAACGTAAACAAGGAAGAATTAGACCGTAATGGGGTCAGTGCGTAGGCAAGAGATGCAGGTACCCAGTACGCATGCGCGGAACGCCGACCGTAGCGCTGTAGCCACGGCGTTACAAAACGGTACTTACTTAAAAAAATACGCCTCGTAGACTCCATCCAAGGATATTAAGTACAAAAGTAACCAAATGTTCCAGAGATTAAGCTCACAAACTTCCCAGAACTACTGAATGACAACTCTCTCTGATCGCCATCTCTACGCTCTTAAATATTTATTAATTTATTTATTTATTTTCAAATAGCCTACGGCTAATATATATACATACAATTGCAATTCATACATCATATTAAACATAAAACAGAAAAAAACAAATATAAACAGACTGTTATTTTCAATGAACTCCTTCATGAGAAAATATCACAATCTCTTCCCTCTAACCATTTACCCAGCTTTTCTCTAAAACTTGCAACAGTTTTGGTCCTTTTTATTTCATCAGGTAATTTGTTAAATATTTTTAAACCTTTGTGCAACACTGTTTTCTGTGCTTTACTACTTTTATTATAGGTCGAATGGAAATGATTTGCCTGCCTTGTCTTATAATTATGTACATCATTATTCTTTTGTACTAATCTAGTCACATATCTTGGTAATAAACTACTTTCCAATCTATATACAAAAGTCAGTACATCTCTAATAATTTCCTTTTCAATATGTAAATATCCTAAGTCCTTAAGCATATTACTGACATTTTCAGTTCGTCTTTTATTTAGAACAGCCCTCATTCCCTTATTAAAAGTATTTTGCAGTTTCATAATTTCTCTTTTGCTTGCCATGATTAATACTGTGGAGCAGTATCTTATGTGAGGCAGTACAATTGCTTTAAACAATAGCTGTTTACCTGGTTTTGATAACACTTTTCTTAATTTGTATATTAAATTTACCTTTTTTGCTACTTTTTTATTTATATAATCTACATGATCTATAAACTTAAGCTTATTATCAATGACTACACCAAGGTATTTATAATTTTGAACCCACTTAATTTTAGTTTCATTAATCACAACAGAATGCTGTGCTTCTGCCTGTTCCCTAAACAACTTTTTCCCCATCACCATACATGTTGGTTTTGCCACATTCAGACTTAACAAATTTTTATTTAGCCATTCATTAACTAATTTTAACTCTTTATTAATCACCTGTATCATTTTTTCTAGATTATTTCCATAATAATAAATTAGTGTGTGATCTGCAAACATGTGAATTTTACAATACTTCAGTATTTCTGCCAGATCATTTATATACAATATAAATAATAGGGGACCAAGTTTACTACCTTGGGGGACTCCATGTTTCACTTCTCTTTCTTCTGATAGAACCTTATTGAATCTAACCCTCTGATACCTCTTTGTTAAATAATTTTCTAACCATGCATAAACCTCCCCAGTGATATTATACATATTTTTTAATTTTTTAACAGAAGTTCCCTGTTTACAGTTTCAAATGCTCGCCTAAAGTCCAAAAATACTGCTATTACTCCCTCTCCCTTATCAATTGCCTCTAACCAATTTTCTACAACCAACTGAATTGCAGTCTCTGTGCTATGCTGTTCCCTAAATCCTGATTGGTATTCAGTTATGAGATCATTTTCCTTTGTAAAACTTAGTAAAGTCTCATAAGCTATTGTTTCAATAAGTTTTTCTATCAATGGCAAATTATTTATTGGCCTAAGATCTACACACTTTGAACTACCCTTTACTTTAGGAACTGGTGCAATAATAGATGTTTTTAATTACTTTGGCAACACTCTTTGTTTCAGTGATTCATTAATTATACTAGTTACTGTACTCCCTACCAAAGGCCATACCCTTCTTAATACCTCACTGCTTATTCCATCAGAACCCACGATATTTCTTAATTTTTGAACTATAACACCAATTTTTTCCTCCGTCACTTCGTGAAATTTGCTAAGGTTCGTTAGAAACTCCCAGAATTTTAGAAATAGTTCCGACCGACGTTCCTCGAATTCTAACAATACTGTAACAATTAAATCCACAAACAAAATGAATTAATACAAAATCATTCACAACCATCACGAAATACATGAAAAGTAAAGATATTTACAAGTATTTACACACAAAAACATCTACATAAATCGCTCCAAACCGTCGCAGCTCACATGAACACTTTGCATTACAAACTTTAATCAATGCTTCATGCATAATACTGTCCACAAGCATACTAAATAGTTTCTCTCCATAGAACAATGTTCATTTACAACAATTCACAATTAATTACACGGACAATATAGAAAAACACAATAAATCAACTCCCATGTTGCTATACACAATTCTTAAAATAACATTTCATGAAATCGGCTGGGTTTTGAGGGCTGTTATGAAGTCTCGCCATTAATACCAGTCCTGACAGTTTATGTCAGGAGTGGCCAAACCCACGGACCGCCTTGAATATTTTTGCGGCCCGCGAGATTCATCACACTTTTACAAAATATATTTATTTTATAATAGTCAAAATAGTGCAAACCAATGTATTAAAAATTAAATTATTTGTGCATCCATATTTCAAAATTTATTTCATTTATATTTATATATTTTTTATATATAATTTTTGGTGTTATATATTTCTTTAAAATATGCGTTTAGTATCATTATTATTATGTTATCTATATTTACATGTAAGAATAATAGTAAACACAGTAATAATTACTCATTATGTTTCAACTTTTCACTCCAAAAAATGTCTATAGTAGATCTACATCTAATATGGGGATATATAATTTTATATGTGGCCCGCGGAGTTATGATGCATTTCCAAAGTGTCCAGCAAGATCATCTGAGTTGGTCACCCCTGGTTTATGTATTAATGAATTATCAGTTTTGCCATGTGGTGGGAAGTATAACTGGATACCATATGGTTATGTGTAACATGATATAATATCCCCCGAAACTTTAAATCATATTCTTAGGGTTCAGTATCTTCTGAGTATGAAGTGGAACTCTAATGGATTCGCTCAGTTATCAGTCTTTCTGACACATCATTATACAGTAATACAGTCTGGACTCTTTCTAAACACGTTCTATTTTATTTCTGAGGAACGTGTGTACAAATTTTCAGACCAAAATAACAACGTATTCTTGAGTGCTGCTCTTTCCGTAGGTTTTTTTACTTATGGGCTTTACGCCTCGTCGACGTCGAGGTCATTAAAGGCGGGAAAGGACAGGGGACAAGGAACGGAAAGGAATTCGACCACGGCCTTTTGAAGGAAGCATCCCGGCATTCGCCTGGAGTGATTTGGGGAAACCATAGAAAACCCAAATCTGGATGCCCGGAAGGGGATTCGAACCCGCGTCCTCCCGAAAGCAAGGCTAGAACGTTAACCGCTCCCCCACCACTTTCCGTAGAAGCAACTTTTAAAGATATGATTTTTTTGAAAACTGTTTGTTGCTTCTGATTTCGTAATTTTTAAACTGTTGATAGAATCGTCAAATCAAATGCATTTGTCGGTTTTTATCAGGTACCGTAGCGATTATAATTATCGTCTCGAATAATGTAATCACGTTGGCAACACTTGTGGTGCGGAATATTAAATACCGCATCCGAATAGGCCGCAGCGGAACGCCGCAATTTAATGGCTTTCGTTTTCACAGCCAGTTCAGTTCCGACCACAACAAAACGTTTACGGTGTGTATGTAGATTATAATTAATTCCTGTTGTTCACCGAGTGGGAAATGTTTAACTGACGGAATATGATCGGCGGTTAGCTGCAGGGGCGTATTAAGCTCTGCCTGCCGCAGCGAAAGATCTTATCCGGCAGAAGACCCGTGAAGAACTCCTGTCTACCATACACCGGGAAAAACTTAATTGTCACACGAGAAAAATAGTAGTTTATTATTACTGATAAAACAGTGATCACTGATTTTCCAGTTCAACAAAGAAACACTAGAGATAAAATCTGGACAAGATTTACGCAAGATGAAAATTTTTTAATAGTTATAAGTTATCGAAGAAGTTTTTCGGCTTTTGGGACGACGTTATTACAAAAGCGTTTGAAATTCCCCTCGAGTCAGATCTTATTAGCCATAAAACATGGCACATACACGTATTTTTTCATGGAGAAAGTTTCCCGACAGAAAATTGCCACACACTATCACCCCCCCCCCCCTTACACCCCTTAATTTTTATACAAACCCAAGGTTTTTATCCGATTTCATTGAAAATTTGCACTCGTACATTTTAAAACAATGAGCAAACTATTGTCCAAATTAGTTTTACAAAACACCAAAGTACTGATCTTTTTTAAACCCCCTCAACTTTGCAAATGTCCTTTACATATAGTTGCAGATCTGACGACAAACTACAATGCTGATGCAGCCACAAGTGTTTCGGAGCACACTCTTCTGTCAGATGGCCGCCTATCCCGCTTTACAGAGCGCGCAAGCCTCCGACCTCCACGTTCTGTGATGAGGCGTGGACGTCCACCACCTTGTCGCCCAGTCGTGGTTTCACCGCCCTTCAACCACTCTGCATAGATGCTCACTACTGTAGCACGCGAACAGCCGACCAGCCTCGCCGTTTCCCAGATGCTCGTTCCTAGGTGCCGCGCCCACAAACTACCGGGCAGTAATTTAAGGGAATTGCATGACCTGTGCGTAGACATCTGGCGCCAGACAACTCCGGAAACCTATCACGAACTTTTTGAATCCATGCCACGCCGAATCGGTGCAGTATTGCGCTCCAAAGATGGTCCTACACATTTTGTTTTTTTAACTGCTTAACGTCTCCTATAACAACTAGGTCTTTACAGACGGGAAAGGATGGGGGGCAAGGAATGGGAAGGAATTCGGCCATGGCCTTTTGAAGGAAGCATCCCGGCATTCACCTGGAGTGATTTGGGGAAACCATGGAAAACCCAAATCTGGATGCCCGGACGGGGATTCGAACCGCCGTCCTCCCGAATGCGAGGCCAGAACGCTAACCGTTACACCACCACGCTCGGTGGTCCAACACAGGTGGTCATAATGTTTTGGCTGATCAGTGTGTGTAATATGTCGTGAAATTTTGTGAGGCGTGTTAGTTTTTGTCAGCCGTATTCCGTGTTTGGTTTGGACCAGACGCGTAGGCGACGCGTATTCAAACACCTGTCCAATCAGCTGTCGAGCGTTAATCCTCTATACGGCGAGCTGGTGACATCGATTTTGGAGTGCGCTCGCCTCCCGGGCTAATGGAGCAGCTAAATCCGGAAAAATGGCATCGACGCTGCAGGCTTTGTCGAAAATATCGGCGGAGCTTAGCGCTGAGTCGTTAGTCAATCCCCAATGGCGGAGCTCCTACCTGTCTATGTCCACTGCTTCTTTTGATAGCTTATCCACATTCAACGTGACCGTCCGACCTGAAAGGACTGCTCGGGAAAGCATAAGTGGCATATGTCATTAGACTAGCCACTTTGTTTCTCAGAAGCACATTCGCGGCATTTCTGTGACAGTGGTGGATATTGGCCAATCAGGTGAGTGGAATTTTCCATCAGGCGGTCCTGTTGACGAATAGCAGTATCACTAGCTATACCGGAAGTCTATGAATGGGCGTAAACGTGAATTTTATCCGCTAATGGAAAGGAGAATAGGCAAGCTGTGCCCTCCCACCCACCCAATTATTTAAAATAAATTAATTTTACTATTATTATTACTCGCTTTGATTCGTCATAAGTATCATGAACAATTGTTTGTGTAGTAAACGGCTATCCACAAACTGTAGTTTTGTATAGTTAACCGGATGGCAGATTTATACACTGAAGAGCAAAAGAAACTGGTACAGGCCTGCGTATGCAAACACAGAGATATATAAACACCCAGAGTACTCCGCTGCGGTCGGCAACGCATGCATAGAAAACAGTATGTTGGTGATTTAGAGAAGGAATTATCTAAAATAGACCTGATGAAGACAACCAAGCAGGTTGTTGAAACGTCGTCATTCTTTGACTCCATCCGGCTGGACACCCGTGAAGGATTCATAGAAAACAGGTCTCTGGCGCAGGCGTTAGATCGATTACTGCTGCTACAACGGCAGGTTATCACGCTTTAAGTGAGTTTGAACGTGGTGTTATAGTCGGCACACGAGAGATGGGCCACAGCATCTCCGAGGTAGCGATGAGGTGGGTATTTTTCCCGTACGACCATTTCTCGAGTGCACCGTGAATATTGGGAATCCGGTAAAACATTAAATCTCCGACATCGCTGCGGCCTGAAAAAGATCCTGCATGAACGGAACCAATGACGACTGAAGAGAATCTTTCAACATGATAGAAGTGGAACCGTTCCGCAAATTGCTGCGGATTTTAATTCTGGGCCATCAACAAGTGTCACCGTGGAAACCATTCAACGAAACATCATCGATATGGGCTTTCGGAGCCGAAGGCCCACTCGTGTACCCTTGCTGAGTGCACGACACAAAGCTTTATGGCTCGCCTGGACCTGTTGATGAATGGAAACATGTTGCCTGGTCTGACGAGTCTCGTTTCCAATTGTATCGAGCGGATCGACGTGCACAGGTATGGAGACAACCTCATGAATTCATGGACCCTGTATGTCAGCAGGGGACTGTTCAAGCTGGTGGAGGCTCTGTAATGGTGTGGGGCGTGTGCAGTTGGAGTGACATGGGACTCCTGATACGTCTACAGGTGACACGTACGTACGCATCCTGGCTGATCACCTGCATCCATTCATGTCCATTGTCCATTCCGACGGACTTGGGCAATTCCAGCAGGACAATGCGACACCCCACACGTCCAGAAATGCTACAGAGTGGCTCCAGGAACACTCTTCTGAGTTTAAACACCTCCGCTGGCCACCAAACTCCCCAGATATGAACATTTTTTCAGCATATCTGGGATGCCTTGCAACGTGTCGTTGAGAAGAGATGTCCACCCCCCCCCCCCACCCCGTACTCTTACGGATTAATAGACAGCCCTGCAGGATGCATGGTGTCAATTCCCTCCAGCACTACTTCAGACATTAGTCGAGTCCCTGCCACGTCGTGTTGCGGCATTTCTGCGTGCCTGCTGGGGCCCTACACGGTATTAGGCAGGTGTACTAGTTTCTTTGGCTGTTCAGTGAATCATTATCTTTTAGTTGGTACTGTAGAATCTTTGCCTCGCAACGCTGGGCGTGAGCTGCAATGTTCGATGGGCGCTGGTAATTTAAACATGACAGGGCGCGGAAGTACTGTCTAGAGCCCCAATGGGGTACTTGATTAATTTTGACAAAATAGTCAATATTGTAGCTAGGCGTCTATTGTAACAAAAACAAATATTATTCCTTGAAAAAACTAACGGGAAAATGCAAAATTTTGCAGTTTTTTTGGTTGATTTGAATATTGTCGCCTAAACGCTAACAGCTGTCATGTCTTCTCTTGTGACGTCACATCTCCGATCGTACCGGTGTAAACAAACTGTTGGTTTGCTTATTTCGTGGATAAAATGAGTTCTACAGTTTACAGGTGGTGTGTAGTGCCTCAGTGTGTAAACACAACATTTAAAACAATAAACAAATTGTTTGTTTATGTTCCACACAAGGAAGATATGCAGAAAAAGTGGCTTGTACGACGCGATCCAGCATATTTGTCTCCAAAATCTTCAATATATTTTTTAGATGACCACTTTGATGAAAGTTTGGACTTGATGTTTTATTATGTTCAATATGCGTCTCAATATTTTGTTCTGTGAAAAGCTTAAATTCTTATAGGCAAATAAATTACGACTTACCAACCGATATTTAATTTAATTTAATTGCAATGGAGCACACGCTCCGGTGGCAATTTCCCTACACACCCAACTTCCCGCTATCCTTAACTCACCTACATTTGCCCTCTACAAATTTTAACTTTAAATTCTTTTAACGTTTTCGGTAGGTTATTCATCATTCCCCATGGTAACTCATTCCAATCCCTGACACCCTTACCTAAAAAGAAAATCTCCCCACACCCTTGTGTCTGAAATTGAGTGCCAGCTTGTGGTCATGGTCATCTTTTCCCTTCCATGAACTACTTTTCATACCTACTGCAATATCTTTCCATGCCTCATCGCCAGTATACGCCCTGCACACTCCCATGACCCTCCTCATCCTCCTCCTGTCTTGCAATGAATCCCATTCCAGCTCCTTTATCAAATCTGTCACTGATTGCATTCTGCGATAATTTCCAGAAACAAATCTAGCAGCCCTTCTTTGCACCTTCTCCAACTCCTGTTTTTGATACTCAAAATGTGGGTCCCATACTACACTACCATATTCGAGCAATGGTCTGGAAAATAACATGGAGTATTGTATAATGGGGTCATTGTTACAAGTTGTAGTAATGTGATAATATGATTAACAGAATAGAAGTACTTACCTGAATTTTTTTAAACGTTCCGGAATTCTACTAAACAGTAAACACTGTTCGACGCTAAAAACATTCCCAAGCATTAAAACATCAATTTTGAGCAATTTCGAGCTATTTTCATTGATAAATCTGACATCCATTTCAAATATAAGTAGTTTAATCGAGTTATAATCGGCACTGAACCCTTAAAACCCTTATGCGACTCGCAGATTGTCAACAGACCGTAACACACGGGAATTAAACTGGCGCGAGCTGATATGTGACGTCATGCGCTGTGATTGGTGTTCCGTATCACATGACTAACAGCTGTCTCGTTGCATTTTTATTTTATAAAAAATGATATGTTTTTAACTCTTACACAAGAAATAAACTTTATTATCAGTATCTTTACAACTTACTCTATCATTGTAAATTTAGGTTTTATAGTTTCCTTCTTAGTGTCAAGTACCCCAATGTAACCATAGTCTGGGCGGGAGATGGAGTATTGAAGTAAAACTTGTGTTTTGTTATGAAGTGTACTGAAGCATGTTTCAATGTATTGCAGGTGTGAAAATTTTTGTGTAATTAACTAAATATATCTAGTGGTATTGAGTTCGGATCCACGTTTATAATTTCCCTAATTGACAGTAATACCTCCCCATTGTGATTATAAGTCATCAGTGTAACAGTAAATAAAATTTATGTGTTTCAAAACATAATAATTAAATATTTACATTTAACTAGATATAAAAATTGATATCAAACTTTCAATCGTGTTCATTTAATCTATTTGTACACTGAAGTTTAGCGATAGCGAAGCATTGGCGGGTCATTTAGTTAGAATATAAAGCATGGAGTGTTCATCTGTGTTATAGCGTGATCTCTGCTCCGCATCTTGTAAAGGACTGTTCATCTGCGATGCAATGTGATCTGTGGCGCCTATCTATTCTCCCAGTAATAATGCGCGATGCTTCTTCAACCCTTTAGACGCCCGCAGCTCTCTTACAGATTTACAATAGTATTGTTGTCAGAACTTTAGTGGCGAAGTTGGAGTATATAACACCGTACAAAATTACTAGCGCCATATATGACCGAGAGTGTATGACAACCGCATTACTTTAAGAACAGAACAGGGTTCCTGTGAATATTAATATTGACGATATCATCAACACAATTTCAACATAAATGTTACCCAACGGAATTTACTGCGCGGTCAGATTTTTCGTTTTCTATATAATTAAAAATATAGACCTGATATTTTATTGTGGATGTGCAAGAGTTAAATTGCAAAATTGATGTGACAGGACGACTCAAAGTTTATCTGAACATATAATTGCGAGTAAAAGTCTCGTGATTGTGCATAATATTTGCAAATAGTTGGAGTTTCAGAAACAGTCAAGAAAGCCCTGTAGATCTTTCCATATCTGGTGTCGGAGCTATTTTATCTCTTCCCAGTCGAATGATCCTTCGATACAGCCTAGTCTTTTCCCAGGTCTGTCTCTTATCTGAAAACGAAATTCGTGGTATCCAAACAAATTCCATACATACTGTAGCTTTGGGTTTTCTATCTTTTTGTCGGTCACAGCGTAAGTGCCCTGAAAAGGTAAAAAGAACAAAGATTATTATAAAAGAAGTGACTACTCTTATCGAAAGAAAAGATGCATCGTCTTGTTGAAATTGTATTTTTTATTTACCTTCTCGATTGGGCATTCCAAAACATTCCCACAGAGGTCACCATAATCGCATGTTCCGAATTTTTGCGCCTTGCAATCGAGCAAATGACAAATGACAAGCGAATGTGGGCGAATGGTTAACGCTCTGGCCTCGCATTCGGGAGGACGTCGGTTCCAATTCCCGTCCGGACATCCAGATTTTGGGTTTCCATGATTTCCCCAAATCACTCCAGGAAAAGACTCTGTAAATGTTTTGTATGGAGTGTGGCTCTTTATGGGGCGGAGACATGGACACTGAGACGAGAAGATGAAAAACGGGGAGAAGCGTTGGAGATGTGGATGTGTAGAAGGATGGAGAGGAAAAGCTGGATGGAAAAAGTGAGTAATGTTGAAGTGCTGGACAGGGTTAGTGAAAGGAGAAAAACACTCCAAGTCATCAAAGAGAGAAAGAAGAACTGGATGGGACTCTTGTTGAGAGGGGAGTGCCTGATAAAAGACGCCTTGGAAGGTCTAGATTGTGGGAGGAGAATAAGAGGAAGAAGAAGGTGCAAAATTACAGACAACATCAACAACAACGGCAACTACGTGGACCTTAACAGAAAGGCAGAACCCCAGGTGAATGCCGGGATGCTTCCTACAAAAGGCCGTGGCCGAATTCCTTCCCGTTCCTATTCCCCCAGTCCCATCCCGCCTCGAATGACCTCGACGTCGTCGCAGCCTAAAGTAAAAAAAAAAAAAAAAAACCTTCATGCTCAATCATGAAGTGAGAAAAACTGTTTTTTTTTAAAATAATAATAATAAAAAATAAAATAATAATAAAAAATAAAATAAGACAAATATTTCACGTTCGTGGTAAGTGGGGTTTGGAACTTTGTGACGAAAAAAAAAAATTATGCATGTACTTATGATCTTAAAAATGGATAAATGTGACCTAAAAATGACAAAATATGACCAGACATTTAAATTTACGAAACACTGAAACACGATCAATTACACATTATTTATTTGATCTCATAGTATCTAGACAGCATAATTTGCTTCCGAACACTCATTCCACCATTGGGAAATAAAATATTTTCGAAAAACTTTTCATGTTCGTTTAAAAAAATAGGCCACTTCATTTTTAGTTTTAAAACTGTGAATTTATTATAAATTTGCTGTGGATTCGTGTACATCCTTGTCTGATGCCAGCATTACAGTATATCACCAGATGCCTCTTCAAGTTCTCGAAGAGATTTTCTTCTGTTGTCATTTAAAACTTTCTTGTCCCTTGAGAAGCTTCGTTCGACATCTTGCGATGTCGAACGAAGCGTACTTAAACAGAGTAAAGTCACTGCAATTTAACTGTGGGTCGTCTTCCATCAAAACAGATTCACCACCATGTAAAATTTCACATTTTACAAATTGTTCCACATTCAGTATTCCCACGCAACACTTATCAAGTTTGTTCTTTAGTGAACTTAAGCGTGAAGAGGGTCATCGGAGTGTACAAGGCGTATATTGGTGATGAGGCATGGAAAGATATTGGTGTAAGAATTAAAAGTAACTTATTCCAATCCCCGGTACCCTTACCTGAAAAAGAGGATCTTCCTACACCCTTGTGATTGAAATCGAGTGCCAGCTTGTCGTCATGGTCATCTTTTCCCTTCCATTCATTACTTTTAATTCTTACAGCAATATATTTCCATGCCTCAACACCAGTATACGAGTTGTACACTCACTTGACCCTCCTCATCCTCCTCTTGTCTTGCAATGAATTCCATTCCAGCACGTTCATCATATCTGTCACTGATTGCATTCTGCGATAATTTCCGGAAACAAATCTAGCAGCCCTTCTCTGCACCCTCTCCAACTCCTGTATTTGATACCAAAAATGTGGGTCCCATACTACACTACCATATTCAAGCAATGGTCTGACCAAACTATTGTAACCCGATTCCTTTACTACCCTCGTATACCCCCTCATCACTCTCTCCAACAAGTGCAGAGTTTTGAAACCTTTTCCTACCACCTGTCCAATGTGTTCTGCCCAGATAAGCTTGCTATCAAATATAATGTCAAGGTATTGCTATTAAGTATTGCATGGATGGGAAAAGATGACCATCACCACAAGCTGGCACTGGATTTCAGGCACAAGGGTGTGGGAAGATTTTCTTTTTTAGGTAAGGGAGTTTAGGGATTGGAATAAGTAACCAAGAGAAGTGGTGAACAATTTACCAAAAACGCTGAAAGAATTTAAAGTGAAAATTTGTAGAGGGCAAATGTAGGTTGGTGCAGGAAAAGGGGAAGATGGGTGTGTAGGGAAATTGCCACCGGAGCCTGTGCTCCATTGAAATTAAATTAAATTAAATAAGTGAAATTGTTCTCTCCATAGGAGACAGTTATAAAATAGCTGTTGTAGAAGTCATTACATAAGATGACTGGTCGACGCATTCACAATACGACCATTTTGTGCGTCCTGCGGGAATTTATCAATTACGCTTTAAGAATTCCAAACGGAAAAATGAATTTTTACTCGAACGCACTAGTCATGTAAATAAAATAATAATTTTCTTCGGTTTTTACTTCGACATTTCTTAGCAGCACGTGGCTTATTTAAGAAAAATTAAAAGAAAGCGACCAGTAACGAACAACTGATGATATTAACTGCAGTTACTGAAGACAAAATAAATATTCGCTGCGGATATTAAAACTGAAGATTATGAGAAGCAAACGATAAAAGTCAGAAAATATTTATGGTAATTGCACTCATTAAAATGGGCCTCAGTATTACATGCAATTATCTTGCCTGATTTTATTACGGTAATCATCTTGTGGTTTTAATGCATCTATCTCTCAAGCCAATTAACTCGCCTCATGGACCCAGCGATTGTATTGCCGTCTGTAATTATAAATCAGCATTTAGTGTGGGAGCTCACATTATACGCTGAAGGAAAGCGATAGTTCTCTATCCTCCTGAAGTATCAGCTGAACATCAAATTTTTTATTCTTGAGGTAAGTGGATACTTTACTATCATAAAGAAATGGTAATTAGGTAATCTTTGATTTTGTGGCGCAGCACAAAGAACTTTAAGAATCTGAATAAAGTTATCCTTTTTAAATGCTTTGTGAAACTTCGGAAGGAAATAAATTCCAGTTTGTGACATCCAAAATTAGCAAAGCGTAAAAGTTTGTAGCGTAGTAACTTCGTAATTTTTACCGTAAATTAAATTCGAGAAATCCTAAACCCTTATTGCTTTATTTTTACCTTTGAGAGATTCGGCTTAAAAGAGTTAATACACAACATATATAGCAGACTGAACCTACAGACGTTGCAATGAATATATGTATATAATTAATGTACTTAATCGTATACACAAATATAATCATAATATTAAGTTATTTATAGCCACTGACGATGCCCCACTCCAGAAGGACGAAACGCGTCTGGTAGATGATAGTTAATAATAAAAACAGTTGTTAGAAGAAGGGGATTTTTATTGAAAAAGATTTATGCGACAACTGCGGAACATGGCCAACAACAATGTTACTGTAAAAGAGTTCTGTCCCAGATATTTTGGTGTGCTGCAATGTGGCAAGATTCGGACTCCGAATTTGACTTCTGGTTTATAGTGCGATTGTCTGTTGAGTAAATGAAATGTCGATACAACTGTTTACCGAGGACTTGGATGAGGGCACCATTTCTTGAAGTATACATCTGACGTTTTCCAGATCAGCTGATAAAGTTGTTTCTGCATCAGAAATGTTGGGGTTCTGCTTCACCAAACAGGTGTCATCAGCGTAACTTGATATGGGTTCCCCAAATCATCCAGGCTAATGCGGGGATGCTTCCTTCAAAAAGGCCATGTCCGAATTCCTTCCCGTTCCTTGTCCCCAGTCCCATCCCGCCTCTAATGACCTTAGCCGTCGACAAGGCGTAAAGCAACAAGTAAAAAAAAAAAAAATATATAAAAAAATATAGTTGCTTGATATACTTGAAGAACGGAAATTGAGAATCATCTATCTGATTCGAACAGGACAAGGCGGATGCGCCTACTTATTACACATATGGGGGCTGGGTAGACTCTGCAAATTGTGACGGGCCTTCTGGAAGAATAGCGGAAACACACGATGCGTCAATCAGTGCAGTTCACTGGATAAAAACATTAGATATACAAAACTGTGTACAAGCTTGTGATAAGTAAATTTGTCCTCATCTATTGTGTATCTTGTTAAATATCATACGATAATTAAATAAATTGATCCGATTAGATTTGATTAGACTAGTGATTTGATTAATAATTTCCCTATATTCTTAAGTATTATATTTCAGAAAACAGAAGAAACAAATAAAGAAAAAATTACGTAGTAATAAAAACGTATATATGAAAAGAATGCCAATAGTTTGATGTTTATCTGTGTTGTAGCGCGATCTTTGGTGCGTATCTCGTAAAGGAGTGTTCATCTGAGATGCAGTGTCATCTGTGGTGCCTATGGTTCTCCGTACGAACGAATTGCCATTTCTTGTTTAGTACCCGGTCGTATTGAGCAGGGTTTCTCAAGGGGGGGGGGGGGTTCGTCAGTTGATCGTAGGGAGTTCGTGACAAGGTAAACCTTATGGTGGCTGACTGCATGTTTCTGCCATGCAGTATCCAAGATGGCGGACATACGACTAAGCACACCGTAAATTATTCATCACTTTCATAGATAATTTTTAATTAAAAATATTCTTTCCTCCAGGCTACTGAAATCCACGAAGTTTCTGATTGTTTGATTGCAGCGAATACATCCGGCGTATCAAAGCTGGTATACATAATAATCCAGTGAGTTCAGAGTAATATACCTCCATTCCATTTGCCAATTAAAAAGATATCTTATATCTTTAAACGAGGAATTCTTGTATATATATATATATATATATATTGGGATCTCGGAACGGCTCTAATGATTTTGATGGAATTTCATATTTAGATAAGGTATTGTTTTTTAAGTTTACATAAATAGGTACCTTCCATGAAAAAAGACTATTAAAAAAATCAGCAATTCTTGTATCTGGTATCTCGGTAAAGGCTCCAACTCCATCTCGTAGCAGTTTCGGGTACCAGTAAGCCAACTGATGTTAGTTAAGCTTCTCTTTGGTTGGAGGAAGGAACTGTATATCTCAAAATTCATTCAAGAAAAGCGTTTTACTTTAGTCAAACTTTACTCAAAATTTTGCATATTAACAGAAATCGGAAGATTTCCAGTGAAGATCGGTGACCCAGGTACTCAGATAAAATCCTGAAACGTCAAAAACGATGCGAGGTTCGAATTCTACATTTCGCTATAGAGACCAAATATTCGGCACCACTGTTAGGTTTGGCATCGTGAATCATTGCTGGAAATGTTCGCAGATCAGACTGTTCAAACCGGTTTTAAAAATATATCTTTAATTGATTTTTGGGAAGGAACTCGCCGATAATATCCGGAGCTATCAGACAAAGCGGTGAGCCATGGTAATGATACAACTGCGTGATTGCTGCTTCTTCTGCCAAAATATCTCTGCTTCGTATTTTTTCGAAAGAGTGAGTTTTCAAACAAACATAAGAATTGATCATTTTTTCAGGTGGCACTGGAGAACGAAAAGGGCGTCCAATGTGGTGGATCGATCCTGAGTGAGCAGTTCGTATTAACGGCAGCGCATTGCCTGCTTTGTGTGTGTGTGTGTGTGTGTGTGTATCGTTGCCTCAGCGGCTGTGTGTGTATAGGCCCGCTACCTTCGGTGGCTCTGCTATGTGTTGTAAGGTTAGGGATGTTTTGGGGACACATTTTATTTTGCACTTTTAGGGGGAAAACCAGGCCCTGGGAATCCTTACAACATTATGGTACGGCCCGGATATGCGACCAAGGAGTCTGGCTGTGTGACCTTCAAGGTGTCCAAGGTCTTCATGCACCCGAAGCTCGACAGTGTACATTGGGTGTACGAGACTTTGGTCTAATCTTGATCGAAGGCAGATTCACCTATGATGCGAAAATCCAGGTAATGTTCCTTTTTTTGCCTTATACTATGGAATTGTCAGTCTTTCAAACTTGGTGTAAACTATTGGCTACTAATACCAATCACCTTGTCAAAGAACTCGCTGAATGGGTCTTCAGATAATGATAACTGCATCTTAATGAATTAAATATTCCTTCTCCTTATCTATCAGCAAAGGTTGCTAACACCCCACCAACTTCTTAATAACAAATCCTGCCTTCTAAAACTTTGGCGAACAAATTTTCCGAAAACTTTCCAACATTGCATCTTCTGCGGTTTGCGATTTCTGCAAGCTTAAATAGTCGCTAGATAAAATAAGCAATGAAGATGGTACCCGACATTTTTCGAGCGTTAACAACTACTCCGACGATCAAAATCGCACAAAAACAATTACAACCGGTACAAAATTATTCACCATCATCAAGAATCATTTCCAAATGAAAATTAAGTATTGAAATGCATTTAAACATAAAAATGACAACATCAAACTTTCTAAGTAGCTAAAAATCGTCTTCTAAACTCCATGACTCCCACAACATTTATAATTCTAATGAATAATTAGATTGTTTGCAGATGACATAATGCTATATAAAAGAATCAAAATGAATGAGGATTGTAAACAGTTGCAGGTTAATCTGGACAGGATATCTAGTTGGTTTGGTAAACATGTGATGAAGATAAATGCAAAGAAGAGTCAGCTTATTAGATACAAGAAAGTAACACACCAGTGCTCATTATCTGGAAAAATTAAGTTTTTATGTTGCACTAATGTCATTTACGATGCTCTGACAATGTCAAATATGAAGAGACCTTGCTGCGAAGATAGAATGTGTATGAATTTTTGTGGGGCACTGTTATCTTTAATATAGCTAACGAGACTTTTACTGCAAATTAATCTAGGTTATTGCGTTTAAATCATGCAAGTAACTAACCTTTTCCTCAGAAACCAAGAAACGCACAATTTACTCTCCTATTTCTCGTTTATTCACACCAGTTCATGTAGCCGTGTATTCTCATTACAAGCCCATAAACAAAGAAAAGAGGGCAGTGAGATTTTTTTTTATTTGAGAAGTAGTCGGTAAGTAATTTTTTTTTCTTAAAAGGACCCTTTTTTTTTTTTTTTTTTTTTTTTTTTTAAAAAAAGGGTGGTACACCAAAACAGATAACCTGGACCAATTTTTCTCACAGGGGGTGCCACCGCCCACCTATAGGGGTTGGAGAGTTCGTAGAGGTGTTCCTGATCGAAGAAAAGTTGTTGTTTTAACGTCTCTTCGTTTATTTCGGTTGAAAATTTTACAGGTAACGAGTTAGTGTATGTGTTTCCTTTTAATGCCCGTTTACAGCCATTATTTTTACTATTTTAGTTTATTTTACAGTCTGCTTGGCCTTTCCCTTTACAGTTGGCCTTGCATACATGTTTGTCAGCATTTTAGCGTTTTATTTTGTGTCTGTTTGGCCAAACCCTTTGCAGTCGCCCATGCAGACGGAACTCGATTTTAGTTTATGCCACGTTGTCACCCAGGTGTTTAGTCAGGGTGCTAATAACCCAGTCGTTGTCGCGCCCTAAAGCAACAACAACAACAACAAAAAAGCTGGAGCCGTATAGGTTTCATCATTTAGTACCTGGGTGACCGACCTTCGTTCGGCATCTCTCGATTTCTGTTCAATACACAAGATTTTGAGTAAAGTTTGATTACATTTCTTTGAAGGCTTCGTAGCCATTTTGTGTTGTACAGTTCCTTGTTCTAACCAAAGAGAACTTTAACTAACATCAGTAGGCTTACTGGTACCTGAAAATGCTACGAAATGAGGTTAGGGCCGTTTGCGAGAAACCGAATACAAAAATTTCACCTTTTCTTGTTGGTAAAACCTTGTTACAAACTTGAAAAGCAAAACGTTATCTACATATCAAATTTCATCCAAATCGTTCTAGCCATTTCCGAGATCGTCTGGTTTACCAATTCATAAATTTCTTTTAAAGAAAAACGCTATTATTATGTTAAATGGAAATTTTCGTGCTAATCAGGGGTTAATTAATGGTGCAAGATTAGGGGAAGATCATCACTGTTAAATTCATTCACTCCGATAAAACTATGCTCATACCTCGCAGTAACCGCACATGTTCCGATCAACAGTCCCTTTCCAAATGGTAGGAAAGTAATTCCCAGAAGAAGTAGCCTTCGCTATGAGCATTAATAAAGCACAACGTCAGACGGTTCAAAATGAGGGACTATATTTATCAGAATCCGTTTTTTTCGTATGGACACCCGTAAGCGCCTTTTTCATGAGTTTTTAGTTTCATTAATATTTATTTTTGTCTTGAAGACTTATACGATGAAAACGTCAACGATGATCACATAACAATTGTTAATATTTTTACAAGGAAGTTTTGTAAAGTTAAGAAGATTGGACATCTGAGAAAGCCAATATTTTTTAAACATCGACTTTTTACTTGTTTTAGAATTAAACTTGTAGTATTTAATGATAACGACTTTTTAGAGTAAAAGTGATATTTATTACTACTCTTCAAAATAGAATACCTTTCATTTATAAGTAGTTACAGTTACTTATTTCCACATTGTTATTTTACCATTTGGTGACTGACCACTATAATATTCGCACGGGTCAGATAGTGCACAAAAATTATTCGTTTAAAGTTATAGGAGTTCCTTGCTGTAATCAAAGAGAACTTAACTAAAACCGCCCAGCTTACTGGTACCTGAAACGACTACGAGATGGCGTTAGCGCCGTTTCCGGGATACCAAATACAATCATATATATTATTTGTATAAGGTTTTTTTTTTTTTTTTTTTTTTTTGTCACAAGCATGTATCTTCCTTCATACTTAACAGAAATCAATGAATGAGGTGTCATTTTAAAGTTTATGGTCTCCACATTGGTCACATCATATTTTAAGAAAGAAACTTTTTGGAATTCGACCCCTAAAGGGCAAAAATGTTAATATGTCTAAAATACTGTTTTCTGTGTTACGAGTCATTTATCTCCTTGGATACCTGTCTGAAGTCGTTTAATGCAGTATCATTTTAATGATTAAGATCTCCGCTTTAGTGACGTCATATACTACGACAAATTTTTTTTTCGGAATTCGACCCTTAAAGGGCAAACGTATCAATATTTTTGCAATGTATTTTTGTGTCACGAGCCATTTATCTCACTTCATATCTAACCGATTCAGATAAATAAGGTATCATATTAAAGACGAAGATATCCGCCGTGGTAACATTATATTTCAAGAAAGGAATTTTTCGTAATTCGACACTTAAAGGGCAAAAATGTAAATTTTTCAAAAATGCGTTTTTTGTGCCTCGAGTCATTTACCTCCTTGCATATCTAACCAATATCGATAAACGAAGTAAGATTATGAGGATTACTGTCTCAGCTTTGCTCACATCATATTTTAAGAAAGAATGTTTTTGGAATTCAACCCTTAAAGGGAAAAAGTATAAATTCTTCAACAACACATTTTTGTGTCACGAGCTATTTATTATCTCCCTTGATATCTAACCGATATGGATGAGAGAGGTATCAGATTAAAGACTAAGGTCTCCGTCATGGTAAAATTATATTTAAAAAAGGAATTTTCGTAATTCGACCCTTAAATATATGCTACAAAAGTATGGTTCTACTTTTCATTATATCTCAAGCATTCAACCTCACTATGCATTGCATTTTATTCACGAAATTTTCGTACGGGTCGTCTAGTAATTACTAATTCTTTTTTTTTGTAAAATCGTGTTTTTGCAGGGAAGACACCTATATTGGTAAACTTAAACGTCATCTAAATACGAAATTTCATCCAAACCTTTAGAGCCGTTTCAGAAATCCAATATATATATAGTATAACAGGAAAGGGAGTAGGTGTGTTGTTTTTGCTATAATGGGGACGAGGGGACAGTAGGCCAAAAATGGTTGGACGCTTATGAGCTGAGGTGTCGGCCACAAGGGTGGCGAAACTACTTTACCTCCCCAAAACTCTCCGTTTCGGGGACCTATGGATTCCAGTGTGCGTGCTGGATTTGTTAGTGCCACTGCCTCGCAGCGGATATAATGTTGTCCCAGGAAGTGATCCCAGCCCCGTTTTTAGACTGTTAATGAGAATTTAAATTGTAAACACAGCAGGTCATTATCTGCCGCCTCGGTCAGGTAGTCTTAGGTGTCGACCTAAGGCGCGAACATAAACACTCTCCACCCCAGACAGACAAATAAGTTCCTGCCGCCTGAGAGAGAGAGAGAGAAATAGAGAGAGAGAGGGAGAGGGAGAGAGAGAGAGAGAGTAATTCTGCTCTCTCCTCTCCTCCCACGCCCTCATTCACAGTCGGCGTGACTCGTTAAAGTTTGATAATGAGTTGCCCATGGCCCCGCCTCCAATTTCGGCAAACTGGATGGACCGGATTAACCAGGCGAACGAGAGTCGCAAAAAAAATACACGACTCCCGGCGAGGAGGCGTAAGAATCGAAATCTTCCCTAGCCTCTCTGGCAACATCACGCCACAACAATAATTCCAATATTATTATTATTATTATTATTATTAACCTCAAAGCCCATCAAACATTACGGATTTAACGGAGTGTTTCGGCAGTTAATTTATTTTCAGTTGCTTAACTAAATAGAATTGTTATAAAATAAAGTTCAATGTAATTCCTCGTGCCTTGCGCTGTAGCAAAAGGTTTCCGTTGCCATCCTGGTCCAGGTTGCATTTACGCATAACCACAATCTCCACTAAAATTTCCGCTAAAAAATCCAAGTTTCAATCACAATCGAGTTAATATATACCCAGTATCGCATGTAAATATCGTCATGCATCACGATTTAAATTTAATCCAAACTCTTCACGGGTTGTTACACCTTTTCTTTCTTATTATCTGTGATGAAGATCGATGTTTTAACGGCTGACACAGCTTACATGGCGCTGAAATAATTAGCCTTCCCCTGTGAAAACGAAAGATGCTAAATTAAATCATAACAACTTACGTTATGCCACGTCATATTAGTTTTAATTGTGATTTAGACAGCATAGATCACGATCAATTTGGAACGTCTTTCATTCAAACCAAGTAACGATTTTAGTTTTAAAAAAAAATTAATTAATAATACGCCAATTTAAATGAAATACAAACTTTCAGTGTTCTGGAAATTAATTTCTTACTTAATTCTTTAATAAATAGAATTCTTATAAATATTGTTATAAAATAAAGCTCAGTGTAATTCTTAGTGCCTTGCGCTGTAGCAAAAGGTTTCCGTTGCCATCCTAGTCCAGGTTGCATTTCAACCTAACTACTACGCTAAACTTGACACTAGAGAAACAATACTTCAATCACAAGTATATTAATACATGTACTGTATCGCATTTTAGAGGTGATAATGCATCGCGATATAAACTAATCAAAAATGTTTACTGGTTTTTCCATTTTCCTTTTTTATTTTCGTGTTTCAGATCGATACTACAACATTCCAATGGCTGCCACAGTTACATGCTGCTGAAATATGGCATCAGTAGAAGCAAAGGAAATTAAAAATAAATCTTAGAAACTTACATCATTCCATGTATTATTAGTTTTAATTATAGTCTATCGCGATCAGTGTGGAACTACTTTAGTTAAAACTAAGTAATGATTTGAGTAACAGAATACTCAAGAAAACAATTTAAATCATTTTTTTTTAAAAAAAAATTACCGATGAACTCTGCTGTAAGGTCAAGTTCCGCTTGTAAAGTAATCAAATCAAAATTGCCGCTAATCGAAAATTAAAGCTTTTACTGAAATATCTGATGCCAAATATTTTAATGAATACTTTTACATCGAACGAATACTATATAAATAATAGCAAATAATAACTATTATATCGATAAACGCAATACGTTTTCAACCAGTGTTCTGAAAATTAATTTATTCGCTGATGTTTAGCAAAATAGAGCGGTTATTAAATAAACCTAGAACGACATAAGTGAAGCCGAAACGCGTGACGTCATTGTGTGACGTCATCGCGTGACAGCTACAACATGACAAAGACTTGCGTTTTAAGGGTATACATTAGTATTAGTGGCGAATTCTCCCAGTAAATGGAAGACGTTGAGCAAATGACACAGTCACGTATTCTTCTTGTTGTCACAATAGGTTTTTCATTCTTTCCGAGGAAACTTGTTTGCGCTCTACCGACCACTGCATTGTTTTTCTTTTGGTTGCTCAGTTCTAACTTCCCATTTGTCTACTTTGTGTCTGAAGGCGTCCATTTCTAAAACGTTTGTTGATCTTATGTTTGCGTTTTTGAGATCATTTCGGATTTCGTTCAGCGATGGTGTTGAAATTTTTAGTGAGGTTACATAATCAATTATCTTTTTTTAATAATCGATTTTCTGGTAATCTTTTAAGATGACCAAAGAATTTCATTCGCCTTTCATGGCTGTAAATTTCGATGTTTGAAAACTTTTCTGTTGTTTTGATTGACTGTAGTCAGTAACCATCTTCAGTGTTCCTAGAATTGTCCTAAAGCTTTTTTTGAGGGGGGGGGGGAGGCGGTTTTGCTGCGAGATTTTCTCAATGACTGTCGATTCACTTAATTCTCCGAGGTATCTAATAAAATTGGACCCTGTTGATTTTACCGTATTTCATATTAATATTCTATATTTGATTATATGTTGCTAAGCAACTGGATTTTTTTCGTTTATTAGCTTTCCGAACGCGTTTCTCGTTTTTCATAGAAGCATATTCAGCGGTTCTCATTTTTCATCACACAGCATTATTTTCGCTCCATTCTCAGCATCAATGGTTTTTGCTTTCATTTCGAGTAGCAGCGCATTTTCTGTTTGTTCTTGCACAAGTAAACTAGCACTACACGTCACTGCTCTGTGTATTTTAAGCAAATTGCCGGTTGTTTACTTTTCTTTACCAAACATTCATACAAAATATACAGTGAGGTGTAGTGCTAGTTTACTTATGAAACAATAACCAGAAAATGACCAGCTGCTGAAGAATAAAGCGAAATCTGTGTCAGAATACAATGCTGGTACAGGAACAAGTGTTTCGGAGCACACTCTGCTGTCAGGTCTGCCACAGATCGCCGCCTATCCCGCTTTACAGAGCGGGCAAGCCTCCGACCTCCACGTTCTGTAATGAGGCGTGGACGTCCACCACCTTGTCGCCCAGTCGTGGTTTCACCGTCCTTCAACCACTCTGCATAGATGCTCACTACAGTAGCACGCGAACAGCCGACCAGCCTCGCCGTTTCAGAGATGCTCGTTCCCAGGTGCCGCGCCCACAAACCACCGGCACGTAATTTAAAGGACTTGCGTGACCTGTGCGTAGACATCTGGTACCAGAAAACTCTGGAAACCTGACGAAGACTTTTTGGAATCCATGCCACGCCGAATCTCTTCTGTGTTGCGCTCCAAAAGGTGGACCAACACACTAATAAGCAGGTGGTCATAATATTTTGGCTGAACAGTGTAAACGCAAAAATATCTGTGTCTTTCTGTCTGTTTGTTACTCTTTCATGACTAAACGGCTAATCCGACCTTGATGAAATTTCACAAGATAATACTATGTATCATTAGGAAGGATAAAACTGAGCGTGGTGGGTGAGCGGTAATGCTCTGGCCTCACATTCTGGGGGACATCAGTTCGAATCCCTGTCCTGGCTTCCAGATTTGGGTTTTACATGGTTTCCCCAAATTGCTCTGTGCGAATGCAGGGACGCTTCCTTCAAAGGCCATGGGAAAATTACTTCCTATTCCGACCCTAATGACCTCGACGTCGACGAGACGTAAAGTTATAAGGAAGAAAAGGAAAGTCAAAGTTTTCTGTTTTCAGGATAAAAAACATATTTTGTCATGAAAAGCAAGCGAATGTTGACAGACAGACGGATAGCGTGTGTGAGTCTCTGTAATGTTGTATCGGTCACTCAGGCTTTGTTTGTCTCGCAGTCAGGATGTGGAATATCTTTTACATAACTTACAGCTATCTGTATGCGATTCTAGTGATAAAATTCTAATTTCACACACACGAAGTTACGTGAGACAGCTAGTTTCATGTATAAACAATGTTTTTATAACAATTGCCGGTAACGATAATCAAAAAATTGAAGATGGTTGCATTCTGAAATTAAATATTGCATGCAAAGAGGTATTGTAGATACGTTCGCATAAATAAGTTCTGTTTGTAATTTTATGTGTACATTTCGCTGACTATATAATTTCAACAACCCAACAACAGACTGCATCATTTTATAGGGGGGGAGTGGAGATGTTGATTAGCGAACGTTAAACACGAATTTGTTGGCAGATATATAATTTCTTTAGAGCGATTTTCAATAGAACAGATTAAAAAAACAATCAGAGCTGGATATGCCTGGATTTATTTTAACTTCAAATTTATTTTTTCTTTGGTTAATCCATTATGCGTCACAAAATATTTTCACTTCCACATTTGTAGTATAAATAATTTTTTGTAGCTATAATACAATATAATATATTACAGCATTAATAATTCATAAAACTTATTTAATTTATTAATACCAGTATTTTGTCAATTAGTTTAAGAAGTAATATTTATGTAGTTACATAATTTAAGCATAGCCTCTTACACCTTTACGTGCAAACAAATGCATTTTATTTAATTATTTTTATACAGAATTGAAAAAGCACAATTTATTAATTATGAAGTTCGCGAATTTTATAAATGTCTAATCTTACGGCCCATTGCCCAATAAAGTTAAATATACTTCATTTAACATCGGAAAACTTGTAAACGAATTTCACATCTGACTGGCGAATAAATGTAGCGTCTAGAAGAATTTTCTGTGTAAACAGGAAAAACATTTTACGTTCGCTCGCTAGACTGCGTTCAGAAACAGCGCCTGCCGCTTCAAGGCTGCCACCTTGGCAGTTTGAAATACCCTAAAATCATTTAATATTTTCTTCGTGATGGTAGGAATGTAAATCAATTCTGATGCTTGCTAATCGATGTTACATCAGGCTAAATATGTTATATCTAAATATCCAATGTGTAACTATTTATTTTCCCGCAATCACACTTATTCTTTTCTAAAAGACCCATACGTGAGAATTGAGGATACGTAATACAGATTACCACCTAAATTGAAATTAATTAAAAATAAAGGCAAAAACATTTAAAGATAAAAAAACACAATAATTCAAGATTTTTAAAAATGGTTCAAAATACATCTTGCGAAATAGTTATAGAAAAAAATTGACTCATGAAGTATTAATTTTTTTAAATCATATAATTTTTTTTGGTTTCTAGATAAAAACTAGCAAAAATCGTTGAAAGAAAGAGATTCGCCTCGATGATATCTTCTACCTTCTGGTGTGCGGAAGAACAATTGACAAAAAAATAAAATACTGTCTGAGAAAAACAGTTGATTGTTTACAGTCAATATTTACATTCCTTGCAGATGACATAATGTTATATAATAAGATTAAAACGGGAGAAAACTGGGAACAGCTGTAGGGTGATTGAGCTGCGTGGAATATGTAACTGAAAGGGTCTTAATGACATGAGGATAAATGCCAAGAAGTCAGCTTGTACAAGCTGTAGAAGTGACGGAATTGGGTTACAAAACTTTGGTCGGACCATTGCTTGAATATGGTAATGTAGTATTGTAGTGTGGGATCTACATTTTGTACATCAAATATAGTTATTGGAGAGGGTGCAAAAAAGGGCTGCTAGATTTATCTCTGAAAACTATCGCAGAACACAATCAGTAACCGATATGGTAAAAGAGCTGGAATGGGAATCATTGAAAGACAGAAGAAGGGTGAAGAGGGTCCTGGGAGTGAGACATGGAAAGATATTGCAATAGGTATGAAAAGTAGTGCATGGAAGGAAAAAGATGACCATGACAACAAGCTGGCACTCGATTTCAGGCACAAGGGTGTGGGAAGACTTTCTTTTGTGGGTAAGGGTGTCACGGACCGATGGATGTGATGAATAATTTACCAAAAAGTTGAAGGAATTTAAAATTTGTAAATAGTAAAAGCTGATAGGCGGAAAAATTTAATACTTAATGTACGGGGTGGTTATAGTTAAACTTTCCCTATTTAACACGTTTTAACACGGAAACTAATTACGATACGAGCACCAAACTTGGTATCATTAATATCAAAGACGTGGGGAAAAGAAATAATGCAGAATCAATCCAATTGAACCACTTTTATTGTACTGCTACGGCACATCATACCATTACATACCGGTACCATTACTACTGCAAAAGGGGCTCAATATGGCGCCCATCAATGTCCAGAAGAGTCTGCGGTTTTTTTTTCCCTTGAGCTTTACGCCTTGTCGACGGCGGGGTCATTAGAGGCGGGATGGGATTGGGGCAAGGAACGGGAAGGAATTCGCCATAGCCTTTTGAAGGAAGCATCCCGGCATTCCCCTGGAGTGATTTGGGGAAACCATGGAAACCCCAAATCTGGATGCCCGGACGGGGATTCGAACCTGCGTCCTCCCGAATGCGAGCCCAGAACATTAACCGTTCACCCACCACGCTCGGTAGAAGAGTCTGAAAGCTCAGGATTGTATTCTGCACAGCAGAACGAAGCATGTCCGTAGGTATGCTGGCTACCTCTCTTGATATGCTGCGCTTGAGATCAGCACATGTGTGAATGTCCCCCTGGTAAACCCTGTCCTTGAGGTAGCCCCACAGGGAGTGAGGTCAGGTGATCGTGCCGGCCAAGCATTCGGAAACGATCAGCTGATAACTCGATCAGGTGGGTGAGACTATGAATCACGATGGCTGATGGCGGCACCTGGTGACCATAGTTGGAACTGCAAGGTTGCGCTGTGACGCATGGAAATCGTGCACCCCATACTCTGGACATTAATGCTACCAAGTTTGGTACTCGTATCGTAATTAGTTTCCGTGTTATAACGTGTTAAATAGGGAAAGTTTAATTATAGCGACCCGGTGTGTGAGACAACAATAAAAATAATAATATGGAAGTGGTGTGTGAGTCGAGACTTTCCTGGCGTATCGATGCAACAAAATCTTCTCGGGTGTCCAGCCGGATGGTGGTGTAAAAACACGTCGTTTCGACAGCAGACTCTGCTGTCTTCATCAGGTGCTGAGTCTGCTGTCTTCAGCAGGTATATACCTGATGAAGACAGCAGAGTCAGCTGTCGAAACGACGTGTTTTTACACCACCATCCGGCTGGACACCCGAGAAGATTTTGTTGCATGGAAGTGGTAGTTAGATGTCTAGGGAAATTGCTGGCTGAACGTGTTCCATCGCAATTAAAACCAATTCAAATGGCAGATGGAGAAATATTACGAAACGCTACTCGCCAAACAAGTGTAAATTTAGAGGCTCTGTCATGTTGGTGAGGTCAGGGCCGGCGCTAGGAATTTCTGGCCCGGGGTAAAATGGGCGACCTTTTTTTTTTAGCTCTACAGTCTGACCGGGTGACAATGGGGCCCCTACAGCCGGTGATCGGGGCCCCCATCAGCTGGCGGGCCCGGGTACTTTTGACCCGCTTACCCCCCCCCCCCCCTAACGCCGGCCCTGGGTGAGGTGCCTCGTACAACTCGGGCATCCATCTCCCATGATTCAATGCGCGGCTGGCTGAGGTGGTTGGCCGCTCATCTGCAACTCTGACGTCACCAGACTGACCACAGCGGCCGGAGGGGGTGGTGGGGTGGGGGAGGGGGGGCTGCTACAGACTGTGCTGCGATCCGCTTTGTGGCTGTAATCAACAACAGGGTAGGAACCAAAAGAGCGCGTGGTACATCATAACCCGTAACAAGTGTTCTGCCCTGAAGCTACTTTCACACTTGGATACGTGTGCCGGAACTTGCATCGGAATTTGAATATTTGACAAGTCGCGTAACTTAACTTCATATAAACTGCTCATACATTTGGGAAATATCGGAGCATCTCATACAAGTGGCTCATATATTTTGTAAATGCTCATTTCACCTCTGACTTTCACTTGTATCTCATACTCGCGCATGCGCATTAGTCAAATTAAATAATAATATTAACATTTAATTAAATTGAAATGGAGCACAGGCTCCGGTGGCAATTTCCCTACACACCCATCTTCCCCTTATCTTCCACCCACCTACATTTGTCCTCTACAAATTTCAGCTTTAAATCCTTTAAACGTTTGTGGTAAATTAATCATCATTTCTCTTGGTAACTTATTCCAATCCCTGACACCCTTACCTAAAAAAGAAAATCTTCCTACACCTTTGTCCCTGAAATCGATTTTTTTAAAATTGCTTTACGTCTCTCAACAGCGATGTCTTTAGAGACGGGAAGTGATGGGGAGCAAGGATGGGGGCAAGGAATGGGAAGGAATTCGGCCATGGCCTTTTGAAGGAAGCATCCCGGTATTTGCCTGGAGTGATTTGGGAAACCATGGAAAACCCAAATCTGGATGCCCGGACGGGGATTCGAACTACCGTCTTCCCGAGTGCAAGGCCAGAACGCTAACCGTTACACCACCACGGTCGGTCCTGAAATCGAGTGCCAGCTTGTGGTCATGGTCGTCTTTTCCCTTCCATGTATTACTTTCAATTCTTACACCAATATCTTTCCATGCCTCATCGCCAGTATACGCCTTGTACACTCCCATGACCCTCTTCACTCTTCTCCTGTCTTCCAATGAATTCCAGCTCTTTTATCATATCCGCTAATGATTGCGTTCTGAGGAATTTCCCTTTTTTGAAACCTCTCCAACTCCTGTATTTGATACTCAAAATGAGGGTCCCATACTACACTAACACATTCAAGCAATGTTCTGACCAAAACTTTGTTACCAAATTCCCTTACTTCTCTCGTTAATCCCCTCATCACTCTCTCCAGTAAATGCAGAATTCCACGTTAAAATGTCCCCTGTATCTGGTAGGACTGCCTGGTTATGTTAAGTAGAAATGAAAATAGTCTGGTACTAGACATCCGAAACCTTGGGGACGTGGCTGCCAGCAATGACATCCTCATTAATTTTTAAATTAAATTTAAATCTTCAGCACCGTCTCTTGTGTTTTCCGCACTTATACTCATTCTAAGCATTTTATGAGTTTTCATATCATCCGCCATATGGAATCCTTAATGTGCTGTTTTTCCTGGCATTCGGGAGGACACGCTTTCGGCTATCCAGAGATCGATTTTCGATGTTTTGCCTAAATGACTGCAGGTGATTGTCGGGATGTCTCCTTCAAAAGACCTTAAGCCCATTAATTCCAGTTCCTTGAACCCGTTCTCTCCTAGCTCTAATAATCTCGACGTCAACGAGACGTAAAATTCGAAGCAATAAAAAAAAAAAAAAGTTTTTCATTTATGGTACCTTTCAAAACATCTGAAGAAAACGTCCCGGCATTCTCCTGGAGTGATTTGGAGAAACCATGGAAAACCCAAATCTGGATGCCAGGACGGGGATTCGAACCAGTGTCCTCCCGAATGCGAGGCCAGAGAGTTAAACGCTCACCTATCACGCTCGGTTTTGCTATGTGCAGCGTAGATATTTAAGAATCAAGTTAAAAAAAAAAAATGTATAGTCAGGGCAAGTACCCCTAGTAACAATGAAATCGTCGGGCATCTTAAAAGCGGGTTTCAATCTCCGGCATATTTGTTAAAGGGTATGCAACACACATGTTTGCTGTATAGCCGTTTCTTCAAATTCTCCCTAATTTTTGAGCTATTAACAAGCAAAAAAAAAAATCTACTTTCGCATATATGGATTCAAATTTTAAATTGGTTCAGCCTTTTTCGCAAATTATTCATCACTTCCCTTGGTAGTTTATTCAAATCCCTACAGCCTTACCCGCAAAACATAATTTTCTCATTACCTTACGCCTGAAATCGAGTGCCAATTTTTGGTCATGATCATCTTTTCATTTTCCCTGTATCACTCCTAACTCATTCAGAAATATCTTTCCACCCCTCGTCGCCAATATATACCTTTTACGTACACTCCCATGACCCTCTCCACCCTTCTTCTGTCTTCCAATCACTCCCTATTCAGCTCCTTTATCAAATCAGTTCCGGTAATCTCCACAAATCTAGATGATCTCCTTTCCACACCCTCCGACTCCTGTATTTGATACACAAAGTGAGGGTTCCGTGAATATTATTAAATTCCAGGTACTACTTCAGAAATCGTTAATAATGGGTCACGCTTTGGAAAATGCCACTTAAGTCCCATTGAGAACACATTGAAATTAAATGTAGTCCAAAATATGCTGCAAACAATTCTGCTTCTTGCGCATAACAAACAACTGTCATTGTGTCCTCTCAGAAGAGTTAGTGATTTATTTTTTTATACCTTACACGTGCAGATGAATTGGAGCAGACAAAATCCACTGCAGTATTTGATGTTACGTTCCCAAATTACTTCGCTTGGAAAATTAAAATTGGGAAATATTTTCTTTACAATAAATAAGTTAAAAGGTACAACGTCCAGCAATTTTTCATTTTTAATTTACGAATACAGCCATTTTGCTGCTATTTCTGCAGAACTGTGTGTTTTGAAAGGACTTTGCATTGGCCGTATTGTCGAGTTTCCTCAAAAACGTCGACTTAAGAGCGACTAATTGGGACCAACGTCCATTGCAGTAATTCACCCTCTCTCCGTCTGTGGTATTAAATTCCAGCGGATGCTTAATTTGGTACGAGTTGACGAGGTTAGCTAGCTAACATTAGCAACTCGATACGCCATTCTCTCACACATCTCAAAGGACAAATGCAACAGGTCAGAGGAAAACAGAATAATTAAAGGCGTACACTGGGTACAATTAATTATTATACCTTCCAAAATTTCAAACAGTTCGTTTAATGACGTTGTTTATTTAAATATAATACGAGTCTTTTTCGGTGAACCACAAGGATGCATACTGGAGCCACTAATGTCATAGAATGTGCTTTTTATTTGACATAAATAATGTGACGGTCTTAATTTCGGCTCGTGTAAATACAGTAGTAACAAAACAAGTAAACATGATGCTTGTAGTATTCATGTGCAGGAACAAGTAAAAAGGCTTCAGTATAAATACTTGGCAGAATATTCAAGTACAACTTCAAAAAAGCAAGTCCGAAAAAATGCTAAATAGTGAAACATTTATAAACAGGTGTGTAAAAGTGCATAGAGTTACCACCATACCTGTGCTGATGTTGCTCCACCCCATAAGGCCCAAACGCGTATGGTGAATAACAACATTAACAGCAAAAGAGGTTTATAGACGGAATTGTACATGTAAAAATCTGTTGATCAGTAACTGCAGAATATGGCCTACAACCAAATTTGTGTTTTTCAAATTCACATCCTATTATCTTTCTGAATTTTTTACCTTTTTTTTACTTGCGGCTTTACGCCTCGTCGACGTCGAGATCATTAGAGGCGGAAAGGACTGGGAGCAAGGAACGGGGAGGAATTCGGCTACGGCTTTCTGAAGAAAACATTCCGGCATTTGCCTGGCGTGATCGTGGTAAATCGTGGAAAGCTCAAATCTTGTTCCCCTGACGGGGATTCGAACCGGCGTCCTTCCGAAAGCAAGGCCAGAGTGACAACCACTCACCCACCACGCTCGGTGAATTTTTGATATTCAGACTTGAAGCCCAGTTATAGTTGCAACACATCAACTCCTCTTCAAAACAAAACTTGGTCCACCTGAATTGGAAAATTAGTATGTGAAATAAGATCCAGAATAGCCTATGTATGCTGGTCGAATTCGGAAAGCTGATAGTCGTGGATTAATTTTTCACGCGCTGTTTGCAATGTCAGCCTTCGAGAAATGTCGTAGTTCTTGCGCAAACACTCATTCTTTGTCTTTAAAACGAGATGTTTAGCGGAGTTATTGAAATTTTAAATTACTTCGATAGAAACTGTCTCTCTTTTTGGCACGATTTAATCCCCACACCCGTCATCAAATTCAAATTCCTTTTTGCGCCATAAGAAATAAAGAAAACACAGAATATCTGGTATTTTTACCACACTGCTTGAATGGTAACACTGCGTAAAGTGTTAGCATTGAGCACAGTAATCCATCTGACTATAAGTCGGAGGCGGCCTCGGTAGCGCAGGGGCTAGAGTAGTGGCTCTGCGTGCCAAAGGTCACCGGTTCGAGTCCGGCCGAGGGCATGGGTGTTTAAGTGTTGTGTGTCTGTGTGAATGTCCTGTCCATCTTGTGGTGCCCATACGAGACGCAACAATATATATACTGCATGACTGATTTACTGGAAGCTACAATAATCACATTGAGCTGGGTGTATCGCTGTAGTTGCCGAATGCCAAAAAAAAAAAAAAAAAAAAAAAAAAAAAAAAAAAAAAAAAAAAAGCCGCGCAGGTGTTTCACAGTTAGTAGTGATATAATAAATTCATAACCGTGCTGTGACGAATACGTACACGTCCAATTCATGTCCGCGACCGAAAATCGGCGCCATCTGTTTAAAAACACGGACCACGTAACCATATTGTCACATTAATATTCAGTGACTGCTGTCAGCGAATTATTTGAACGATTTTAACAAAATATTTGCGCGCGGTAAATTTCTCTGAGTATGGAAGCGGCGTTATCTCTGGTTAACGTGCAGCAGATATCATCGCTGGTGATCAAGTCAGATTTTTTTTTGTTTTTTACATATGGTTTTACGTCTAGTCGACGCCGAGGTCATTAGAGGCGGGATGGGACTGGGGACAAGAAAGGGGAAGGAATTCGCCCTTGGCATTTTGAAGAAAGCATCCCGGTATTCGCCTGGAGTGATTTGGGGAAAACATGGAAATTCCAAATCTGGATGCCAGGACGAGGATTCGAACTGGCGTCCTCCCGAATGTGAGGCCAGAGCGTTAACCGTTCACCCACCACGCTCGGTAATGGCAACGAGTAGATACAGGCAGTAAAGAAAGATATGACAGAGATCGGAATAACAGGAGATACAAGACAGAGCAACTTTCAGAAGATTGATACGCAATTTCTAGGGTTTGCAGAAGAAGGAGAAGAGGAAAGATAACAACATCTGGACGCAAGAAAGGAAGAAACAGCTAAGTGAAAGGATGAAGAGCTATTGGAAGTCAAGAAAAGAAGGATCGAGATGAATGCACTGGAATATTTTTTTTTTTTACCTATGGCTTTACGCCTCGTCGACGTCGAGGTTATTAGAGGCGGGTTGGGGTTGGGGGCAAGGAACGGGAACGAATTCGGCCATGACCTTGTCATATTACTAATTAAAGGGCGCACCTAGTTTTATTATTATTATTCTTTGGGTTAGTTATTTTATCTTTGAATATATCGCTGGAATGATTGTAAAGTATAGAATCTTTCTTATAGCGTTCTGGTAATGTTCCGTGATTTTTTTTTCGCTGTGTAGTTGAAATAAACTTATCACAAATTTGGCCTAACGAACCTGCAATCTTCGAATAGTGGAATTGCTGATGTTGTAAGTGGACTTAGTGATTAATGTAGATATGTAGAAATAAATAAAAAATATTTCAACAAGGTTTATACCGTGATCAGTACTGGTTAATTTAGAAAAAGTATTTCTACAACCTTTTGATGCAAGCATCCCGGCATTTGCCTGGAGTGATTTTGGGAAACCATGGATAACTCATATCTGGATTCGAACCCACGTCCTCCCGAATGTGAGTCCAGAGCGTTAACCGCTCACCCCCCACTCCGTTTACATGGATTACTTCTGTAGTGCTTAGAGAAGAAGAAGCAGGGTGTCTTAGGTTGGATACTTCCCTATTTCATGCTGTCACCAACGATGGAGCATGACGAATGCAAGCCACCTTATCTTACGGGTTGATTGTCCTAGCTATGAACATTACTTCTGCTCCGATGCTGTCTGCAGTGACGTTTGGGGCCTCTGGCTACTTGGAGGTTTCTGGTAGCCGGGGCTGTCCAGCTGTCGCAGTTGGACACCGGAGGCCGGCTGCGGTAATTGGAATAACAAGCAGAGGCCAGCGGAGAGGTCCTGCAATTAAACATGGCCGCCGCCCACGCAAACTACAGGCGCCCAGGAGCAGAGAGGGGAGGGAGGGGGAGGGGAGGAAGATCACAGCCTGACGGTCCCCAAGCTCTGAGTAGCTAGTCGAGTCTGTAGCAATGAAGTCGCATTCGGGAGGACGACGGTTCGAATCCCCGTCCGGGCATCCAGATTTGGGTTTTCCATGGTTTCCCAAATCACTCCAGACAAATGCCGGGATTAGAGGTGGGCAAAATCATTCACTAAAAAGAGCGGTGTTCATTTGATCACTGTACGAAAAGAACTAGTTCTTTTGAACGGTTCACTAGCTCACTTGCTCAGTAATATTTTTAGGTCTCACCCCTCAGAATCCGGCTACACCCCCACTTTTCGATGAAAATACCCCCCTTAAATCGACTTTGATGCAATTATTAGATTTTTTTTTAGCCCAACAGTCCACAAAGTCGACGTGAACACAAGCTCTTCTTGATCTTCAGAATTAGCCGACTCACCTAGAAGAACTACCGTTCACTTTTTAGTGAGTGACTGCTCACTCGCTCTTTTAAAAGAATTGCTGAAAAGAACTGATTCACTCGCGAACGACCCATCTCTAGCGCTTCCTTCATGGCCGAATTCCTTCCTATTCCTTGCTCTCCATCCTTTCCCCTCTCTAAAGACCTCGCTGTTGAGAGACGTTAAGCAGTTAAAAAAAAAAAAAGAAGCATTGAAGTCAACGGACTGTAATGAACTTCAGAGATTTGAATGTTGTACAAGTAGCGCAGACGACAATGGTTTTGCTTAAAAAAGAAAACTATGATTTATATACTTTCATGTTAACTTCTTTTTTGCTTATGGTTTTACACCTCGCAGATGTTCAAGTTCATTAGTGGGCCACGAACCCTAATACGGAGGCGTCTAGGCGGCAGCTGGAGAGAAGGACAACGCACTCTGCGTTCTACGTGTGTGTCACCGCTGCAGCAGCATATTTGTGTAAAAGGTGTCGCTACCTGGGTGGAGAGGTTTGTTTGGGTTTTGTTTTTTTTTTTTTTTTTTTTTTTTTTTTTTTTTTTTTTATGTGTCGCTGCCTCAACGGCGTGTTTGTGAAAAGTCCCGCTACCAAGGTAGCTCTATTTTACGTGTCTCTCTGTATAGGATAAGTGTGTTTTGAGGACTCTTTTTATTGCTCTTTGAGGGGTAAACATGGCTATGGTTCGTCAAAGACGACCTTATGTGAAACACCCCTACAGTTTTCATATATTCATATCAGTTTTATTCTGCCTGATATATAATGCTTAATGGCACTTTATAGGCGTGCCAGTGCCTTGGAATTGTTGTGCCAAGGGTATGGAGCCTTTCGTCTGTTTCTCTGAATTGCTCTATTCGATCATTGAATTTGTCTGTCTGGTTAAATATTTCTGCGTAAATGGGGCTTACGTCTGCTTGCTCGTGTAGGGCGTCGGTTGGCGTGTATCTTGAGGCCCTTAGTATTACTCTCAGGCATCTGTTGTGCAATATCTAGAGTTGGTCTAAGTTATTTTTGGATGCTGTTCCCCATACTTGGCATCCGTAGAGTAAGTAGGGGAGGATGATTGACTTGTAAATTCGGAGTTTAGTTGCTGCGGCTAGGTCTGAGCTGTGGAGTATTGGGAACAGGCTTGCTAATATTGCGGTGCCCTGTTTCCGACTGTCTAAAATGTGTTTAAGTAACAGAAGCTTTTTGTCTAATATTGCCCCTAGATATTTTGTATCTTGCGACCATTCAATGTCTTGGCCCATGATTTTTAGTTTGCGGTCAATTATTGACCGTTTCCGTGTGAAATATACGGCTGCACATTTGTTCGGATTAATTTTGACCTTGTTGATACGGCACCATTTTTCTAATTGGTCGAGGCCGTGCTGTAGGTGGCTGTTGTTGAGGTCATGCCTCCTTCTAGTGGTGTATATGGTTGAATGGTCGGCAAATTGCGCCAGGTCAACGTAAGGTGGTGTTGTAATGTCATTGACGTTGATCTTGAATAGGATTGGCGCTAAGGGTGATCCTTGGGGTATTCTGGCTGGTATGGGGTGTGTTGATGATTTTTGGCCGTCAATTGAGATATAGAACCGTCTGTTCTCCAGGTAGCTTCCGATCAACTGAACGTAACAGTGTCGAACAGACGTCTGTGTTCTTAGTTTTGTGATAAGGTTGGCGTGCCAGACCTTGTCGAAGGCTTTGTCTATATCTAAGAACACACCCGCCGTCAATTTTTTTTAGATTGAATCCCCGGGAGACGTCTTCAGTCAATCGGAGGAGTTGGGGACACTCTTTATTACGCTTAGGCGCTCCTACGGCGTTTCGGCTCCATATTAGGGTTGGTCCGGGCCGCGAACAGAGCTTTTGGGTTTATAAGCAGGTAAGACGCCAATTTCTTCAGCAGGCTTGACACCATCCGCCCAGAAGTTGACAGATTTGAGTCAGTAGGTACAGTACTCCCAATGGAATGGCACAAATTCAAAGCGCCACTTAGCACAATTATGACACCGATATGAAGGATCAACTACTACAAGCGATCCTTAATAAGAATATTCAAGGGTTTCCCCTTAAAGCCTGTTTACAACGGTCAAAGCTGGGTTTTTCCCTAACGCGAACCATAGCGAATCCAACACAATCTATTCGAAACAGTAGATAAAGCTACATACAGTAGCTGGGCTACAAAACGGCGTTGAGGGAGTGGGGGGGGGGGTGACGGCAAATATAGGAGGGTGTAGGAAAGGAGTAAGATGGGTGTGTAGGGAAATTGCTACCGGAGCGTGCGCTCCATTGCAATTTCAATTAAAATAATATTACTACAAGAAGTACCCGATCAGTAGAAAAAGTACATTGAAACTATTTTGCCGCGACTGTAAATGCGTGGGGGGGGGGGGGGGGGGGGGTGATATTTACGAGTGGATAAACAGTTTACGCGTGTGAACGAGTGACTGAGTTTTCCTGCAGCGGTGCGGACAGCTCGTGCTTAATCTCTGCTTCCCAATTCTGAACTGTGCGTCTTTAGTGAAGAAGTCAAGTCAACAAATCTTAAGCCAACTGGTGGTTCACTTCGGAAAACAGTGAATGAAACCAGTAACTTCAATAATAATAAAAGTGTGTACTTTGAAAGCTCCTGTTGACTGTTGTTGTTTTGTGATCCTATGCTAGTAACCTTTCCAGTAATTTACCAAGTGATTTCTGTATGGTCTTAGGAATTATGTACGTTGTTTCATGGCCCCTTGTACAGTGACAACAAGAAGAACTAAAGCTTCGTGTAATATTAGTGTTTTGCCGAAGACTGAAAACAAATCGACTTCGGACTTTTTCAAGTATGGATGTTTGAGTATTATCATTTAATTTTTTCGATTAAGTTTTTTTTTTTTTGTGGTCAGTCTTTTGATTGGTTTGATGCAATCCCCCAGCTCTTCCTATCTTGTGCTAACCTATTAATCTCTACATATCCCTTATAACCCACGTCCTTAATTGTCTGCTTCATATATTCTAATCTCTGTCTTCTTCTACAGTTCTTGCCTTCGACTACTCCCTCCACCAGCAAATTAGATTTGGGTTTTCCATGGTTTCCCAAATCACTCCAGGCAAATGCCGGGATGCTTCCTTCAAAAGGCCATGGTCGAATTCCTTCCCATTCCTTGCCCCCCCCCATCCTTTCCCGTCTCTAAAGACCTCGCTGTTAAGCAGACAAAAAAAAAAAAAACAACCAACAAATTAACCAATCCAGCATGTCCCAAAATATAACCTACCAGTCTGTCTCTTCTTTCTGGAAGCTTCTTCCGCAAGCTTCTTTCCTAACCCATCATTTCCAAAATTCTTTCATTTCTTACTTTGTCTGTCCACTAATTGTCATCATTCTTCTGTAGCACCACATTTCATATGCTTCGATTTCTTTCTTTCAGGTATTCCTAAAGTCCAGATGGGTTGGGTTGTATAAAGAGTTTTACCTCGTTACATTGTGGCTACTGAAGAGTTTCCATGAATATTATATCCGGCATCCGTGCTAAATGTTTTTTTATATATATAATTTGAGTTTTGATGATATCAACTATATATCCGTCATAGGTAGTCCTTTTCGGGCTTGTAGGATAAAGGCTAGGGTATTGCCTAGTAACCATTGTATCGTATTGCGTTTCGTTTCAGGATATCTCAATTTCTCGGGTTTCAATATTTCCTGAACCATTGAGCTACAAGGTCACTGATGCGTTACTTGAGATGTCTTTAATGAAGACGAAATGCGCGTGCTAGAAAAAGTTGTTTAATAGCAAGATGGACGAATCAAAGCATAAACACTATCTTCCTTATTTGCTTCTGCTGATCATAATATGATCAACAATGCCCACGTAAGGCGTAACGTGTGTAGTATTGCCTTAACTTGGCGCGTATTTCATGTAGTTTGGTAACAACACAAACAAACCAACACATTTTCAACCGATGTACAGAAAAACCTTGTAATGTGCCCGTGAAAGCCGTTACAGGGCTCATATTTTTAAGTGCGCATAGGGAATGAAAACAAATTTATCACTCACAGTGTGTAAAGGACTTAAACGGTCCTTTTGAACCCTTGCTGCAATGCCGAGCTAAAACGCGATTTTGTCTGGGAACGAGCACGTTTTGTTCCAAGCACACGGCACAGACAAACATTAGTCAGAATGCTTCATTACGTTAATCGCTTCCAGCCTATTCGCCTTAATTAAGTAACGAGTGGAGAGGTATACATTAAGACAGATTGGGGGAGTGGGGGGGGGGCTTTACATAGAGAAGCAGTAAAGTGCGATAGAAGATGGATGGAAGTTTCCGCTAACAAGGGGAACGATATACAGAGTGGCACAAAAGTAGGTATGGTTACATATACAGCATAATTAATCCCGTAGGTGCTCAAAATGTCCACCTTCGGCATTGATGCATTCCTGTCCACTCTCACAAAAATTCTGTTTAGAACCAATTTCCTTAAACGCATCATCGATTAAATTCTTCAAGTGTAGTAGTGTGACGGTTTTTCTGGAATAAACATTTTCCTTTACTACTCCGCAGTAGAAGACGTGACCAGACAATTTAAAACAGGCTTCATCTGTCCACACGATTTTCGAAAGCGGGTCTGATTGTTCAGTCAATTGATTGCGCATTGTCTCACAGAACTGTGGTGTTTTCCACGTCATGATGTGGTCGGTGAAGAAAGTTAATCCTGAAGATGCCTCAAAATGGGGGTCGAAACGTCTGTTACTAATAATTTTACGCAGTGACATACGGAAATCCATTTCAATAAGAGCTTGTAAGTTTATGGTGGCTTATTTATTGCTTTATTTGAGCATTTTGGGGCCATATAGGTTGTTTCAGAGTGTGGGCAATGGTTTCAGAAGCGGAAGGAGAAAAGGTGTACCATCGGTGCTTAGTGGAAGAACGGTATCTTATGGAGCCGTCGGGTAGGGGCGCATGTTGTAAGTAGGGGTGAGCTAGGAGAAGCGTGGCTGTCCACCGCCGGAGGTTAGTGGGAGGGTATGTTCCGCCCCCAGAGGAGGAGGGAGAAAACCTGCAATCCTTCAGCTGGCGAGAAACAATTTTAGTTTATTATTTGGTAATTGAATTCTGATCAAGGTTTATGGGGAGTAAGGGATATGGCAAAGTGGTGGTTAAGACTCGTAAGTCGCTGGGAAGTTTAATAATCTCTTGTGCGCCCACATTTGGACTACTGTTGTGCCATTTGGGATCCTTATGGGGTTGATTGACAGTATAGAGAAAGTACAGAGAAGAGCCACTCGATTCATGACCGCTTGCTACAGTCCT